>CM077158.1:26621369-27221369 GCA_039583875.1 Platanthera guangdongensis
TTCATAGAAATCTGTGACACATTTAAAATAATGGCGCATCTGAGAAGCCATTAAATTGCGATTATTTCCTTTCTCTCTAGAAGGGAAAGCAAAAGATTGGTTGAACTGTTGCCTAAATGGGTCTATTACTACTTGGGCTATTATGTTGAAAAATTTTTATATCCAAATATTTCCCTCCATCTAAAACTCCAGTTAATGCGGGAGATCTCTACATCATGCAAGCGAATGGAGAAACCCTATATGATGCGTGTGAACGATTTAAGGAATTATTACGCAGATGTCCCCACCATGGGCTAGCATTCACCAACAAGTATGGACTATTATAACGGCCTTCAGACATCTACAATGATCCAAGTAGATGGAGCTGCGGGAGGTTCGTTGATGAACAAGTACCCTTAAGATGCGTACGGTATTTTAGAAGATCTATCTTCTAATAATTACCACACGATCGAGCGTCAAGTACATCCTCCCACTACGCAGGATTATATCAAGTTGACCAATTAACGTCATTTGCAGCCCAAATGACGTCCCAATTTTATACCATTAAACAAGACGTTGATGCTTTGACGTTGAACCAAAATCAAATGAATTCTCAAGTCAATAGCAATTATTACTCCCATGGTTTCTCCTACCCCACCTTAACAATTGAACAACTTGTAGGGGTAATGAAGAAGATAATTATTTAGGAGGGCATTATAAGCAAAATACAAACCCTTACCCAAACCATTATAATCCCTAATGAAGAAATCATCCTAACCTCTCTTTTGAAGAACAACTCCGGTCCTACTCACCACACTTATTTAATTCTAATGCTAATCCTCAACATCAAAACAATCATTCCAACCAAGCAGGACCATCTAGAAAGGTAACAGATGACTTCATCATTGAATCAATGCAAAAGAATGAAGCCCTTTCTCTAGTTTGGAAGGGTCCATGAGAATGATTTGAATTACAACTAGGACAAATCGCCACCACTTAAGTATGCGACCGCAAGGCACACTCCCTACGGATACCACACCCAATCCCAAGGGAGATAATCATCATTGTAAGGCCATCACATTACGAAGTGGGCGAGAGTTAGTAGTTGGTCAAGAAATAATCCACATGAACAAAATAAAAATCAAGACCAAGAAGAATTCAAGGGTCCTAGTGAGCAAGTAATACTAGGAAGAAATGAGGGCGATAAGAGTGAGGAGGAAGGAGTAAATAACAAGAAGAAATGATAAGGTAATAGAAGGAGAAAATGAGGAAAGAAGGAAGGAGAACCCACGAACCTATCACCACCACCTTTCCCCAAAGACAAAAAAGAGCAAATTAGATCAACAATTTCAGAAATTCTTAGAAATTTTTAAGAATTGCAAGTTAATATACCCTTCGCCGAAGCATTAGAACAGATGCCAAGTTACGTAAAGTTTATGAAAGACATATTAAATAAAAACGGAAGTTTGGCGTGAACGAAACGGTAACCCTTACATGAATGTAGTGCAATTCTCCAAAGAGAGATTGCCACCAAAACTAAAGGACCCCGGAAGCTTCACGATTCCGTGTTCTATTGGACATCAATTCGAGGAAAGGCTTTTGTGCGATCTAGGGGCGAGCATAAATCTTATGCCACTTTCAATTTATAAGAAGTTAGGGTGGGGGAGATTTCCAAAACATCAATTACATACAATTAGCAGATAAATCTCTAACCTATTCCAAAGGGATTGTAGAAGACGTCTTAGTCACGGTAGAAAAATTTATTTTTCCGGCAAATTTTGTGGTATTAGACATGAAGGAAGACAAGGAAGTCCCCATTATAGTGGGTAGGCCTTTCTTAGCCACCGAAAAAACTTTGATTGATGTACACAAGGTGAGTTAACCATGAGGGTTAACGATGAACAAAGTGACTTTTAATGTACTAAAAGCCATGAAATTCCCCGTTTTAGAAGAAGATGACATAGAGAGTAAGTTAAGAGTGTGACCTTTATTGATTACAACTTAAGTGAGATCTAGAAGAAGATGAAGAGGAGGAGACGATGAAGAGAATCTCATTGTGAGAACGAAACTCAAGAATGCTTTGAAATAAGTGCACTTCCAACCGACATTCACTCGCAAGCCGGAGATTTTAGATATGCAGATAAGACATGTGCAAATTAAACCTTCCATCATTAGTCCTCCCACACTTGAGTTGAAAACCATTACCTGAACATTTGGCCTACGCTACATCTAGGAGACAATGATACATTACCGGTCATTGTCAACTCAAAATTATCACCAAATCAACATCAACAACTCATAGATTTCCTGAAGCAATTTAAATTAGCCATAGGTTGGACGATCGCGGACATAAGAGGGATTAGTCCTTCGTTAACATGCACAAGATTCTCCTAGAAGAATCTTATAAAGGTTCCATTGAGCCTCAACGTCGTCTCAGTCCATCTATGAAAGAGGTTGTAAAGAAAGAAATAATAAAATGGTTAGACGCAGGGATAATAATCCTATCTCCGATAGTTCTTGGGTCTCTCCGTTCAATTGTGTTCCGAAGAAAGGAGGGATGACCGTAATAAAAAATGATAAGAACGAATTAATATCGACTAGAACTATTACCCGGATGGGCATTGTATGGATTATCGCAAGCTTAATAAGGCTACTAGAAAAGACCACTTTCCATTGCCTTTCATAGATCAAGTTCTAGATAAGTTGTCCGGTAATGATTTCTTCTGCTTCTTAGACGGTTATTCCGGGTATAACCAAATCACGGTTGACCCGGAAGATCAAGAGAAAACAACCTTCACGTGCCCTTACGAAACATCGCCTTTAGGAGAATGTCATTTGGTCTATGCAACGCACCAGCCACGTTCCAACGGTGTATGATTGCTATATTTTCAGAAATCATGGATACATGGTATAGAGATCTTCATGGATGATTTCTCCATCTTCGGAAATCATTTGGGAGTGTTTGGAGTGCTTAGAAAGAGTGCTTGTGCGATGTATCGAAACAACCTTGTGCTGAATTGGGAAAAGTGTCATTTCATGGTACGCGAAGGCATCGTGCTGGCCATCATGTGTAAGCAAGGGGTTAGAAGTAGATAAGGCCAAAATTGAGGTCATTGAGAAATTACTCTCCTCCTAGGAATGTGAAAGAGTTAAGGAGTATCCTAGGCCATGCAGGATTTTACCGAAGGTTTATCAAAGAATTTGCTAAGATTGCAAAACCTCTTAGTGGATTGTTGGAAAAGGATACGAAATTTCATTTTGACGAAGACTGTTGAGTGCATTTAGTAAACTAAAAAGCAATTAACCACGGCACCAATTGTGGTGGCACCCGACTGGGGTGAACCATTTGTCCTTATGTGTGATTGCGAGTGACTATGCCGTGGGTGTAGTTCTAGGTCAAGTTAGGGATAAGCTTTTCCACACCATAGCCTACGCGAGCAAAACTCTGATTGAAGCTCAAATCAATTACACCACGACTGAGAAGGAGTTGTTGGCAGTAGTCTACGCCTTTGAAAAGTTTCGATCTTATCTTTTATGCACTCAAGTCACCTTTTTACTGATCATGCGCTATCCGTTATTTGATGGAAAAAAGAGAGATACAAAGCCGAGTTGATTCGTTGGTACTATTATTGCAGGAATTCGATTTGGAGATTAAGGATAGAAAGGGCGTAGATAACCCTGTAGCAGACCATCTTTCCAGCTCGAACCAAAGGAATCTTATTATCATTCAGAGATTGAGGAGAGATTTCCAGATGAGCAAATCTTAGCTATATCAGAGGGGTTAGTGCCATGGTACGCCGATTACGTCAATTACCTCGTTAGTAACATCTACCTTCAGATTTAAACTACCAACAACGAAAGAGGTTCTTACACCAAGTGCGGTCTTATCTTTGGGACCCACCTTATTTGTTTAAAATTGGTGCTGATGGAGTAGTGAGGAGATGTATACCGGAAGTAGAAATGCATCCTATTTTAGAAAATTGCCATAGTTCTCCCTACGGGGACACTTCAAGGGAAATAGGACAGCTATGAAAGTCTTAGAGGCCGGATTCTATTGGCCTACATTATATCATGATTCTCGAGAAAATGTGAAAAGGTGTGATCGATGTCAAAAGGAAGAAAATATTAATAAGAACGAAGCTATGCCTATGAACCCAATACTAGAAGTTGAGCTATTTGATGTATGGGGTATAGACTTCATGGGACCATTTGTTAATTCGAATGGTATTTATTTATCCTCTTAAGCCGTAGTAGACTATGTATCGAAATGGGTCGAAGCCATAGCCACGACCAAAAATGATGCAAGGTGGTGTTATACTTCCTGAAAACTTCATATTTAGCCGATTTGGAACACCCAAAGCTATTATAAGTGACGGGGGAAGTCACTTTTGTAATCACCAATTTGCTGCGTTGTTGAAAAAGTACGGGGTTAGGCATAAGGTAGCATTGACATACCACCCCCAAACGAATGGGTTAGCAGAAGTATCTAATAGAGAGATCAAGAAATCTTGGCTAAAACGGTGAGTGTAAATTGCAAGGACTGGTCTCAAAAGCTTAACGATGCCTTATGGGCATATAGAACCGCTTTCAAGACCCCGATTGGTGTTACCACCCGTATCGTTTAGTTTGCGGCAAGGCTTGTCACTTACCGTTGGAGTTGGAGTATCGGGCATATTGGGCCATTAAGAAAATCAACTTTGACTTTCAAGAAGCCGGTAAATCTAGACTACTACAGTTAAATGAATTGGAGGAGATCCGGACTCAGGCGTATGAAAGTGCAAGGGTTTATAAGGACCGTATAAAAATGTGGCATGACCGCCATCTTACGGACAAAAATTTACAACCAGGAAACTAGTTCTATTATTCAATTCACGATTAAAAATTTTTCCCGGTAAATTAAAATCTAGGTGGTCGGCCCGTTTCGGGTCAAGGAAGTTCTTCCTTATGGGGTCGTTACTATCATCAATGAAAAAGATCATTCGGAGTTTAAGGTCAATGGCGGACGTCTTAAGGCTTATTTAGGGAATGAAAATGAACGAGCAATATCGTTCATACACTTGAAATAAAATTTTCGAGCCGCTGAATGTCCAGCCGGGACATTAACTAAGGCGCTTCTGGGAGGCAACCCCAAATTTTAATGTTAAGTTCTTTTTTTTTTTTTATTATTGTTATTTTTGTTTTGTTGTTTCTATTTCTCTCAAGAATTCCTTTCAAAAAGAAAAAAATAATGCATGACTGAAATCCTATGGTCTCGAACGCTTAAACCCGCATTTCCCCTTCATTCGGTGCTAGCCAAGGCTCAAAATTGGCTCAGAAAAAAAATGTTGCAACATATTTTTCTCTGCCTTTTTCCCTTACAAGAGCGGAAATTCTGGCGGTGACCGGCTCAACTGCTTAATTAACCGGCTGACTGCGGGATTAATTTGAACCGGCTGTCTAATTGATTTTTTTTTCCTATTTAGCCGGTTCAATTGAAATAGGTTACCTTAATTACCCCCTCCAAGTCCGCTGACCGGGATAAAAACGCGATCTCCCAAATCCGCTGCTACCCCCGATCCCTTTGCTCCAGGAAACCCTACATCGTCTTTCTCGCCCCGCTCCGACTCATCCGCCGGCGGCAGCAACCCCGCGACAGCACCGATCAGGCAATACCCCCCCCCCTCTCGCAGTCCTATCACGAAGTTATCACTTACCGTTGGAGTTGAAGTATCATGGCCCCCAAGAAAGGTAGAGAGAAGGCGGTGGCGGCGCACAAGCACTCAAGATTCATCAACGACGAAGCCATGGCTCGCTACGAATTGCTTAAGGTAAAGCCCGTCATCTATGAAAGAGGGTTTCAACTGGAAGTTCGTGGTTGGAGTCAAGCGTATGTGCGGCAAATAGACAAGTTCGGTTGGACCTCCTTCTGCCATCCATGCACTGATGCTGTCCTACCGTGGGTGTATGAATTTTACGCCAACGCCAAGTTCCACACGGACGGAAAAATTCACATACGGGGGAAGGAAGTCGATTTTTCCGCGGAAGGTATAAACTCCTACTTCGATTTAGCAAATCTGGATTGTGATGTCTTCCAGTCTGTTAGAACTTCTAACTCATACGATATCGCCACCACATTGAGCCTCACTAGAAACATCACGTGAGTTAATGAATCTTCGCATGTCCTGCATTCGGCTCTTTTTACTCGTGAAGCTAAAGTTTGGCTGCTTTTCGTAAACTCAAGTATTATGCCGACGAAACACTCCAACCATGTCTCCTTCGATAGGGCTTGCATTATACATAGCATTATAAAAGGGATTCCCATTAATGTAGGACATATTATTTCCAGTCAAGTCCTAAAAAAGGTCAAAAACGGAGGGGGTACTCAGCTGTGGTTCCCACGCTCATCACATCGTTGTGCCGTTACACCGGGGTATCTCTCGCCGACACTGACACTACTACCATTGTAGGCCGTCCAATCACGTTTTCTGTGATCTCCTCCTATATTCGAGTATCTTCCGAGGAGCCACCTCCCAAATCCGCTCCGAAACAACGCCCTACCGTATCTTCGAGCAAAACCACCCAACCTCCAATTCCACCACCACTTTCCCCAAATCCCCCGGATTGGCCGATCATCTTTAAATATTTGCAAGGCACCGCCAAATATCAGCGCCAACAACATCGTGATATAGCCTCGCATTTAAACATTTTACATCACAATCAAGTAGCCATTCTCCGCCATTTGAATGTACCTGAGGACAAGATAGTAGTCCACGATGTGAATCCTGCTTGGTATGACAACAAACCCTCTACTTCTAAGGAAAGGAGGCGGCATCCTCGCCAAATCCACATGATGAAACGGAAGCGGTCGAGGAGGATGCAGCCTTTGCATCCGGAGAAGACGACGAAATGAAGGAATTTTTGGACGATGACGACTCGGACGAGGTCGATGACGCTGACGACGATGAGGGGATGGTTGACACTCCACAACTCAGAATCTGGGAAATTTACTTTGCGCTCTTACTGCGAAATGATAGTTTTGTTTTTGGGAAATCTCTATGGTGAAACATTTCAGTGTTAGTACAGTACTTTATTTTATTTACATATTGCTCTTGTCAAAATTGTGGAGATAGATTGACTCCTTGGACGCTCGTTATCGTTTTCCTACATGACTACTTTGTTCTATTACTGCTGAACTTGTTGAACTGCATGCTAATCACTGAATGCTAAGTACCGTTGACGTATTACTTGGTTATTTATTTTCTAGCACTAATCTTTGTAACTGTTACTTGCTGCACTATGGTTGATCACTTCCCTAGCTGTTTTTTTCCGTTTCCTGAAATGTTGTTTTCATAAATTATTGCTATATGTTTTCATGCCGTGAAGCTATACCTGTTACTCAATACCTTCACTGTTTTAATGCAAACTCTTTATTATAATTTGCTACTTCGTGGGATATTCCGTTCATCTCTTATACTTTTATGTTCCACTTCACCCATATTTATATGCTGGCGACTCACATGTGAAACTTTCTTTTTATTCCACTCTTATGATTTATGAAGTTCGCAATCGCATACAAGGCTATTATATTTGCTACAACTGCTTTACTAGGGACTAGTAAAGGTTCAAGTATGGGGGCATGTCCTTCTATACCTTGCTTGACAAAGCTTTTATGGGGTATATTTTAGAACTGCTTGTTCTTCATTTTTTTTTATTAGTAATAAATCTATTCAAGTTTTTCAAATTAATTGTAAGGTTAGACGAGTCAGTCCTATGAGTCAGACTATTAAATTGTAATTAGATAGATTGGTTAAAGCTCGATTAAGAAATCTATCTCACATTCATGCACTATAGTTCTTAAAAGTGTTTACCCCCTTTTAATTTATTTAATTAACTTCGGATCCTAATGGGATTAGATCGAGTATGTTCTAATTCAATGATAGTCGCTAATATATTGAGTGTACGTAGTTAACCTTGCTTTCACGTAAATCTTTACCTTTTTGCCATCACATATTACTTTCGAGCTTAAAGACTTGATTATTCATTTCCCTATGTTCCTTAGCTAGTAGACTGACCACTTATGGGTGTTAAAAAAAAAAAATTTTGTATATCATAGTGACATGTGGCCTAAGTTAGCTTCGGCTTACTTGGAATGATCTCAACTATGATAAAAAAAGGATATATATATAACATAGTGATATGTGCCGAGGATGTTCACTCATACTTGGAATGATCCCAACTGTGCAAATATCAAAAGAAAAGAAAAAAAAATTGTTGAAAGTTAAACCCCATAAGTTGGCAAGCTACTAAGTTAATTAATTTGAATCAATGGCTACCCACCTCTCCAAAATTCATCAAGTCGTTTTATTTGGCATCGGTTTCTACTAAACTCATGTAGAGGTCATATCAAAGCCTTAGACTACTCTTGATCTATCCTATTGGTGACGAAGTTTATCGAAAATGAATTGAAAGGGATGTAGACAATTTGTTAAGGGCATCACATATAACACTTGAATTCTTAATTGAGCCTTATCTTATATCTATCTGATAGAATTATGAAAGTTTGAATTCTTATGGATTAGCAAGTCTAGCATCAGTTAATGAGAATTACTTGAAGCTATTTTGGTTAACTTATAATGAAGAGTAGACGGAAATGAAATTTTACTGTCATAAATCTTTGTCATATCATGATTTATAATGATTTACCTTTGCTAGGGACTAGCAAAGAACTAAGCATGGGGGTGTGATAACTTCGCAAAAAGAAGTTATATTCATCTCTATTTTAACCATTTTAGCCATGTTATGTGAAATTTATACATGAAAAGTAGATAAAATCCAATTGCCGCATGATTTGGAGTCAAAATGTTTGTACTCTAATTGTTTATATGTTTTTATGATAGGATTCGGGGAGAATTTAAGTCAAGGATTGAAGACTAAGTATTGTGAAAAATCTGGGAAAAATGTTACAACATATTCTCAACATTCTGGCAGGTCAAACTGTGCAGAAAAACAGAAACCAGAAATGTTGCAACATATTCACAACATTTTTGGCAGTTACAGGAAATTCAAATCCGAAAATGCCAAGTTTTGGACAGTTACAACCTATTTCAAAGCATCCATTCAGCATTTTAAAATGACTGGATGTGGGGCCCACTAGGAGAAAAAGAGGGAAAGTTTAAAAGAGGAAAATTTCAGCCATAAAAGGGGGGATTCTATTCTATTCCAGGAGAGCCATTAGAGGAGAAGAAAAACTGCAGGGAGAAGAATTCGGGAGAGGAAGAACCAGTCCAGTCTTGGCATTCGGGCTGAAGGAAACGCTTCCACATCACTGGAGAAGGGAAGATTCGCATTTCTTTCGAAATGTTTAGTAAGATCTCTTCAGTTTTGTGTTATTTTCCCGCAGTCATGAACTAAAACTCTCTAGACTTGCATGATGAGAGTAGTATGTGTATTTAGATGATGAACATCTTTGATTTTGGGTTTGTTTTGTGATTATCTTTATAGATCTTGTGATTTTTATGGTGAAATTGTTGGATCATGTCTTTTTATTATATTGCGCCGCGAGAATCAAGAGAAGAGCGGCGTAACGTTAATTTAAGGGCTAGTTTATCGCAGTGCGAGAATCGAGAGATGAGCAATGTGAATCATTAACCAACATTTCGTTATTTTTACGGCGTTTCAAGAGTCGAGAGAGGAGAAACGTGCGTGCATCACAAGATCTATTGAGTTTTGAAAAGTGAAAGAGATTTCCTTTTTATGCTTGCGAATTTGATCCTTGCACTTCATAATATTTTCGTTTTTCCTAAGTTAGAGATAACTAGGGTTGCGTAGATATTAAGACTCCTTGTATCGAGAGATAAAGGTTTCTTCTTTAAAAATCATCGCAAGATAATCCAAAGTTCAACCAAATGAAATATTTATTTGATCACCATCATGTTACACATATGAAATCAGAAATGCAAGGCTATTTTCTCTAATTGCTAAGAAATTACTTTAAGATCTAGTTAAATTAGTTTTAATATTTATCTAAAAGTTTTAATCTATTTTCAGAAAATCAATTAATCGTTTTACTTGGATTCATAGAAACGGTGTAACTAGTAATTGTAAGCGCTAACCCATCACTTCTCCGTGGGAACGATCTCACTCACTCTGTATTACTTGTACGACACGTATACTTGCGTTTTCAAGCTCTATTTTGCGCGTATCACTGACCCACGTTACAATCAAATTTTTACAGGGCAAGGATCACAAGCAGGAGCTAGCACGCCGGCCAAAAAGGTCTAAGCCTCATGAAGTGTTATCAGCTTCGCATTAGCTCTACTTTTGTGATATTGTATGTTTGATGCTTTTGACTTCTGGCTTGCACGCTGAGATAGCTTTAGAGTGCCTTTACACTTTGATATGATATGTATTGATAGAGTTTTTGGACTCTCTTTTGTTGTAAGGTCATAAGGCCGTTTCGATACTCTTGGGTATGTGCATAACTTCTAGTCTTGGTTGATGTTTTCGCTGTGGTTTGTGTATGAGTTTTGAGATTGGGTAGTTATATCATCTTATAATACTAAAGCTCCGGCGTATGTATGTTGTGGGGTCCCGGCCGGACCCATATTATACAGTCATTACAGGGGAGGTGTTACATCAGTGGTATTTTCGAGGTGATGACATTAAATCAATTAACTTTATTAAAGTCAAAATTAATATTTTTAGGTCAAAACGTATATTGTTTTACAAAATAAAAATTGTAATATTTATGTATATTTTTTACGGTCATTTTGAGTACTCATATGTATATGTTGCGAGCGAAACCCGTCTTGATGGGACGGGCAAAACCCGACGTCGCCGGTCGCGTACTGTCGTCCATGGCCATAGGGGCTGAGCCTCGTGTCGGGCACTCATATATATATATATATATATATATATATATATATATATATATATATATATAATATATATATATATATATATATATATATATATATATATATATATATATATATATATATATATATGCAATTAAGATAACAAATTAAAATGAGTGAAATGCGCCTTCTCCTAATTTCTGCTGGCCCTAGATCGGATAAAACACATTTTCCTTACTTCCACATGTCGCAATGACTAAGGCCTGCCTCCAAATCTAGAGACTGGGCGTGTTGATTTATTTCGTCAAACTATGGTTGTATTAAAGTTGTGAGACAGATAAGTTATACGCTTGATGTAATAATTAATTGTAGGTACACGGGTCGCATACTTTATTACAGGACCATGAATCATGGTTAACAAATTGGCCATGTGTGCTTGCCATTTGAAACCCTACAAATATATGTATTCTAGAGAGAGAGTTTGAGAGAGGGAGAAAGATAACAAAAGAGGAACTATTGGCTCTCTCTCCCTCTCCCTCTCCCTCTCTCTCTCTCTGCATAATTGCAGGATGCACCTCTCTATCTTTCCTAATTATTTTCACATTCTCTATAAGGATTTTCAGGGTACAAAAAAATGTTTTTTTATAAATATGAATGAAAAATGATAAAATTATTCGAATTTTTTTATATTATTTTGATGACTATATTTCATTTTCACCTTTTATAATAACTTTACGTTGAAAAGAATTTATTGCATTTTATGTTTTGTAATGGACTTGGAAGTTGGAATATGAAAATATAAAATTTAAATATAATAAATAATTTGGCTGAATTTATCATTTTTTATCCATATTTCAAAGAGGGGAATAATTTGGCTCTATAGAGAGAGAGATAGAAAGAGTGCAACCTGTAATAATGCAATCTTTGAGGGGTGGTCCCTCTAGCTAATTAACCCTATATAGAGAGAGAGAGAGAGAGAGAGAGAGATAGAAGAAGACAAACTATTGGCTCTATCAAGCGTGATGAAGCAGCTCTCTCCTCTCACTGACTTATATTCATATGTAATTAAGTATAGAAATAATCTGCATAGAGAGAGAAACAAGAGAGAGACTGTAGTCTCAAAGCGCCTTTGGTGATGAGGAAACTCTCTCTCTCTCCCTCCACCATTAAAGAAAAGAAGAAAAAATAATATATATAGCAGCGGTGCACTGAAAGCAAAGGGAGGAAGAGTCCAACAAAGAAGCTGGGAGGGTGCATGGAGAATCGTGCATGCATGTCAGGGATTATAATGATTAGGAGAGCTAGCTACGGAGAGGATCCTCATAAGGGATATATATGTATATACATACGCAGTGGCGGAACTAGGATTTGAACACCGCCCGAACACAATAAATTTTAACATATATTTTATTGAAAGTAGAAGAATATAGTAAAACATTAAAAAAACTTACAGGAATTTATATGATGTCTTAAGCCTGGATATGAAGGTAAATCTTTTATTTTAAACTATTCTACGCGATTTCTTTTGGCAGTTAAAACTAACTCCTGAGAATCTATTGAACTTTGACATGCTCCTTTTTTAGAAAAAAATTTCTCCATTACACTAACTAAACACACTGCATAAAATCAACGGGACATTCCCGTTAGCGCAACTAGGGCTAATCGTTATGCACATCACAAACATCACCGATCGGGCTTACCGCCACGGGTAGGCTTCACTCAGCATGCCTAAATCCAAACTCGCGCGTCGGATCACTAATGCATAAAAATATGTCGGGGACGGACACAATCGACCCGGAGGTTCGAAATGAACCGAGGGAAACACACATCGCACCAATTGAAGGCGGGTGACCCTCCTAAGCAAAGTAAAAGCAAAAAACTACATCGGGGTCGCAATCCCACGCCCTGGCGGAGTCCCCGCTCGATCTCCACCGCGTAGTGGGAGAGGGACTCTTCGTGCAGCTCACACATCAAAATACATCGGGGTCGCAATCTCACGCCCTGACGGAGTCCCCATCCTCAACCGAATTGGCATGAGGGGACTCTCATTGCACAAAAAAATTACAAACACTGAGAGGAAGAGATTGTTACCTTTGGTGGGTTTTTTTCTCCACTATTGTGATTTCCGCAACCACCTCTCCACCTCCAGTCACTCTGTAAGGAGGAGGATCCCACCGGGAAAGCTCAAACTCTGTAAATTAAGCAGTAAGTCAATTAGCCAAAACGTGCCAAACACTGCAGCCTACAGAAAACTCATACAGTCACAATGAAATCTGGACTGTTCAGTCCAGATTTCACAACTGAAATCTGGACTGATTAAGTCCAGATTTCACAACTGAAATCTGGACTGATACAGTCCAGATTTCACAACTGAAATCTGGACTGTTTCAGTCCAGATTTCAGTTCTAAAATCTATGAAATCTGGACTGAACAGTCCAGATTTCACAAGAAATCTGGACTGTTTCAGTCCAGATTTCAGTTGCAAAATCTTGACTGAACAGTCCAGATTTCAGTTGTGAAATCTGGACTGTTCAATCCAGATTTTACAATTAAATGAATTTCACAATTAGAAGAAGAAGACAAAAAAAAAGAAGTCACCTAGGCGGGTAGGCGGAGCCGGGATCGGGACGGAGCACCCGAGGGAGAAGAAGACCTGGGATGACAGGAATGGATGGCGGATGAAGGGATGTAGGCGGAAATATCGGTCGGGCACGTGCCCGACCTTACCCGACAGTAGTTCCGCTCGTGTACATACGAGTGTCCGACACGGGGCTCCGCCCCTATGGTCATGGGCGACAGTACCCGACCAGCGACGACAGGTTTCGCCTGCCCCATCAAGGCAGGTTTCGCCCGCAACATATATATATGAGTACTTAAAATGGCCCTAAAAAATATACATAAATATTACAATTTTTCCGTAAAACAATATACATTTAGATATAAAAAATATTAATTTTGACTTTAATAAAGTTGATTGATTTAATGTTATCATCTCGAAAATACCACTAATATGTTTAATGACAAACTTCCTTGAATAGACCGCTAACATGCTAATGACAAACTATCATAGCTAGTAGGTGTATGTTGAAACCGAAAAACGGTCTCCTGTGGAGTTCACCCTCGGGAAGGGGTGATCGCACACCTACTTTGCTCCTGCAAGCAGAACAACAAGGGAGACAAAGAAAAACTGACCCTAGGGCTCGGCGGGGAGGACCCGCCACACACCCGGAAGATCTTAGAGCGCTTCCCCTCCTTAGTCAAAGGCCGAGCTAAGTTATCCTCAGAAAGCGCTTGAGAGGTGAAGCCAGGTAGCACACGAAGCCTGCTTTCTGAGGTACCCCTTGGGTCCTATTTATAGATTTCAGAATTTGAACTACCAATAACCAAACTGAACTAGCCTGAAGTTACCAAAATACCTTTGTCTGGGTCTGCCAACAACCAAACTCCGTTGTTGCTATTTGAAGGGCTATGAGCAGACTAGTGGGGAAAAACAGAAAAAAGTAGCTCATAGATCTGGGCTGAGACTGGGGGAGCTCGGCCACCCCGGAAGATTCGGCTCGCCTGTTGTTGCGATCTCCTTTGTGTAGCGCGAGCGGCTGGGACGACGAGCTCGCTCATCATCGACCTCCATTACTCCGCCTCAGCTCGAACGAATCTGAGACCTAGCTATGCACGGGCGAATGCCGAGCTCGTCGTCGACGAATTGCCGAGCTTCGGCCTCCTAACTGCCAAGCCTCGACCCTACCTGCCTCTTAGCCCGGCCGAGCTCGCTGTCTTACCTGGGTGATCGAGTTCGTGCCGGTTCCTGATTCCTGGTTACATTACTCGCCGTGATACGAGGTTGTACAGTGTAGGAGCTCTACTTAAAAAATTTTTGAATTTAAATGAATTTTCATCATTACTTCTAATCTTTTTTGATAGTATAATTACTTGAATGAACATTATATTTAATTTCATTGAAATACACTATAATATATGTGAAGTTATTAAAATATAAAAATGATGACTTTTTGAATGTTTTACAAAAGACATGCATGCTCTTTCTCTCTCTCATGGAGGGATCATGGATGAATCATGTATGGATGGATCATGGATGGATCATCATGGATAGATCATGGATGGATGGATCGATCATGGATGGAGTCTACTTCTTATAAAGCTGCTGCTGCTGCCACTGTTGCTCGGGGGACTGTGGCTGATAATTATTATTTTGTTTTGAAGTTTTAATTTAATGGCGATATATATATATATATATTTGCATGAGCTCTCGCTATCTCTGCGGTTTCTGAGTGCAGCAGCGTCTCAGACTCTGACTGACTGACTTATTAACTGACTGGCGCCAGATTGGGCGTCTCAGTTTGCTGCGTACGCTTCCGTCAAGGTTTGCAGAAACATGCTATAAAGGCGACTACAGCCCATAGCCTCTCCAGATAGCTAAGGTTTTTTTAAAAAATATATTCTGCTTAAGATTTGATAAATATGGTCTTATAATTTTTATTTTAATGATGCAGATTTTTTTTTTGGTGATTGATAACCGCAACTTGTTATTTTGCTGATCGCACCCCAAAATCTCCTAATTTTTCGCGTCTTCTCGAAATACGCCGTGTACATACAATATCAGGAAACGTGTTCAACACGAAATTTGTAGATATCGACGAGATCTACAACTTTCGTGTTGATCACTATTCCTAAAAATGCATGTACAAGACATACTTTTGAAATATGCTCAGGTTTTGCGGCTTTTCGAAATACACCGTGTACATGTAATTTCAGGAAAAGTGTTCAACACGAAAGTTGTAGATCTCGTCGATATCTACAACATTCGTGGGGAACACTTTTCCTGAAATTGCATGTACAAGGCGTATTTCGAAAAGGCGCGAAAAATTGGGAGATTTTGGGGTGCGACTAGCCAATTACGGGTTGCGGTTAACAATCGCCTTTTTTTTTTGCAAAATACTATCGTATGTTTTAGCACATGATCTTCACTATATTTGCTCGCATACGGGCAGAAATACATGTGTATATATACCAATTTTTTTTCAAATTTTTGAGTGTATTCGGCTCTCATATCTCAGCGTGCTATGGATAATTTTATGAATTGAATTATATTTTTAGATTTCTAAAAAATTATTTTTGCAAAAAAAATCACAAAATATTAATTAATGTTCGTAAAAAAAAGATGATCGTAAAATCATTAAAATAGTTTCAGGATCTTAATGAATGATTTTAATTACGGGCGTTTTTTTATAAATATCGGAATATGTATAATTTGATGTTTTAAATGATTGTAACAATATCAACATTAATATTTTCTGATTTTTTGCAAAAAAAAATGGAATCGAAAAATGTGATTTATTGCGTAAATTTGTTCATTGAGCACATAAATGTGTGTGTGTCGGGTGCACCAAAACATTTTCGCTCGAGATGAGCGTATTTATCTCTCTTCTGATTCGAGTTGATCGCATCGGTTGGCTGGCACATGATTGCACGTGACCATGAAGCATTTTTATGGGCCAGATATCTTCAATCCCATGGTTAATCTTCTATTATTAAGGAAGCCTGAGATGTGTAACAAACTAGTAAGGAAAAACTCAAAGCAGAGTAATGTTTTGTTGCTTATAATGTATGGCTTAGGTCAAATTCTGAACGCACAAATGTCAAAATTACGGTCGCATTTAAAATTCAAAAATACGGTCGTATTTTCGTGTAGATTGGTTCGACAGTTAGGTTACAGTGCGGCTGGATCACACCATAATTTTGATAATAAGTAGTGTTTAGTGAGGTTTTTTTGTAAACGTTGTTCCTTTTATTTCACAGTTTTCCATAATCCTCATCCACCCCCAAAAAATGCTTTACATGTGGAAGGCGCGAGTCTGTAAATCACGGAAGGCGCAAGGCTTGCCGAAGCCTTGCGGAAGCCGGTAGGCCACCTTACTCCAAGCAAGCGCTTCTCAATAGTCGCTTCACTGGGGCTTAATTTGCTTCCTGCAGAAATAGATCGATCTAGCTAGGCTCTGTTTGGTGCGGCGTTTTTTTTTGCTACGATGAGTTTGGACAAAAACGCCACCGTCATAAAAGGTTTGTTTGACATGACATTACCCGTTATGGCCACCACCAAGAAAAGAAAAGTAGTTTTTAACATAAAAATGGATGGAATTCCTTAAGTGAGGTAGGACGTTCACGAACGATGATAGTGAAGGGGCAGATCTAGAGAGGGGCCCGAAGGACACTGACACTGCAATTATTTTTCAAAATGGTTAGTGTATTTGGATTGCTCTCGTCGAGGCAATGAATTTTGACTACTTATACGTCAAAAATGGTTGTTAGATGAGATGAAAATATTTAAAATAAATTTTGAAGGAAGTTGATGGTTGACCCCTCTTGTTAAAATTTTTAAAACTCAACGACACATTTAAAAAAAAATCTAATTTGTTGGTGAAGAACGCACATAATTTTCAAAATTTAGAGCTTTCCAGTCAAAAGAATCGATCAAAAGCTAATATTGAAGGTTGCATGTGTTAACTAATGGAGGACAAGTTGTATATATACACATACCATAGTAATATATAAAATGAGTGTCGTTGACACATTTTTGATCGATGTGTAATGTTTGCGATCATTTTTCGTTCAACTTGTTAACATCTTTATTAAATGGAGTGATTGGAGCTCTTGTCTCCATATACTTAGCATCGGTACTGTTGACATCATAAGTTTGCATATTTGGAAAAACAAATTTATTAAATCATCGATTGATTGCTCTCCTTCCCACGGTGTCGATCCCACGATGGGAAGAAAGCACATAGTATATTTGCGATCCCACGGTGTCAATTCTGTGCGAAAACTACGGGCGGATAAAATCTGAGCGTGTATATTCGAGGTCCATATATAAAATGAGTGTTCCTTGCACAAAACTCTGCCCTACATCACACATGCATGCGGCTATTTTCATGCTTCTAAGTATATGTGGGCTCCTCATGCCACACTAAATGTGATCAAATTATTGGTCCAACTAGCTAGCCAGTGTCTAAAGACTTAGAAAAATAGGATCACAAAAAGCCCTACATTTCTATTTCTCTTCACAATTGTTTAATTTTCATGGTATTTTTGGGTCATATAGCTACCCTACAACTAGTACTGATGAGGGTGTTTCTACAAAAATATTTAAATCAGTCAATGTATTAATTTTAGGATAATTTGAAATAAATTTCTAAAATTTAATTTGATTGAAATTAATAGGTCTCTCAACTGTATGCATTTGATTGAAATAAATCCTTTAAATGATTTTTGTTAATTATTTAATGCATTTAGGTGGCGTTTGATTCGGTTGTTGGGCTGATGTGCGGTTGGGCCACACCTGAATTTTGGCAATAAGGAATGTTTGGCCTTGTTTTTTTCCCTAAAATCCATTTCTTTAATTCCGTCGTTTCCTTTCATGCCCCATTTGCCAAAAAATTTTGCTTTTCAGATACGTCTGGCGGATGGCGGAAGCATGCGTTTGTTTCTCCGACGAACTCCTCATTTTTCCGGCGCTTGCAGATGGAAAGCTCCACCAGTAAACGATTTCGTGCAGCAAAAATCTTTTCTTACACCCCAATCTGCTACTGAAAATACTAAAATTTGCAATTTCAAATGAATCACTCTCTGGCAACCTCCATTTGCTCAAATACCGGGAGGCTGTTGGAGGAGGAGGATCAACAAGATGGTGAGTTTCATCTTCTACCTCTTAGAACACCAACCCGCCGCCTTCAATTCATTCGGTAAAAATGCTAGGTAAATTATTTGGATTGTAAGTAAAATATTGGAGTGCAATTAAATGTTATGAATCTGAGAAAACAGGTAAATAACAGAGCTTTATTGTTTCAAAAAGATACATAATATATGGTATGCCCCCTTATATATAGAAAAAAAGGGGGAAGGGAGAGAAAATACGTCTGTCATAAGTAATTAGGTGGTTACACAAAAATTTAACCGCTCAGACTATGCGGTTAGAAAAAAGCTAATTGCACAACTATAAAACTATAATGCTAGCTTTGTTGTCTGTTTGCCTTCACTGCTATAGCTGCGGTTAGCATAACCTATCTGCCTGATAAAGCTACGATTAGACAAGGTCTAACACCCAGACCGCACCGGAGGCTACTTGAGAACTCCGAACGTCAGGCCTGACCGCCAACTAGATCTGACCTCAGCAGTCCGCTCTGCTATCTTAGAAACATTGGCAGACCGCCAGACCAATCTGCCTATCCAAACCGCCAGACCGGTTTGCCTATCCAGACCGCCAAGTCCAAACATTCACAAAGCTAGGGCACCATTCAAAGAATTAACTGCAAGGGCTCTAGTCAACAGACCACCAATCCTGTCTGCTAGTGCTAGCCGTCAGACCGCCTAACAACGTCGGCTCTAACACTGCCAAGTTGCAAAGGATAGACCCCTACTACGTACAGTATGTCTGTCAAAACTGTCTGTCAGGCCCGTCCACCAGACCGCCAAGAGCTAACCGCCAATGTTGATCGCCTAATTGCTGGGACTAATACTTTGACACTTCCCCGCAAGCTGAAACATATATATTAACCATGTCAACTTGTTGCAGATATCTGTAAAGGAATACATTGGTTTGGTAAAGACATTGACAAGCTCTTTGTCAGAAGTGACAAACGGAGTGCAGATCTGGTTCTTTAACACCTCTTCTTTGATGAAATGGCAGTCTACTTCAATATGCTTTGTCCTTTCATGTAAGACTAGATTCTTCGAAATATATATAGTTGTCTTGCTGTCACAGAACATTGGCAGAGCAAAATCTTGGACTTCTCACAGCATTAGTGTCAGCAACCACTTCAGCTCACAGGTTGTCAAGACATGCTTCTGTATTCGGCTTCAGTAATCGACCTTGAAACTACAACCTATTTCTTGCTCTTCCAGCTGTCTAGATTTCCTGCTACGAAGGTACAAAAACCAGATGTAAACTTCATATCATCCTTGTCATATGCATAGTTAGCACTAGAATAAGGCTCAATCCTCAAATAACCATTCTTCTGAAATAGAAACCCTTTTTCTAGAGTTTTCACATATTCCAAGATTTTTAGAGTTTATTGAAGATGACACTCCTTAGAAGCTTGCATAATCTGGCTCACCCTTCCTACAACATAATTTATATTCGGTCTTGTAACTGTCAGAAAAATGAGTTTTCCAACAAGCCATCTGTATCTGGTAACATCTTCAAGGATAGGTGAATCCTCATTCCAGCACTTGTTATCACCAACAGTCATTGGACACAAAGCAGGTTTAGCCCCAAGAAGACCTGTCTCTTTCAAAAGATCCAAGACATACTTCCGATTTGAAAAAACTACAAAATTGGGCTTTCAGGAGATCTCAATCTCTTGGAAGTACTTAGGAGACTTCATATCTTTTGTAACAAAATACTTAAGATGATACTTATTTGTCAGTTCAATGCTCTTCTTATCATCCTCTGTAAGAAGAATGTCATACACATAAGCTGCAAGAACAACTAGGCCAGTCGAGATCTTGTGAATGAATAGAGTGATATGTAACACTTCGTCACATCGCTGCACCAACTTTGCTTAAAGCCATAGATTTTATTCCTAAATTTACACACATGAGACTCCCCCTGAGCAACATATCCACGAGCTTGCTCCATATAGACAGTCTCCTATAAATCATCACAAAAAAAGACATTTTTGACATCCAACTAAGACATATCTCAGTCTCGGTTAACATCCACAGAAAAAATAACGATGATTGTAGTAATCCGAGCAACAAGATAGAAAGTGTCAAAGAAATTCACACCGTAAGTTTGAGTAAAACTCTTGGCGACAAGCCGAGCCTTATAACAATCAATGATACCATCATGAAGAAATTTGATCGCAGAGACCCAATGATAGCCAAACCACATCAGCACCTGTAGGGGTAGGGATAAGAGTCCAAGTACCCCACTCAGTCAAAACCATGGATGAAGAATCTCATAGTCTGTGCTGGTACTGTTAGGCGGTCCTTGGCAGTCTCATGATCGTAACCTGACTCTGATACCATGTGAGAAAAAAGATAAATAACATAACTTTATTGCTACAAAAAGAAGCATAATACATGTGTATATTCCTGGGTTCGATGTCACCCGGCCTCAACATCCCGCCGCTGGCTTATACTGGGCCCGGAGCAAGGGTGGGGTGTACAGACTGCAGTCCTAATGATTTTAGGCGGTTGGGCTAGGCCATGTTGCGACCTCTGAGCTGACAGCCCGCCCATGTGGTGCATCACCTATGAGGCGGGGCTCGCCATCCTACATCACTTAGGCTTCACTTGGCTTGGCGGTGGCGGTTCAAATAAGGTAATTATGAACCGTAGTTCGTGAACGCCCAACCTCACCTAGCAAATTAGAAACCTTATCCGCATATGTTCAAAACTCGTTTTATTTTTTGATGGCGGTCATAACCCGTGTCATGGCGTTTTTGTCCAAACTCACCGGTGCAATAAAGTTTGTTGCGCCCAACAGAGCCTTAAAACCACGCACGTGTGCATGACGGGGGACTAACCCAAAACTTCATTCACACTTATTTTTGTGCATGCATGCATGCTAAAATTAATTTTACACAAATTATAGTCATATTTTTGTAGCACCCTATAAATCTATCCATTAACTATTTGTATGCATCCCTCTCTTTTTATGTTCTTAAAATATTTGAGCCCACTCCTAGCATTAAAAATAGCAACAAACATGGAAAGTAAAGGTGTATAGATGCTAACCACACAATGAGGTATGTAGGGTGGTCCTACCCTACAAAGATATGCCACCAGTGTCTTAAAAACAAAACCATGCCAATCTCTCTACACACTCTACTAGTACAACTAGTCTATGGGCAAGTACCCCAAGATTAAAGGTGCCCCTCTCGAAGTGTAATTTTTCTCAAATTTATCACATGCATGCAAGTATTGTTTTTATTGTGAAATTAATAGTTGGCCTATTAAATTATTATTTTTTTTATTTTTGAGATGGTTAGGGATTTGGAGGGTAAGAATTAAACCTACTAATTAATAAACAAATCTTTAAGTACAAAGTTTCTTCAATTTTTCACTTGCAGACAACTCTCCCTTGTATTGTACAATTATTATTGAATATTTGAAAGGAGTGGGCTCCATCCAGCCACATGCCCTTCTTAATTAGTAAAATCATTTATGTCGAGCAAATTTTTATTGCAATTAAGTATTTTGTTTATTTTAATTGTAATTAAAAGCAAATGAGATAATATTGTATGATATTTTGTGAGGAATTGAACAAAATTTAGTGACAAATTAATATTATTGTGTTATTTTATTATTGAGTAGATATTTTGTCACTAAAAATACACATAATTAATCAATAAATAAATTTGGTCACTAAAACTTATGTTAGTGACTGAATTAATTTGGTAGCTGAAACTTCTCTTAGTGACAAAATTAACTTGATAGCTGAAATTTCTTTTAGTAATCAAATTAATTTGGTCATTAAAACTTATATTAGTGACCAAATTAATTTGGTCACAAAATTTGCACTTTTTCACAAAAACTTATGTTAGTGACTGAACCTGGAGTTCTGCATTTGCCTCCCCGTCGCCATCTATGTGATTATCGTCGTCGATCTATGTGATCGTCGTCGTCGATTTATGTGATCATCGTCGTCGATCTATGTGATCGTCGCTATCGATGCGGAAAGACACCGGTGGGAGCACTAGCTACTACAAGATCGTGGCCGGCCTAGGTAATTAGACGATTCTAGTTTGTGGACATTTTGTGTTTATGCTTCTTCAATCGAGATGATTGTAAAAATTTCTTGAAGCAGGAGCTAACGAGGTCGCAGGAACACTCAACCACAACCGAATTCAAGTAAAAGACAGCAGCAACAGTAGCACAAGAGTATTCCGATTGAAATTAACTTCTATTACCGGACGAGGTACACATTGCAAGATATGATTCCACAATGCAATCCAGGGAAACAAAAATAGCAACAAGAAGTTAACCATGTGGTCTGAATCGAGAAACCGCACAAGCCGCCTACTCGCCAACTGAGTCCGTCGAGACCGCCGAAGCCGCCTAACCGCGGCAAACTGCGCGGACTGCTGTTATTGCAACTGCTGAACCAGGAACAGAACCAGTTGATTGGTCGGGCGAACTGCTCCGTTTATCCGCAACTATCCGAGGAAGAGATGAAGCTGCAAGACCGCGACCTGCTGTTTAACCATTGACTGTATCCGCGGACTGTTCCATACCAATGTTCCCGCTAGTCGTCTAGCCGCCTGGTGTTAGCCGCACAGCCTGCACGGAACCAATTTCCTTAGTCACAGCGGTTAGAAAACTGTAACCGCAAATTCAAGCGCGAGCTTGTTCTTGCTATTCACTGCTTATTAATGACGAGCTCACTGGTCCTATTTATAGATGTGAGGAGGAGTGTCGTCACCACTTACACTGATAGGTTAACCGCTCATCAGACCTGTCGACAAACACCATGTATCCGCACAGAGCGGACACAAAACCAATTTGCCTAACCCCTCGGACACTGCTACAAGTCCGCGTATTCGCAGCCCGTGACTTGGACAATCCGTCCAATCAATACTGCCGAACTCAGTGAGAACCAGAGCAGTCCGCAACAGCGAACTCGGCAAATACCGAGCAGTCCGCAACAAGGCGAACTCGGCGAACTAGGCAACTAACTGGGCTTAGCACCCCAAGACCAAGTCCAACGAAAACTGTGGTTACCAATCTTAATCGCACCACCTGATACCAAGATCGTGTCCTAATGAACAACTCCAGTCTGCCACCATGAGGACTGCTCCATCAGTCCGCGCGACCTCTAGGATCATGTCCACGCAACTGTGCTTATACCATGATCCATCATCCAGACCGCAAGCACAGATCTGTGTCGGACAACGACGAGCTCCAAAATGAGTCCCCAACACCAACCAGCGATCTCTGATCTACCTCACCTGAGAAAGCTCCTGCGACCTGGCGACAAGCCACCCAGTCCGCAATATCTGGCTGCCTTCTTGCGAATCAGAGAACCTGCCGAATTTGGCGACTTCCAAAAAAGTTCGCCACCAACAACCCGCGAATAACAATCCTATCCGCCCGGTTACATCACCAGAGTGCTTGTTGGTCCAGACCGCCAGAGAAGAACCAAAGCCAAAACATGCTGCCCGGCTACGCTATCCGCCAATATTATCTGCCTAGTCCGCGTGGTCTCTGCGGTCTGTGCGGTCTGTCCAATCAGTCTGCCCTACTTCCTGTAACATCCCGATTTTTATTGGGCCATCGGAGCCCTAGTGGGCCCAATAAAAGTGACCTGAACCCCTACCCATGACCCGATAGAAAGTAACCCTATGCGGGAAATGGAGCTAGAGAACTCCAATTTGAGTTCTGTTAGTTCATGTGGCCTCGTATAATCAATACGAGGCCGTCAGGACTCGTTCTGTTGGACCCCGAGGTCATATAGTTGATATAGCCGCTTCTCATGAACGTCGTAAAGACAATATTTTGAATATTGGTCTAGAGAACTCCGATTTGAGTTTGTCAGTTCCTGTGGTCTCGTACCGTCATTACGAGTACGTCGGAACTCGTTGAGCCACAATCCAAGGTCTAACGACCAATATAGACATATGACCATTGTAGTGTGTCGCAACGCATAGATTTTGTACCGGTCAGTGGCATTGAACTCGTATGATCAATATAAAGTCAACATAAGTTGTCCCGGTCAATTCCAATGAAGGATGGTCAACCCATGGTCAAATCAAGTATAATCGTGCACCGAAAAGCGTGCACACACAAATTATGACGCAACACCCCTATTTTGACTTGACTCCCGACGTCTTGGACCCACTTTGACTTTGACCAGCATGAGGGACCCACCCTAGGGTTTACTTTGGTCAAACCCCCTAAAAAGCCTTTTTTGGATGTTTTTTCAAAGAGGAGCTCACCTCCTCTCATGGTGAGATTAACCGCCACCCCTTCGAGCTTTCCAAATCAGCAAGGGCAAGGGTGGCGATGGGCCATATGGCAAGTGGAAGCCCACCAATTTTCTCCCCCCCCCCCACTTCTCCCTTTCTTCCACCACTTTGAAAGCCCAACCAAGTGGGGGGATTTCATTTCCCCGCATGGGGGGAATTTCTTGAGCTCACATTGGGTAGAAGAGGAAGCCCCCCCCCCCTCCTCCATCCTATATAAAGGCCCCCTCCCCTATTTTCCTCCTCACAGCTCACTGAGCATCTCCCCACCTCTGCCCCCCCCCCCCCTCTATCGGAGCCCAGGTCGTCGGAAAAAGGCCAACCCGAGCTCCACCACCCTGCCACCTTGCATGGCTAATCAAGTTGGGCCCTCTCGAGCCCCTCCTGTACAGGTGGAAACCTTCCCCTCCTCCTCCCTCATCTTTTGACGTGCTACATGCACCTCCCAGCGGCTGGAGCGCCGCCGGCACCACCCGGGCCAAGCTTCAGGTCGGGTGGTGGCCGTGAGAGTCCAGCCCCTCCCAATGCCGGCAATGGAGCTGGGGAAAGGTTAAACCACCGGGGATGACATTTCCCGGTGGTGGAAGGCTGGGGTGCCGTCGGAAAATGTCGCTCCGGTGGCACCCGAGAAATAGAATTTTTCTCTGTTTTATTTCCAGCGGCAGCCAGAGGCGGTTGGTCGCCGGACCACCACCGGAGAGGAGCCCTGCCCCCAGCGCACCGGCCGGGGGTGGTTTCGTGGCTGGGTTCAACGCCAGAGAGGCAGGTGTCGCGGTGACGCTGAGAGCAGAGCCACCGCCACCCTGCTCTCGGGTTGACGATTTTAGGCGGTGGCCGGCGGCGGCAGGCCGTCGGGCCACCGCCCAAAGACTCGTCGGCCGGCGAACCAGTTGGGGGCTGCACCGGCGCCCAGCAGTGGCTGGCCGGCGGTGGCAGAGGGCCACCGTTTCCTTCTCTGGCGAGAGAGATCACTGACGTTCATCTCACGGGATAAAATGAACGACGGTAATAGCCTTAATTCCCTCCCCCGCCTCAGCATCGGCGCCCCCCACAGCGGATTCGTTCCTGATCCGCTGTTGGGACAGAAGAATGATTAGCACAGTTTGGCTCAATTTCAGTCGCAGGATCGGTTCATTTTTGCTATGTGCAGACCCTTTTTCTAATCAAAACATTACAGAATTTTTATAAAAAAATATATGCTCATAGGGAAAAGTGTTGAACATAAAAGTTGTTCCCATTGATAAGGGCTACCTGCACAAACCTTTTGAGAATTTTTAAATGTGTTTTAGTACTTTTAAAAGCCTAAATTAAGTTTGATTGGCCAATTTAAAGACCCAGATCTTTTGGAAAAATTATGAAAACTTTTATAAGCTCTTCTTGGGCCCTTTCAGAAGTTGTACCAAAATTTGGGATCATGGTGATAAGATTTAATATCTTTCCCAAATTATGGAAGCCTAGGGTCGCACTTAGAATTTATTTCGCTCATTTTCCCCGGAAATAAAAATTGGTGCACGCAACTATCCTTCCTAATTTAAATAATAAATTCAAAATTATATTATCTATGAAAGTGGCCGAGGCAAGTAACCAAGCTCCGGGCGTTCCGAGATTTCGTGAAATCGTCGAGCGCCTCGTCTCTTGGGTAATTTGGGCACGCTTGGAAAGTGAGAGTACGAGTAGTGAGTTGTAAATATTCTCGACAAATAATAAGTGTGTAACTCTTAATAAGTCCTTAATCCGATTAAGCCGTGATTAACAAGCACAACCAAATTACTATTGGACCTAAATAATGGGTGTAACCTAAAGAACTCTTTAAAAGCTGAAATAGAACTGATGTGCCTCCTGAGAACGGAGATGGAACTGAAGACTCCTGGATGGAGTGATTGGACTACTAACCATTTTCTTTATGATTATTCTAGTTTTTCACTGGTCCAGTTTCTTTAGTCATTTCAATACTTTTAATTTAGTACTACTCCAGTCTCGTATTGGTCAAGTTTATTTCAGTTCAGTACTTTTAATTCAGTACTACTCAAGTCTCATACTTATCAAGTTCATTTCAGTTCAGTACTACTCCACTCTCGTAATGGTCAAGTTCATTTCAGTACAGTACTTTCAATTAAGTACTACTCCAGTCTCGTATTAGTCAAGTTTATTTCAATACTTTCAATTCAGTACTACTCCAGTCTCGTACTCGTCAAGCTCATTTCATTTCAGTACTTCCAATTCAGTACTACTCCAGTCTCGTACTGGTCAAGTTCATTACGCAGCGTTTATTATCAGCTGCTTTAATTATTGCATTTTCGTTATAGCAATTTACTACTATAAGCACGGGTCCTGCTTTGACAAGCAGTTGTTTGTTAAGGTGGAGTCTTAGTTGGGGATTACCGGAGTTGAGGTGTTCCTCCGGGTTTAGCTTCAAATAAAGTTCTCACATGCTCCTTGTCGAAAGTTGAGTTGAGCGTCGCTGCCTGAAGGCTAACGTATAGTAGGGCAGGCTGCCGCAGACCAGGTGTGTATTAGCATGATTGTTTGATTAATTGCTTGTGAATTGTTTGCGGTAAATTCTGGTGGGTCAGTCCCTTCCACAGACCGTTCATACCGGTACTGGAAGGTCGACGACTCAATGTGACAGGGAGATGGGTACCACGGATGACTGACCGTTACGGTTGTCCCCATTGGGTTTTCCTCAGCAGGTCGGCCAAAATGTTGTATCGTCGGATGTCGCTCACATCCAATAGTACATGTGGTTATACGTTGGGGCCTGGGGTTGTGTAGTACCACCACCCCCAGAAGTGGTAGGACTGGTCACTGTCACCGACGGCCCCATCGGTGAGGCCCACGGGGCTCGCTACCCTACTGGAAAAGAAGCGGTTCATACTATGTCGACATATGATATGTGTGCGCGGCTGTGAATTCCTATGATTGGATACATGTTGTGAACACTTGATGTGCTGATGTGCTAGTAGAGTCCTGGTTATAACTGATGTTATTGTTGCTGACATTTCAATTATATTGTGCCACCCTTTCTTTATTATTGCTCCTAGCTTTTAAAATATGAAATGCAGTGCTAACTCTCTCATGATTCGGCTATCTTATATTGCTAGATGTGTGTGCTTGTCCCCGGGATGTGGATCCGAGGAAGAGATTTGTTTTCACTTAGCTCTATGACTAACAGTTATATTAATAACCATTTACAAGAAACGAAGCACTGTAGTGACCCCCTGCCGCAAGAAAATGCTCCAGCAGTTAGGATTACTTGAGTAGAAGCACCACTGACATCTTCAGAGTTTCGAGATCTGAGTACCAGCGAGCAGGATGAGGGAGAGAGAGTGAGGAGTTATATGTAGCACTTGTACAGCCTACGGGATTATATAAGAACATAAGCTATGATCCTAGAACTCATGTAAATATATATGATATGATATATATTTGATAGTGTTTTCTTGTTAATGCTTCCACAAATCTCTGATGTATTGTGAATGTTGTGATTCTAGCCGAGCAAGGCAGTCAACTAATGCTTAGATAGTGTGGATCGCCACCCTTTGAGAGCACTGGGTGGACGCCTTGGACAAGTAAGATCCCCTCCGACTCGACCTGGGCTTGAGTTGGTACCTTCTATTACAGTATATATGGGGATTTTGGTCTTGTTGAAGCATTGCTCTTTTGTTTTCTTCTTGTATGGAATATATGTATGATATTCCTTTAGAAATCAACAGCTATGGAGATAGTTTTTTTTCTGTTTGTATGTAAGTGTGTGTTTATGTTTGTGTGGTTGTATGTGTAGCTGTGAGTGTATGTATGTGTGTGTGATGATGATGTGTTCCCTGATATTTCAATTATGCCACTATCTAATATTTTATATTTCAATTCTAGTAACTGAAAAGTAACATGCCGTCAAACATCAAAATTATTAATTCCAATTTCCGTGGTTGAATTCCTCTATTCAGCCGAACGGCAGAATTACGTGAATGTGATGTGAGATATTGATAATTTTATTGAAGGGGATGAGTTCCCCATAATTTTTGATGGAAGCATTTAATGATTATATAATGAAAGATTGCGACTCTTCGATATTCAAACAGTCTATTTAAGGATGAGACCAATTGTGTTACAAAAAGTTGTTGGATATTTCTATGCTTATAAATGTTTTGGATCGGGGAAAATTTATTATGTTCGGATCGGGCTGGGCACATGACGAACGTTATTAGTAATGTATGGTCCAAGGCTTCACAAGATGTCAAAGGGGTTGCTCCTACTTGCTACGTATATAGGGCGGCGGTGCACGTATGACGCATTAATATTCTTTGTTTGTGGTTGCGTTGCTTTAGTCGTGTTCAAAAAGCTCGACCGGGCTCGGGCGTCTTGCCAACCGGGCTCGGGCCGGACACTGCTTATGTCGGGCTCAGGCCCCCTCTCAAAGAGGGGGCCTGGTAAGGCCCTAAGACCGGGCTTTTTCCGGGACGGGCTTAAGCTACACTCAACTATGAGTGATTATGTATTATACATAAAGTTTAAAGTTAAAAAAAATGTTAAAAACTATAACTTTATGAAAAGTTAGTCATCAGTACCTCATAAGTTTCTATAATGTGAGGAGAGAATAAATAAGGGAGGAGAGAGAGAAAGAGAGAGATCTAGAGAGAGAATGGTACCACTACCATGCATCCTTAACATTAGTTAGAATATCTTTCTCTCTCTAGATAAATAAATAGATAGCTCTCATGCATGCTACAAATCCTAATATTCCTCCTAATATTCCTCCTAATACTAAAAACACTAATTAATATTGTATGCCAAAGGCTGCAAGCAGTCCTATCTCATCAAACACAACTTTAAGCCCCATTTGGGTTTAAGGAATTTAGGATAAATTTTATTAATTAAATTAAATCCTCCCACACCCAATGCAAAAAAAAACATATTTCTTTTACAAAAATGCCTTATTTTACAAAATTAAAGATATGCCTCAATTTACAAAAAAAATATTTATTTTAAAAAATGCCATGGTATGCATAATTATAAGTTGTAATACATCTCTATCTTTCCAAATTACATTTAACTTCTTTCTAAGTTTATTTAGTTTGCAAAAACGTCTGTTTTGTTAGAAATATGAATGAAAAATGATAAAATCAAACAAATTAATTATTTTATGATATTCAATTTTAAACTTTGTAATTACTCTTATCTATTTTGAAAGGTATAACTTTTTTCCTTTAGAAATATAAATGAAAAGTGATCAAATATGCTAAAATATTTTACAATATTCCAATTTTACTCGTTATTATAACTCTACATTGAAAATGATGCGTTATATTTTACCTTGTGTAATGAATGTGGCTAGAATCATTATAAAAAACAAAATTAAAATATCAAAAAATAATTTTATTATTACTTAAATTCATATCACTCTAGGTTTATTCTTCCCATATACAATACCACCATTAATAAGACCCTCTATACTAAAAGTATTAGTTGGGTAAAAGTAGGTGTAGGACCCTCTTATTGTCACCATGCAATCATATATATATTGGCCCTATGTGTTTTTAATTGATGCCTAAGAATACTGTTTTCAATGTTTTGTTTGTGTGCTATGGAGACTATACATCTTGTTTCATAGTGAAATCTTTTTTAGCTGGTCTACCGAGAGCCCACCGGCAGGTTTGCTGAACCCCAACGAACTCGACAGGAGTTGTCTGGCGTCGAGAGAGCACGGCCATCATCGGCGGTGGCGGATGAAGATTCTCTTTACTAATTATTCGCCCTATGAATATAGTCAAAAAATTCATATGTTCCCTCACAATTACTACGGATGGTAGGCTCTTCCACCAACAATCAATTAATTATAAATTAGATGGAAAAAAAACCTTGTGCTCTTCTTCATCTCATTCATTGAGCTATAGGACTTCCAATCCAATTTATTTGCTTTAAAATTTCTTCCCGAGGGTGAAAAAATGCCTCTTTCTTTCAAAGGAAGAGTCGGAAGACTTTCCTTTATCCCCCCCCCCCCCCCCGAAGGAGATCAATTAGCACAAGTCAACATTCCACCACAACTTTTTCTACTGCCACAATCGTCCCAAACAAAGCTCACAAGCATCTCAATACCAACTTCCATCGTTGAGCGCCGATGTCCCGCCGCCAAATTTCCGACGGATTGCCGCCGCAGGAGGCCGAGCACTGTCACAGCGGAGCATTCCATAGTCCGGCGGAGAACACAACCGTAGACATAAGCAGTCGGCTTCAACCATTGGATTAAATTCCACTTTTGGAGTTTAGTCGTTATGCTCGAATCGCAATTAGAGGTTAAACCCAATTGAAAATGACCCAAAATTCTATTTTGAAGTCTCCAATTCCGTTCAAACTAACGACCCTTGGGTTTTTCATGACAGCACTGCAAACATTCAGCTATATCATTAAAGCAGCTATTTCTGAACACGACCACCATTTAAAATTTTAAATTATGCGCCAACTGATCATCCGACTTTGGACCGAAGCTACTAAATCGAAGCCGAATCCTTCTCGTTGCAGCGTCTGTAAATGCGAAATAACTTCCTACGGCTTCTCCCCTAAACCGCTGACAGGGAAATCCTCCTCTCGCTGTCTGCGCCACAAGTAATTCGCAGCTTCGATCCACCGGGGATTAACCAGGAACTTACCGTTCTTCAAGGCCCAGCGAGACTTGAGCGTTCCCGCATCCAAAGACACGATGTGCGTGACGGACGCATCGACCTCTCTCAAGCAAGCCGCCCCCAACTGCTCCGCCATCTTCCAAATCACCTCCTTCTCCGGATGGGCCGTGGACGAAAACAGCCGGGAGAAAACAATAACACATCCCTGGAGAATTTCACGCCTGATCTCTTTGAGAACCTGCAGAAATTAAAATTTCATTTCAACCGTAGGGGAAACAAATTGTCTGATGGAGATTTTTTTTGGCAATAACTATATGCAGGCCAATTTCGGCTATGTGCACGCCGTGCAATTTCATAACGATTATGTGCAGGTCAAGGCCTAAACGGACGGGTTCACAGCTTCCTATGATTTTTTTAGTTTGACATGCATTTATCTTTTGACTGCACATAGCCAAAAATGACATGTACATAACATCACACTTTTTTTACCAGGCAAGCATTGCTGTAAACTTAACCAAATCCACGTAAATTCATGCAGGAAGAATGTGCTGCGAAGAATGATGATAAATTACGCAACACGGCGAGTTTGCACCTGTCGGACATCTCTGGAGGAAAGATCGGTGCCAAGGACCTGAGCAGACCAACAGGCATCAAATGTTGGGAGGAGAGTGAAACATTAAATTCATGATAAATAGATAGCACTAAAATAGCAAAACTATGCATTTATCTAACTAACCGGATCAAAAAACATCCCGTATGCGCGCTTGAGAACATGAAGAATATTGGCGAGCGCGCCGTCAGACTCGCTTTCATCTTGCTTTGACTCAGATAAAGATTTGTTGCCAAAACCAAACTGGCGGCAACTGGAAGCGAAAAAATGGTACCTTTCCATCAAAATCAAGTTTTCCCTGTGATTATGCCACACCTGAACCAATCACATAACCAGGATACTGTTAGTCATGATTGGCAGGCATGCATATAGAAGAAATATGTCTTATTACGGGGTGGATCTGGGCAAATACTAAAGCTGGGATGAGCATATGGATTTTACAGGCCGCCTAAGCCTAGGCCAAGCCAAACAAGATATCTTCAGTGGAGTACGAGATTTGCAAACTTGTGTGTTCTTCGCTTTCACCAAACATGTAGGGTTTAAGGTTTAGGGTTTAGGATATGAATGCAGAGATTGATGAATGCGCCTTGAATTTTTGTGTATAGAAGACAATTTCGTGTGATTGTGTATGATGAAAAGAAGTAACAAGATATCCTCAGTGGAGTACGAGATTTGCAAACTTGTGTGTTCTTCGCTTTCACCAACTATTCGTTCATGTTTTGCTCTTTCTAATGATCACAGAAGTGTGAATGTGTGGGGGGCAAAGCAAGTTCTATCTTTCAAGAATCGCTCGAGGAACTTTTCTTTGGTTACATAGGAGCTTTTATTGGCTTTTTCTTTATTCATGTGCTTTGTGAATGTGCGGGGGGCAAGCGGAACACGCATGAATTATGTACGAACAAAACTTTTGAATGATGAAATAACCAAAAGTTTGAGGAAAATGCCAAAAAAAGGACATGACCACTTACAAATTCAGTGTCATCAAGAATGACCACAAGGCTCTCTGCTCCCAGTACAACGTCAAGTCCTTTTTGATGCCTTTGTGTTGAATCAGATTGTGATATAACTTTGGAATTGAAGTACACTCTCCTGGGATCAAGATGCTTCACAATTTCAAGTGCATAAGAACGCTCCCCCATCGTATACACGTACATCTCAAACATTGTACTCGCCTCTTTCAAGAATGTATGAACAAAAGGCCTCAACTTGGTTAGCATGTGCATGCCATCCAGCTTCAACAAGCTTCTCTCGGGATCATCTGCCACGATTCCGCCATTAAAACAATTAAGTCGCTACAAGGAGCTATTATTAACTCAAATAATGAGAACAGAACGTACCCTGCGATGATTCTGCTTGTCTCACTAAGTGCCACTCCTCATCAGAGACATCGAGAAGTCTTGTTGAATTGAGTAGTGTATGGTCCAAATCTAAGATTAGCACTAGTCTTTTCTCCCGTAGCAGGTTCTTTAGATCTGCTCCACGCAGCCTATCAATTTCCCTACTACCTAGCCTTAAATCCTACAATGTGGTACATTTAGGGTGATAAAAGTCTACAGCGTAATTAACTTTTGAGAAAAAAAATATCATAATATATATATCAGATAACTAGAATCAAAAGGTACAATTTAGGCTCCGTTTGGCAAGGTAGTGGAGGTCACGAACACGGTGATTATGAACCGTCATTCATGAAATCCCGACCTCACCTAAGGAACTTCATTCACTTTTATGTTCAAAACTAATTTTCTTTTTTGACGTGTCATAACCATTGTCATGGCAAACGTATTGCCATAAAGAAAAAATTACTTCAGTCCATATTATTAGTCCACATAGGAGTGATGTATGGGTGATTACAAAGACACTTAAACAGACTTATGTTGTGGTACTAAACTCACATACACTAAGACACCTTAAATATTAATATAAACTAGTGAATCCAACACTCCCTCTCAAACTGGAGGGGAAAACTCCAGCTTGAAAACACCAAGTAAAGACAATGGAGGTAGACGATGAGGGACAAAACCTCAGACGAGCCACCGGGGGAATTCCAAACCGGGGACATAACTGCACACGACGAAGGTCCCACACACTACGTACACTCGCTAGAATCAGGTCAACCAATAATATCTATGCACACATGTGGAAGGGAACAAAAAAAGTGGGGCTAATCATCAAATATGAAATATGCAACTGGGGATAATCTGCACAAAGAGTGGTCCTGCAAGATACAGTTTCGCACAACACGGTCCCACACAACACAACCCACTGAGATTAAGGCAACCAACAACGATCATACCACAACACATGTACCAATGGAGAGAAAAAAAATTGGGGAGAATGGAACACCACACGACATAAGCCCAGGGGCCGTGTGGGACTAAGGCGAACAACGGGAAAGATCATCTGAATCGCCCTCATCCCAAACAGACTCCCTCACGTGAAACACACGTGAATGCAGAAAAACCCTATAACATGACCATATGCAAATACAAACAACAAAACAAAAAAGACAAAAAACAATAAAAAAAACAACATGAAAATTCAACATCGATGAGAGATCAGCACCTCAGAAAGGGTAGCAGCGGTTGGAAGTGATAGAAATAAGAGGGGCGGCTGTTGGAGTCGTTTGGATCGCAAGCAGACGACAAACACTGATAGGAATCACAGGGCGTGGAAACTTCACAAGAACAATAGGAACGAAGAAATTGTCGACTGGAACAGGAGTAGCGAAGGTCTGACGGGATTGTTGAAGAGAGCCACAGTCGAGCATGGCGAAGAAAGAATCGGCTGGATCAGAAGAAGGCATTGTCATCTGAAAGAGAATACAGAAATGGCGACTGGAACTGTGATAGAGGATGTTGGCTGGATCGTCGATGATGTAAGTTACGAAGACGTTGACTGGGAGCAGGATTGAGCGAGATAGAGGGAAGCGTTGATAGGAACGAGAGAGGAGAAGGGGGAAAGCTTTGACGTCAGAAGCAGAGGCGTGAGAGGGAATCCCTCTTCCTGCACGACCGCATAGAAGACGTCGAAAACATGTGGGGATCGACTGTGGGACCAGCAAATGCGATCGAGAAAATCAGCAGGCCCTTCGTCGAACGGGTGCGGAATGACCCCCGGGCCCCGGAAGCCCTAAGTCTCACGAGCGGAAGCGGGCAAAAACGGATCTCATTTTGCTCTGATACCATGTTGAAATAATAGAAAGGAAATAGAAGGTGTAATTATTCATCCCACAAGGGGATAATATATAGAACTTATATGGACACACAAATCTAAAACTACGGTGTGGAACTAAATCTCAAACACACACAGACTATAGTTATTATAAAGTAATAACTCCAACAAAACATATAATTCTATGACGGTGACGTTTTTGTCCAAACTCACCAACAACAACACTCAAGTCTTTATCCCACTACAGTGGGGTCAGCTATATGGATCCTTTGTCATCATTGTGCCCTATCTTTTGTCATAATCTCACTAATGCCTAAGTACATCTTGTCTTTCCTTATAATTTCATTCCAAGTCTTAATTAGTCTACCCCTCCCTCATTTAACATGCCTAGTGACTAGGCTCTCACAACACCTATCAGGTGCCTCTAATGGTTTCCTTTGTACATGTCCAAACCATCTTAGTCGAGCTTCTCGCATCTTCTCTGCAATTGGTGCTACAGCTGTCTTATCCCTGATACATTCATTCTTAATTTTATCAAGTCTCGTGTGTCCACACATCCACCTAAGCATTCTCATCTCCGCAACTCCCATTTTTTGCTCATGTACACAATTCACTGGCCAACACTCAAAACCATAGAGCATTGCAGGTCTAATTGCAGTACGGTAAAACTTGCCCTTAAGTTTTAGTGGTACTTTACGATCACATAAGATCCCAGACGCGCCTCTTCACTTCAACTAACCCTCTTGGATTCTATATGTCACATCTTTATCAATACCTCCGTCTTTTTGAAATATCGATCCAAGATATTTAAAACACTCACTACGGAAAATATCTTGATCACCCAACTTAATAACGAAGTCATCTGTCCTTCTTGTACTGCTAAATTTAAGCTTCATATACTTCGTATTTGCCCTGCACAACCTAAAACCCTTCTTTTCTAAAGTATCTCCCAAGATTCAAGTTTTGCATTTACACCTTCGCGCGTCTCATCAACCAAAATGATATCATCCACAAACAATAAACACCAAGATATTGCTTGTTGGATATGTCTAGCGAGCTCATCTAAGATAAGGGTAAAGAGATAAGAGCTTAAAGTTGAACTTTGATGTAAGCCAACAGTGATAGGGAATTCCTGTGCTAATCCTACAGATATCCTCACCCTTATCACTGAATTTGTATACATATCTTTGATTGTGTTAATATATGATATATTTACACCTTTCTTTTCTAAGACACCATAAGATCTCTCTTGGAACTCTATCATAAGCCTTATCAAAATCAATAAACAACATATACAAATCTTGTTTTGTTTCTTGATAGTTGTCAATGAGTCTCCTCAAGAGATGTATAGCTTCCAAGGTCGACCGCCCTGGCATGAATCCAAATTGATCCTCTGAGATGTTAGTCTCCCGTTTTACTCTTCTTTCTATTACTCGTTCTCATAGTTTCATGGTATGACTCATCAATTTAATTCATCTGTAATTAACACAATTTTGTATCTCATTTATTCTTATACAAAGGTATCAAGATACTTTCTCTCCATTTATCTGACATTCTCTTTGACTTCAGTATATTATTGAAAAAATATGTAAGACACAAAATTCCTTCATTTCCTAGACATTTCCATACTTCGATGGGTATATCGTCTGACTCAATCGTCTTTCCATTTTTCATCTCATTTAGAGCATCGTTTACCTCTGATACTTGAATTTTACGATAAAATATTATATTTTTATACTACTCTGATTTACTTAACTCTTTCAGGTTAAATTTATTGTCCTTTATTTCATTATATAGCTGATAAAAGTATCTTTTTCACCGCTCTTTAATATTCACATCATCCGTCAAAATTGTATTTGTCTCATCCTTTATGCATTTTACTTGACTTAAATCTCCTGTCTTCCTTTCTCTTCTTGAGCAATTTTATATATATCATGCTCTCCATCTTTGGAATCTAGTCTCTTATAAAATTCTTTATAAGTTTGACTTTTTGCTTTACTTACTTCTTGTTTAGCTTCTTTTTTGGTGACTTTATATCTGACTAGGTTTTCATCATTCCTACAGGCGTAGAGTGATCTATAGCTGGCTCACTTTGCCCACACTTTGTCCTGCACTTCTTCTTTCCACCATCAAGATTCTTTATCTGCGGGCGTACAGCCTTTTGATACTACAAATACGTTCTTTTTATTTATCCTTAAATGTGAAGACATAACTTCTCATGAGACATTAATATCAACATAAGGGTCATCGACTAGTAGTTTCATAACTACTGTCTTGAAAGTAACCTGATTTTTCTTTTTCAAGTTTCACCGCCGAATTTTTTGCAACATTTTTGTTCTTATCTTAAATTTATTATATTTAATTTGTATATCTAACATCACTAAGCTATGTTGTGTTGTCAAATTTTCTCCAAATATGATTTCGCAATCCTTACAAATCATTTTGTTCATTTTGCAAATTATAAAATAATCAATTTGTAACTTATTTGATCCGTTTTTAAACGTAATTAAATGTTCTTCCCTTTTTATGAAAACTGTATTTAATACAATTAGCTTATGTGTTACGGAAAAGTCTAAAATGGTTCGTCCTTCTTCATTCCTTTCCTCATATTCATATCCTTCATGAATGGTTGTGTAATCTACATTTTTCTTCCTTATATGTTCATTTAAGTTTCCTCCTATGAAAATCTTCTCTCATTATGGGATTTCTCTTACTAAATCATCTAAATTTTCCCAAAATTGTACTTTAATAGTTTCACTTAATAATACTTGTGGCGTGTAGGCACTGATCACATTAATAGTCTCTTTTTCTATGACTAATTTAAGAGCTAAGATTCTATCACGTTTTTTACTTACCTCAACAACTTCATCTTTCCAAGTAGTATCCACAATAATACCTACTTCACGTCTTGTTTTTTTTTCATGTGTACCATAATTTAAAACCTGAATTTAGCTTTCTCACTGTACAACTATGTGTTCAACAAGTGGGTCCCTCAGAGTATCTCAGGAGCAAAAGGGCCCTAGGACCCGAGAAAGCCGAGTAGTGGGGCAATCGGGCCCGCACTCACCCAAGACCGTAGGCTTGCGCATGGTCGGGCGAATGAGGTCAACAGGCCTGCATTCGCCCAGGGCCTGAGGATTGTGCGCAGCCTGACAAACGTGGCAATCGGTCTGCACTCGCCCTAGGCAGTGAGTGTCACATATTTGTTCTTATACAAAGGTACCACGATACTTTCTCTCCATTGGATCGCAAGCACTACACGACATAAGCCCAGGGGTCGTGTGGGACTAACGAGAACGACGGGAAAGATCATTTGAATCGCCCTCATCACAAACACTCTCCCTCACGTGAAACACACGTGAATGCAGACAAACCCTATAACATGACCAATGAAGAGAAACAATATTGGGGAGAATGAAACACCACACGATATAAGCCCCGGGGTCATGTGAGACTAAGGCGAACAATGGGAAAGATCATCTAAATCGCCCTCATCTCAAACACTCCCCCTCGTGTGAAACACACGTGAATGCAGGCATAACATAACCATATGCAAATACGAATAACAAGACAATAAAGACAAAAAACAATAAAAAAACAACATGAAAATTCAACATCGATGAGATATAGCACCCCGGAAGGGGTAGCAGTGTGGTTGGAAGTGATAGAAACCAAAGGGGCGGTTGTTGGAGTCATTTGGATCGCAAGCAGACGGCAATAGTGGTAGAGGAAACACTGTTGAAATTGCAGGGCGTGGAAACTTCACAAGAACAACAGGAACGAAGAAATTGTCGACTGAAATGGGAGTAGCGAAGGCCTGGCGGGATTGTTGACGAGATCCACAGTCGGGAATGGCGAAGGAAGCATCGGTTGGATCAGAAGAAGGCAGTCATCTGAAAGAGAATACAGAAATTACGCTTGGAACTGTGACAGAGGATGTCGGCTGGATCGTCGATGATGTAAGTAACGAAGACACCGACTGGGAGCGGGATTGAGCGAGACAGAGGAAAGCATTGAAAGGGACGAGAGAGGAGAAGGGGGAGAGCTTGACGTCAGAAGCAAAGGCGCGAGAGGGGATTCCTCTTCCTGCACAACCACATAGAAGACGTCGAAAACATGCGGAGCTCAATTGCTGGGCCAGCAAATGCGATCGAGAGAATCAGCAGCCCCTTTGTCGAACAGGAGCGGAATGACCCCCGATCCCCGGAAGTCCTAAAGCCTCACGAGCAGAAGCGGGCAAAAACGGATCTCATTTTTGCTCTGATCCCATGTTGAAATAATAGAAAGGAAATAGAAGGTGTAATTATACATCCCACAAGGGGGTAATATATAGAACTTACATTGACACACAAATCTAAAACTACAGTGTGGGACTAAATCTCAAACACACACAGATTATATTTATTATAACTAATAACTCCAACAAAACATACATTCTATGACGGTAACGTTTTTGTTCAAACTCACCGCAACAAAAAAAACTACGCCAAACAGAGCCTTAATAAAGAAACTTTTAGCAAGCCAGAGTTTATGTAACTATTGGATGCTTAGATCCTAACATTGTATCTGAGCTAGGTTTTGACCCACGTCCAGTTCTTATGTTCCAATACATGATGGGGTATCTTAGTTTAGTCCCACATTGAGAAACACATTATATTTCTCCTTTTGTAGATTTTGAGCCCCTTCACCTATAACCAGTTGATTTTAAATTAAATGCTTAGGCTTTAACAAGTCCTCTTTTGTTAAACAAGGTACGACCTGTAACTGAATTGTTCTACCTCAAGTTGTCATGGAATTGTTATTCTCACCCTAGCAAACATTTTAACCTTGCAGAAAAGACAAAACAATGGCATTTCAGACTGGATCTAATTACGTACATGCATAGCGATATATACAAAAACACATTGGAAAAAGTCACGGGGAATGCAAAAAATTACTAATTCCAAGAACTGCTCATTTTACGATGTTAGTGAGTATTCTCCTTGATGGCCCCACTATAGTGGAATAAAGGCTTGAGTGTTGTTGTTGTAGCGAGTATTCTCCTTTTTCAAAGCTATTAAAACCAACCTCTAATATCTAGGGTCCGTTTGGCAGGGCGGGGGTGGTCACGAATGCGGTGGTTATGAACTGTAGTTCGTGAATGCCCAAACTCACCTAAGGAACTCCAACCACTTTTATGTTCAAAATTAGTTCTTTTCTTGGTGGCGGTCATAACCGTTGTCATATCAAACACATTTTATGATGGTGGCCTTTTTGTCAAAACTCATCAAAGCAAAAATGTCACGCTAACGAATCCTTCGCTAACATCGTAAAACGAGCAGTGGTTTGTCACCCTCGTTAAAAAAATTGTGTACTCTGGCTAAACACAAATAATCTAAAATCCTTCTCTTTCAAATTTGATTGCTTCTGTCTTTGATTGACTCTTGAGCTAGGATGAACCCAACCTACCGAATCCAGAGAGTGTTGATCGACCCGCAACAAGAATAGTCTAAAATCCTTCTATTTTATAATTTTCCATAAAAACTTACACCTCCACTTTTCTACCATTCAACATTCAAATGAAGAATACAAAGTTTCCACTGGTTTTATGGACCTTCAGATCTGTACAAGAATAGGAAATGGGTAAGTTAGCTGAACTCTGAACCTGTCCCATTTCAGCACACAAAGATGCATTAAAAAGCCTCATAAAATCTCCATTTAACAGTAAAAGGAAAGAAAATACTGCTAGTTGATAACAAATTGTTATCACAACACAAACATGCCAGTGTGCGAACACACACACACACACACACACACACACACACACACACACACACACACACACACATATATATATATATATATATATATATATATATATATATATATATATATATATATATATATATTATATAATACAATAGGCATATTTGGATCACACCATGAAACGCATCTGGACCGTCCGATCAAGCTTCATCAAGCACGGGCCGTTGGATTCAAAACAGGAAAACTGGAGCTGCAGGCGGGCACTGTTCATCAAGCAAAAAAACCCGATAATGGAAATCCGCATCCTGCCTCTTCACTGCCTCACCTCTCCGCCGGCGGCGGAGCCGCCGGCGGCCTGCCCGGCGCCCCCCAGCGGGTTCGCCGGAGGCCGGCGAACCCGCCGGCGGTTCCGGGCAGGCCGCCGGCGGCCAAGAATTCCGCCGCGTGAGCAGGCGCAAGCAGGGGGGTGCGAATTTATTCTTTTTTTTTCATTTTTTATTAATTATATAATTTATTAAATTTATTTATAATTTATAAAATTATTAAATTTCTATTAAATTTTCTATTAAAATTTAATAAAAAATTTCTATTAAATTTTTTATTAAAATTTTTATTAAAAGTTGGGCGGGGGGCGAAGCTCACCGGGGGGGCGGGCGAAGCCCGCCTAAATGCCAAGCGGGCGAAGCCCGCAGCGACGCATCGAGAACGGGCGGAGCGGGGGGGGGGGGGGGGGATTTTGGGTATTTTTTTCAATTTTATATAATTATTTATTAAATTATAATTTGATTTAAAAATAATAATTATTTATTAAATTATTAAATTATTTAAATTTTGCCCGGGGCGGGCGAAGCCTGGGGGTCAAGCGGGCGAAGCCCGCTTGACTGCGGGCAAAGCCCGCAGCGACGCATCGAGAACGGGCGGAGCCCGTTCGAAGATGCGGGGGGCGGGCGAAGCCCGCCGGGGGGTCAAGCGGGCAAAGCCCGCAGCGACGCATCAAGAACGGGCGGAGCCCGTTCGAAGATGCTAGTATATATATATTCATTTATTATGATATGTTATAACATTATTATAGATATCTACTAATTACCCAAACTTTACCTAGGAGTTAACATAATTAAATGTTGCACCCCTCTATCTTTTTTAATTACAAAAAACTCCCCAATAAGTTTACATTTAATAACACGCAAGCGCAAAATCTCTAGGGAATATTTTTATGCATGTATGTTATGTAATGTAAACTTATAGGAGATGTTGGTGTAATTTCAAAAAAGAGGGTGCAACCTATAATTTTGCAAACTTAGAGGGGAGGTCTCGGTAAACACCCCTCATAGATATAGTATAAGATGAACGTGCATCTACATATCAAATATCCTATTCATGCCTATTTTACTTTGACTTCTTAGTTTATTCATTGACTTTTGACTGAAATCAATCATTATATACTAACATGACTGGGAAAATGATTCCTGAGATGATAAAAAGAAAAAGCAATGAATTCGTGCAATAGTTTATTCTTTTTATTCCTTAAGATGTGTCCTCTACACATACTATAATGCATATATTTCCATTAGAGGTATGTTTATACGTAGCTTCATTGAAAGTATCACCATGTACTAGTTCGATTACTGATATGTTCACTTAGTATGATCATGATCAATGTAACATTTTGAAAGAATTTGATTAAAGGAATGGAGAATTATAAAAACACATATAAATTTTGAAGAATACATGCAATTCATATTGTGAAGTATTTGTTCTAATTAAAATAAAATATGATCCAAATTTGATTAGTTTATGGCTATAAAATAAAAAATGAATAATAAACAAATCAGTCTGTCCAGGGAGCAGAAGTACATTTTTATATTAGTAGGGTACCTTATGGATATAACAAAATGCAACAGCTGATCCATCTTCCTCTTCCAATTGTCCACATCTCATGCACAGTCCTTTAAAAAACCCAGGATGTGGTGGACATATGTCCTGATCTTGAATATTTGAAGGTGAAGCTACAAAAAAATATACATCTTAGAGTTGGATGAGTGTGTCCTTATACATAGACGATCAAAATATTTGCAAGGTTATTTATTAGTCAGCACTCAACATTTCATAGGATATTAATAGAAAATTGAGTCATCTGCAAGTTAGAAAGTGTCAGGTTTACGTAATATGAATGCTAATTAACCTGAAGTAGATTAGTACTTTATAACAGTTTTGCAACTATAACTTCATGACTAAAGAAAACAACAATACAAAAGTAAAAGAGGTTAGATATGAAGTTCTGCGAAGTATAACAACAATAAATACTTTGAGCTAGCCGTTGAAATTAATAATTTAAAAAATATAACCTGGAAAACCACAGATTACAGAAAAGCTGTGTTAGATATGAATATGCCTTTATGAAGAGACCAAGATCTGCTTTTTAGTATGCTCACAACAAACAGAACTTGTATGAAGAATCAAGGATGGATCATAAAGCTATACATCAAGTCATTTGTATGAAGCTCAATGAAATAGATAACTGGATCCCCATCCTCAATTGAGGACAATCCTCATTTAAGTTTTAATTCATCTACACTATTAAAAAGCAGCCTAATAGAACCTTTTGGTTGAAGATTGTTTTAGAGGGATATTAGATACACAACTAAAATCACAATATGCACATGAAAATCAAATCTAAAAGACTAAAAACATAAATTTTCTCACACCCTATTCCATCAGCCCGCACCCCCCCCTGCGACCCCCGTCTGTGCAGACCTCTTTCGCGATAATGTTCCATGCCATGGCGGTGAAATTAATTCTATCAAATAACAGAATGGATATTTGATACTGTAAGACCCGAACGTGTATATATATATTCGTAATATAAAAACAATGTAAATAATCCCCGATGATGAAAATATGATTTCAGTGCCGATTCGATGTTGCACGTTAGTTTTGATGTTCGGATTTTCCGACTGAATTTGTGACAATGGTTTTGTTTTTGTGTAATGTTGAACGGCTTGAGTTGGCAGAATTTTATATGAGCTTATTGGGAAATGAGGCTTGATTTGGTTTGGGGTTTATATGTGAACTTTGGTTGGACCGGCTGGGTGCATGGCTTGGTTGTTTTAAATAATGTGGTTGTGGTTGTGCACTGTTTATTGTGAGAAATCGTCTGTACCGGTTGTGTTGACCGGCTGCCTGGGTTAGGAGGTGGAGTTTCCCGTGATATAACAGTATGCTGCATTTCTTTCCTCTTCATTTCGACGGAACGAACCCGACGGAAGCTCCTTTGCCACGCCGATCCCTCTAGCCGCCTCAACTCTCCTCTGTTTCACACGATTTCTTCTTTAGAAAGGTAATCTCTTTCTCTTCAATTCTCTCTCTTCTTGTATGAAGTTATGACATAGATTGGAGAGGACTTGAAACCTAGGATTAGGATTTTTGAGCTTTATGTTAATGAAAGGCATATGAAACGTTCCTATACAGCTTTCTTGTGCCCTAATCCTTGATTTTGAGTTAATTAGAGAATCAAATCACTAGGGTTCTGATATGGAGTTTTATTTTGCTTTCCTTGTAAGCTTCTGGCCGGCTGTGTGTTGTGGGTTGTTTGTGCTGGCCGACTGCTGTTGTTGGGGGTTGTTGGTGCTGGCCGACTACTGTTTAATGGAGGTTGTCTTATGCTGGCCAACTGCAGTTTGTTTGGGTGTTACCTAGACTGGCCGGCTGTCTTAGATGGCATTTACACTTTAATTTAAGTTGTTATTTGCAGCCCTTGACGTTGCCATTGTGTCAACCCTTAAGGCTATCTGTAGGAGAAATTTGAATTGTTTATTGTGGGCATATGAAATCTTTTGTTAGTTGAATGGTGCGTCTTCATTTTGAGTGACTCACGCTAGTCCTTCCCTAGACAACTCCCAGAGGTCGTAGTTGTGACTGTCGTAGTAGTCTGCTCGTAACTATTTATGTTGTAACCCTAAAGTAAATAATTTATTGATACTGCAGAGGATGGCTACTGGCAATAGACGCGACGAAAATCCTACGAGGGACAAGGACAAAGAAAAAGTTAGGGTGAGTCCTTACCTTTTTTTTGCTATGAACCTGATAAGTCAGTTATTCTTTAAATATTTGATATCATTGAAAATATAAATCGCCGAACACGCTAACGTGGCTTAGCGGGCGATAGAACTCTGAGGGGAACTAAATATAAATAATTTATATTTTTGAATTAAATTAAACTAACTGAAATGAATTGAAGAAAATGATTCGGAAATGAAATAAGTTGAAATCGAGAACGCGTCGACGAACCGAAATGCTAGGGGTCGGCCTGGTAGGAGGGGATGTTTCAGACTCCTACACCTCATGAGAGGGGTAGAACTCTCACACCGCGTAGGAGGGGTCGAACTCCTACAGAATATGATAAGAATCCAATTTATGAGACGTTGAAGCCTGCTGCGCGTGTGAGCGCCCTAAAGAGGATATTGATATGAAGGGTTGACGGACCCAGATGTTTGAGAAATTGAATGACCCTCAACATTTTGAGAAATGAATCACGAATGAACAAACTTCGATATAGAATGAATGAAATATGATTTGATATCAGATATAGAATTGTTGATTATACCTGTTTCCTAGCTTAGAAACATGATCATACTGATATATATTTGATTGTTGCTGACTCTCTTGTCTACTTGCAGTGCGACACTACAGATAAGGGTATGAAATTCACTTAGTTTTCAAAACTAATTAGTTTCCGATTTCTTTTATCGGAACCGAGCACCAACGTACCAGACCACGCTAGACGATCTCAGGTAGAGGCAGATCACCATGGAAAGAATGATCGCAATCTACCTTTATAGCAGTAGTTCGGTAGTAAGGGAGAACTTAAAGCCCTTTAGACCCTTGGGCTCGTATCAACTACTTATCCAACGACTGAAGGAAAAGGGCGGGCTATTAAATGAAGTAAAAAGGCAATCTTTTATGACATGCTAACTCTTACCTCTGCTAAGCATGCTGAGGACTCGATTGAATCTTTTGAGTTGATCCCAAAAAATGGAGCTAAAAAAACTTGAACATATGCTTTCTTTCATACATAGTGCAGGTGGAAAGAGGTTAAGGTTAAGCAAGAAAAAAGGGCTATATCCTAGTGCAAGAGCTATTCAATTCATATACAGGGAGCTAGAAGTACATGGAAAGCAACTCGCCTGAAAGAACCCTCTTTGCTCGCTCGGCTGTAAAGGGACAGTCCATCTTCCCCAATTTCAAAGGTAAGCAACTACAATTGAAGTGCTTCTGTCTTCTAGGCATTCTCTTCGTTCTCTTCCTGCCGAGCTTGTTGGAGTGCCATTTCCAAGATCTAGTGTCATTCTTTTTCCCCGGGAGCCCGCCCCAGTCCCACTAGTGCTAGTCAACATAGGAACATCTTTCTTGCTTAGGATATTTCTGGGTTTTCCCCTGTAGTGTGAAAGTGTTTGGCCCCTATATAACTGATGATAGAGGCAAGGAATATAGAGAATTGATACCCCGGTTGCAAATTCCCTGTATTATCCCTTCTAGTGGAAGCCTTTCCTTCCTATGTAACCAAGTCCTCCTATGAACCTATACCCGCGGATAGGATAGATTACAACTAGAAAGTAAAGGCGAGCGACAGCGAAGTTTCAATAACCTCTAGATTCACCAATATACAAAATGGATACTGATGCAAGCCCGCTTACTCGCGCCTTAGGCACTCATTACGCCTGGTTATTGTTGGGCAACATATGTTGTATCTTATTCTTTTTTTCTACCGGATTGTGAGAAACTGCTGGTTAAAAGGAGACTGCAGGCTAAAAAAAAATGGATTTTTCACTGCCTTCATTTCACTAAAGAAAGGAGAATACGAAGTACTTTCCCATAACACCTTTTCAAGAAAGCATTTTTTTTGTTTAGTTAGTAGGACTCCCCCTTCAAAACTAGGGGATGTGTTGGAAATTCGTATGTGATGCGATTTATGCCCGAAAACACAACTCCAAAAAAAGAGAAAAGTGTGAATCATATCTCCTCATTGAGTATCTACGAAGCATGGATACTTAAAAATGGTCAACGTATCGACTCGAACGCGTACCGGATACGGGAAACGCCCGGAAACGCGCGGAAACGCGTTTCCAAAACTCCAGGAAACGCATTTTTAAAAAATATATATTTTATTTTTGGAATCACGTATCCCGCAAGGGGGATACGTGATTCCGTGAGATATAGAACTCGTGTATTTCATTTTACGCATTAGGTTTTCCGCCGATCCCGCCGGCGTTCCGCTCCCGATTCCGCCGATCCCACAGGTACTTCTTCAGGTACTTCTTCTTCTTCTTCTCCTGCACTTGAACTTCTCTTCTTGTGGTATGCTATCTTTGTTACATAATACTGGCTTGATTTGTTTTTTTGTCCAATGCACGTTAGTTTGCCATAGGTTTGTTTGTCCTGACTCTAACTTGAGATTTGCACTTAAAGGAGTCACCCTTCAACATTTTCCAAGCTCTCATACTTGTCTTGTTTATTCAATAGTACGTCAACTTCTTCGAATTTGGTTGTTTATGCAGCCAGTCGCACAGATATTGATCACAATCATAACTTGAGATTCCTCTGAAGAAAAAAGGTCCGGCTCATGCGACAATGTGTGTTACTTCAACAAGATGATAATGTTGGGTTCGAGGACATCAAATGTGTAGCGGGAATACAAGAAATCCCCACAAGACACACGTGAAACAAACTAATCAAGAGATTTAATGATACTTGTAACGAAACATATTTGTAGAATAGAGAACACGGAACAAGGGGAAGGAAGAAGATGAACAAGATAACACAAACATTCAATTCATTCACTTGTCTTATTCTTATATTAATTAATACTTATATTAAAATAATTAAAAATAATTAAAAATGTTTCTCATATCCTAATTTTTTTAAAAATCGTGTTTCTCGTATCCGTATTGTATCTCGTATCCCGTTTTCGTCCCCGTGCTACATAGTTGAGTATTGTGAAAGAAGCCCACATACAACTAAGCTAAGAGCAGCTGATCTGCTACATTCTTGATATAGATATCAAGAGTAGTTTAGTAGTTGTTACACCGGAGGATATGCATCATAGAGAATTCTCTAGATAAAGAGTCCTCAATTACGTGAGGAATTGAGTGCCTTATATTATAGTCAAAGCAAAGTTGGAATAGTTACATTGATCGTTGAGTGCAACAATCCATTCCTTTGACACTGGTTTTATAAACGAGGGAAAAATGTCTTGTACAGTTTCCCTTTCAGCCAGTCCAAGACTGACCTGAAGTGAACTTCACTCTCGTTTTCTCATTCTCGGGAGAAGGCATCGGGGGAGCAGGGCTAGGGGATAAAGATTTGCGAGCCTTCTTCTTATTAGCTCCCAGCTTATCCTTCTATGAAACGGAAGTGGTGAGGGCAATCGATTGACTTCCCGGCTGGATTCTTTCTATCCTTTTTTTACACCCTTCGCCTATTTCTATTTATTGATTTCTTTGTTGACTTCGCCTATTTCTATATGCTCACCGACTATCTTGCTTGGACTAAATATGGCCCTGAACTACACTTGAGATGAGCTCATTCACTCCTCACGTTTCGATGTTCTCACAAAAAGGGGAGGTCGCGCGAAGACCTTTGAGATTGAGAATACTGTGCTAAGCAACATATTAGGATTATGCCGCGGAAAGACTCTCTTTCGAAAGTGAGATCACCACCTGAGAGGGAAAGAATGTTGGTCTATTATCCCCTGCAGTCTCCGAAAGATCAGATGTGAACTCTTCTCGACTCTGAACGAATGGTTTCAACTCTTGTTCAAAGGAGAATGGTTCAAGTGGAAGAAGTTGAGTTTGCTGGTATGGTCTAAGAAATCTAAAAAAAGTGGATCTCTGATAGCTTCAGAAGTGGCAGCAGTGTTATCGTATAGTGGAGGGAGGTTTTCTATTTGAGTTTAGAGAAGAGTTCTTTCTTTCGAACCACCGGCACTCGTGTATCATTGCATAGGCCAACATTTACTACATTCTTTCTCGGTGCGGATCACAGCCAAGTTTCGTAGCCAAGGGGCGAAGGGGACCCGTAAGGGGCGTAGAGCTGAGTCGCGATAGTGACGATTGGCCCCAAAGGGGATGAGCATATAGAAAGAAATAGGCTCAGGGCAGAGAGTGACCCGCAAAAGAATAGGAGAAGAAGAAAAGAAATGAAATAGAGGCAACAACTCGTTATTCAAATGCTTTCTCTGGTTCTGTTCAAACTGTTTCTTTTTCTGTGGTTACTGCGGATTCACTTCTTTCGGAGGTTAGCAAAGGAAGAATAGCTATCCTTTCGTACCTTCTGAAAGATGCCGAGAAGAAGCTTTTGTCTCTTGCTTGTTTGGTTTGCCCTTATAAAGCTGTGAACTCTGCTTTTGCGGGTACTCTGACCGTTGAACGAACAAGCGCAATAGCTTAGATTTGCTTATATACTAGATATATGGCCGTAGTAAATAAATACCTGAAGAACGGTCAATGGATTGAGAAGATCCCAGCCTAAGTGATAGAGTGGTCGAGCCAAGTCAAACTTCGCTCGAGAGTTAGGAAAGCAAGGGGGGAGATTCGAGTTTACAAGAAAGATCAGATTCGGATTACCAGTCTTTTCAACTAGCTACTAGAACTAGGCATTTAAACATACAATGATGTTAAGCCGAGTGAGATGGTCTAGCCTGGAGACCGATTTCAGGGCGAAGGGGACAAAGTAGCGCTGAGCATATAGAAATAGGCTCAGGTAGGAGCGGTGGTTTTGTAATTCAGACAAAAGAGGATCCGTTCGCAGACGCTTTGCGGGAAAGAGAGTCCAGTGAGGGTCGATTTCATCACAAAGAGATTCTCTTCAACTATCTATATATAGAAGAAGATCAAATCACGAATGCTTGAAGCTATTGTTCTCCCCTCCTCTGCTCACGCTCTTAGGACGAATGAATCCACGCCCGGGCAAGAGAAATTCTAAGGAACTCCACTATCACTTCAAATCCGGAATGGAAGGCGGGAAAGCCGTGCTTATGCTTGGGAAGAGGTACTAGGCCAAGCTTTCTTGAGCTCGAGCCTTCTTCTCCTTCAAAAACCATGTGCTTCACGACGAGGAGAAGAGCAACGAGCTTCTTCTTGCGCGAAATCACATCCCTGCTGGCTTTGGAAGCTCTCTTCAACCGGCTCGGTTCGGGCTCACTGAAGGTTGTTTCAATCAAGTTCAAGATTTGTTTCAGTGTTTGCTTTCTCTTGTCAGAGACATCATGTGTGAAGCATTGCACAAGTATAGTTATTAAAGTTGAGGTATGGCTGTGGAAAATGACTCTAAAGGTCATGGCACATTTTTTTCATTGTTTTCTTATTTTGAGTGTGACTTCACTGGCGTTCGCCTTTCCTTTGATTCCTCCTATCCCTCTCTTCAGTCCAAACTCCAAAACCGGAACCCAAGATTCTGACTCTAGAATATAAGGCACCACATATAGAAAAACGAATTTTGAACATCTGTAACATAGTCCACTGTTGGCGGAAGCCAATTGCCATCCTCCTTTTAAAACATAGCAAGCATCCCGCTCTTCTCTTAAGAATACGCATATCCATACCGAACAAGGAAGGCAGTTCGTCTCCAACGGGCAACCCACGGGGCGGTATTTGACTAAATTGAAGAATTTCTCATAACGGAACTTCGCGTCATTTCACTCCATCTAACCAACTTCATTCATATCTAAGCGAGAAAAGGATTGTCTTTTTAAGTGCATCTCCGGAATTTCTTAACTTATCCTTCGCGGTCTATCTCGAAGCGTCTATAGTTTTCGGCTCCAGGTATGAGAACCGATTAGCTGCAGGCTGGTCACAACCCACAGCTTGTACCAAGGAGTCTGCACCGGAGAAACCATCAAGCAAGTAACCTCCATCTCTATTACCTGTTTCGGCAGGTTATCCCAGATTGATTCCTTCATAAGGGACCATTTGAGCTGCAGATCGTAATGCTCCTAGAAAGGCATATTTCGAATATAGAGAACGTTCCCAACAATCCACGAGAATCTCATACCCCACTATGAACCGTACGAGCACGTCCTCTGTCACCCCCCCACCGCTCTTACAGCTGTATACCCCAACCCAACTTGCTCGCGGTCCTCCCGCATGTCTTCCTCGGGAAAAGCGGGCCGTGGAAGCAGGGGTATCCGCTTGGGCTGATAGAAAGCAGCATATCACTTTTCCCTCCTGACCCTAACAAAGAAAAAGAGTTTCAGTTCGGTCGCGTCGGAGACATCTTTCTCTTAGGACGAACGTAGGTTCACCTCAATTCTTTGATGATTGGTCGGCTCATCCTCGGAATCCGAAAAGAAAACAAAGACAAAATTTCAATGACATCTAAGACTGAGCAGCTTGCTGACTCTCAATCTAGCATGTGTTGGTGGCAAGGAAGCATTGGAAATACTAGACCATACACATTAGTACAAGAGGAACGGATTAGGGAAGCGATGTTTTCGCTTCTGGTGAAGCTTCACTTTAGTCGGTCGACCACTCACTACATAGAGAAAACTACCAGTCATGAGCGAAGCCTAGAGAGGCAGAAGCAGTTGCTTGATGGACGAAGCCGAGCCGATACGATAGGCGGGCGAAGGGAGCGAGACCAAGCCGAGCCAGACGTGGAGTGGCGAAGCTCTTTTTTGCTTTTTCAAGAGAAAAGAGCTCTTTTTTCATTTTCCCGTGTTTTTTGATTCAAACCCAGAGGACGAACGCAGGTTCGCCTCTCTTTCTTCACAGCTGATATGATATGATTAGTACTATGCTACCGCTCGTCTTCTTTCACTTTCATTTCCGAATTTGCTTGGGACAAGTCCTTGCATTAGTATGAGTTCGTTGGCCGCGTAAGGGCGATCCATCTTGATGACGAATTCCACGATAACGAGAAAGAGAAATGAATCGTTCGATGTCTGCTCGTTCTCCCCTCTTCAATTCCCAATGAACAACATGATCTTGACTTATCATTTGTTCCATTTGGTCGATCTGAGACTTAGTTAACTCATTCATCTTGATGTTCCCACTGATACCTAATCGAGAACGAACCTGAATGGCTTTTTTATGTCCAATTCCATCCATTTTAGTTGAGGCAATTCTGACTTGTGAATCGGGAACTGATCTAGCTCCTGAGATATATGACATTCTTAATCCTTCTCCTGGTCTTCTCGGCTGGAATCTACAATGGTCGAACCAAAGACTCTATATTCTATATAGAGAACTCGAGCGCCAGCAATTTCTCTTTACTATCAAGATCATACTTCACCCCTACCCTCACTCACTATATGCTTCCAGTACTCTCAAGCTATTTCTTTGATTCTCTTCTTTTGTGGATCTCCGAAAAGAGGGGAGAGTTTCCAGACATTCCTATAGGCGAGAAGGAGACCGCCTTTATCCGTCTTTCTTTAGATTAGACTTTCTTTCTCTTTTTCTTTCAAATTCTTCGAATTAGCATTCCTCTTTCAATATCAAAGAAATCTTTCATTTTCTTTTTTTTGTATGTAATATTTTCGAGTCCAAGATTTTGATCTTTTTTTTTAGGCTTTGCCCTTTTAGATCTATAGTTTTCAATGTCTTTTGAAAATTTTGGTTTGATGAAAAATCTTCCGGGTCTTGCTCTGACTACTGGGGACCCGCACTGATAGGAGTTTTGCTGAAAAACAAATTTCTCCTTTTCATTACTTTTTTTTGCTTTTTCTTTCGCACTGGAAACTCTTATAGGAGAAGTTCGAATCCGTTTCGTTCGGATATTGATCGGTCTTGGTTTGACATGGTTTACGCGTTACTGGTTCCCGGAAGAGTCAATTTCTCCATTAGCTCAACCCTTTCTGACCCTACCTTTGGACTCGTCTTTTGTTCGTACACAATCAACGGAGGCCTCCCCGACATATGTTGCAACGTCTCCAATAGCATGCTCGTACTTCGTCTTTCCCTTAATAAGTCATCAAATTTGGTGCTTTTCGATCCCCAGTTGCTATGGGGAACAAAGGACGAAATACAATCGATTCCTCCATTGTTGTGGTTCTCGCTTCTCCTTGTTCCTGTTCCTAACTCCTCCCCGGGTAGTTCCCAATGTTTGGCACTTTCCATACTTCGTGGGTGCAACATCAACAAATTCGCTCATGATCAAGTTACAACCTAAGATCTATGACCATATTATGTTCAATGTTCGTATTTCGTTCATTCCATCGGTATGCTCCCGGGTACCTGTCATTTTGAATTATCAAGGGTACCTGTCATTTTGATCTGTTTGTCAGAACCAAAGCGCGAAGCGTCTGTGGAAACCTTCACGAGCAATCGTCGTTTTTTTATGGTTTTTCCGCTTATCACAGCAGCTCTTTCCACACCTCCAGATATCTGGTGCCAAATCGTCGCCCGTTTCCCTCTTTCTTTTCTAATAGAGTTGGTTATCTTTGTAGCATGGATTGTACAAGTTCGTGAAGAGGGCTGGACGAGTAGAATGAGGGAAAGCGGCTCGATCGACAAAAAAGAGGAGTAGAGTAGCCCCCTAGAACCTGGCAAAAGTCACTAGAAAAGAATTCCCGAGCAATTCTCAACCACGATTCATTCCCGTCATTCTGAGAAAAAACAGAGAACTCATTACCGCCCCGTGGGGAGTGCGGGATGAGTGAGACATTTGGCGAGCGCCGGTGAAGAATGCAAGCAAAGCTGGAGCTCGGACATTGAACTCTTCAATCAAGCAAGAGAAAGGAGGCAAACAGGGTTGAAGGCCTGGGGAGCGAACCGAAAAGCGGAGTGGGCCAATCTTCAGTACCGCGCGGACTGCGTTGGCAAAGCCAACCTCTTCCTCCCAGGCCCGCCAAATGGTTCCCCGAAATCAAGAGGTTGGGGTCTGCCCCAGTGCCCTTCAAGCACAGAAAAAAGGCACTGGTCCGTCCGTCAGTCCACATGTCGATCGCAGAGGCAACATTTCCATTTCGTTATCCGCTCGTTCCTACGGAAACGCTCAGAGCTAAGCCACTAATGTCGTGGTGAAGGTGAGACCTCAGAAAAGAAAGTCAACGAAGCTCAGGTTTCGTATGTGTTATCTCCTTTCGATCGAGCGAGAACGCCAGGCCTTCATTCGTAGCTTCAAAAAGAGAGCAAGGGGCTGAGGAGAAAGGGATGCTCTGATCATGCATGTTCTTGCTTCTCTTCTAAGAAAACCCGAATTGATGTCGATTTATCCACACTTCCATTCTGAGAGCTAATTCCTGGCTGGGAGCTGTATGAGCGGTAACGTCCACGTATGGCTCCGTGAGAAGGTGGATGGAAATGGTCTTCTTGTACCTCACTCCCGTCTTCAATGGGGTCTGCTCTTTTTTTTTTGGGGGAGTATGCCAATATGATCTTAATGAGGCGCGGGGCTTTGCATCTGACATTCGTTGGGCTTTCCTCTGCGGGATCCAGCGTCCCGGTGTTTTTGTGCGTGCAATAAACCCCTCCGGCTGAAGAAGACTAGTGGTAGGTGGTCCCGCGGAGCTTTCGGAGAAGGGCAGCCTAGTGTGTCAGCAAAGCAATGAACCGCGGCGAACACTCAGACGACCCATCTAAAGAGGGGGGAGATCCTCAGTAGTGGTGACCCTTTAACTCTTCCACGGACTTATACATGTACCGAGTGCGTTAGCACATGAGTTTACTACTTGTATATGTTTAGATATTTGTAGTTTAAATAAATGTAGATGCTTCTGTACTAGTACTTTAGTTGACCAGTGTGTATATTCTGTATAATATTGAGATTTAGTTGTATGTTTTCACCCGGTACACCTTTATATTATAATTATTGTGCATATACTTGTGAGAAACCTGCTCGAAACAAAAAATTAAATTGTAGCGGATTTTGGCCGTTACAATTAAGTGGTATCAGAGCCAGATTTTTCGTGGTGTGTGTAATACAGAAAGTACCAGAATAAAACATAATTCACAGCGATGAGATTTGAATATTCGAATATATTGAACTATTCCATGTTTACCCTCAGGAAACGTTTCAAGTGTATTCGAGCCGAGGGATGCGTGAGGCTCTTGATGAACCTGCGGTCTCCAGGGACTCCAGGTCTGAGGAAAGTGTGAGTGAGCAACTGCATATCGCTGACATTGCCAAGCCATCGCTGAAGCAATTAGGATGGTTCGAGACACCCTTCCAGCTGTGCCTCCTCCTGTCGTACCCTCGGTTGTGCCAGTTGTGCCTCCTCCAGCAGTTGTGGAACCGCAGCAGCCTCGCCTGATTGATATTGATATAAGACAATTCCTAGAATTGAAACCGCCGACTTTTCGCTGTGGTTTGTCCCCGATCGAGACGGAAGACTGGATTTTACGGATTAAGACGATATTTGATATTATGCGGAGCCCAGCGGAGAGGAAAGTGGAGTTGGTTGTTTTCCTCCTGGAGGGAGAGGCTAAGAGATGGTGGGTAAACTTAATGAAAAGAAAATTTCAGACTCGAGGTTTGGCGAACGTGACTTTGATAGAGTTTGTTCGTGAGTTTATAAAATGCTTCGTGCCGCGGACAGAAAAGAGGCAACTGCAGGAGAAGTTTTTGCGCTTAATGCAAGGAAATCGCTCTGTCCTGCAATATGAAGCGGAATTCTTCGGCTTAGCATATTATGCAGAGTCCGCAGTGGCAACAGAGGAAGCTCGATGTTTACGGTTTCAGGAGGGGTTGCGGGATGATATTCGTGTTTCAGTGGTTCCGTTTGATATTACAAAGTATGTGCTATTGGTGGAGACGTCTCGATTAGTCGAGCTGGACAATGAAAAGAGACAGGAGGATGTAGATGAGAAAGAGGTTCAAAGAGGGTGCTAGCCAGGATAAATCAGGCAAAACAGGTGAAGGCGTGAAGCCCCGTGGAAAAAGAAGAAACAATAACAAGCGACATCGACAGTGAGCACCAAAGTGTCCAAATCAACGTCGACAAAGTGCGTCAAGTGTGGCAAGATGCACAGAGGGGAATGCTTGACCGGAGTCTGCTTTTACTGTCGTCAACCGGGCCATCGTCGAAGGGATTGTCCAAAGCGACAAAAGGATGAAAGTATGAGGGGAGCACCAGCCTCACCGACCCAGAAGATATATCACATTGGGACTTCCAAGGAAGGGGAGTCGATTGCATCGGCACCCGCTGAAGGGGCCAGAGATGAGAGGCTGATTCAGGCCCGAGCTTTCAATCTCGGTTAGCAAGAGGCGAAAGCAGACGATACTGTTGTGACAGGTATGCTGCATGTTCATGATCAAGTATTGAGAGTTTTATTTGATACGGGTGCTAGTCACTCTTTTATTTTCTTATATATTCTCGATTCAATTCATACACGACCATATCAAGTTACAAGACTAATGAACGTGTTGCTACCGAATAATACGATTCTGATGACGCAAGAGCGAGTCGTGGTCTCGCTGTCTTTTAACGATAAGCAAATTGAAGTCGATGTTGCAGTCCTACCGCTGGTAGAGTATGATATCATCCTCGGTATGGACTGGCTATCGGATAGAGAAGCCGTTTTAAACCGTAAATCAAAAGAGGTGGCATTTAAATGTCTAGATGAAAGTCCGATGATCTACAAGGGTTTGGGCAAAGTAGCAAATATTAGGATTTCGGCAATAAAAGCCAGAAAAATGATGTGGAGAGATTGTGAGGCCATTTTGGTTGTAGAAAGGAATAGAAATGAAATACTTGGTGCAATTTTATTCATCCACATAAAGGCAATATATAGGGCTTACATCAAGACACCCAACACCGATATGCGGTGTGGGACAAAACTCAACAATATTAAACTATTGCATATATAATAACTCTAACACTCCCCCTCAAGTTGAAGGGGGACCCTACAGCTTGAACACAACATAAAACAAAAGGTACAAGAAGGATGGCAACGTGGGACAAAACAACAGCCACCGAGGCCCAACCGCGTGTCACTGGGATACTTCAACCGGGCAAGAGCCACACAACGTTGGTCCATAAAACCGACCATGACAACGCTGGATACACTCGGAGCAGAAACTAGGTCAACCACGAAAGGCCACACCAACCCTACCAAACCCCAAGAAAACGACAAGGAGACGCAAACAACATACGAAATTGACCTGGGGGCCATGTGTGACTAAGGCAGGAGTCGGGAAAGAGGCATCCGAGTCGTCGTTATCACAAACACTCCCCCCCTCACGTGGAATACGTGCATGAAGGCATAGACTATGCTTGCAGGCCGTGACATACACTCCCCCTCACGTAGACCACGTGCACGTGTGGGACCCTCGTCGGGGTCGTCGATGGAAAGCAGTTGCAGCAGCACAACAGAGAAAGCTGTCGGGCCGGAGAAGAGGCAGCCGCCAGATGAGAAGTAGTTGTTGGTGAAGGAGAGCAGCGACAGAGCCAGAGGAGAAACAACTGCAGCAGCAACCCAGGGCCGGAGCAGCAGGGAGATGCCGGAAGCCAGGCCGGAGAAGATGAAGTAGCAGCGGAGCAATGCCGGGAGAAGGAGACGATGAGATCGTCAGAGCAGGCGGGAGAAGCGGTCACGCAGAGGAGCAGAGTCGAAGCCGTCGGGAGAAGCAGAGATGTCGCAGGTAGCGCACAGCAGCGGCGGAAGCAGCCGATGTCGACGTCGGGAGAAGCATCCGTCGGGAGAAGCTGTACAGGGAGAATGTCCCGCTCCCGTCTCCGGAATCAGACGACGGGTCCGTGGACGGGAGCGAGGGGAAAGACTCTACCCGTGAGCCCTAGCAGGTCGCGGAAAGGAAGCATCGGGTCGGGACTCAGGAGAGGGGAAACAGTGCGGAAGCGGGAAAAAATTATTTAGGTCTTCAGAACTTTCGCTCTGATACCATGTAGAAAGGAATAGAAATGAAATACTTGGTGCAATTTTATTCATCCACATAGGGGCAATATATAGGGCTTACATCAAGACACCCAACACCGATAAGCGGTGTGGGACTAAACTCAACAATATTAAACTATTGCATATATAATAACTCTAACATTGGTGATGGTCAAAGAGGTGAAAGAAGAGAAGAAATAAATTACGGTTGTGTCCGTAGTGCGGGAATACGTGGATGTATCTCCAGAAGAGTTGTCTGGTGTGCCTCCAGCCAGAGAAGTTGAATTTGAGATTAAAGTGATTGACGGAGCTGCTCCCGTGGCGAAGACTCCATATCGGATGGCGCCAAAAGAATTAGCAAAATTGAAGGAGCAATTGCAAGAATTGCTTGATAAGAAATTTATTCGACTGAGTACTTCACCTTGGGAAGCTTCAGTGTTATTCATGAAAAAGAAGGATGGGTCTCTCCGTCTGTGCATCGATTATCGCGAACTAAATAAGTTGACAATTAAGAATAAATACCCTCTATCGCGCATTGATGATTTATTCAATCATCTAGTGGGCGCACGCGTATTCTCTAAAATTGACCTTCGGTCAGGATATCACCAGCTGAGAATTTTGGAGGGAAATATTTTCAAAACAGCATTCAGTAGCAGGTATGGGCATTTTGAATTTGTGGTTATGCATTTTGGCCTAACAAATGATCATACAGCTTTCATGGCCTTAATGAATCGGGTTTTCAAGGCATTTTTGGATCAGTTTGTAATTGTGTTTATCGACGATATACTGATCTATTCAAAGAGAGAGGAATAGCATGCCCAGCACCTGCGTCTAGTCTTGCAAACGCTGAGAGAACATCAGCTGTATGCCAAATTCACAAAGTATGCTTTCTGACTGAACGAAGTGGCTTTTCTGGGCCACGTGATTAATGCGGAAGGATTATCTGTTGATCCAGCTAAGATTGAAGCAATAATCAATTGGACCCAACTGAAATCGGTGACTGAAGTACGAATCTTCTTAGGCTTAGCGGGTTATTATCGGAAGTTCGTCAAGGACTTCTCGAAGCTAGCACTCCCCTTGACACAATTGACTCGAAAGAATGTGTCGTTTACGTGGGGAGATAATTGTCAGCAAGCGTTTGAAGCTTTGAAGGAAAGATTAACGACTGCTCTTGTGTTGGTGATGCTCGAAGGCTCAGATGGTTTCCAAATTTATAGCGTTGCATCCTATAAGGGTTTAGGTTGCGTATTGATGCAACGTGGAAAGGTGATTGTCTTTCCTTCCCGGCAATTAAAGGAGGCTGAAAAGAACTATCTGACGCACGATCTAGAACTAGCGGCGGTGGTGTTCGCTTTGAAAATTTGGCGTCACTACCTGTATGGTGTTCGATGTGAAATATTCACGGATCATAAGAGTTTAAAATATATATTCGATCAAAGGGAAATAAATTTGCGCCAGAGAAGATGGCTGAAATTTATTAAAGATTATGATCTGGATATCCAATACCATCTTGGTAAGGCGAATGTGGTCGCGGATGCCTTGAGCAGAAAGAATATTGTTGCGCTATCAGTGATACCGCAGTACAATAGGAAGCTTCTTGACATGTTTGAAGGAGATGGAAATTTGTGTGATATTCACGCCTGAAGAAAAGCAAGCACAACTATTCCAGATGCGGATTCAATATTCGCTAAAAGAGAGAATTCGGAAGGCGATATCGCAGGACCCCTTATTGATGGGTATATTCGAAAAATTGAGAAGGAGAGAAGCGAGTGCCTTTGTTGAAAAGGATGCCTTATTATTCCTGAACGGCAGGCTGTGTATCAGATGCTGATAATTTACGGAAGGATATCTTGTATGAGGTGCATAATACGTCATATTCAATTCACCCGGGCCGGACAAAGATGTATCACGATTTGAAACAGGATTTTTGGTGGCCACATATGAAGAAGGATGTTATTCAGTGCATTGCTCAATGTCACACCTGCCAGATAGTGAAAGAAGAACATCAGAAGCCGACAGGATATCTTTGATCCCTTCCCATCCCAGAATGGAAATGACGTTACGCTAGATTTTGTGTTTGTCCTGCCTCGCAGTAAGGCAGGGAATGATGGAATTTGGGTCATTATTGACCGATTAACAAAAGCGCCCATTTTATACAGATCAAGCAAACAGGGTCGAATGAAAAGTTGGTGGAAATTTATGTAAATATGATTGTGAGATTACATAGTATCCCATATACGATAGTGTCCGATCGCGATGGACGGTTTACGTCGGATTTGTGGCGAAGGGTGCATAACAGAATAGGAACAAGGCATCTATACAGTACAGTCTTTCATCCGCAAACAGATGGTCAGTCTGAACGCACTATCCAGATGCTTGAGGATTTATTGCGAATGGTGGTTTTGGATTTGAAAAGCTCCTGGGAAAAATACATATCGTTGGTTGAATTTGCTTATAATAATAGCTACCAAGCAACGATTCAAATCGCCCCGTTCGAAGCTCTATATGGGGGGCAATGTAGGACTCCGTTGAGCTGGGCAGATGGAGAGAAGAAATTGTTTCCGCAGAAGAGTACAGATAAGATTGAGGAAAAAGACCGCATTATCCAACAACGAATGAAAATCGCACAGATCGTCAACAAAAATATTATAATGTCTGACATCATCTGGTGGAATTTGCGGTGGGCGATCAAGTGTGTTTGAAGATTAGACCGTTTAAAGGGATTTCACGATTGCGATGAATTGGAAAATTGAGTCTGAGATATGTTGGTCCCTTCCAAGTGATTGAACGGATTGGCGAGGTGGCGTATCGCTTAGCTCTGCTCGCTGAATTATAGAGGTTGCATGATGTCTTTCATGTATCTGCACTCAGACGGTATATTCTGAACCCAGAGTTGATGATATCTGTTAGTGATGTGCAGATAGAAGCTGATTTGTCAAGTCCGACAACACCATATCAGAATATTGATCGGCAGAGCAAGAATCTTCGGAATCGACGGGTGAACTTTGTCAAGGTCTGGTGGACCGGCCATCCCGACAAGGATGCGACTTGAGAGCGAGAGGACTTGCTGATGAAAATCTTTCAAACTTTCTTTGGGAATCGAGAAGATGCTTGAATTTTCGCGGACGAAAATTCGGATAAAGATGGGAGAATTTGTAAGACCCGAACGTGTGTGTGTGTGTGTATATATATATATATATTCGCAATATAAAAACTATGTAAATAATCCCCGATGATGAAAATATGATTTGATGTCGCACGTTAATTTTGATGTTCGGATTTTCTGATTGAATTTGTGGCAATCGTTTCGTTTTCATGTAATGTTGAATGGCTTGAGTTGGTCGGATTTTATATGAGCTTATTGGGAAACGAGGTTTGATTTGGTTTGGGGTTTGTGTGAACTTTGGTTGGACCGGCTGGGTGCATGGCTTGGCTATTTAAATGTTGTGGCTGTGGTTGTGCCTTGTTTATTGTGAGAAACTGGTTGTACCGGTTGTGTTGACCGACTGCCTGGGTTAGGCGGTGGAGTTTCCCGTGATATAACAGTATGCTGCATTTCTTTCCTCTTCATTTCGACGGAACGAACCCGACGGAAGCTCCTCTGCCACGCCAATCCCTCTAACCGCCTCAACTCTCCTCTGTTTCGCACGATTTCTTCTTGTTTAGAAAGGTAATCTCTTTCTCTTCAGTCCTCTCTCTTCTTGTATGAAGTTATGACATATATTGGAGAGGGCTTGAAACCTAGGGTTAGGATTTTTGAGCTTTGTGTTAATGAAAGACATATGAAATGTTCCTATACAGCTTTCTTGTGCTTTAATCATTGATTTCGAGTTAATTAGAGAACCAAATCACTATGGTTCAGATTTGAAGTTTTATTGTGCTTTCCTTGTAAGCTTCTGGTTGGCTGTGTGTTGTTGTGGGTTGTTTGTGCTGGCCGACTGCTGTTGTTGGGGGTTGGTGGTGCTGGCCGACTACTATTTAATGGGGGTTGTCTTATGCTGGACAACTGCAGTTTGTTTGGGTGTTACCTAGACTGGTCGGTTGTCTTAGATGGCATTTACACTTTAATTTAAGCTGCTATTCGCAGCCCTTGATGTTGTCATTGTGGCAACCCTTGAGGTTGCATGTAGGAGAAATTTGAATTGTTTATTGTGGGCATATGAAACCTTTTGTTGGCTGAATGGTGCGTCTTCATTTTGAGTCACCCACGCTAGTCCTTCCCTAAACAACTCCTAGAGGTTGTACTTGTGACCGTCGTAGGAGTCTGCTCGTAACTATTTATAGCGCAACCCTAAAGTAAATGATTTATTGATACTGCAGAGGATGGCGTCCGGCGATAAACGCGACGAAAATCCTACGAGAGACAAGGGCAAAGGAAAAGTTGGGGTGAGTCCTTACCGTTTTTTTTTCTTTTGCTATGAACCTGATAAGCCAGATATTCTTTAAATATTTGATATCATTGAAAATATAAATCATCGAACACGCTAACGTGGCTTAGCGGGCGATAGAACTCTGAGGGGAACTAAATATAAATAATTTATATTTTTGAATTAAATTAAACAAACTGAAATGAATTGAAGAAAATGATTTGGAAATGAAATAAATTGAAATCGAGAACACGTCGATGAACCGAAATGCTAAGGGTCGGCCTGGTAGGAGAGGATGCTTCAGACTCCTACACCTCGTGAGAGGGGTAGAACTCTCACACCTCGTAGGAGGGGTCGAACTCCTACAGAATATGATAAGAATCCAATTTAGGAGGCGTTGAAGCCTGCTGCGCGTGTGAGCGCCCTAAAGAGGATATTGATACGAAGGGTCGGCGGACCCAGATGTTTGAGAAATTGAATGACCCTCGGCATTTTGAGAAATGAATCACGAATGAACGAAATATGATTTGATATCAGATATAGAATTGTTGATTATACCTGTTTTCTAGCTTAGAAACATGATCATACTGATATAGATTTGATTGTTGCTGACTCTCTTGTCTGCTTGCAGTGCGACACTACAGGTAAGGGTAAGGAATTCACTTAGATTTCAAAACTAATTGGTTTCTGATTTCTTTTATAGGAACCGAGCACCAACGTACCAGACCCCGCTAGACGATCTCAGGTAGAGGCAGATCAAAGATCAGTCGAAGACGTGACTCGTCCACGGATTAGCACATGAGTTTACTACTTGTACATGTTTAGATATTTGTAGTTTAAATAAATGTAGACGCTTATGTACTCGTACTTTAGTTGGTCAGTGTGTATATTCTGTATAATATTGAGATCTGGTTTTATGTTTTCACCCGGTACACCTTTATATTATAACTGTTGCGCATATACTTGTGAGAAACCTGTTCGAAACGAAAATTTAAATTGTGGCGGATTTTGGCCGTTACAGATATATGCAAGCTTCTCAAGGCGACCAATGTGTTAAAGGGTGTACCCAGGCGAGGCGACGCCAAGGCGTCGCCTAGGCGACCAAAGCGTTTAACATGCTCAGTAAAGTGTAACTCCCTTTTAAATCACAACATGCAAAATAATTAGAATGGTTATTTTCATTCTCACTCACATGGGGTAACTGAGCTAAAATCATACTTCAAATAGTCAATAGTTCTCTACATTATCAACAAAATATAAGCATTCGACAGTAAATATTGAACACCCTAAATAAATTTTTAAATTTCATACAAAACATTCACAACCACTACAATGTTAGTGGTCACAAAAATAAGTCAACTATGACATTACAAAATTATACTTAAACAATGTAAAATATATATGCATTTGAAAAACATGAATGTGGGAAAAAAATACACGTGATTATATCTTTGTTAGTGATGATGTAAGTTGATTTAAATGAAGGTAAAGGTAACACAAAATCACCCATATGTATAATAAGATGAGAAAAAGATGATTTAGTTACTAGTTTGTGAACTAATAAAATTATTGTTAGAGTTAGTATTTTACTATTAGTGAGTTTAGTCTCACACCGCCTATCGGTGTTGGGTGTCTTATTATAATCCTATATATTGCCCCTATGTGGATGAATAAAACTTGCACTTTATATTTCATTTCTCCTTTCTACATGGTATCAGAGCCAGAGATCTGAGACCTAAAATTTTTTTCCGATCAGCTACTGTTCCCCCCCCCCCCCGCTCCCGTCCTGACCTAAATCCCCCCCGACCCGTGATTCTATTCCCTTCTCCCGCGCGCTGCTAGGGCTTACGCCCGCCGCTCCCGCTCCTGTCGACGGAGGAGATCTCTGATCCCGTCGACAGGAGCGGTTCAGATCTCCCTGTACAGCTTCTCCCGACGGATGCTTCTCCCGACATCGTCGACATCGACATCCACTTCGTCTTCTCCCGACGCCTCTGCAACAACGATAGGCGTCGTTGCTCCTCGACGACGATCCCGACGGCTTCGTCGGCTCCCCTTTGCATCGACGGCTCCTCCTGCTTCATCTGCGACATTGACGGCTCCATCGGCTTCCTCTTCTTCTCCCGACGGCTTCTCCGTCTCTGCTTCTCTCCCGGCTGCTTCTTCTTCTCCGGCCTACTTCTCTGCCGTTGGTGCTCATCTTCTCCGGCTTTCTTCTTCTCCGGCCTGCTGCTGCAGCTGCTGCTTCTCTGGCTTCTGTCTGCACCCGCTGCAGCTCTCTTCTTCTCCGGCATGGATGCTGCTCTGCCGCTTCTTCTTCTCCGGCCTGCTGCCGCAGCTGCTTCTTCTCCGTCTTGCCGGCTGCTCCTCTGTGCGTTGTGTCTATCTTCTGCGCCCGATCTATGCCTCTTCCAGACCGCTCCATCGACGACACGCCTCTTTCACCTGCAGTTTGCTGCTCCTGTCTTCTGGCTGAGTCCAGGTGGTCGTCTTCTGCTGATCCCGTTGGGTTGCTGCTACTCCTAGCTTCCGGTGCTGCTGTAGTTTTTATATTTTGAGTTTATTATTTCTGTTAGGTTGTTGTCTTTGTCTTTGTCTGCATCTTTACGATTTCGACCTTCTTCCGCGTGATCTGGGTTTATGTACCCGACGAGGGTCCCACACGTGCACGTGGTCTACGTGAGGGGGAGTGTACGTCACGGCCTCCAGGCATAGTCTATGCCTTCATGCACATATTCCACGTGAGGGGGAGTGTTTGTGATAACGGCGACTCAGATGCCTCTTTCCCGACTCCTGCCTCAATCACACATGGCCCCCAGGTCGATCTCGTATGTTGTTTGTGTCTTCTCATTGTTTTCTCTGGATTTGGTAGGGTTGGTTTGGTCTTTCGTGGTTGACCTGGTTTTCGCTCCGAGTGTATCCAGCGTTGTCATGGTCGGTTTTGTGGGCCAACGTCATGTGGCTCTTGCCCGGTTGAAGTATCCCCGGTGACACGCGGTTGGGTCTCGGTGGCTGTTGTTTTGTCCCACGTTGCCTTCCTTCTTTTACCTTCCATTTTATGTTGTGTTCAAGCTGTAGGCTTCCCCTTCAGCTTGAGGGGGAGTGTTAGAGTGAGTATTTTACTATTAGTGAGTTTAGTCTCACACCGCCTATCGGTGTTGGGTGTCTTATTATAATCCTATATATTGCCCCTATGTGGATGAATAAAACTTGCACTTTACATTTCCATTCTCCTTTCTACAATTATGATATGACATTATGACGTCATTCAAACAGAAACACAATAACATTCAATCACATGCATTGCTCAAAGTGAAGCACATGTTATATATATTTAACAAACATACAGTCATTAAGAAAAATTATCAAAGCCTGAAGACCAAGGAAAAAGTAAAGCTACAGTAGCAGGTAAGAAATCTTCAATATCAAGTTTTCAAAATAATAAGTTAGGCACTTAGGCCAAATTCGTCTTCAATATCAAGTTTCAAAATATTAAGTTATCATCTTCTTCATTTGAATGTCCCTCCTCCATTGGACCAGTTATGCCAAAATCGTCTTCAATATCTCTCATTTCTTTAGAGATTTCTTCAGTAACTTTTAGACATTTTTTAACATCTTCATACCCTCCAGTCAAATGCTCCTTTAATCTTTTAATTCCTTCTTTAGTATCTTTGTCACATAACTTGCACCTAACCAAATTTTTATCATTTAAATCTGACCAATACTCATACTTCCATCCAAGATCGTTTGATTTTGCTCTGTGCTTTGGATATGTTTTTGGATCATGGGTTGAACCTAAGCTGCTTAAATTCTCAGATCCAACAACTCTCTGAACATTGGACATCTTAGCTCCTTTCAAGGACAAAAAAAATTATCAAACTAGCATAAAAATATGTACAAGTCACTGCAATTAACAAGTCACTGAAATGAATGAACTATATTTTATGTTTGATGCTTAATAGATAAATAATTAAATAGCAATTTAACATTAAAAATATAATTTAGATTTTACTAAAGGTAACTCAGAAGAAGATGATTTATTCTTAAAACATAAGAATAGTAGCAATGGCTGGTAGAGTAGCAGAAGAAATTATTTTTGGGCCAGCTAAAGTTACCTCTAGTGCCTTCTCAGATAGTAAAATGGCTACTCAAATGGCTGTAGCTATGGTAACAAATTGGGGATTAAGTGAAGTAATAGGACCAGTATATCATGGGGTAGCTAACGAAGATTTATATACTCACAGCAGAGGAGGTGAGCATAATCATGTCTCCTCATACCGCAGAGTTAATTGATAAAGAGGTAAAAAGAATTATTGAACAAGGATATAATTTTGCAAAAAATATCCTGACTGAACATGTTGAACAATTACATTTATTAGCAAAAATGCTAATTGAACATGAGACATTAACGGGTCAGCAGATTAAAAATTTATTAAGTAATAGAACCTTAAATTCAGAAGCAGAAAATTTATTTCCTACAAACAGATTAAAAGAAGAAAATTAAGAAGAAGAAGAAAATTAAGAAGAAGAAGAAGACGGAGGGAGCGAGCCTGCGGGAGACGGGAAAAGCCGGAGGGAGCGAAGCCGGAGGGAGCGAGCCTGCGGGAGACGGGAAAAGCCGGAGGGAGCGAGCCTGCGGGAGACGGGAAGAGCCGGAGGGAGCGAGCCTGCGGGAGACGGGAAGCAGCTCTAGCGTCGGGAGAAATAAAGCATACGCGAGAAATAAAAAAAATCGCTATCCAAGAGAAATAAAACATACTCGAGAGAAAACAAGTATACGCGAGAGAAAGTTTTTGCGCATAGGCGTCCAGGCGTCGCCCTGGGCGCCTAGGCGCCTCTAGGCGGGCGCCTAACACAAGTGCTGCTAGGCGTGCATCGCATAGCGCTCTAGTGGGCGCCCGGGCGCCTAGGCGTCGCCTCGGCGACGCCTTGATAACATTGGATATATGATCACATAATTTTCTTGATTGTTGTTTTTATTTGTGCTTATCTTAACTATATAGGGAAGCATTTTTTGAAGCTGTAATATTAGACTTATTAAAATTTTTTAACTTGGAGATACTAAGAGAAGGGATTAAGAGTGAGAGTGAGCTTGGGAAAACAGTGGGCCAATTTCAATGTGCAATCATGTTGGAGGTTATGCAAGTCAATATTGAGCTTTTGGAAAATTTGGTTTAATCTGGATCCAACATTTTTTGGTGTGCATATAAAAAATTATCCTGCAAAACAAATTGTTGGTGTTCACGTAGTCACTCTAGATGTGTACATAATATTGCTCTACCTTCAAGGCAGCGCAACAAAATCAAATTGTATTAGAAGAGACCTTCGATAGAAGACTAGCTTAGCCCATCAATCCATAGAAATCTTCAATTACACACAATTTTAATTCCTTGGTCTCCACCATTTAGTTTATTGATTTGATAGTTATAATTAATTTACTAAAAAAATTCAGACCTTAAATGTTCTGAATAAAGATTTTCACATGGTACCTGTATTTTCACAGGAAGTTGTACATATTATGGGATCCTCAATCTCCACAGTATACTCTGAATCCAATTTTTGCCTTTTATTCCTGTAAAATAAAAGCTATTTCAGTTAAAAGAATTCAATTATGCAAGTGGGAACAGCAGGCAATGATGTTTGATCAAAAAATTAATGACCCAATCAAAAACAAAAACCCAAAAGTAAGACTAGTCTCTTTGGTGGAATTGTACAAAAAGTAACCACAAAAATGGAATGAAGATTGTTCTGATATTTTGTAATATTGCGATCCCTGTTTCGATAAGAATGAAGAGTAGTGTTTGCTGCCACCAGAGCCCTCACCAAAAGTCTTCTCTGCCTTCAACTGGAAGTGTATTAGCTTCTCCCTTTGACAGATGGCTGAGACGTTTTATTTACCACTTACGCACGTGAGCACATTGATTCTATTTTTTAAGAGATACAAAGTTACAAACGATAGTAATGAATGATTAGTTAGTAGACTAGATGGAGAATTTAATTGAGAAACTGAAATGATGTTTGATGCTGATTATTTTAAATGGATGTGGTTGTGTCTTGCCTTCGTCAGGCGCGCGCCTGCGCCTTGAGCCTAAGCTCCAAGACCGCTTTGCGCCTTTAATAACTAAGGGTTTATCATTATTGCCTTGCACTTATTAGGGGTCTGTTATGGTTTGCTGGCCTAATTATCTTTATGGGTTTATCATTATTGTTTTGGACTTATTAGGGGTCTTTATGAGTGTTAGTTGGGAGAGTCATGGTTAGAGGTTAGTGTCTTTATGAATGTTAGTTGTATTAATGAGTCTTGTAGGCCTATTTAAAGGCTTGGTATATGTTTGAATGGATATCAAAAAACACAATTCTTTATGAATGTTAGTTAGTTTTATATAATGCTTGTTGCTAAGCCAGATTCATCAGTGAATTTGTCATCCAACATAACTACTAATGGGAAGTCATCAGATCATGCACCAGGAGAGGTTCGCTGCAAGGCGGGACCCACGTTCGTATATTCGCGCAGGAAGGCTTGATCGGCTCGCCGATCCGACTCCGCGGATGTTTCCGGATTGTTGCCGCAAGTCAAAACCATATATTATTATAAGTATGGAAATATTTTTGAAGAAAGAAATTTACAACAAAAATCTAACTCAGACGCGCCTATTATATTCTAAAGGCGCACAGAGGCACAAACCTCTGAGCCCGGTGAGCCTGGAGCCTTAGGGGCGCCCAAGCCGCGCCTTTAATAATAAACCCATAAAGATAATTAGGCCCGCAACCCATAACAAGGTCCTTAGCTGCATACCACAGATTCAAGGGAATTCAGCATAGCCAATTCAACCGGACCACATCTGGTACTTCACAATTGGAAGAAGCGCATAGTGGAGTTAGAGAATCAATGAGATATGAGGCTTCCGCTCTCAGTGAGGAATTAGAGAGTCTACGAACACTTATTGGGTCATTCAATAGGCCTTTTGGTATTTGCATTCTTGCCATGACTCGTAAGAACATGTGTGCGAAATCTTTTAATGCGTCTTGTAATGTCTTGGATCATTCGTGGATTACTGATTCTGGTACTATTGGTCACACTTTATTCTTTAACCATTCACAAGAAGGTAACCTTACTAGGTTGTTTGTGCATGTTAATGACATCATTATATCAAGAAATGACCTAAATGACAATCAATTACTAAAAGAGAAGTTAGCTGCAGAATTTCAAATGAAATACCTAAGAAAACTGAAGTGCTTCCTTGAACTTGAACTTGCTTACTCAAAAAGTAGGAATTTTATTTCACAAAAAAATACATGTCCTTGACCCTAAGGAGACATGAAATTGGGGGAGTAAGACCATTGGGATACCCATTGTGCTGATAAAAATCCTTTATGATTTTATAAAACATGTTATTTGACTTGTAAAGTTTGAAATGCCCCTAGAAATAAATGTGCAGGAAGAATTTCTTTAAACTTCCACTTATGTATTTTACACTTTATTGAATCTATCTATGGATATAGAAGATTAATGAAGACTCAGTCAGACAGAAACAGAAAGAAGCTTTACAAAATTTTAAGTTATGGTATCTCTACAACCGGCTTTCGTCGACAGGATTTCGATTACCGAAGTATTTTGTCTATGAAAGCATACAGTTTTCTTTGGTCAGCGACCAGAGTTCAGGTGGCGTTTGGTTGGGCTGATGGTCTGTGGTGCGGTGGAAACGCACCGGCATTTTGGGAATAAGCAGCGTTTGGTTCTCTTAGCATTATTAGACCTAATGTATTTTTATCATTGTCATCTATATATAGAGGACACCTTTAATGAAATTATTAGTTTTCTCTCCTTCAACATGGTATCAGAGCCAGCCGTGACCTAAATCTCCGCTTCTGTCTTCCGCTCGCATCTCCCGCTCGCATCTCCGCTCGCCAGCCCATTCGCATCTCCGCTCGCCAGCCCGCTTCTGCTTCTCCCGCGTCGCGTCTCCCGCTTGCGCGTCCCCCGCGTCGCGTCTCCCGCTTCAACTCCCGCTTGCCAGCGTCCCCCGCGTCGCGTCTCCCGCGTCGCCGTCCAGTACAGTCGCCCGCCACCTCTTCTCCTCCTCTTCTAATGGCGCCGGAATAGTGTTCTTGCTTCCTCCGGCGCCTCCTGCCCTTGTGATGCTTGGATGTCTGGTTCCATTTTCCTCTTGCTGCCCTAATTTCTTGGGCTTCCTCCCTTTCCGGATTTCTATTCCGGCTTGATCTTTCACTCAGGATTTCTATTCCTGTGCTATGGGATCTAGTGGAGCGGATTCTCTCTCTCCCTCTACCGGTGGTACTCTGGCCCCTCTTTCTGCTGGTCCTCCTTCGTCGGTCTTCTACCGTGGAACCACCGATCACAGTACCTCTCAGATAACTACTATCCGCCTTGATGAATCCAATTATCTCTCATGTTCCCGTTCTATTACTCTGGCGCTTAAAAGTCGGCGTCTCTTTGGCTATGTCTCCGGCCACATGTCGGAACCTGATAGGACTTCTCCTGAATGGCCGCAGTGGGAATCCGAGAATTCCTTGGTCATGTCTTGGCTGACCAACTCGATGCAAGAGTCCATTGCCCGCAATTATCTTTGGTCGGTGGTGAGGATATAGGAGAGCCCCGAATAGGAGGACTCACTTCCACTGGTAGAGAAGGAAAAGTTTGTAGATTGTTAAGAGCTCTATACGGACTGAAGCAGTCCCCAAGAGCTTGGTTTGGCCGGTTCCATAAGGCGATGGTGTCGTTTGGATACTCTCAGAGCAATGTTGACCATACGTTGTTCATCAAACGTAGGCTTGGGAAAATTACAGTTCTCATTGTGTATGTTGACGACATTGTTATAACTGGTGATGATCATGAAGAAATTCAGAATCTGAAACAGAAGCTTGCTAGAGAGTTTGAGGTCAAGGACCTAGAAAAACTCAAGTATTTCTTGGGAATTGAAGTTGCAAGATCAAAGCAGGGGATTTTTCTCTCTCAGCAGAAATACACGTTAGATCTTCTTGACAAGATGGGGATGAGTAGGTGCAGACCTGCTGATACTCCGATTGAGGCTAATCACCGATTGGGGCGTGATGATGGAGAGGAGATTGAAGATATTTTAGGGTTCCAAAGGTTAGTGGGGAGGCTGATCTATCTGTCTCACACTCGTCCGGATATCTCCTATGCGGTGAGTGTCGTGAGTCAGTACATGCATGCTCCAAAGACACGACACATGAATGCGGCACACAGAATTCTTCGGTATCTCAAGTCTTCATCAGGAAAGGGAGTTTTGTTTTCCCCGAGTTCCGACCTAAAGATTGAAGTCTATACTGATGCTGATTGGGTCGGATCTGCGGATGATAGGCGATCCACCTCTGGATATTGCTCTCTTGTTGGGGGTAACCTTGTTACTTGGAGAAGCAAGAAGCAACAGGTTGTGGCACGATCTAGTGCGGAGGCTGAGTTTAGAGCTATGGCCCATGGGGTCTGTGAAGGCTTGTGGCTTCGGGCCTTATTGAGCGACCTTGGTCTTGTGGAAGAGGGACCCATCCGCCTGTATTGTGACAATAAGTCATCCATCAGTATCGCTCACAATCCGGTTCAACATGACCGGACAAAACACATCGAGGTGGACCGACACTTTATCAAGGAGAATATTGAAAGATGAATCATATGTACCCCCTTTGTGCCCTCCAACAAGCAACTTGTCAACATTCTCACCAAAGGATTGAGTGGGAATTCTTTTGACCAGATTGTGAACAAGTTGGGCATGGTTAACATTACACGTCCAACTTGAGGGGGAATGTTAGCATTATTAGACCTAATGTATTTTTATCATTGTCCTCTATATATAGAGGACACCTTTAATGAAATTATTAGTTTTTCTCTCCTTCAACAGGTTCGAATTTTTCAAAACCTCCGTTTATTTAGGTCCGCTGTTTTATTGATGCTGCAGGCCGCAACTTTTTTTTGCGGTCAACCGCAAAAGCCGTTGCTCCCGTCCGCCTCTTCAAGCCCCGATCGTCGCTGCTCCCGATCACCGCTCCTCCCGATCCCTCGTCTTCTTCCTCGATCCGCAACACAATCGCCGCAGCTCACAAGATATTGGTGATAAGTACCGTTTCTTTCCTCCTGATTCCTACCAGATCGCGAGCCCTTCTTCCTTCCAGCAGGCAAGCTTCTTATTTCACCGTACTCTCTCCCTGATACCCACGCAAGAAACCCTACGGACACGGAGGAGGTCGGCGCTTCCTATTTCACCGTCGCTGGAGGTCGGTGCTCCCCATTCCTTCTTCGTTGAAGGTGGTCCTCATTTCGCAGCAGCTTGAGGTCCCAATTTTAGGAACTAGTACAGTCGCCGGACCTGATTTTCACTTGCCGATTCTCATTTTCGAGGAGGATTGCAGATTTCATTGTTGTAGGTTTGTTTCCTCCAACCTCTGATTTTCCCATTTCAGTTGCAGTGCACCATCATTACCTTTATTGCTTTCGCTCATTACTGTTTGGAGAGGATATGTTCATAATTATGATTGCCCAATGTACTCCATTGTTGCCTAGAATGAGTAATTATGCAATAAGATTAGCTGTTTATTAGGGTTAGGGTTTAGGACATTAGGATAACTGAACAATGTTGGACATGAACTTAGAATGTAAGCAAAAAATGATCGATTGCCTGAAAAATCTAATGTTTTTGAACTCTACATTTGTATGCTAATGATCGATTGCTTTTCATCTGCAACTGCCTAACCAAACAGTGCCATCCGATCATTGATTTGATCGTCCCATTATGTGTCAGCCACTATTATTGTGCATAATTTCATTTGCCCCATGTCTAGGATAACTTATTTACTTAAAAAATGTTTAAAAAAAAAATTACTCAAAACTCTGTTTTGTTTCCAAGCAAATTTTTGAAAACTCTATTTTGCAAACTCCATTTCACCCAAACAATTTTTTAACAAAACTCCATTTTCCAGAATCAGCACTTTTTCTATCAGCAGCTTATCATCAGCAGCTTACCATCAGCAACAGCCTAACCAAACAGAGCCTCAGTGACCGAGATTATCGTTCTGTGATCGTGGGCATGTGACAGCGACAGAAGAAGATTTGAGATGGATTGAAGATCAGAGATAGCTAATAGGTGATCGGCGACCAAGTTTAAAGCAATCCGAGATCATTAGGAATGTAAGCGGTGTGGTTTGGGCCCAAACTGCAACCGCACCGATAAGGGTCCGTAAAGAGCGAACAAAACCGCACCATCCAAACCATGCAGTGTGGTTTGGAATCGGTTTTTGTGGCGCGATTTTGATTTTTACACAGTTGTATGCATGTATCTACTATTTTACTCTTGAATTTTTATGAAATCTTTGGTGCTAAAAATATAAATGGAAAACACCAAGTATTTAGTAAATCATTGAAAACTAATCTAATTGTAGCAGATAAATTATTCAAAGCGAATACATTACTCAAAACATATTATCAAAAGTAAGATTTCCAAAGCAATAATTATCAACCACATCCACAAAGCACGACAAGTCTACATCTTCCTCCACAAGATGAATTGGACTTTCTCATGTTCCTTTTTCCAACTCTAAAACAAGAAAAACTGGAAAAATAGATGAATATATGTATTTGCAATGCGGTATGGTTTCTTTGGTAGTTAGTAGGAGAACACCGAACCGCATCACAGTCATGGTTTTGCCATCGACAAAACTGCACAGCAACGAACCGTATTATGGGTAACGTAGGAGACATCTCATTTTCCCCAGGGTTCGGTGGGGTGCAGTTTCGTGATTGTTTGCAGTTTCAGTTTTTTACTTTTGGTCCTAAGCGACCGGTGACCAATCAGTTGATGATAGCAATCAGTTGATGATATGTGATCGATTTCTGAAGAAAGTAGAATTCAAGGAGTTGTTATTTCATATCTGATAGTTGTCAAGAACTCAGGCCTAGGTCGATCTGTTTAGTTCTCTCTTGTAGACTGGTCAGAGACAACTTATACAAACAGAGTCATTGAAGTTGAAGATAACAATCCAACTATCAATTATCCATCAAACGGATCTCATAATCTCTCAGCCATTCTCATACAACAGAAATCTCTCTCAACCATTCTCTTATCAGAGAGAGAGAGAATGATTTGAGGAACTTTTTAAGGAAGAAAAAAAAAAGAACAATTCTGATTTTCTATCAGTATCCACACAGTTCAATACTTTAAAAGACTTTTGTTGTGAAGCATCTTTTTATTGTGAAAATTGTGTTTTTGAATCTTGCAACTGGGTTCTAAGAGTCCTCCTTCAAAAGACATTATCCTTGTGATGAGGTTGAAGAACCTCATGTGTAAAAGATTTTGTGAGGTTGTCGAGTCTCCTAAGGAGAAGACTCAAGGCCTTGTTATAGGCAGTGAATTCTAACAGTGAGAAAGAGAGGATGCACCCATGTTTTGGCGAAACTCTATATTTTTGTGTCATATACACTATAGCGAAATACATTATACATTTATTTTTTGCTATTTGATTATGTGATGGATAGATTTTAACTAAAATTGATTATTGATATCAATTTGTGTGCTAGTTTTTACTCTCCATTCATCCTCCTTCTAAAGAGATATTCATTCTTATTCCGCACTTTCATAATGAGTCAAGTCACAAAATTGAAAATGATAAAGTCCAAAAGTTGATAAAATTCAATATCAAAGATTAGTTGGAAAGCTAATATATCTAGCACATGCTAGACTTGAGTTGGTGTATGCAGTTGGTTATGTAGGTTAGTTTATGCATGACCCAAGGATTAGACACTTGCAAGCGGTGGGAAGAATCCTACAGTATCATATAAGAACCCTGTGAAGAGGATTATTGTTCCTGAAAGGTAACAAATTGTCTCTGAAGGCATATATAGATGCAGATTATAGTGGCTCTCTTGTTGACAAAAGATCAATATCGGGTTATTGTACTTTCTTAGGCGGGAACTTAGTAACATGGAGAAGATAGAAAGAAAATTCAATAGCTCAATCAAGCGCTCAAGCTGAATACGAAGCAATGACACAAGGAATATGAGAGTTACTATGGATGAAAAATATATTATATGATTCAAAGATCAAGTATGAAACCTTCATGAAATTATTTTGTGACAATAAATCAAAAATTAATATTTCCCACAATTTTGTTCGGTATGACATGACAACACATTGAGATTGACAAACACTTCATCAAAAAGAAACTTGATAGAAGATTAATTATGACCGCTCATATATCTACTGAACTACAACTTGCTAATGCTTTAACCAAAAGGCTAACCACATAGGGGCTCCACAGGCTTACTTACAAGCTGAGAATGATACATATCAATTCTTCAGCTTGAGGAATAGTGTTGCAATATGTTGTAATATTGTCAATTTATGTTTATTATTCTTTAGGATTTCTTTGTCCTAACATGTATATATACACTTATTGATCAATGAATAAGATCATGCCATCATTTTGTACAAATATAATAGAACTAAATATGACAGAAGCTTTTCACCATGAAGAGGTGAACAGATGACACTTTCTCCGAAACTTCTAGCTTAGTTCAATAAAATTTAAACCAAGTAAAAAACACTAGTATTTCCCGAATTATAATATGCACATTAAACAATGCCAAACCTTAAAATTTCTAGAAGTTTGATTATACTCCTATTATTCAGCACTTTTGTAAAAATCATTTTTCAATCTATCATTAAGTTTTCCACAAAACCATCATAATAATCTCAAGTTTTCATCGGTAACTAATGACTTCTTATCATCCAATAGTCACCAGAAATATACAATTAGAGCTTAACTAACAGTACTGTGGTCCTGTGTGAATTGAAGAAATTTGTCTATGGCTTAAGCAATTGCCGAGGGTATGGCTTAGGAAGTTCTCTCTACTCTAGCCATCACATCTTCAGCCGCAAGAATTAATGTGTTCAATTAATCATTCTATCTAGAGAAGCCACCATAGACTCTGATACAGAGCGATTTTGATAGAAGCGAACGATTAGGGTTAAGGGGGAATACGCTTGGTCATATGTCCTCCTCCAATTTCTTAGTTCCAGAATAATACAAGCATAAAATCCAAGATAGGTGTCCACATATATATAGGAAGGCGCAATTACATAATAATAAAAATGCATGACAATATAACGGAATACAAAAGTCCCCGGGTCCAACCAGGCACATCCTCAAACCGCGCCCGATTCACTGGCGCTCCTCGTGTAAACCCTTGTGAAGCGCTTACCGATGATGGGATCTTCTGCACTCGTATCAACACCCCCGAGTTCCACAACGACCTTGTCCTCAAGGTCTCCGAAAACTAGCCTTGAACTCCTCCTCCGGGTTCCACGTGGCCTCCTCGGCCGGTTGGTCCTTCCCCTGAATGAGAACCTGTCGCACTGTTCACCCTTGAATGTCCTCGATCCGTGTTCCTAAAACTGATGCAGGCTCGTACCGAGGAACCGAATCAACAGCTAAAAAGTCCGGTAATGTAGCCTGGAGGGGTTGATCCCCTAGGGCCCTCTTCAGCTACGAGACATGAAAAACGGGGTGAACTCCGCAGTCGCCGGAGAGCTGCAGACGGTAGGCCACCTCTCCGATTTTCTCCAAGATCAGGAATGAACCAAAATAGCGGACCGAGAGCTTAGGGTGTAGTCGGCCGGTCAAGGAGCTTTGCCTGTGTGGCCGCAGTTTGACAAATACCTTCTCGCCTGACGAGAGTATCACCTAACTACGGTGACAATTGGCCTGCTAGATCATGTGTTGTTGGGTATGTGCCAGATGGTGCTTTAGTTGGCGAAGGCCCTCGTCCCAGTCCTGGAGGTCGGGAATCAGGGCTTGCACTTAGCATTCGCCAGGTAAGCCGCACGGTATGGGTGGGGATGGGCGGTGGTAGACCGCCTGAAAAGGGATGACGTTTGTGGCAGACTGATTGGACGTGTTATACCATAGCTCCGCCCATGCGATCCACTGGGTCCACTGTCGAGGCTACTCAGTCACAAAATAGCGCAAATACATTCTCACGCAACGGTTGAGGACCTTTGTTGGTCCGTCTGTCAGCGGGTGGCACGCGGTGCTGAACAGCAGCTTAGTCCCATGTAGACGGGACAACTGCCGAAAGGAACTCATGAAACTGGGTCGTGATCGCTCACGATGGAACGGGGAAAACCGTGGATGCGGTCCACCTCCCCGATGAAGATCCGAGCAACTAAGCTGGCGGTGTAGGGATGACGAATCAGTATGAAATGCCCGTACTTGGACTGGCGGTCCACCACCACGAGAAGGCAATCATAGCCCTGAGAGAGGGGAAATCCATGCCTAAATCTTCCCAGACCATATCAGGGACGGGTAAGGACTGGAGGAGTCCGGCTGGCGAGAGAGTATGGCACTTGGCTTTTTGACACGACATACAGTTGACCACAAACTATTGCACGGAGTGCGGCATACCGCGCCAGTACAAGGTGGACGTAGGTCGACGGTACGTAGGGTAGGCACCGGAATGGCCCGCTGTCGAACTAGCATAAAACTCGTGGAGCAGACGGGGGATCCAGGATGACGAATCTGCGACCACAAGATAGGCATGTCAGGCCCGGGCTTTCAGGTGCCCAGGCCAGGCCAAGGCCTCCCTTCCAAAGGTGGGTCTGGGAGGGTCGGATGGCCAGAATTTTGCAAGGCCCAGGCCAGGCCAGGCCTAGGCCCAGTTAAAATAGCTATATTAAATGTATTAATTAATTAAATAATAATAAATTACAAAATATTTTGTAGGCGGGATTTTTTGTTGTTAAATCCCGCCCACAGGCGGGATTTACAGCTGTTAAATGGGATTTACCTTGTAAATTCCGCCCTGGCGGGATTTTCAGCTTTTAAATCCCGCTCCCGCTCCCGCTCGGGCGGGATTTACATTTGGAAAATTCTGGCCAAGCGCTAGACCCAGGCTAGGCTGCACCGGGCTTATCCTGGGCCCGGGTCGGGCACTAGGCTAGGCTTTGCAGCTAAATGGGAGCTTCCTTAGTCCCCCTAGGCCTAACTCGAGCCTGCCCGGGCCCAGGCCTAACCAGGCTTTTGCCAGGTCGGGCCCGGACTGGCTTTCCACGCCCGGACTGGCTTTCCAGGCACGGTCCTTTTGCACACCTCTAACTCTAGTAATAGATCTTTCAAACATAAAGCTTAAATGACTCATTAATACTAAAATGATTTTCTAACTTATGTTACATTATTATCTCTAATAACATATTGCAATGCTCATTAGTTTGATTACATTGTAATTATATTACATATACACTCCATCCAATCCCCCGTCCCCCAAAACAACCCACTCCATCAAGGAAAAAAAACAAAGACGTCGCTTTGGCATAGTGAGTTGCATCACATTATTAAACATGTTTATTTTTATTTATTAGGAATTATTGTGTTCTTATTTAGCATGTCAGGAGAGCCTATATAATGGTGGGTTGTAATGTAGATAGATATCTCATATCAAGTATCTTGTCTTTGGATTCAACCTCAAGTCAGATGAGGTAACCGGCCCTCAGGTGTAATCTCTAGATTGAATGTATTCCACTTCTTTGTGTAGTATGACTTGCATTTCTCTTCCAACTGCTCTAGATCTTTTTCATATTGTTACATACAAGCTCAACATGATTCCCTCCCACGATAATTAAACGGATTCTTTTTATGCATTAGGTGATTATAATTATATCACTTATTTAGCGTGCCTAGAAAGCCTATTCAAGGAGTGAGTTGTAATGGTAATGGATCTCATATCTTGTATTTTGTAGTTGGAATCGTTCTTTTGTCAAGCGAAGGAACAAACCTTCAAGTGTATTTTGACAAGAGCATGCCATGATTAAATGCCTTCCTCTTTTTCATATTACTTCGTGCATGTATCAATTAGGGTGAACTACCGCTTATCAACGCCCATCATCTCTGTTGGGATCCAGCACCGAACAAAACACAACCCCTCCATTATGATGAACAAAAGAATCAACACGACTTAAGATCATCATATTCAGGCTCACTTCACGGAACTCAAACACCTTATTACTCTATTTCATCCATCCACGACTACTTCAACCTTGATGTGGGCCAACGTTTTCAATCCTAGTGCAACCCCCGCTTAAAAAACTACCCCACTCTCAACATCAGCTACTCATCACATGCTCTCCCATGTTTTTTCGCACCCACGGCGTCTTCCCCGCCTCTCTCTCTCTGACTAACATTATCACCACAGTCGCCCCGCTCAACCGAAACCATTCAACTCTCCTTTGAAAATCGGATGACCATCCCCCATCCGCAGGTATAATAACATTCCCAACACTGCAAAATCCCATTCGTCAATTGATGCCTTGGAAGATCCTCGTCTTCGCAATTTCCCAACCTCGCCAGCTCGTCAACTTTTTTTCCACATAAAATTGAAACCGCCCCAACAACCTCGACTCCGGTTCTACTCGCATAACAATTCCCCGAGCTCTAATGATTGCTTTAGACCTATCATCATCCCACGCTCTGCCCACCATAACGAAGTTCGGCACCCAATCTATGTTTGAAACACGTGTCAATCTAATCCAATTGGTCATCCATACCTCGCTTTTTAACTCCAACCATTGTGATGTCAATTGATCTCCCTATCGTACACCCACCACCTACAACCTTCCACCATACCTGGTCACCTCGTCGTTATAGTCCACTTCACAAAACCATTGCTTTTGTCCCTAGAAGCCACAACGTATGCGACTCAGTGTCCACGCATGTTCTGGGTTTTGTCAAAATCCGCTTAAATCGCTTGTTTTTTCAATCACCAATTCTACAAAATGACATTTCTGACCATTAAAATCTCCCTTCCTTTTGATTGAATGATTACTCAACACACAAAAACCTTGGCCTAGAGAGTCTATTTAAGGAGTGAATAGCGCTATGAATGAATATCTCATATTGCTTCTCTTGTCTTTCGAGTTGGTCTTGTGTTGGCCTGTTGGTCAAGGGAAACAATTCTTGATAGTATTTTTAGCGAGAACATGTCTCTGGATTGAATGTATTTCTCATCTTCGTGTTCTAGTGTGCATCTTTCTTCACGTACATATCAAATTATCACAATATGAACATCTAATTTCCATTAGTACAAATACAAAAAAGATGCATACACAATCTTTTAAGATACTATTAGTCTCTGAAGTTCCACCAGAAAATTCAATTATCCAAATTAATGCAATAACTCTAATAACTCTCCAAACTCGTTATCTATAAGCAATCTTATTAACTTTATGTGCCTTTTTTCAAACTTAATCTAATTTCACTCTTCTGCATCGGTTTATAGAATATGCAATGTACTTATTTATAATGATCTTCCAAAGAGATCTTTTCCTTTTAATTCTCAAAATAAAATGTCCATCTTTCATGATTTCAACCATAACTAATATCAAATTCATGTTTCATACATCAAACTTAATTAAATCCTTAAACCCTAAAGGGGGAAAAGGATAGATATAATATTGAAGGAAAGAAATAAAAGACCTGGAGATAGTCTAAAGAATTATACAACTAAAATGGCAAAGTATTGAAATGTGAAACCATAAATAAGAGAACTTAAGCCTGATGCCACCACAGTGCAAAGATGTTAATCATAATTATGTCGACTTAACACAAGGCTAACCCTGTATCATAATTAAGTTTATAATCATCATCAGGTAACAAAGGCTCCTAAATGCAAACTAAAATTCTGTAAATTTGCTATGGATGGCGATACAACTTCACTTGACTCAATTGAGCATGTGCATCCTGATGCGGAGCAGAGACGAGCACGAGCTTTGGGCCCGTTAGGGGCTGATTTGGCGACTTACCATATATGGCGTGCCCGGATCGACGATCGGACTCCGCAGATGTGTCTGGATCCGCGTCGCGAGTCAAAAACATATATTAGTTTATTATTTTTGGTTCATTAATAATGTATTTTAGTGGTCTCTCCCACCGGCCAATCATAGTCGTTGATTGAGATGTCTTAGTGTTTCTTTTATGTCTAAGAGACTGAACCAAATCATTGCAGAATTTGGACACTTCAATTCCCGGATTCTAGCGATCACTCCCCGGTGCCGAAGTCGTGGAACCCAAAGTGACGACTCCTAGACGCTCAAACTCCCCCCCCCAGGTACTACCCATTCATAGTCTTCTTCTTCCCCCTCTGAAACGCTCATTCGCAGCCCCTATAGCCCCCAAATCTCAACCCCTACCGCTGAACACTGTTCACAGGGACTGTTCACCGAATTATTACTCATTGAAATCACGGTTCACCCGATTACTGTTCATCTGGTTATTGTTCACCTGCTTACTGTTCACCAAAATACTGCTCACTGAAGCACTGTTCACGCCGACCCTCCACCTCTTCCCTCCCGTGGATCCACCCTCTGTTAGCCCTAATTTCTTGGATCAATTCAGATCTAGGAATTTCAACCCTGATCCGTTATTTCCACCTTTCGTTCATCACCCCTCCACCCGGATCCGACCATATATAGCGGATCCTCGGCCCGGATCTACTTGTACGTGGCCGGATCTACTGATTTCACGTCTGATCTCACCATTTACCGTCGAGGAGAGCCACCACCATCATTTTCACGTCGCCGGTTCCACCTTTGATCGCCGATCTACACATTCGGATCCTAATTCTTCAGTGTCTCGGTTCAGCCCTCTACATTGTGAGTGTTTGTAGTATTGTACTATTTGATTCAACATTTTCATTTGGTGATTTATTATATTCTGTTGTGATTCCTGTTTGTAGAACTTTGTTTTGTTACCCTAATAACTTGCAGGAGGAGACATTTGTCGCGCGCTTCGCTTTGGCCCTCCGAGCGGAGGAAAGCCATTATAATATTGCCAAAATAAATATTTGTTTTTATATCTTAATATCTGCGTGGTGCTGAATTTTTCATTGCTTAAATTTATTCGTCAAAATATAGATCATTGCATTGCATGTAGGTTTGGATTAACTTGTCAACCTTGCACTTTCACCTAGCGTTGTAGATTTTGTGCACCAGTAGCCTACCCCTACATCACATCCCCTGTTGTAGTACCATGCTACCGAACAGGATAAACTCGTAGAAGTCCTTCTAAACTATAGCACAGAATGAGCAATTGATATAGCACTAGTAGAATCATAATATAATGGAGTTCTACTTATCTTGATGTCATAATCTTCTAGTTGATGTTGTATCCATAGTAACTGAGCACAGCAACTCTCAGCTGCAATATATTCTGACTCTGTTGTGGATATAGCAACACTTGTTTGTTTTTTGTTGTTGCATGACATCAATCTTCCACCTAGGAATTGGCATGTACTTTTGGTACTTTTCCTATCTTCCTTGCAGCCTGCAAAGTCTGCATCTGAAAAACCTGTTAGCAGAAAATCTCTACTCCTAGGGTACCATAGACCAAGATCTAGTGTGCCCTTAAGATATCTTAAAATTCTCTTTGCAGCAGAATAATGAGACTATCTAGGGCATGCCTGGTATCTAGCACAAACACATGTAGCATACATGATGTTAGGCCTACTTGCAGTCAAGTATAGTAAGGAGCCAATTATCCCTCTATACAAAGACTCATCAATAGGTTTTCCCGCCTCATCTTTGCCTAAAGCCACACTTGACCCCATTGGAGTTTTCATGGTGGAATCAGTCTCCATGCCATATTTTTTAATCAACTCCCTAATGAGGAAAATTTACTGACCACTGATGTCTCAACTGTTCACAGGTTATTACCAATGACCATTCTCTCATCCTCACCAATTTAATACACATTAAGATTGTTTTCAAGACTAAGAATTCATTTAATAATAGTTTACTCATGCTTGTTGAGGAAATTAAAACGAAATAAAATATCCAATACTTATAACGCTCTACAATTGTATTGGTAAAGTTGTAGGAGGCAGTGTCTAATATAAAATTTCCCAAAAATCAAAACTTTGATAAGGATAGACTTCTTTTTAGAAAACCAAGAAACTAAAAAGCAATTGCAAAATGAAGTTCAAGAAGACTGAATATGACCAACTTAAACACAAATGTCGAGGGTTCAAGTCAAGTTTCCTTTAATCTTTTTCCTCAATCCTACTGCATCTTAAAGAAGCAGAGGGATGCAAGTTCCTGCTAATGATCAAAGCAGTATGAAAAGAACCACATTTGTTTATTCATTCTATAAAGCTGTTGGAAACTATGCTCTCCAGCTACAAGTAATGATGAGATGTGCATGTACCAGGAGCTCACAGACATTGGATTTTTAGACACACTTAACAATACAGGTAACTGGTTTAAACAGTAAATAAAACATGAATGGACAATTAACATATATTTGGTATTTCGGAGTCCACATATATATTTGGCATGCGTTCCAATAAGGCAAAACAAGTATCTGGATCTCAATCTAATCAACATAAAACTGACAATGCAAATCCTCATGGAGGATTTTCTATGCATCATGATCAGAACATATTTTCATTAATATCTTGCAGAAACGAACAATCATTAAATGGATGTCCTCATTCTTAATACTAGCGCAGAAGCTTGGTATATAACCCGTAATTTGTCGAGATCAGAAATGCCTAAGGAAGACACCTTCAAAGACCAGCTCGGCGACCTCAAGAAGAGTACTTAGCGACCTCAAGGAGAGTTTTAGGCGACCTCAAGGAGAGTACTCGGCGGGCTCAAAGAGAGTACTCGGGGGGCCTCACGGAGAGTACTCGGCGGTCTCACGGAGAGTACTCGGCGACCTCACGGAGAGTACTTGGCGACCTCAAGGAGAGTGCTCGGCAACCTCAAGGAGAGTACTCGGCGAGCTCAAGGAGAGTAGTCGACAGGCTCAAGGAGAGTACTCGACGACCTCGAGTAGAGTACTCGCCTACTCGGCGACCTCAAGGAGAGTACTGGGTAACCTCAAGGAGAGTACTCGGCAGGATCAAGGAAAGTACTCGGCGGGATCAAGGAAAGTACTCGACGAGGTCAAGGAGAGTACTCGGCGATCTCAAGGAGAGTACGCGGCGACCTCAAAGAGAGTATTTGGCAAGCTCAAGAAGAATACTCAGCGACTTCAAGGTGAGTACTCGGCGACCTCAAGGAGAGTATTTGACGACCTCAAGGAGAGCACTCAGTGACCACCGGGAGTGTACCCACGCCCATCTGGGTCTGGGAATAACATTTTGCTTAAGGCGGGGAGGGCTGTCCGCAGACTATTTGGGTCTGTGAATAGCATTTTGGTTAATGCTGAGGAAGCTATTCGCAGACCATACCGCCCTAGATTTGCCAATAAATAAGATCTCAAGGCACAAGGAGAAGGCGCCTCCCCCCTCCCCCCGATAGTGGACGAGTTCAGTGCCCGCCTCTTTTGTGTCGAGCTCAACATTGCTTTAGCAGGGAAAGTTCTTTTAGACTTTGTGGTGTATGATGGGACCTCATCGCTACAGTACGCGAGTCTTGTTTGTAGATAATTCGGAGTAGTTTCTTGTATTCTTTAGCCACTTTTCACTGTGTCTCATCTGGGTCGACCACTAGACCAGTAATCTTTGGTCATCCCCTAGTCCGAGCAACAAGAACCAATTTTCATGGTTACAGCACTCGGTGTCCTCCGTACAAAAAAATACACACTACAATATACTTTTTTTGTAGCCGCTCAATTGTCCTCCAGCTCCACTTGCTCGGTACTATACATTTTTTTAATGAGTTTCAACTTTAAAATTTAAAATACATAATTATTACTAATCATTAAATAACAAATATAATTTATTTAAAAAAAATAAATTTATCATACTTTATATGATATAAAGGGCAAAAGAGAAATAAGGACACAAAGGCATCTCTTGTTAAAAGTATTAATGGTTGCATGGGTGATTCCCTCCTGCTCCCTCTCTCTTTTCTCTCTTCCTTACTCTCAATATCTAGGGGTAAAAGAAGATATAGATATGGGGTAAAATAAGAAGCATCGATGTTATATGAAAGAGAGGGCTTTCATTTTATATAGTAATACATATTAGATGATCGAGGTACATCTCACCAATGGTCTTGTAAAGCAAGTTTGATCTCAACAGAAATTGAAGAATGGGGGCTCTAGTGTTATAGGCTAGCCAGAAAGAAAGGAATGAAAAGATTAGCCAATAAAGAGGAAAGATGTACTGCACAAGGTAAGAGTGATTTTGCAGATTAAGGGGAGGCATCTGTTAGCAGCAGTAAGTGTTAAAACCAAAAACTTGGTCTCTCGTGAAGTTCGGGGTCCCTTGAAAGGGGTGACCTCACACTTACTACACTCAGGGGGATGTCACGGACCAGAGGCTCAGGAAACTAGGAACAGACCCTCGGCTCTAACGTGGAGGTCTCACCTCACACCCGGAAGATCTTGGAGATCTCCCCCTCCCTAGCCAATGCTGAGCTAGGGTGCCTTGGAGGATGAATAGAGAGTGAAGAAGTCATCCCCTCCAAGACACCCCTAAGGGCCTATTTATAGTTTTTTGGGAATGGCCTGCAAATAACCAACCTCCACTGCTCTGAAAATTACTGAAATGCCCCCGGATTGGCCTGCCAACAGCCAAATCCCGCTGTCCAAAGCGGCTAATTGCAGTCCACCAAGGGTAGTCCCTCAAACCGGGCGGCCTGGCGGTTAGGCGGGAAGCGGGGGGCGGCTTGGGCGGACAGGCGGCCTACAAGTGGCGACCTGGCGGCCTGCTCGGCCACTAGGCGTGTTGAAGTCGGGCGAGCTGCGGCCTGCTGGGCTGGGCGGCGGCCTGGGCGAGGCGGCGGTCTGGCAAGCTAAGCCCTGGCGAGACGGCGGCCTGCTGCGAGACGGGGCAAGGCGAGCTGTGACCTGGCGAGGCGACGGCCTGGGCGAGACGGCGGTCTGGCGAGCTGAGCCCTGGCGAGACGGCGGCTTGCTGCGAGACGGGGCAAGGCGAGCTGCGGCCTGGCGAGGTGGCGGTCTGGGCGAGGCGGCGGTCTGGCGAGCTGAGCCCTGGCGAGACGACCTGCGTAGCTGAGCGACTTGGGCGGCCTGGCCGGGCTGAGGCGGCTTGGGCGGCCTGGGGCCCGGGCGACTCTTCAAGGGGGCCTCGGGGGGGAGCCAAATATTTCCTCCCCCTATTAGTATATTACGCAGGTCCACCCAAAATCGGCCTCTAGGAGTGCAAAACTCCCAAAAAACTTAAAAATGTGTACCAAGTCTTGTGTCTTGCTTGGGGCCCACTCTTTGCGAATACGGGGTTGTACAGTAAGGGAAGAGGAGAGATGATAATCAGGACAACATAACAGAAAAATTAAGGAGAACATGCTTGTGATGATGATGCTTATGACGTTGACAATGATGATAATTGTTGGAGAAAACAAATTAATGATTTGATGGATTGCAAAGAGAACAAGTCCCCTCTATATATATGGAGGCGGACCAAGAAATAATACACATGTTGTAAATAAAGGACATGAATAACCAGTATTGTAACACTTCCCCTTAAGTTGAACGTGAGATGCTGATCATGCCCAACTTGACGACAATTCTTCCAAAGGTACTTCCACTCAGACCTTTCGTGCGGATATCAATAAGCTGTCTATCTGAGAGAACAAAGGGAGTACACACAAGTCCCTTTTCAATGTTCTCATTGATAAAATGACGATCCACTTCAATATGTTTAGTACGATCATGTTGGACAGGATTGTGTGCAATGTTGATGGCAGCCATGTTATCACAATACAACTGAATGGGCTCATCTTCAGAGAGTCTCAGGTCACTTAGCAGAGAACGCAACCAAAGATCTTCACAAACACCATGGGCCATAGCCTAAAACTCTGCTTCAGCGCTAGATCTTGTCACGACCTGTTGTTTTTTACTCCTCCAAGTAATAAGATTTCTACCAACAAAAAAAACAATACCCTGAGGTAGATCGTCGGTCATCAATTGACCCAGCCCAATCAGCATCAGTGTAGACCTCAATTTTTAGGGCCGAATTTGGGGAAAACAAGATCCCACTCTCAGGTAAAGATTTGAGATATCTAAGAATTCTATCGGCAGCCTCAACGTGATGAGACTTCGGAGCATGCATAAATTGATTGATAACACAATCAATATTTGGATAGGTATGAGCCAGGTAGATCAGTCTCCTTACAAGCCTCTGAAATTCAGGTATATTTTCAATCTCCTTTTCATCATCACGAATTCACGACTCATTATGTGGTTCACTTCAATTGGGGTATCAGCTGGTCGACAGCCACTAATCTCAATCTTCTCAAGAAGGTTCAGAGTATACTTCCTTTGGGAGATAAAAAAACTCATGATTGGACTGCCACTTCAATGCTCAAAAAATATTTGGCCAATTTTTTGTTTTAGAAGCTTGATTTCTTCCACATCATCGTCTGTGATAACAATGTTATCAACATAAACAATGAGAATTGTAAGTTTACCGGTCCTCCGCTTGATGAACAGTGTATGATCGACATTGCTCTGGTGATACCCAAAAGACAACATGGCTTTATGAAACTTCCCAAACCAAGTTCTTGGAGACCGTTTCAGTCCATATAGGATTTTCTTTAACTTGCAAATGTGTCTCACTGAACTTCTAGGAGCAAGACTTGGTGGGAGAGACATAAACTTAATCATCCAGATTCTCATGGAGGAATGTGTTTTTAACATCAAGTTGTCAAAAATATCATCCTTTACAGACAACACAGGATAGAAGGACTCTGATAGTGTTCATCTTTACTACAGGGGTAAACGTTTCCTGATAGTCAATTCTAGGGGTTTGAGTATATCCTCTTGCCTTACAACTTTCAACAACACCCTGGGAATTTTGTTTGACAGAAAACACTCATTTGCATCAAACCGATTTTTCCCATGGGGAAAGGCACTAAATCTCATGTGTTGTTTTTTTCAAGCGCAGTCATTTCCTCAAACATCGCTTCTCTCCACACGGGAATCTTCAGGCACTCTGTCAAGATGTTGGTATGGATATGAAAGTAAGGGAAAGACACAAAGGTCTTATGGGAGGTGGAGAATGAGTCGTAAAAACATAATTATAAAGAGAATGTTGAGTACAGAACCGTATACTTTTGTTATGAGCAATGGGAAGCTCGGAAGGCCCTGAGTCCGGGTCCAATGATTGATCTGATTGCACAGTCAGGTCAAGTGTGCCGGTGAGCCTCTTCTCCGCCAAGTGCACACCTGCAAAGTAGGAGCAGTGGGTGGAATAGTGTTAGGGATAGGAATATCACTCATTTCCGACGGTAGAAGCTCACCCTGAAGTGAGGGATAAGGTGGAGGAACGGGCGGAGGTACAAACGGAGAGGGCAAAGAAAAAAAGGGCAAAGAAGGTGAGTCACCCAGGGCAGTATAGTGGGCCTCACTTTCTAGAAACGTGACATCCATGGTGACATAGACCTTCTTAGTAGGAGGGTGAAAACACTTGTATCCCTTTTGAGTAGGTGAGTAGTCGATAAACACAACTTAGTGTCCGTGGATCAAGTTTGGTGGGAGGAGGGTGATGGATATGAACAAAGCAGACACATCCAAACACCTTAGGAGTGAGCAGAGAGGAAGGGACCTGTAGAGTGACAAGGGGAGTGGCATTCCCAAGAATACAAGAGGGCATGCGATTAATAAGATATGTCGCCGTAAGGACAGCATCCCCCCGGTAATACTTGGGAAGATACATGGTGGACAAGAGACAGCGAGCCACTTCCAAAAGATGACGATTTTTGGACTCTGCAACCCCATTTTGAGAAGGAGAATAAACACAAGTGATTTGGTGTATAATGTCATGATTAGTCATATATAAAGCAAAGTACGAATCAAGATATTCACGACCATTATTACTGTGAAGGATCTAAATTTTAACATGAAACTGGGTGGAGATCGAAACTTTTTGAAGGTAGGAAATACATCACTTTTTTGCGTAGTAAATATAACCATGTAGTGCGAGAAAAACAGTCAGTAAAGGTGACAAACCAAGCCCAATCAGAAATAGAAGATACGGGACAAGGCCCCCAAACATCAGCGTGAATCACAGTAAAAGGAACAGAGCTTGGCAATGAAACACGATTAAAAGTAGTACGACAATATTTGTTAACAACACAGACATCACAAACAAATGAAGTAAAAACAGCATCGGACATAACAAGAAACAATAACTTCATAACAGGAATAGACGGGTGCCCTAAGCGACAATGACGGGAATATAAGTCAAATGTGCTGGAGTGAATGGTCAGAGTGGTGCCACTGGGCTGGAGTCGAGCACGTACAGACCATTGACCTACCAGAGTCAATCATTGTCTCTGTCTTCAGGTCTTGAAAAACACAAGAGGAAGGATGAAAGGTTACTAAACATTTCATGGAATTAGTCAAATGGCTGATAGAGAGTAAATTGCGTGTGAAATTTGGAACATGCAAAATCGACGATAAGGTGAGAGAGAAACAGGAGATGGAGCCCTTTCCAGCAATAGAGGAAAAGAACCATCAGCAATACTCACTTTATCACAACCAGAGAGAGGGTTATAGGAAATGAAACCTGATACGGAGCAAGTTATATGGTTTGTAGCTCCAGAGTCAATAAATCACTGAGTGGAAGAGTGAGCAGCAGCAGAGTGAGCACCTAGAGTCCCATTGTGGGCATACGAAGACAAGACAGAAGACTTCGTAGAAAGACCTTACATCATGTGGTGAAGGGCAAGAACTTCATCAGCCGAAAAACCACCAGGGAGGACAGAAGGATCAGCACCAGACAGAGCAGGAGAAGTATCCATAGCAGCATCAGTAAGATAGGTTGAATGAGGAGAATGTCGACCAGGGAAGCGCCCAAAGCCACGACCACCACGAGGATGAGCACCACCTCTCGGTGGAGGAAAACTATGGAGTTTGAAGCAGGTGTCTCTATTATGATGGGACTTCCCACAATAATCACAAAAGAGATGGTCTTTATCACTACCCTTCAGCTTAGAATATCAGGTTGGACGAGCACCCAGTAAAGAAGGGATACCAGCAGCAAGAGCAAAACTCTCAGGAGCTGGGTCAGGAAGTAGTCTGGCGACGATCAAACTCCTATTGGACAATGTTATAAACCTTCGGAAGAGACGGTAATGGCAAACACCCCAAAATCTGAACACTAATCTGATCGAAATCCCAATGAAGACCATGGAGCAACTCAAAGATCCGGTTGCGATCCTCCTAAGCACGGACCATAGCATCGTCGACAGGGCTAACAAAGGTGAGGGAATCAAAATGATCATATTCATGATACAACTGAGTAAACTCCAAATAGTAAACAGATGGAGGATGATCACCATGAAGGAGTAAAGATATCTTCTGTCTCAACTGAAAGATCTGGGCAGCATTACATTTTCAAGAATAAGTAGTGTCTGCACGCCGCCAAATATCAACAACAGTATCCAGAAATAAGTAGTTGTGAGCGATGGACTCCTGCATGAAATTCGTTAGCCAAGACATGACTAAGGGATTTTCTGAATCCGAGGACAATCAGGGGAAGTCTTCTCTGGTTCCGTAGTTTGCCAAGTGACATAACCAAAGAGGTGACGGCTCTTAAGTGCAAGGGTGATAGAGCGAGACCATGAAAGATAATTGAAATCATCTAACCGAATAGTAGTAATCTGCGGAGTATTGTGATCATGACTCTCACGAAGAGAACTTGCAGGAGGAACCGGCGAGGAGAAATCCGAGATGCGCATTATGTTCGACCCCCATCACGATGTCCCACATCATTACGTGGAAAGGTCTACACTTAGGAGGACTCTTCTATTTGAGGAAAAGATTAGAAATCTCTTAGATAGGTTCGAATTTGAGCACGACCGGGTAGAAATTTGCCAAGGTATTTTCCTGAACCCCAACGAGAGCCTTTCTTAGGTACGCGAGATAATTAATAGCAGAGACCCTACTATGACTTCGCGAGAGAAGAGCATCCTCGAGACTAGGCCTGCCCAAAAGGCCCGGGCCCAGTGGGACGGCCCGAGCCCGGCCCGGCGAAAGCCTATTTCGGCCCGGCCCGGAAAAAGCCCGGCCCGGGCCGCGACCGGGCTCAGGGCCCTTACAGGGCCCTGGTTTTGGGGGCTAGCCCGGCCCGATGCCCGGCCCGGGCCGGACCCGGGCCCGGGCGAAGCCCGGACCGGGCCCGCAGGCCGGCCCGGACCTGCTGCCAACCCCTTTAAGAGCCGTTGGAAATCCAACGGCTCTTAGAGCCGTTGGAACTGCAGCCAGCAGGGCTGCAGCAGCCCTGCTGGCTGCAGTGCTTTGGCCTAGGGCTTAGGCAAAAGCCTAGGCCCTAGGCCATATTTTATTAAAAAAAAAATTTATTAATTTTTTTTTTTATAAACCCCCCCTACCCGATCCCCTCTCTCTCTCTCTCTTCCACTCTCTCTCTCTCTCTCTTCCACTCACTCACTCTCTCTCTCTTCCACTCTCTCTCTCACTTACTCTCTCCCTCTCTTACTCTCTTACTCTCTCTCGCTGCATGGCATCGTCCTCCTCAACGCCGGCGTCGTCGACTCAAAGCATGGCCGAAATGGTGGAGCATAATCGGAGGGCGCCGTCTGGGAGCATTTCGACAAGGTTAAAGTCGGCGACGAATTCAAGGCGCGGTGCAAGTTGTGCTCAAAGTTGCTAACTCTTACCGGCAACTCAACACTAGCGAGACACGCTAAGTCCTGTTTTGCAAAGCAAGCTCCCGAGTCCAGTCAGGGACAAATATCAGCATCAGGACAAATTTGGACGTACGATCAAGCAAGACAGCGAGACCTACAGGTGAAAAACGTCATCAGAGGTGGGTTGTCATTCAGTCACTACGACAACGATGAGACGACGGAGTATATACACGAAGGCCTTCAGCCCAAATATCAACAGGTAAGTAGATTCACTATTAGACGCGACGCACTTAAATTATATTTTGACGCAAAACAAGATTTAATAAAAATTTTTGAAATTTTCGAGGGACGTGTGAGTTTAACGAGCGACGTTTGGAGTAGTAGCGTAAGGGTAGGGTTATCTTATATTTGTATAACGGCTCATTGGATCGATCCCGTTTCATGGGATTTAAATAAGCGCGTAATATGTTTTGAAGGTTTTGAATTTCCGCACACGGGTAAGGCTATATATTCGATAATTATTAAATGTTTGCGTGAATTTAAAATAAAGGATAAAATAATGAGTATTTCTTTTGATAACGCTAGTAATAACAACACCGCAGTACAGTGGTTAAAACGTGAATTAAAATCAATGCTCAACGGTGCGTTTTTTCACACTCGATGTGTGTGTCACGTTTTAAACTTAGTGGTACAGGATAGTTTAGAAGCTATGGAACCATATGTTGAGAAAATTCGTACTATGCTTAGATTTATTTATTGTATCAAACAGCGAAGTCAAGATTTTCGAAAATTTGTGATCGCACAAGCTCAAAAATATTTGAAACCTCAATTTGATATGCCTGTAAGATGGAACTCCACATATAAAATGTTAAAAAGAGCGTTTCAACAAAAAACACTTCTTATGGAATATTACACTATGACAAATAATCATAATTTAACTGATAACGATTGGGACGTACTATTTCATTACATGGATTTATTAAAATGTTTTTATAGGGCGACTGTTTTTTTATCTGTTGTGTATTATCCCACTAGCTCGTTAGTAATTGAAAATTTTGTAAATATCGCACAAAAACTTAACTATTTTAAGCAACACTCCGGATGGCTTCCTTTAATTGAAGTAATAGAAGAAATTTTTTAAAATATTATAGAGAAATGCCTCCTGCATTTTCATGCGCCGCCGCTTTAAATCCGTTATTCGCTGTAGACGACGTAGAAAATTTAATAGATGAAATTAACGTTAACTTACACATAAATATAAGTTTCGATGACGTTGACGACGTTAGTACTACTAAATTTAATTCTATTTTTACTGAATGTTTTAATTATTACGACAACTTATATGGCTCACGACCCCGAGAAGAAATAACACAACCTAGGACAAAAGATTCTTTTACAAATAAAATTTTAGAATTAGCTTTCAGGAAAAAAAGCACGCACATCGAGTAGTTTAAACGAATTAGGACTGTATACGAAAACGCAATTTCGTGATTTTATGACTACGGAAGAGATCGAAAACTTCGATATCTTAAAGTGGTGGAAAGGTAAAGCTAATACCTATCCTATTTTGGCCTATATGGCCCGTGATTTACTAACAATTCAAGCTAGTACAGTAGCTTTGAAGTCCGCTTTTTCTCTTAGTGGCAGGATTTTGAACACTCGGAGGAGCCGACTAAATGAAGAATCACTCGAACTATGCATCTGCTACAAGGATTATTTGGATGCTACGAATAGGAAGCAACACATTTCAGCGTTGGAGGAGAGCTCCGAGGAAATTGAAGAGCAGATGGACAACCTGAATTTGTAAAAATGTAATTTTTTTTATTATCATTTAAAATAATAAATTTCATTTTTTTTCTACTTTTTTTTTAAAAAGTGTAATTTTGTTTTTTAAAATTTCAATATTAATAAAATTTTTTATTCTAATTTTTATTTCATTTTTTAAATTTTTTTTAAGTAGCTTTTTTTTTCTTAAGAGGGCCCGGCCTGGGCCCGGCCCGGCCCGGCCCGGCCTGGCCCGGGGGGCCGGCTCGGGCCCCTTCCCGGGGTCAAAGCCCGGGCCCGGCACGAGCCCGATAAAGAAAGGGCCCGGGCTCGGCCCGGTTTGCAAAAGCCCGGGCCCGATCAGGCCCGGTCCGGGCCGGCCCGATCGGGCCTTTTGGGCAGGCCTACTCGAGACCATCGTCGGCCTATACCGGCCATGCATCGTGAATATCGACCTAGAGATTGGCATCGACCGCCACCCCCACGGTGTCGAGACAATCGTGATCCTTACGATAACGATTACGACTATCCTTCCCGAGATAGGCGACCGGATCTCAGACGAGTAGTGAAACTTGATCCACCTCTTTATGATGGTTCTATGGATCTCAAGGTCTTTTCTGATTGTGTTATAGACATAGAGACCTATTTTGAGTGGTATCGTATGACGGAGGACCAAAAGGTTCAGTTCGCCAAAATGAGATTGACAGGGCGAACGAAAATCTTTTGGATCGGTGAATAGCGTAGTTTAGAGAGGAATGGTCGCCCTCCCATAACTCATTGGCCCCACATGAAAGCCATATTGGAGGAGTAGTACATTTCACAGTACTATCAGACCACCGTCTAAGAAATGAGTTGACGTCTCTACGTCAAGAATCCAATCAGTTTCTGATTACCTAGCTGAAATGAAGGATCTTATGATTCGCTGCAACGTAGTAGAACGCCATGAGATACTTATATCCAAATTTAGGTGTGGACTACGATCTGAGATCCGAGATGAGTTGATTTGATATAGCCATTATTCCCTACCTGAGACCATATATATCGTCATCGATATCAAGGAGCACCAAAAGAGAACCTCTTGATTCAAATCTCAGACCAAAACGAATACTCCTTATAAGAAAGAAAAACTGAAGAGTAAGGATAGTGGATCGAAGCCTACATCGACTTTCACGAGAGATAAGAAAGGGAAATCCCCTATGGGAACTGTGACCCTTTACAGATCTATTGTTATGAATGTCAGCAGATGGGTCATATATTTAGGGATTGTCTCAAGAGAAAACGCACGCTAGTTATTCATGAGGTGACTGAGGAGGACGACCCTAAAGAAGAAGCCATAGTTGAGAAGGACTCACTCATCCTGAACGACGAAGTGTACGGTACTCATAGTGAAGAAAAGATAGATCTCGGTATTCTAGTGGTGAGATGCATGTTATCTACACCACAAGAATCAGCTGATTATTGGCGGACGAATATCTTCAAGGTCTACTTCAAGGCTGGGGAGAAAGTGTGTCGTTTAGTAGCGGATAGCGGGAATTGTATAAATGTGATCGCTAAGACAGTTTTAGCCTGCATGGGACTCACTGCTGAGTCACATCTATCCTCATTTCAGGTAGTTTGGGTCATCAAGACTACATTATCGGTGACTAAGAGATGTTTAGTGTCCATCACTATAGGTGCGTACTCTAATATGATTGGTGTGATGTGATGCCTATTAATGTGTGTCACGTATTACTTGGGCGACCTTGGTTATATGACCGAGATGTCACCATACATGACAGGTCCAACACTAGCACATTTTCTACTGGATGGAAAGAGAATAGTGTTGTTGTCGATGTGACCCAAAGCACTAACATCCCGCGCGAGCAATAGTGCGAAAGAATTTCTTCCTCCCACTGAAAGGAAGAAGAATCTTAGCATTATACGATATACAGAGTTCCATCGAGAGAGTTTTGATGGTGGATTTTGTTATGCCTTAGTGGTCTTACAGGCATCTGATTTATTAGAGAAGTATGAGTCTATTCTTATACCTGCTAGGAGACTCTTAGAGGAGTTCCAGGATATACACCCCTGATGAGCTTTCGGCTGAATTATCTTTCATGAGGTCTATTCAGCACGTGATAGATCTTGTTCTCGGAGCCTCCCTCCCTCATCTGCCGCATTATCGACCGAGTCCTGCCGCCCACGAGTTGTAGAGGCAGATCGGAGAGCTATTAGATAGAGGTTTTATACGTCATAGTCTTAATCCATGGGCAATGTCTGCCCTCCTTGCCCTGAAAAAGAATGGTACTTAGCGGATGTACGCTGACAGTCAGTCAACAAGATTACAGTGAAATATCGTTTCCTGATATCCCGATTGGATGACATGTTGGATATGTTGACTGGAGCCATGATCTTTTCAAAGATCGACCTTCGTAGTGGATATCACCGGATCCGAATTCGCAAAGGAGACGAGTGGAGGACTGCATTCAAGTCAAAAAACTGACTTTATGATTGGCTTGTGATGCCCTTTGGGTTGTTCAATGCCCCGAGTACTTTTGCTTGGATGATGACTCGGGTCCTCAGATCTTATATTAGGAAGTTTGTAGTAGTCTATTTCGACGACATTTTGATCTATAGTCGGACTGATAGTGAGTATCTGACTCACCTACGTACTATCTTTGAGCTCCTGCGAGCCGAACAACTATACATCAATTTGAAAAAGTGTGTTTAATGGCTGAGTCTGTTATTTTTCTTGGTTATATAGTGAGCTCCACTGGCATCACTATGGATCCCAAGAAAATACGAGTGATTCGTGAGTAACCCACACCCCAGAACATTCACGATGTCCGTAGATTTCATGGGCTAGCCACCTTTTATCGTCGATTTATTAAGAACTTTAGTACTATTATGGTGCAAGTCACTGAGTGTACGAATAAGGGAAATTTACAATGGATATCATCAGCAGCTATAGTCTTTGAGATTATCAAGGATAAGATGTCCAATGCACCTGCTCTGAGATTCACTGATTTTAGTCTAGTGTTCGAGGTATCCTATGATGCCTCTGGGGTTGGGATAGGAGGTGTACTTGTTCAAGAGGGTCACCCCGTTGGATTCTTTAGTGAAAAGCTTTCCGGCCCGAAGCTGAATTATTCCAACTACGAGCGTGAGTTTTATGCGGTTGTACAGACGTTACGTCATTGGAGGCATTATTTGTTGCCCAAGGAGTTTGTCTTCCACTTCGATCATCAAGCGTTACGTTACATTAATTTGCAACAAAAATTGAACCCTCGACAAGCTAAATGGGTATCTTATTTACAGGAGTATATATTCATTCTCAAGCACTGTAAGGGAACAGAGAATAGGGTTGTCGACGCTAGACGCCCTTAGTCGAGTCACTCATACTATCTCAGGTGAGCACGCAGGTGATAGGATTTGAGCGTATCAAGGATGACTATCCCAGATGTCCTGATTTTAGTGGCATATATGATGCGATACATTTGGATCTCTTTCACGATAAGACTGATTATCTCATTAGAGACGGATATTTGTTTTGTGGGACCCGTTTATGTATTCCTCACACCTCGTTGCAAAATTTTATTATATGAGAATTACATGGCGGATGCTTAGGCGGACACTTTGGGTGAGATAAGACGATAGCCTTAGTTGAGGAGCGATTCTATTGGCCCGGGATGAAGCGGGTGACGCACAAATTGTCAACAGCTGCCGCACTTGTCAGGTAGAGAATGGAAATAAACAGTCTGCTAGATTGTATACACCTTTACCGATGTCAAGTATTCATTGGGATGAAATTAGCATGAATTTTGTGCTTGGGTTGTCGCGCACTTTTAAGAAACATGATTTCACTCTTGTGGTGGTCGATCATTTTTTCTAAAATGACGTATTTAATCTCCTGCAACAAAACCGATGACGCCTCTCATATTGTCCATATTTATTATAAAAAAGTTATCGCGCATTGACGGAGACCTAAAACTATCATTACAGATCGAGATGTCAAGTTCACCAACTATTTCTGGAAGTCACTCTGGAGACTATTAGGTACTAAACTTCTATTTTTGACCGCCAATCATCGACAGACCGACGGTCAAACTGAGATTATAAATAGGAATTCAGGAAATTTACAGAGTAGTTTGGTAGGAGATCACTAGGAAAATTGGGATCTAATTCATCTGCACGCTCAATTGGCCTATAATAATTTGAAGAATGGATCTACGGGTTTATCTCCTAATGAGGTGGTTCATGGACACTGCACGAGTGTTGCTAGATTTAGCACCACTGCTACCCACTTTTAGGACTAGCCAGTTTGCACACTTCTGATTTATATGCAACTTAAGCTGACAAGCATAAAAGAGCTACTAGTTTCAAAGTGGATGACTTGGTGATTGTTCGGCTAAATCTGGAATGATTACCTTTGGGTACCGTAAAGAAGTTAGCTGACTGTAGAACTAGAACCTTTAGAGAGGTGAAGCGGATTGGGCAAAATGCATATGAACTTGAGATGTCTTCCGTTTGTGGAGCAAATCCGATTTTTAACGTAGCCGATCTGACTTTATTCCACAATTATCCACATGAGTCTTTATATTTTTCCCTTGCCTTCTCTTCCATTTGATTCTTCTGGGTTGATGAGTGCTAGTGAGAAGCCACATTCAGGACACACCGACACTCATTCAGTTATTGACACACCACCTGCAGTTCTTCCATTTTCTACTGACAGTTTTCAGGCCAAGCATGAGACACCAAGTGATTCTTCCATACCAGTTCTCAGAGCTACTGACAGACTTCCACGACATATTTTGATTCCCGAGCAGATCCTGGATGGCGAGACGGTGACCATTATTGATGGTGATTTTCAGAGATACTTAGTTCATTGTCAGGGCAGACCAAAGACCGAGACCAACTGGGTCTTGGTCGAGGAGTTACAGCGTATGGATGTTGATCTTCTACAGCACTACTGATTAGAGCACTCACCGGAGATGAGTGATTTCGAGAGGGAGAGAGTTGGTGGAGACCATCCCAGATCAGGTCGATGCAAGAGCACCCGACGTCGCACCCGACCATACCTCTGTCGGCCCTTAGTTTTCAGTTTATGTTATTATTGCATTTTATGTTAATTTTATGTTGGGGCGTTGTTATTTTGTTTGTTTTGTTTATTTTAAATTATTTTCCTCAAAAGGAAAATCCTCATGTAGAGCCGGCCTGATCCAGTCTTCATATTAGCAAAGCCACGGTTTGGTCCAGCCTTCCTGAAATAGAAAAGAAGAAAAGTGAAGCTTTCTTAAAGAACCGGTCGAGCAGGCCAAATCCCGCACTGTTAGGGTTTCATGAGGCTCCTTCCCCGACTTTGCGCTGCATGCTGGAAAGCTTCCGCACGATGCCGCCCGCAGTTGCCCACGAAGCTCCCACGTCGTGCATCATCCGCCCTCGATCCAGCCACTCCATGCGCCTTCACAGAGCACAACTCCCTCGTCAGCAGTTTCAGCCCATATCCAAGCTACCGCTATGGTCGCTCCTTCACCCATCCTGGTTCACGTTTTATTTGTTTTCTTCTTTTTCATTACCCTATAAAAGGGGAATGCCGTAATTTTTTTTGGTATTGTTTCCTGTTGGGGTTGTTGAATGTTGATGGAGATTGTTATTTTTTTGCTTACTGTTTTCAATTGAGAGGGATATGAACATTGGAGTGAAAGTGTATGTGATTGTTTTACTTCAGTGAACAGTTGTAGGAAAATATTAATATTTGGTTGTTTGCTTCCTTAGAGTTCTGTAAATGACTTAGTGATGGTGTGTTCAATGTTGCCATGAGAATGATAGTAGAGTGAAATTTTATTCTGTGTTCTGAGATTTCGTGGAGCCACTTGTGTGTGAGTGAATTTTCTCCTTGGTTCCCGTGTGCGATAGCGGCCAACCTCGGAGCGGAGATCGAATGCGACGAGTAATTCCTTGCGGGATCGCCGTCGACTTCGGTTGCAGAAAGACGTCTCTTTTCATGGGTAATTGTTTCTTCCTCCTCTTTTGTGTGTATCTACACTTTCTCTTTAAAATTTTAGACTCATTTGTTGGGTTTTTGCATGGATTTTGTCAGCGAACGCTACGTCGAAAACTCCAATCGAAAACGTAACTTGGAGTTCACGATATGTGTTCGCTACAACAAGGGGAACAAAATAAAATTGTCAAACTTCTTCCCCGGATTTTAACTTGAACTATTTTTTCCAAGTGATTCAATTTTTGAATCAAATAGATAAATTTTATGTTTAATAATTTTTTTTACAAAAGTTGGTTCTCTTTTAAAAAATTTATGTGATACCCGCTCAATATTTTTTTGCAAAATTCCATTAATCATTGCATTCATTTAGAGTTTCCTATAAAAAGCCAACAGGCGCACAAACTTTACACGCCGTCCTGCATCAAGGAGGCAGTAGAATCACTGAGAGAAGATATGGTGGCCCAAGAAAAGAAATCTGGAGACAACACTCCACGTAGGGCAGCAAAGGGCGGCCGATTACGCCGAACAAATATCGATGTAGAGGAGGAGAGGAATAGAAATTCACTCCATCCAATGACTGAAAAGGCAAGCGGCGCCGAAAGGAAGTAAAGGCTTTGTTGCATGTCCGGCGCCGGAAGGAGAGGGGCTACAAACCCTAGGAGGCCAGCATGTAGAGTGAGGAAGCCAGCTGGAGGACTTGCGAGGTCTGGAAGGCCAACGCGCTGGAAAAAGACGCGCAGAGACGCGCAGACGACCGCGAGTGGGACGGCGAGCGGGACGGTGCTGAAAGAGAAGCGGAACGGTGCGCGGGACCGCGAGAAGGACAGCGGTCAACGGGCGAGCGACTGGCGCGCGGAGACAGACTGGAAGGAGGAGCGAGCGACGGACGGCGGGCTGAACGGGCGACGAAAGGAAAAAAATGGGCACAGTAACGGCTAGGGCAACAGGACTCGTTGCTCTGATACCATGTCGGAGAAAACAAAATAATGATTTGATTGATTGCAAAGAGAACAAGTCCCCTCTATATATGGAGGCGGAACAAGAAATAATACACATGTTGTAAATAAAGGACATAAATAACTCATATTGTAACAATAATGACAACTTAAGAATTCAGAAAAATGATCAATTACACCAAAGAAAAATTTCCAAATGTGAAAGTCATTATATGATTTTTGTAACATAATGACAAATTGGTTTGAAATATAGTAAAAGAATGATTATGTAGAACGTAGAACTGCAATAGCAATTAAAAATGTTAATTGTATACCTTCGCTCTTCTATACCATTTCTATTGTCATTTTCAGGTTCACCATCCTCAGAAGAAAGATTTGAAGAAGCCAATTCCAACTCAGTGTCAAGAAACGAAGCAAAATCATCACTACTACTTGAGGATTGCAAAGAAGATTCTTCAGTCAAACTCATGATTGTGAATACAGCATGTACTGCAAAAGTCACATATTTTAGCAGAAAAAATTTATATAAAAAATTATTTTAAGCAACTGACAAACAAGTTTCTTTCAGAGTAAAAGTCTCCACTGGAGTTTTAAACAACAAACTTGATAATAAAGTATATAAATAACTCAAATGAAACAGCTGAACAATATGAAAAGAAAAAATATGCAAAAAAGTATGAACCAACCACCAATTGATCATCCTGAAAAAAAAATCATTTTTTTACCTACTTCATTCTTTCTGATTGACACTGATAATGAGTTTCTATGCACCATATAGTCCACAACTAAAAAAATGCAAATGAACGTGGTATCATTGCAGGTTTAGGCTCACCCTTAGCCTTGTATTTTAGTGAGATTAGGTGAACAGTACATTATCTTATACTCTTATGGAGGGCGATAAGCAAATCATCAAACATAGGAGTTGCATCAGTAGTAGACGACTAATTAGGAGTAGTCCGGCAAATCTAGAGACGAGTATATACCTGCAGTGGGAGAGGCGGAGGTGGTGGTGGTATAATAGGAGTAAGTGTACACTCGCTAGGTACTTGAGGACAAGGTAAATCATGTAACATCCGAAACTTACTCATCTGTAATTTTGATTTCAGCGTTTAATCGAGATAAGTTTTGTCACGTGGCTGTCCCATCAAGATATTTAATCTCGCTACTCTAAATATTTTACATCGTATTATAATTGAATTTATTACGATTGGTGGGAAGTTTGACAATATTAGTTTGAAGTGATTTACGAGTTCACGTGAGCATTTCACACTAAAATTAAAGTGTATTTTAGTAAGGAATGACAATTTTGAAAGGTTGAAAACTTTTTTTTATTTTACGTTATACAATAAGTAGGGCTAGTGGTTTTGAAATCTAGACGAACAGCTTTCCACTCTACCAAGTGTCGTGTGGGAGTTACTGTCATTCTTGTCTCTAATATAAGGAGAGCTGCTTAGAAACTACAATTAATGGTCTCTCGCTTTCGTCGACTGAAGAGTCAGAAGAGCCTCACGATCGGTATGACAACCAAGCAGATGACTCATCTGCGATCAAAGCCTCCAATAGACACCTCATGTGCAATCCCCAGTCCACTGTTGATAATTCCTCATCGTAGAATGGATCCCCTACAATGCACGCCGTGATAGTCAAGTTCCTGGAGTCGCACGACTCTTTCTGTAGAGTTTTATGTTAGCTTCTAGCATTTCCTTTCTTCCCTTCTACCTCATTTGATAACTAACCATATGTAATCAGTTACTCATCCATTTTTTCTCTACCTTTACTTAAAGAGATCAACACAGCTTCTCCTATGGAATTAATTTTGGGTTTCATAATATAATCAAGTGGAAAGGAAGGACTTTTAGAGTGTAGATCAGAGAAACCATTCATAGATTTCAATACAACCTAAAGAACTCATGCTGTTTACAAATGTCATAACACCAAAGTAATAATGTATTTTCCACTTGGCTAGATATATTATGAAATCTATAGTGTAATTTTAGTTGAATGGTGTAATGTTTTGTAACTCCATACATTTTAATGAATCTCAATCAATCCTTAAGTGAATGTATCTATAGAAATCTCCTTTAGATGGGTATGTTATGAGACATGAAAACTTTTTAAATTTATTAAACCATGATCCATGCAAGCACAAATATAAACATAGAATGCAAATGAATTTAAAAGGACTAGTGGATTTATTGTGTGCCATTGTTATTTGAGAATGCTGACCACTAGAAGTTTAGACATCGGGGGGCATGGGAGTTGCTTTACCCCATAATTGACAGACGCACGTTGTCATACTCATAGAGCATAGATTACTACATGAGCCTTATACATGGGTCGATGATTTGTTCTTTCGTGCATGAAAATAGTTAGATGTGAGTCAGTGCACCACTCTAGGAACACATCAAAGCACCTCCAATTGGCATCAGGGACTCAAATTGTATGATGTGCTTAGTAAGCTATGAAACCTAAAACTAAGAAGAATATGAAATTTATTTACCTCACGTTTAAGTAATAACACATAACTCGAGAATATCTGCGCTTAAATAATTTTAAAAATATTGATTAGAACACAATATGATAAATCACAGAAAAAATATGATTTATGATTATGTTTAAGCACGCATTAGCTGCCATGTTTAAAAACCATATTTCCTAGTTTCATATATTGCATATTTAGACCTTCAGGCATGTTATTATATTGTTGTTTTAGTGTCACTAGTAGGAAATTTTTTTTGCTTTCTAGTGGGTTGATCCCATTATTGGACTTCTTGCCAGTAGGTTGATCCCATTATTGAACTTCTTTCTTCAAGTAACACGCGTTAGGATATTTGCTTAGGATGAATTTTCGAGTGATTTTATGCAGTTTTTAGTTTGTCTTTTTCCTTTAGAACATTTCCCTTTTGGGGTTTGATTATTTATAAAGTATGGACTCAGTGTATCAGACTTATTTCTTGTTTCCAGTAATCAGATTCATTCACATTTACTTTTCTAATTGACTCTGTGATTCAAACATTGAGGTATTTCTCTAACCCTAGCTCCAATCTATTGTTTCTGCATTATAACTTAGTCATTTCTATTATGGTACCAATTTAATCATTGTTGTTTAGTTTTCTTCAAATCGTGAGTGTCGGTCGGGCTTTTGAAATTTTGTTGTTGTGGGTGGGGGTGTTACAAATCAGGTGGAGATGTCGGGATCTATATTAAGTCATGAGATATTATTGGTTTCCTGATGTGAGATTATTCTCAACATGCCCCTCACGTGTAGGTTTATTGGCCTCTACAAGTGCATTATTTTGTTTTCATGACATGGAGTGGGGTTTTATGCCTGGCCTGCTCTGATAACATGTTAGAATTCAAAAATCCAACCTAAAATCAATTGATTGGAGGTGCAGAGGCCAAGAATCTATATTAAGTGAACAAGACATTGTTAGTTTCCCAATTTGGGATTATTCTCAGCAAATACCTCAATAGGAATACCCGATGTTGTTGTCTCAGCTCCAGTGCCCATATTGTATGAAACCTAACACGAACAACCATTGCAGTTTGATCATCAAAAATCTAATGAGAAATATAAAACCGGTTATAGCATTAAAATTCTCCTTAAATCAAAGAACAAACCTTGCAAAATAAAAGTGATGCATTGTCAAATAACAGTGTGAATTTTTACCGGAGGGCATGGCGTTGATAGTTGAAAATGCAGTGACTTGTAGTTGTGGAAACTTGGAGAAACTGGCATTGGCTAGTACCTGTGAGAGTAAGAGAAGTAGATTAGTAGGTGTATGGATAACTTAGGAGAGAGAAAAATTAACGAAGATCAGTTTAATCGCTGTAATGTTGATAGTGAGCATAGAACAAATGATTAAGCATAAAATGATGTGATCTCTGGTTCTCCTTTTCAGACAGAACAACAGAACTGAAGAAATACAGAAGCATATTGAAGATTTACGAATGAAAGACATCAGTAAAACCCTAGAGGGCGACCAAGTTCGATGGGGAGGAAATTGAGATTGATGAACGCCGGCTATAGAAATGCTGAAACAAACAATAAAAACCTAGATGTCCAGCAAGATCGATGGCACGGGAGGTTTAGATCGATGAACACCGGCTGGTGGAGGTTGAAGCTGAGGCCGAGTGCGTCGTCGATCAACAAGGCGTCGGAGAAAGGGTGCAAAGGGTAGAGGTGCGGCGAACCTTGCTGCGACGCTGAGAATGCGCTCAGCGGCGAAAGTGGAGCGGGACCCGGCGGAGAGAGGACCATGATGTCGAAGGTGTCTCCATAGTGTCGAAGTAGAGAATTCAATGTAGAAGTAGAACAAGGCTGAGATTAGTTTTGAGCACGCCAAAGCAAGGGCAGAACAAAATACCTTATTTAGGCTATTGTTATTTGTACCTCTTGAATAAATATTTGTAGCAAATTGAAATCTAAATTGTAGGTGCTTTACTCTCATGTATTTCTAGGTAGGAGATGTGTATTTACCGTATGATCGAGCATTCAACGGACGAGATACGGTCGTATCTGTTGGAGAAACAACCGTATGTACAGCGCATCGATACGGACATATCTCGGCCGTTAATCCTTATCTAACTGCAGATCTCGGTCGTATCTCTCACCTAGAAAAACATGGGAGTAACCCACCTACAATTTTTTCTCATGTCCAAAAGTGTAAAAGCGAGATGTTCTGCAGTGCAGGAGCAAGATTTCAGGCAGCGTGAAATCTAGATGCTCTGCCGCACTGGAGCGAGATGTCCAGTGTGTAAGTAAGATGCATAGTAGTACGGGAGCGAGATGCCCAGTGCGGGAGCAAGATGCCTAGTAGTGCAGGAGCAAGATACCATGCAGCATGGGGCGTGATGCCCACGCCCTACAGCGAGGGAGCGAGATGTCCAGCAGTGCGGGAGCGAGATGCTCAGCAGCGTGGTAGCGAGATGTCATGCGGCGCGAGAGCGAGGGGCCCTGCGGCGCGAGAGCGAGATGTCATGCGGCACGGGAGCACGATGCCCTGCGGTGCGGGAGCAAGATGCCCAACAGTGCAGGAGCGAGATGTCCTGCAACACGGGAACGAGATGCCCAACAGTCCAGGAGCGAGATGCGATGCAACGCGGGAACGAGATGTCCTACAGCACCGGAGTGAGATGTCATATAGCGGGGAGCGAGATGCTCTTCAGTGTGGCAGAGAGAATCTTAGTAATGCGGGAGCGAGATACTCAGCAACACAGGATCGAGATGTCATGCAGCGAGGAGCGAAATGTTCATCAGTGCGGGAGAGAGAATCTCAGTAATGTTGAAGCTAGATGCCCAGCAGCGCAGGTGGGAGATGACCTGCAGTGCTAGAGGGAGATGCTTCGCTACTGGTTTCCTTGTTCGCATACGAGTGGCTCGGGCTTACGAAGTGCATTAATGTCGTGGGTGAAAAGTAGCACATTGATTCAGGCGATGTTTAAGGGAATGTAGTCCTGATGCTGACAGGTTCCTCGGTCTTGGAGGGGGTTGTTTCGACGCTCATCTTTTGTCTCGGAAACTGATAGTGGCACCTTGTCCCACTTTCTCTTCAACCATCCTTCGAACTGTTGTTTATGTGCATCAATTGCTTCGTTTGTCGTGATCTGAGGCTTGACGCAGTGGACGAGATCGGAGTAGCTAGGCATTGTTTCCCTCATCAGTGTCGAGTGGAATATACATGGTCGGAGCTCTCCGTGGAAACCACCGTGCAAGAATTTGCAGTCAACCCCAGGAATCTGTCACGCCTCTGTATTAACGCGACCGAAGAATCCCCGAGTGATTCCCCACTGATCTTTCGGATCTAACAGAGATGAGAGGGGTCCTGAACGATCCTCAAATTGGCGAGAAATTGCTCAACGAATAAACGTGGTAGTTCTGTAATGTTATTGATTACTTCCTCTGTCAGGGAATGGAACCAAGTGTGAGCATGTCCCTTCAGAGAAAGAGGCACCATGAGCTACTACTAGTTCCTGAAAAGAACAATGAGCGTCGAGACAACCTCCGCGAAGATCGAGGAACTCGTCGTCATCGAGACTAGAGTTGTCACGATTCTGGTTCGGTTCCGGTTCTACTAAAACCGTAAACCGAACCGCTAAGGTAACGGTTCTTTAAATTAGAACCAAAATCATATTTGGTTTGACCGATTCATGTTCTGGTTCCGGTTCCAGAATAATTTTTAGAACTGTCATGTCAACGATTCTGGTTACGGTTCAACAAGAACCAAAACAAAACCAGCCACTAACGGTTCGGTCCGGTTCTATGTGGTTCGTTCCAGTTCCAATCGGTTAAAGTATAACCAAAACTAATTTTGGCGAAATGAATTGGGGAGGTCAAAAATAAAAAACCGGAGGGAAAATATAAATTCGTTCGATTTTTTTGCAAGGACTTCGAAGTTCGGGGCCCGGGCGTAGGAATTTTGCATTACTCCAAGTAAGATTACTTTTTTGTGTAATATAGTAAGTAGCACTGAAAGTTAAAAACTGAAATCACAAAATCACAAAATTGCATCATACCGCACTGATTTTAAACCGCGCCGATTTTAAACCGCAGTAAATGGTTTGGTTGTAGAGTGGCTTCGTTGGTTGCAAAACAACATAGTTTCCAGTGCTGTTTTTGCCGGTGCAAAATTGACAAAACCGTGTCGCATCATTTTCTTCGAGAGGGCATGATATTCCAATCATCGTCAATAAGTACAAGTTACTTTAATTATTTCAAGAAAATGTATGAGTAAATTGAAAATACATTATATAATAGTGTACAAATCGAAACTGTACCGCAAAAACCGACTCCAAACCACACCAATTTCAAACCACACTGCACAGTTTTGGTGTGATGCGATTTTGTTTGGTACCAAACCAACCTCTTTGAGTGCAATTGTGGTTTGGATCAAATCGCGTCAGTTTCACTCATACTAGTAAGTATAAATATTATAGATATATTTTAAAAAATAACAATATAATAAATTTTTATTATTAATAAATTATAATAATAAACGGGTTGTGGTTCGGTTCTACTTCGGTCTGGTTCGGATCGGGTCTAAAAATCTCGGAACCGCTTGAGACTTGTATGTTGTGGTTCCGGTTCTGGTTCCGGTCCTGATAATAATATGAAAGAACCACACCCGGACCAATGATGTTCACGGTTCCAAAATTCAAATCGGAACCTAAATAATTCACCACCGGTTCGGTTATTTGCGGTTCCGGTTCGGTTTTCGATTTTCGGTTTTAAGTGACAGCTCTAATCAGAACTATACTTCCTTAAACGTACACCACTCAAACCAATGTGCTTCTTGCTATCCGCGACAGTAATGCGCTTCGCAGGCCCGAGCCACTCGCGCCAAATAAGAGAAATCAGTCACGGTACCATGACTTTCATCACGGGCATGGCCACAGGACCGAAGGCTGCAATCGATTGAAGGAAGAAATCAAGCGCACTATCCTGCAAGGTCTTCTCGGGAGATTCCTATAGAATCCAACACCGAACCAACTCACACTACAAGATGACAATCCAGCAGAAGGCCACGCAGCAGCCCGACGCGAATAAGCCGGAGTTCCCGGGCAAGGGGGCTCTCCCCCTACTAGATTGCGCAAAGTCCGCCCCTCATTTATCAACAATTTTCTTTTTTCCTGCTTTTTTGCTTTAGTATAATATGTCGTGGGACTAAACTTGTGTGCACATGCATGCTTTGTTTCTTTGCAATGTTGCAACAGTTTTTTGTCAAGAACGAACGATACCAATTTCCTGAAGCGAGACTCCGACGATTAAGGCCATAGACTCCAGATCAACACCCACCGGCGGGCACACCAACCACCATGAAAATTAGTAAATCAGCACCAAAAAGAATAGCCATGGAAGAAGTTATTATAATTCTAGTTTGAACGAATAATTTGATCTACACAGGCAACAAATTCATTTCCATCGTCTTCCAAAGCTATTTCATATGCATGTTTTATCACTCTCGAAACCTACATCACATCTCATTTATAATTATTGATTTTTTTTGTTTTAATGCGAAAATATTGTGTTTCATAATGCTTTATTTTCATGACAATTTTAGAAACTTAGAAAAATAAATTGCATCATAGTGTGTTTTATAATGCTTTATTCATTTAAGTAAAAACTGGGGAACTCCCAAAAATATCATTTTATGCCAAATTATAGTTGCAAGAAGGTAATCGTATTAAAAAAAGTAATTTGATCTTAGTCTCCAAGCGCAGAAGCCGTGCCAAACAGATCCATCCTCATAAAAGAAACGAAACATGATTTTATTTGTGGGATTTAAGCTGCGTTTGGCACAGCTTATCACAACTTATTTGCTCCGGTGAGATTGAACAAAAACGTCATTGTTATAGAATGTATGTTTGGTATGACAAATGTTACAATAAAGAAACAAATTTGAGGCATAAGATTTTGGCATGACAAGTACATTTTTGTCCTACCTCACCGGAGCAAATAAGCCGGGCCAAACACATCTTTAATGTAAATATCAACTGTGATAATCTATTCTATTGTTTCAAAGGTGGCTTATATAGAATAGCAAAAAATAAACAACATGAGTGTGCATGCACTTAAAAAAACTATTATCCTTAGATAATGAGTCATAAATCTTAACTACACTTTTCTGTTAGTTTAGTAGCTGACTTGAACTCCATTTACAAGTCCTTATTGATTAATGCTTCCTGGTTGAAGAAAAAAGAAATATAGCCATTGCCCATTGGCCGCTCAAAATACATGTATTTGAGACTTTGGCAGCATTCCAACGGTTCATGAACTCTATTTTAAAGGGTGTGAAAAAAAATAAAGAAATAAGGCTCCGTTTGGCACAACAGTGGAGGTCGTGAACGCAGTGGTTATGAACCAACATTCATGAATGCCAGAACTCACCTAAGAAACCTCAACCACTTTTTAGTTTTATGTTCAAACTAGGGTTTCGTTTGATAGGATGGTGGCAGTCGTGAACGTGTACGTGGCGGTCATGAACCGTCGTTCGTGAACGTCCAACCTTACCTAAGAAAATTCATGTATTTTATGCTCAAAACTACATTTTTTCCTGCTAGCAGTCATAACCTCTCTTACAAAAGTAGCGCCAAACAAATCCTTATTTTCTTTGCATAACGGCCATAACCACCGTCTTGTTAAACGTACATTTTATGATGATAGAGTTTGTCTAAACTCAACGGGACAAAAAAAAACCACGCAAATGGAGTCTAAAAATTTATTAAAAACCAGCAGTTCAAGTGACTCAATTATAATATGATTCAAAAAAAAACTAAGTGCGGCTAGAGAACTGTGTAGGAGGGAGGTGGCATTTGGGCTCAAAAAGACATTACTAAGGAAGAAACATTCACAAGCACAACTATACAGATGCTACCAGTGATTCTCACAGCTGCATGCATACAGCAATCAAAAAGTTCTCCCAAACACGTCACACCGAACTAGTAGTGCAGGCTATTTTCATCATTTGATAGATTATATTGTAATAATAATAATAATAAATAAATAAATAAAATATTTTCACCAACAACAATAAACATTAAAATAATGGAAAACAGTAAAAAATATAAGAGGAGAGTTAGAGTACACTGATTCGGAACCACAAGCAAAATGCCAATCCACAAAGAAGCCACCTCAAGTTAAAAGACTCTTTCTCAAAACTTCAAAACAAAAAGGAAGTAAATATCTAATAATAAAATACTTCTAGAAAAACATTTTCGCCAACACCGCATTCGAGGAGAAACGTCTTCAACGATTTGCCTTGGCAACGCGCTCAATCTCGTCCTTCTTCTTGATAGCGTAGCTACAAGCAAATTAAAGAGCTCTCATTAATATCAACCTAGTAAAAATATAAAAGCACAAAAGATGATCATGTACATTTTTGTGCATGCATGCTATTAAAATATGGTCATTTACCGGGGGACCTCCCCTCTAAGGCTCCGTTTGGGAAGACTTATTTTCACCGGTCAAGCGGTCATGACCGCATGAACCGGTGAAAATAAGTCCCCCCAAACGGAGCCTAAGTTTGCTAAATTAAAGGTTGCACCCCTCTTACTTTTGTAGTTGCAAAAACCTCTCGTGTAAGTTTACATTTCATAACATTCACACACAAAAGGGCGAAACCTGTAATTATGCTAACTTTCAGTGGAAGTTTTGGTAATTATTCTCATAAAAAAGAATTTTAAAGAGAGCGGCACAACCTGTAATTTAGCATATGAGGTCTCGATAAACGACCCTACTACTACTACTACTACTAATAATAATAATAATAATAATAATAATAAACACCAGGTTTGGGTAGAAGAACAAAATTCCAAATTGCGAAAAAAAAAATAGGACTCCAAGAGCAACTTAATGGTCCACAAGTGGGTGAGGGGAAAGGCCAACCTATGTATAAGTGAAATCCTCAAAAGAAGAGATCTAACCATGATCAAACAAGTAGCGATGATATTTCAATTTTTATCATATTAATTTTTTGTTATTAGGGTTTATAATAATAGTAATAATTTGGTTAGTAAGCTCACTACTCCAGCTTAGACCAAGATTAAATTTTTTCTTGTTTTTGAGTCTTAATATATACTTTTAAATATAAATCGTAATAAAAAGGCAATGAAATCAAAACTAATCATATACTTTTGGTTTCAACCTTCATGTAGAGGCAGATCAATTGAACTTATTTCATAACGACTTCCGCAGTTCCGCTAGATGATTGAATACTTGATTGTCGACAAATGCCCAATGACTAGGTACTTGCTCAACGACTGCGTCGACTGGCTACTTGCACGATCTCTCCTCCATCCGCCGGTTCGGTTCGTGCTTCGTGTTGAGAGAGACGAGCCCGTACCCTTCATGCAGTAGCATCTCAGGCACGTGCGAGAAAGAGAGAGGGAGAGAAGAGAGATCGTTGGCGGACCTAGCCGGCATCCCTCTTTTCCAATGGCTCTCACCGCCGGCGTTCCTTACCGATGGCGACGAAGCATCCACTACTCCATGTGGTGTCCAAAAGCTGAAGGAGCTTGATGAATTGACTCATCTCTCATATGCTCTGCAACGATCCTAGAACATAGCACATATGCTCCGCCCTTTTCAAACTCTGCATAGACCCTAGGGCATCATTGATCGAAGAAGGTTTGGATTTGTGTGTGTGTGTGTGTGTGTTGGGATCATGAAACTGGGAGCATTCTATCATTTTTCTGAAACTGGAATCATCTTTCATATGTAGCAGTTCACTGAAACCCTAAGCACACATTGTTGAGTTTTGGAGGGAGTCGACATTATTCAAAGAGGCAATACAGGTTCAGAGCATACATTCATTTTATAGGACATACACACACAGAGTATACATTCATTTCATAGACCACGCTAAGTTATGTGTAGCGGAAGCAATGAATGAAAACCAACTGGTTTTGATTTTCTTCTTGTTTTGAACTGAAATGAGAATGAAATTAGAAACAAGAAGTTTTTTTTGTAGATTGATTGCTATTCACGTTCATTGTTTTGGTTTACATTCTGTGATCAACAAAAGCCCGAATCAAATATCACTGTAATGTGTTTAAAATATAGGATTCCTCAACACCCGGCTTTCTTATTGATATTTCAGTACTCCCGCCCCCAGACTCCCAGGGTAATCCCTCATATCTCTCCCTTTTTCTGTTACAAAGTTATGCTCCAGAGATTAGTACGCTCTAGACTTTTTAGTACTAAAACAACAACACTCAAGCCTTTATCTCACAATAGTGGGGTCAGCTATATGGATCCTTTGTCTCCAATCTTCATTGGGCCCAATCTATAGTCATAATCTCACAAGTCACAACGGCCCAAGTACATGTCTTTTCTTATAATTTCATTTCAAGTCTTTATTGGCCTACTACACCTCCCTTATTTAACATGCCTGGTGACTAAACTCTCACAAAGCCTAAAAGGTGCCTCCAATGGTCTCCTTTGTCCGTGTCGAAACCATCTTAGTCGAGCTTCTTTGTAATTGATGTCATTTTTGTCTCATCCCTGATACATTCATTCCCAATTTTATTCAGACTTGTGGGTCCACGCATCCATCAAACCATTCTCATATCCGCAACTCTCATTTTTTGCTCATATACACTATTCATTCCACGACATTCAGAACCATAGAGCATCGTTGGTCTAATTGCGGTAAGGTAAAACGTGCACTCAAGTTTTAATGGTACTTTACGATCACATAAGATCTCTGACGGGCCTCTCCACGACAACCAAACTGCTTGGACTCTACGTATTACATCTTTATATACGCCTCCATCTTTTTAAACTATTGATCCAAGATATTTAAAACACTCACTGCGAGAAATATCTTGATCACCCAACTTAACAATGAATTCACTCGTCCTTCCTGCACTGCTAAATTTAAGCTCCATATACTCATTTTTTCATGCTCAACCTAAAACCCTTCTATCTAAAGTGTCTCGCCAAGATTCAAATTTCACATTTACACCCTCGCGCGTCTCATCGACCAAAACGATATCTTTCACAGATAATAAATACCAAAGTATTCTTTGTTGGATATGTCTGGTGAGCTCATCTAAGAAAAGGGTAAATAGATAAGGGCTTAAAGCTGAACCTTGTTGTAGGCCAACAGTGATAAAAAATTCTTGTGTTAATCCTCCGATGTCCTCACCCTCGTCACTGAATTTGTATACATATCTTTGACTATGTCAATTTATGATACCTTTACACATTTCTTTTCTAAGACACTCCATAAGAATTTTCTTGAAACCTTATCATAAGTCATCGCAAGATCGATAAACATCATATGCAAATCTTATTTCCTTTATCGATAGTTCTCTATGGGTTTCCTCAAGAGATGTATAGCTTCCATGGTCAAATCACAAATAAGCCACAAAATTCTTCTTTCTCTAGATATTTCTATACTTCGATGGGTATATCGTTTGGCCAAATCACATTTTCATTTTTCATCTTGTTTAGAACATCATTTATCTCGGATACTTGAATTTTACGATAAAATATTATGTTTTTATACACCTCTAATTTACTTCACTCTTCCAAGTTCAGTTGATTGTATTTTGTTTCATTATAAAGTTGATAAAAATATTTTTTTCATCGCTTTTTAATATTCGCATTATCTATCAAAATTATAACTATTTCATCTTTTATACAATTAATTTGACTTAAATTTGTTGTCTTGCTCTCTCTAACTCGAGCAATTTTATATATGTCGCGTTCACCATCTTTGGTATCTAGTAGCTTATAAAACTGTTCAAAAACTTGATTTCTTGATTTACTTACTGCATGTTTAGCTTTTCTTAACGACTTTATACCCTGCCAAATTTTTATCATTCCTATAATCGTGCATTGTTTATAGCTGACCCTTTTTGCCCTCACTTTGTTACCTCTTCAGCCTGGCGTGACGACAGTCTCGGTCCGTTCATACCGCTATGGGCACGTACAAAAGGACAAGATCGAAAGACTGATCCACAACATGTTGATGGGGGGCCTCATCCTCCACAGTGTCAGCCCTTTCTCCAGCCCGGTCCTGTTGGTATGCAAAAAAGACGGCAATTGGCGTTTCTGCGTAGACTATCGGGAGCTCAATAAGGCCACCATTCCAAACAAGTACCCGATTTTGGTGATTCAGGAGCTTTTGGATGAGCTCCATGCAGCGACCGTCTTCACCAAGCTGGACCTCCGTACCGACCACCTCCAGATTCGTGTTCGGACGGCCGATGTAGCCAAGACGACTGTACAACCCCGTATTCGCCCCTGTATAGTTTTAAGCTTTTGGGAGATTTTGCACTCTCGGTGGCCAATTTTGGCTCTGACTTGGAAATATACCAGTAGGGGGGAAAATTTTACCTCCCCCCCCCGGTGGCCCCTTCTTCGAGGCAGGTGCAGCGGGCAGGCGGGGGAGAGACGGCCCGGGGCCGGGTCTCGCCCGCCCCGCGGGCAGGCGGGGGCGAGACCGGCCCGGGGCCGGGTCTCGCCCGCCCCGCGGGCAGGCGGGGGCGAGACCGGCCCGGGGCCGGGTCTCGCCCGCCCCGCGGGCAGGCGGGGGCGAGACCGGCCCGGGGCCGGGTCTCGCCCGCCCCGCGGGCAGGCGGGGGCGAGACCGGCCCGGGGCCGGGTCTCGCCCGCCCCGCGGGCAGGCGGGGGCGAGACCGGCCCGGGGCCGGGTCTCGCCCGCCCCGCGGGCTGGCGGGGGCGAGACCGGCCCGGGGCCGGGTCTCGCCCGCCCCGCGGGCTGGCGGGGGCGAGACCGGCCCGGGGCCGGGTCTCGCCCGCCCCGCGGGCTGGCGGGGGCGAGACCGGCCCGGGGCCGGGTCTCGCCCGCCCTGCGGTTTGGCATGTGGGCTCTCCCCATCCTTGGCCCCCTTCGGGCCTTGTCGTTACTGTTTTGCCCCCGGGATGTTTTTACCCCTTTGCCCCCCGGCGTGGCGGTTTCCTATTGGCCCAAGGCTTATTTGCCTTGGGGGCGTTTCAGACATTATGTGTCATGTGCTTGGGAAAAACTATAAATAGACCCCCTTGGGTGCCTTGGAGAGGGACTTCTTTTTAGCTTCCTCCTCCCTTAGCTTCCTCTTGGTAGAGTAGAGAGAGCTCTCCAAGGCGCCCAGCCTAGCCCTTTGGTAAGGGAGGGGAAGGGCTTAGGTAGCCTTCCGGGTGTGAGGTGGGACCTCTGAGCTAGAGCCGAGGGTCTGTTCATAGTCTCCTAAGTCTCCGGTCCGTGACGTTCTCTCGAGTGTAGTAGGTGTGAGGTCACCCCTTTCAGGGACCCCGAACTCCACAGAGGTCAATTTTGGCTTCAACACTTTGGTGCGGTGAGCGTGGAGAGTGACCAGCACAGAAGATCTCGAGAGGGTGTCATGACGGGAGGTCAAGGAGGTAGTGATGATCTCGGCAAGATCCCCAGCCCAGGACCCTTTGTTGGGAGGCAAGAGTTCATGGCCTCCATCCAAGGCATCATGGAGATGTTGCAAACCATTGCTCCTCAGGGTGGTAGCTCCACCCCGATCCCCCAGGAGCTGGCTCCCCCCCTCCTCGGCGAGACAGCTTCCAGGGATCTCGGCAAGACAGCTCCCAGGGATCTCGGCAAGACAGCTTCCAGGGATCTCGGCGAGGCTGCCCCAAGGTGGTTAGGCGAGAGTGCCCCAGGGAGGCAGGCACCCAGGCAACTCCCATCTCCACCACATCAAGTTTTGGTGGTCGGCCAAGGGAGAAAAAGACGAAGGAGGAATCGCTCAGGGGGAAGGAACTGAGGCCCCAAGGAATAGGGAGTGAGCGGAGAGATCTCACCCTAACTCGCACAGAGTTTCATATGTATTTTCCTTGTAATGAGTATCCCCTGGCAGGTTAGGTCAGGGTAAGTTGTATGTAATGTCTTTTTTCTTTACCAAGTCTTTTTGCTCCGAGATGGTTCCGCTGTCAGGCTCCCACTAGCTGGCAGGGCAGGTTGACCTCTCATGGAGGTCAGGTACCCTTTGCTCCGAGACGGTTCCGCTGTCAGACTCCCACTAGCTGGCAGGGCAGGTTGACCTCTCGTGGAGGTCAGGTACCCTTTGCTCCGAGACGGTTCCGCTGCCAGGCTCCCACTAGCTGGCAGGGCAGGTTGGCCTCTCGTGGAGGTCAGGTACCCTTTGCTCCGAGACGGTTCCGCTGCCAGGCTCCCACTAGCTGGCAGGGCAGGTTGACCTCTCGTGGAGGTCAGGTACCCTTAGCTCCGAGATGGATTCCGCTGTCAGGCTCTCACCTAGCTAGCAGGGCAGGTTGATCTTTCGTGGTAGCCCAAGCCCCTTGCTCCGAGATGGATTCCGCTGCCAGACTCTCACCTAGCTGGCAGGGCAGGTCGATCTCTCGTGGAAGCCAAGCCCTTAGCTCCGAGATGGATTCCGCTGTCAGGCTCTCACCTAGCTGGCAGGGCAGGTTGATCTCTCGTGGTAGCCAAGTCCCTTAGCTCCGAGATGGATTCCGCTGTCAGGCTCTCATCTACCTGGCAGGGCAGGTTGATCTCTCGTGGAAGCCTAGTTCTTTTTGCTCCGAGATGGATTCCGCTGTCAGGCTCTCATCTAGCTGGCAGGGCAGGTTGATCTCTCGTGGAAGTCAAGTCCCACCCCCGAGAGGATCTCCTCAGCCAGGCTCCCACTAGCTGGTTGGGTCGAATGTGCCTCGGGGAGATCAAGTCCCACCCCGAGAGGATCTCCTCAGCCAGGCTCCCACTAGCTGGTTGGGTCGAATGTGCCTCGGGGAGATCAAGTCCCACCCCCGAGAGGATCTCCTCAGCCAGGCTCCCACTAGCTGGTCGGGTCGAATGTGCCTCGGGGAGATCAAGTCCCACCCCCGAGAGGATCTCCTCAGCCAGGCTCCCACTAGCTGGTTGGGTCGAATGTGCCTCGGGGAGATCAAGTCCCACCCCCGAGAGGATCTCCTCAGCCAGGCTCCCACTAGCTGGTTGGGTCGAATGTGCCTCGGGGAGATCAAGTCCCACCCCCGAGAGGATCTCCTCAGTCAGGCTCCCACTAGCTGGTCGGGTCGAATGTGCCTCGGGGAGATCAAGTCCCACCCCCGAGAGGATCTCCTCAGCCAGGCTCCCACTAGCTGGTTGGGTCGAATGTGCCTCGGGGAGATCAAGTCCCACCCCCGAGAGGATCTCCTCAGCCAGGCCCCCACTAGCTGGTTGGGTCGAATGTGCATCAGGGGGAATAAAAGTCCCTTTGCTCCGATGAGGATCCTGCTTCCAGGCTCTCACTAGCTGGCAGGGCCGGTGGTACCTCTCGTGGAGGCTAAGTATTTTTTACCTGGAGGGGGTCTCGCCACCCAGGCTCACATAGCCGGCTTGGCAGGTTGACTCCCCGGAGAGGCGCGCAAGGAAATTGCACTCAGCAAATACGTTGGGTTGAAAATTTCTTTCCGAGTTTGTGCCAACCTCGAAAAGAGCGGGGATTGTGTACAACCCCGTATTCGCCCCTGTATAGTTTTAAGCTTTTGGGAGATTTTGCACTCTCGGTGGCCAATTTTGGCTCTGACTTGGAAATATACCAGTAGGGGGAAAATTTTACCTCCCCCCCCGGTGGCCCCTTCTTCGAGGCAGGTGCAGCGGATTGGCCGAGGCGAGACTGGCCCGGGGCCGGGTCTCGCCCGCCCCGCGGGCAGGCGGGGGCGAGACCGGCCCGGGGTCGGGTCTCGCCCGCCCCGCGGGCAGGCGGGGGCGAGACCGGCCCGGGGCCGGGTCTCGCCCGACCCGCGGGCAGGCGGCGGCGAGACCGGCCCCGGGCCGGGTCTCGTCCGCCCCGCGGGCAGGCGGCGGCGAGACCGGCCCGGGGCCGGGTCTCGCCCGCTCCGCGGGCTGGCGGGGGCGAGACCGGCCTGGGGCCGGGTCTCGCCCGCCCCGCGGGCTGGTGGGGGCGAGACCGGCCCGGGGCCGGGTCTCGCCCGCCCTGCGGTTTGGCTGGTGGGGGCGAGACCGGCCCGGGGCCGGGTCTCGCCCGCCCTGCGGTTTGGCATGTGGGCTCTCCCCATCCTTGGCCCCCTTCGGGTCTTGTCGTTACCGTTTTGCCCCCGGGATGTTTTTACCCCTTTGCCCCCCGGCGTGGCGGTTTCCTATTGGCCCAAGGCTTATTTGCCTTGGGGGCGTTTCAGACATTATGTGTCATGTGCTTGGGAAAAACTATAAATAGACCCCTTGGGTGCCTTGGAGAGGGACTTCTTTTTAGCTTCCTCCTCCCTTAGCTTCCTCTTGGTAGAGTAGAGAGAGCTCTCCAAGGCGCCCAGCCTAGCCCTTTGGTAAGGGAGGGGAAGGGCTCAGGTAGCCTTCCGGGTGTGAGGTGGGACCTCCGAGCTAGAGCCGAGGGTCTGTTCATAGTCTCCTAAGTCTCCGGTCCGTGACGTTCTCTCGAGTGTAGTAGGTGTGAGGTCACCCCTTTCAGGGACCCCGAACTCCACAGAGGTCAATTTTGGCTTCAACAACGACCTTCCGGACCCATGACGGCCACTATGAGTTTTTGGTTATGCCTTTCGGCCTGACTAACGCATCGGCCACCTTTCAGGCCACGATGAATGATACCTTTCGTCCGGTACTTCGTCAGCACGTTTTCGTTTTTTTGATGACATATTGGTCTACAGTTCTTCTGGGGAGAAGCACCTCCAGCACGTCCGACAGACATTGGCAACTCTACGACGCCACCACCTCAAGCTCCACCCAATGAAGTGTTCCTTTGGGGATCCCGAGGTGTGCTACTTGGGACACACCATCTCAAAAATAGGAGTCGTCATGGATAGCGACAAGATCGAGGCGGTCCTCCAGTGGCCGGCACCATCGTCACTCCACGATGTCCGTGGATTCTTGGGACTGACAGGGTACTACCGCCGGTTCATTCAGGGGTATGGCACGCTGGCCCGAACCCTCACCCAGCTTCTGAAAAAATTCAGCCGAAGGGCCCTTCGAGTGGTCGGTCGCGGCTTCCGTGGCTTTTACCGCGCTACAACAGGCCTTAGTTTGAGCTCCGGTGTTGGCAATGCCGAATTTCTCACAGTCCTTCCTCGTGGAATGTGACGCGTCAGGCGTCGGTGTTGGAGCCGTTTTGATGCAGGCCGGTCGCCCGGTGGCCTATTTCAGCCGCGCTTTTTCAGACACAATCCACAGTCGTTCGGCTTATGAGAACGAGCTCATGGGCCTCGCCCTCGCTGTGCAACATTGGCGACCTTACCTCCTGGGCCGGCGGTTCGTGGTCCGCACCGACCACCACATCCTTCGCTACCTCCTACAACAAAAGATCGCTACACTCGCTCAACAAGTATGGGTGGCCAAGCTCCTCGGCTATGACTTCAGCATCGAGTTCCGGCCAGGGAAGACCAATTGCGCGGTCGATGCCCTTTCGCGCAACCTCATCCTCGCAGCCATTTCCCGACCAGTGTGGGAGGATGCAGATACCCTCCAACTAGGGGTGCGAGCGGTTCGGTTTGGGTCGGTTTGGACCCAAATCAAAACCGAACCGACATACCTCGGTTTTTGGTTTGTCCAAACCGACCCGAACAGAACCCAGTCGGTTCGGCTCAAAGTCGGTTCGGTTTTTAGTCGGTTTTTTGTGGTTCGTTGTCGGTTTTTTGCGAACAAACATAATCAAGTGCTATTTGTTGGATCAGTTTTCATTCATGTACTAATTTCATAATTTCTATCAACTGAAGGTTTATATTAAATAAATATCATACAATTTTTTTGAGTACAAGTCAGAGAGACAGAGAATGTTTATTAAATCCACATCACACACACAAACAACTATTATATTCATGCATTTTTAGACATGCAGAGTTTGGGTATATTGAGGCAAACCTTCATTATGACATCCCACAATTCTCTATAATAACTTGCACAAATTTAATCCTAATAGATCCAACAATAAGCAATCAGAGCAATTGGAGTATCACGATAGATAATCATCGTCGTTATTAAATCAATTTAATATACAGAACATCCCAAATAATTAAACTACTAATAAAACTTTTTCCCAACATAATTACTTAGGATCTGAAGAACTCTCTAAACCTAAGGAGAAGAGTCAGAAAAATCTCACCAAGCAAGGAGATGGGGAAAGTGAACTTGATTGTAGACCCAAAGATAATCTGAAAGTTGCTCGATCAAATACACCCCAAAACAGTGGTGAAGTGCTCGGTTCGGTTCGGTTTAGTCGGTTTTCACAACTTGAAAACCGACCCGAACTGATAAGCCTTCGGTTTTCAAAAACTCCAAACCGAACCGACACCGGACCGGGCAACTCGGTTTCAAAGTCGGTGCGGTTCGGTCGGTTCGGTCGGTTTTCGGTTTTCGTTCCTCACCCCTACCTCCAACGGGAAGTAGAAGTCGACCCAAAGCACAACGAGATACGGATAGCACTTCTCGCGGATGCCACAAGCCACCCACCATACTCCTTGGTTGACATCCGCTTACTCTACAAGGGCCGCCTCATACTCGCCCCCTCCTCCCCGAGCATTCCTCTGTTGTTGACAGAGTTCCATGCTTCACCTACGGGAGGACACGCTGGAGCTTACCGGACGTACCGACGGCTGGCCGCCTCACTCTATTGGCCTCATATGTTCCGACAGGTCAAGGCCTTTGTGGCCTCCTGCCTCACCTACCAGAAAGCAAAGTACAAGGCCATGTTTCTCGGTGGCCTGCTTCAGCCCCTTCCGATTCCAGATCTCATTTGGGACGATGTCGCCATGGATTTCATCATATGGCTACCCCGATCACAGGGGCACGACAACATCCTGGTTGTAGTGGACTGGCTCTCGAAGTATGCTCATTTTATTCCCCTGCGCCACCAATACACGGCGGCCACAGTCGCCGACAGCTTCGTCCAGGGGATCATAAGCCTCCATGGGTTTCCTCGGTCGATCGTCAGCGACCGCGATACGTTCTGGACCACGTTGTTCCGCTTACAGGGCACCCGTCTCCGCATGAGCACAACCTACCACCCGCAGACAGAAGACCAATCAGATATCCTCAACCGGTGTTTGGAGACGTACCTCCGCTGCTTCGTGGGAGAGCAGCCTCGCAGTTGGGCCAAGTGGCTCGAGTGGGCCGAATACTCGTACAATACCGCCAAGCATCAGGCGGCCTGCACCACCCCATTCGAGGACGTTTATGGCCGCCCGCCTCCGTCGATCGTCCGCCACCTTCCAGGGGAGTGCCAGGTGGAGAGCATGAACACCGCTCTCCATGACAGAGATACCATCCTAGATCATTTGAAGCGCCACTTATGGCGGGCCCAGCAAAAGATGGTCTCCTTCGCCAACAAGAAACGCCGAGACCTCTCTTTTGAGGTTGGTGAAAGGGTGTTCGTCAAACTCCACTCCTACCGACAGCTTTCGGTGGCCCGCCGGCCCTACCCGAAACTGGCTCCTCGTTTCTTCGGGACTTTCGAGGTCCTTGCCCGCATAGGGGCGGTCGCCTACCGTCTTCGCCTTCCAGCCGGGAGCCGCATTTATCCGATCTTCTATGTCTCTCAGCTACGATGCGTTGTGGGAGACCACACTCCCACAGATCATGTTCCGGCCGACATGGACCTCGCAGGGGAGGCACCCTACTACCCCACCTCAGTCTTTGATCAAAGATGTCGCATCCAGGAGACCACACATCGGAAGAAGTCCTTGTGGCCTGAACCGGAAGGCCAGACTTGGACGCAACGTGGTTGCCCCGGGATGATTTCCACCGCCAGTTTCCCGATTTTTGCCTTGAGGACAAGGCACATTTCCCAGATGGAGACATTATTATGGAGTTTCACGACGAAGAGCCACCTTGGAAAGTTTACACGCACCGGGCGCATATAGCGGATGGGCCCACAATTCCCGCAGTGAATAATTAATTAATTTGTTACCGTATTTGCTTATGACGTTAATTTGTTGTTTTGTTTGCGTGTGTCAATTTAAGTATTTTCGTACTTCCTATTTTAGAATATTTCCTTTTTGTGTTCGCTACTCGTCACTATAAGAGGACGCATAAGCCTTGCATTGTTTTCATCCTTGAATGAAATTGTGTTTTCCCTCTCCTCCTCTCTAACCTTAATCCTCTCTCTCTCTCTCTTCATCCCCTCCCTCTCCTGCTCTCACTCAGACCGACCGGAGCCACCACCTCCCCGGGATCGTACCATCTACCCAAACATGCAATAAATGGGTTGGATAGTTACTTAGTGGGCATTCACATAAGTTTCACAATACATTTAGAATGTCACAACAATTATTTAATGATCCACTTAGGAAGCTTGAACATGACTATGGTTTACAAGGATCACACGCACGACAACAAGAGAAGTATTGACTACATCACTGTATGTTTTATTGCAAAATGAATCAGTCAGAGGAACATGTGAACGCTTTTAACGCTCAACGAAAATCATAAGTAGACATTTCTCCAAAGGCCTAGAAATGCTAGTGCTATTATCAATGGATATTATAAAACCAACTGATCGACAATTCAGAGATTTACCCACAAAAATTGATATGATGAGTGTTATGTCATTCTTTAAGGACTGTGCAGGTGGGATTGACAATACTCATGTAGATGCAAGAATATCTGTAGAAGATCAAGTTAAATATATTGGTCGTCATGGTTCCAGTACAGAACGTTATCGCAATTTGCGACTTTAATATGTGTTTCACATTTGTACTCGATGAATGGGAAAGATCAACCCATGATAGTCGCATCTTTGCACGGGCCTTAACAGATCGTATGCTACATTTTTTGCATCCTACTCAAGGTAATTCCATTGCAAATATTAATATATTTGTATCATTTCAAACAAGCTTAAATGAATATGTCGAGGAAAAAAAGCAAATATTATTTAGTGGATCTTGGATATTCATTAAAGATGGGATATTTGAAGCCCTATCAAGAAACATAACTTCCGCACTATATATAGGGTTTAGGATATTTAAAGACAGGTAAATATATTAATATCCATCAAAAATATTAATATATTCATATAATTTCTATTTCATTACCATGTTTTCATTATATTTATATTATTGATGAGAAATCAGGTCATTTAAATATAAAATAAACATAAAATACCATTCTAAAAGGCACTAAAATGAAGATTTTTGAAATAGTCTTAAGCTTTCTTATCACTATTTTTTTGATAGCTCTATGCTCACCGCTAGTTTCCCACAACTTTCTTATTAGCAACAGATGTGACAAACAGAGCCTAAGCTATCAAAATAACCATTATAATAACACCGCCCAAATTATTAAATAACGAAATCACTACGAAGGTGTTAGCTCTGTAGAATTCTTATCAATTTGAAGTCAGCGTGCATTCCAAGAATGTAGTTGTCCATATTACAAAAATTAAAGGGTAATATTCAAAATAGTATAGATTTAGGTGTGATATATAAATATAAATATATCTTAGAGATACGACGCAGGGGAAATTTTTTCAAGAAAATGCACAGAAAAGAGCTCACCTATTCGAAGAACCCTTTGCTGCATTGATCAATTCATCGGCGAGACACTCAGCAATTGTCTTAATGTTTCTAAAAGCACTCTCACGAGCACCTGTCGTGAGAAGGTAAATGGCTTGATTAACCCGTCTCAAAGGTGAAATATCAACAGCCTGACGCCTTACAACGCCAGCAGATCCAATTCTTGTAGCATCCTCCCGTGGACCACTAGAATTCAAATAAATATTAGAAGACAGACACAAGAAGATAAATTAAATGTTACTGTTATGGATTTAAGTTCTAAGAAAAATTTGATTAATTAAACTACAAAACATAATGAAAAGACACTGAGAAAAGTTGTAACAGAATGTTACCTGCTATTGAAAGTTCTAGAAATCATGAAAAGTAACAGGGAACACCTATTTACCTACAACACAATACCAAAAAACTTCTGTGCTTACAATTCATAAAGTTCACCTGTTTATAATCGCATCCACAATGATCTGAATTGGGTTTGCATCAGTCAGGAGATGAATGATTTCCATGGAATGCTTAATGATGAGAACAGCCTTAAGTTTCTTTCCATTATTGCGACCGTGCATCATCAGAGAATTCGTAAGCCTTTCGATGATGGGGCACTGTGCCTTGCGGAATCTTTTTACTGAGTATCGGCCAGCAGTGTGAGGAAGATATGTGGCATGTTTTGAAGGATTCACAGCAATATAGTCAGCAAGTGACATGTCTGAGACCTGTAATGCAACAAAGAATTCAAAACTTAAAATTTTACATTAAAAAATAGTTGCCTGCATGAACAGTAACAAATGGAAAAAAGGTTGTCAAAATCATGAAAAGTAGCATACCAATATTGGCCTGGTTAAGAGCAGGAATAAAGGTTTCATATTCAATTTGAGAATTGTTGAAGATAATATGTACAGGCCCAACTTGTTCTTTAATTTAGTCCCACATCTTTGGATGGGAATCCCCTTCTTTTTCACATCTTATATAAGTATACAAATACATGTATGAATATATCAAGAAATTGAGAAATTAATAAAATTTACTTTTTATTCCTCTATTTGTGTATTTCAACATGGTATCAAAGTGAACGATCCTAAAAATATCTTTTGGGTCATGATCGAGTTGGCGGTCTCTTTGGGCAGTTAGAACTTTCTCTAACCGCAGCTTCCCTTCTTCCCCATGTTTCACACTCTCCGCGGTTAGCAAATTCCCTAACTGCAACCTTTCTCTCCCACTGCTTCCCGTTTTTCCATCCCCTCTGCTTTTATAGTTTTTCCCGTGTCTGATATTGGGCCTCACCTGTCTGCCGATCTCAGTGGCTTCTCAACCTTGCAGCAGTTCGTGCGGTCTCTGCACTCGCCCGACGGATCTCCTCTTCGGCTCGCCAGCCCTGCTAAGGTTGTTGTACCTTGTCGTTGATTCTCTCCGCTACCTACTTCCTCGACAAGCTCGTGCGGTCAGTTTTTCTGCTCGCCGACTCAGCTTTTGAGTGCACAGATTGCCTAGCTGTGTGTCTTGCTGCCCTAGCCGCCGTTGTTGGTCGCCAGGCCGCCGGTTCTAACCGTGATTTGCGGGTTTTTTCTCTTCGCAGGAGTCTGCCTGTGCGCCATTTCGTCGTTGCTCGCCTAGCCGCAATTTTTTCTTGTTGCTTTACTACTTGTTGTTCTTGTGCCAGTCTTGTCGCTCTTGCCGCTCTTGCTTCTTGACTGTCTGTCATTCTCTGCTTCTTGTCACAAGTTCTTGTCACTCTTTTTGCTTGACTGCAACTCCTGTCCGCACCCACTCCTTGCCGCTTCTCCGATGCTACTTGTTGCAAGCTTCTCTTTTGTCAGTTCTCCTAGCCACCTGTGTTAGCTTCATGGAGTCGACTGATGCTCTGTCCCTTCCTGCTCGTGCTACAACACCTCTTCTTGAAGTTCGTGATGAGCTTCGGATCACCACCATTTCTTTTTGTGAGAAGAAGAATTTTGTTTACTGGGTGCACTCCGTCTGGGTTCTTCAGACGAAGGGACTTTTGGATCATCATACTAAGGACACTCCTTTTGCGCCCACTGACGACTGGCTTTGTGATGATTGTACAACCCCGAGTTCGCCGAGTGGACGAACCAGAGCGACTCCATAGCTCTAGGTGAGCCTGGGAGGAAGACCCACGCTTGAAGCGGCGAGTACCTAGTCAGCGAGACGAGTCGGGAAGAAGGACCACACTCGCCCCAGGCAGGCGAGTGTTCAGGATCTCTCCATAGAAGCGGGCAAGTGCTGGTTGCATGAGGCACTCGCCCCTCCGAAGAGGCAGGCGAGTGTGGGTTTCATCGGGCACTCGCCACTCCAAAGATGCGGGCGACTGATGGTTTCACTGGGCACTCACAGATCCAAACGGGAGCTCGTGTGCAAAAGCACTCGCCTTAGAAAGCGAGGCGAGTCGGAGGTTAGGTGTCAGTACCATCAGGGCACTCGCCATCCAGGAACAGTCACCGTGCAATATTATATTTATTTTGTTTGTCCGCTGATAGTAATTCCAAACAGCGGAGTTTGGTTGCTGACAGGTAAATTTGGGGTACGCTTAGCAAAACCGAAAAGGCGGAATCGTGATATTGGCAGGCCCCACTAGAAAAACTATAAATAGACCATGAAGGGCACATTTGAGGAGATCAAGTTTTCTTTTTTGCATCCTCTTCTTCAACCTATTTTTGGTTAGCCTTGAAGACTCTCCAAAGTGTCCAGCTTCAGCTTTGGTTTGGGAGGGGAAGCGCTCAAAGATCTTCCGGGTATGTGGTGGGTCCTCCATGTTGTAGCCAGGGTCTGTGTCAAGTTGAGTCTTCAGCCCAGCGTCCTTTCTCAGGAGAAGTGGATGCGGGTTGCCCCTTTTTTAGGTCTGAACTCCTCGTTGGGCCGAATCTCGATTCCAACAATGATGGTCGTGTTCAAACGTGGATCCTCAACTCTGTAGATGGTGAAGCTTATCGTATGGCCATGTACCATGAGGCGGTCAAGGCAATGTGGGATGAACTGCATTCTCTCTATTCCGGCAAGGATAGCCTTCAACATCTGTTTGACATCATCACGGGACTTCAATCTCTCGACTCCTGAGGTGCAGGCGATTTAACCTTCTTCGTTGTGCGGGCCAAAACATTAATTGAGACCTGGATTCAACATCAACCTCTTGTTACTAAATTTGTTGCACAACGTGCTCAAAAAACGTTGTTGGTATTGTCATGATGAAGGATCGTGTTCCGTCTCATTTCCAAAGTGTCCGGGCTCAGATACTCTCCTCCACCATTCCCTATCTTTTTGATGTTTGCTCAATGTTGAAGGTGACACCACTCCCAGGTACTCCCGGACCTCCATCTCTGGCACTCCACCAACACTCATTTATATCTCACCCCCTTCTCCATCTACAGAGGGAGGTCGCACTGGCTCCCGAGGTAGATGCAGCTACGGCCGACCTGACTCAAGTGTACTCATTATGGCAGGGATGGACATCTTGAGGCAACTTACCTTCATAAGCATAGTCTGCCTCCTCCACCCCATGTCTCCATTGTTGTTGATACCTCTTCTGTCACCTGCACCGACATTGATGTCATGCGCCTCCAGCTCCAACATCTCTAAGGGTTACTCAATCGTTCGCTTGGTTTTGTTGTCACTATCTCCAATGAAGGTATCTCCTGTCTCTCTCATAATCCACAGAGGATTGTGGACTCTGGTGTCACCCATTATATCACTTTGTAGAAACCACCTCAGTATTTGAACTCTCTGTATCTCAAGTTTATCACAGTGGCCAATGGTGACACCGCCCCTGTCTCCGGCTCCGCTAAGATGTCTTTCAGCCCCTCTATCTCTCTTCGCTCGGTTCTTCATGTCTCGGGCTCTCCTTTCAATCTTCTTTTTATTAGAAGCCTAACTCCAGACCTTAGCTGCTCTATAACTTTCACGTCTTCTTATTTTGTTGTGTAGGATCGACGGTCGCAGACTATCATTGTAGAGGAAGACTGTGCAATGAGCTATATTTTCTGAACGTTTCTCCCATCATTCTCTCATTTGTCACCTCTGTGGATTGGCATCGGCGTCTTGGGCATGTTCCTCTTCACATTCTCAAAAAGACTGCATAATCTCTCTTCCTGACTTTACCTGCGAGTCATGTATCTTTGGCAAACAACATCGCTATTCTTTTCCTCCTCATTGTAGTCGGAGCGATGCTCCTTTTGATCTAATACACTCTGATGTTCGGGAACCATATAAAATTGCTAGTATTTTTTGTTATCGTTATTTCATTACTTTTGTTGATGATTACTCTCGCATGACGTGGTTATACTTACTTCATGATCGGTCAGATCTGCCTCGTGTGTTTCGGGCCTTTATTAATGATACCCGTACTCAATTTTCCCAAACAATTAAACTAATTGTACAAACAATGCTCGTGAATATACAAGTCATGCGTTTGACAATCTCTGTACTGAGTTTGGGATCATCCATCACATCTCATGTGCTTATACCTCCCAACAGAATGATGCGGCTGAGCGTAAGAATCGTCATCTTCTTGATGTTGCTCACGCACTTATGTTCCAAATGCAGGTTCTCAAGTCCTATTAGCATTTTGAAATTTCTACGACATGTTATGTCATCAATCAGCTGCCCTCCTCCATTCTCAATTATGTTACTCTGTTTAGTCTTTTATTTTCCTCCACGCCGCCCATTTCCATCACACCTCGAGTTTTTGATTGTACTTATTATGTCTATAATCTTGGTCCTTCAACTGATAAGTTTGCTCCTCGAGCTATCAAATATATGTTTGTTGGTTATTCTCGTACTCAGAAGGGATATGTGTGTTACTCTCTCACTGATCGCAAGGTTGTCGTGTCTGTCAATGTCACTTTTATAGAAGATCAGCCTTTTTACCATCTTCCTCCAGGTCCTCTTCCAACTCTGTCATTACCACATCCTGACGTAATTGTTACATCTCTCCCCTACTCCTTCCAACCTTGGTTCTCGTGTCATCCAAATCAACTCTTCTTCGTGTATACACTCGCCGTCCTCCTCGCTCCGCAGCCCCACAAGTCGCCCTGTACTAATGGTACCTCGGGTCCTGAAGATCAAGCTCCTATATCCACGGCTCATCCCCTGGCAAATTATGTATCCTTGCATCGTCTCCCCAACACTTCTCAAATTTGGTGCTACTTTATCCACCATTTTTATACCTGACTTGTCGCAGGAGGCTCTCCAACATCCAGGGTGGCGTGCGCCCATGAATGAGTAAATGTCTTTGGGCTAATCAGACCTGGGATCTGGTCTCCCTTCCTTCGGGACAGACTTGTGTTGGTTGTAAATGGGTATTTGCAATAAAACATACTCCATATGAGATAGTTGATTGTCATCAATCAACATGCACAATAATTCTTTTAGTTTATGTCGATGACATTCTAATTACCGGAGATGATTCCAAAGAAATACAAATGATCAAGCAACACCTAAATTCAGTTTTTCAAACTAAAGATTTAGGAAATCTTTAGTACTTCCTTGGTCTTGCGATTGCAAGACGTCTGGATGGTCTCGTCTTATCTCAATGGAGGTGTAGATACTGATGGGCTGTCTACATCCCATGCTACCTCTGGTCCAATTACTAAGGGCATGTTAGCTTATAGGTAAAAAAATTTGTTATTTCTAAACATATCTTTTGAGAAATGAGAATCTATAGAATTGTAAATTATAGCATAATTATTACATTGTTAAAAATAAGCTTCTCATTTACGTTTAATGCATCAATAATAACTTAGCATCCATAATGATCATCACTAACAATATCATATACATCAACAATATGTGTACACTAAAAATTTTGAATGCAATGTAAACAAAAACTATTTACAAATCTAAAAGCATATATAGATCCAAACCTTTAGCAAAGAAGACACTGATGAAAGCTCACATTTAAAAGCTCACATTTACTAGATAGATAACTGTGGTAACCATTTGGTTGCGATGTAAATGTTGGGAAAATGATTTTTTTTATTTCTAGTAAAGATTCCATTAAGAAGAATTTTCATTATGAAAACTCACATTTAAAAGGAAAAAAAAATTACTTCAAATATAATGGTTTGAATCCTGAAGTAACTTTTTTTTATTCACAAAAAGTGATATAAAATTAAGAATAATGATTTAAAATATCATTAGTATTCATATCAATAATATAAACCAAAATTAATATAAAGATGGGTAAAAATAAACCAGCATAACAGCCCAAAATCATGAAATCCTACATTAAGCAAACAGCTATCTTTCATGCCTCTCCCTACTTTGCAAAACAAATGCACTCAAACTGCTTACAATCTCATCAATAAGATCAACAAAAATTAACCTTTCAGTCTCCTAAAACTACAAGGAGAAGAAGAAAAGAAGAAGAAATAAGGAGAAAAAGAAGAAACTAACAAATCAACGGCAACCGGCGAGCAGATGAGGAGCTGCGAACGGAAGAGTAGCAGCAGCGGGCGAGCTTTCCTCTCGTAAGATAAAAAATGATGGTGTGCCCGACCACGACTTGTTATAAGAAACAAAACCCTAAACTTAAAATAAACCGAACCGGCGGCCAGGCTTAAAAAAAAAGACCGGATATCTGCCAGGCGAGCCTAATGTGTCTGGATGGCCCGCAAAGCGCGCGCCCGAGGCACTTCGCCCGCCTCGGCCGTGCTTGGGCATCGCCCGGTGCACCCGGTGCGTCCGGCACCTCAAGCGCGCCTTGACAACTTAGTGCTCCAACATGTGGGGGAGTGTTGAAGACAATATGTAAAGGCCCAACTTGTTCTTTTGTTTAGTCCCACATCTTTGGATGGGAATTCCTTATCTTTCTCTTCTTATATAAGTGTACAAATACATGTGTGAATATACCAAGAAATTGAGAAATTAATAAAAATTACTTTTTATTTTTTTCTCTTTTTTTGCATTTCAACAAGAATAAAGCCAAACCTCATCAATACATGTATATCACCAATATTTACTACGCAAGAGAGCCTATAAAAAAATTTCATGGTTTATCGTTGCACTAATTGTTCATGGGCTATTAGCATTGTCATTTGATTATTCCATCTTCTCTGGTTATCCTCAATATAACATCAGAGAAATAATTTACAACGTGCACGCTTTTCAAAATATATCTTGGCGACGAGAAAATTTTGGATAGTGTGTTCTGCTGTGCAAGGTTTGATGGCTAAACTTCAAAAACATGTCTAGTGCAGGTCAATTCATTCATCTAATTATTCCACTGACAATACCATCAAAACTCAAGTATCAATCTTCACTTCTACCTTGAAAGATAAATTTCATCCTTGTTTCTTTGGGGGAAAATCAGATTCTCCTCATCATCTCTACTCATGTTACAAACATAGGTTTGTTTTGCATGGAAGCTTATGGAGGGGGTAGGATGAGAATAGTGGTGTTTAAATATGCATAGAATAATTAATGACAACAATTAAAATCTAAATAAATTTCACAAATTGAAATAGCTAAACTAAAATTTACAATCAATTATCAGATGCGGAAATAATAATAATAATAGGAACAATAGTGTTAGAAAAAAAATTTTCTGGCTGGATCATTGTTACTTATCATTGAGCTCAATCCAAACCTCTGCTCATGAACACTCCCCCAAGCACGCAGGTAAATCAGGACAGTTCTCTAGTGAAGTAGTCAGAGATTTGAAAGGATGTTCACTACATTCCAGTTCCTGACAAACATCAAGAGCACAACGAGGAACAACCGATGCGTCCACAACAAATATAAGTGATATGGGTGCCGAAGAGCTCTTATGAAGAGGAATAAAGTGCAGAGGAGGGGTGACAAAAGGCTCCTTCAAGAGAGCAAAGTTCCTGTGTGCTTGAGACCCGAGTAACACCCTTCTCGAGGGAGTAATGCACTTCTTCACCAGGGTGTTTCATCAAATCATCTCTAAGGAAGCCACTGACCTGCTACCCAAGGGCCTCACTTCATTTAAGTTCCAGAATGGGAGATGATGACAAGAATCCAATATTTCTGCTTTGAAAACAAGTGACAGTTATTGAAAAGTATCAAGATCCCAAGGGTAAGGAGAGTACATACTACTAGTAAGCACCAAAAAGTTCACTGAGTCTACAAACCCAAATATTGGTGGACATCGAGGTGACCATGTTCAAATAAGCCACAATCACCGATTCATCCACTAAAAACGGGGCTAAAAATGTATTTGTGTTGGATAAGTAGGACATACTGAACAGAAAAACATGAGCACAAATAGTAAGATCAGCTGATTGATTCTTGATTGTCAGGAAGGTTGTCCTGAAAAGGACAGAACCAGTATTGTTGAAACCGAGAGTTCGGTCTCTTGTGGAGGTCACCCTTGGGGAAGGGGTGATAGCGCACTTACTTCTCTCCTGCAAGCCAAATAACAAAGGAAAAGGAAAAGGGAACTGACCCAAGGGCTCGGCGTGGAGGTCTCACCACACACCCGGAAGATCGTAGAGCGCTTCCCCTCCTTAGCCAAATGCCGAGCTAAGGCTACCTCAGAAAGCGCTAGAAGACTGGGGGGCAAGTGAGCATGCCTTCTGAGGTACCCTTTGGGTCCTATTTATAGATTTCTGAAAACGGCCTGCAAATAGCCAACCTCCGTTGTTCTAAGCAGCTATGTGCAGTCCAGGTTGGTCTGTCAACAACGTAACTCCGCTACTCTGAAAGGCTACGGGCAGGCCAGCGGGGGCAAAATGGTAAAAAGCATCACAGATTATTGGGCGAGTAGTCCCTGAGACCTCTACTCGCCTGGGGAGGCGAGTGCTCGATGGAGCTGGCACTCGCCGCCTCCTCCCGGACTTCGGCGACTACGGGCCCAGCTGGCCCTGCTCGCCTACCGCTTGTCGAGCTCGGCTGGGGCGAGTGCGAGTCCTACCACTCTACTCGCCCTCAGGTAAGTCCACCTCGCCTGGGCGAGTCGGGGCTGCCGAGCTCTGGCCCCCTGAGAGCTCGCCCAAGACTTGGATTGCGCGATCTGACTGGTCTGGGTCCTGCCGACCCCACTCGTCGGATACGGGGTTGTACGCAATCCCCGCTTTTTTTGAGTTTGACAAAGCTCGGAAAGAACCATCCAACCCCTAGTGTTCGGCGAGAGCGGCAAGACCCAGAGAGAATCTTTGGGTGGAGCCCATCTGCGGCTATATATATGCGACTGCGTACCGAGGTGACTTTTGTCATTCCCTTTGTTCTAACCCTGCCGAGATGTCTGTCCCCAAAGAGATCCAAGAGAGCCTTGCCCGAGCTCGCGAGGTTTCTTTTGCTCGCGTTGCCAGCCTGACAGCGGTTCCTCCCAGCGTCCCGCAGATCGGCTCGGCAGAACACAATCCTGCTAAGAGGGCGAAACCATTTCCCCAAGCGGTCGAGCCTATCTTCAATGACCTGAAATCCACCCTGGAGCACGGGGCCGGCTCCTCTACTCTGCCCGCCCCTGAGAGGAAGGAAAAAACATCATCGACCTTTGCACCGACCCGGACAGCCAACGGGATGACAGCGAGGCCTCCGCGCCGCGAGACAAGACCCCCCTTGGCGACTCACGGTTCAAAACTCTGGAAGATCACCTGCGAGAACCGTCACCCCCCTTTGGGATCCTGGGACTGGACTCGCAAAGGCCGAACTTGCCAACTCGCCTCCCCTCCAATCAGCAACTTCCCACCGGGACCGGGGGGGAGGGGTTGAAGGCATCCCCGTGCCGGGCTTCAACTTCCTCCCGCCAGAAACACATCGCCCGGGCCGTGGAAGGAATCTGAGCCTGCCCCGATCCCGCACTTTTTTGGGGGCGCAAGAGTCTGAGACTGGCGGTTCTTCGGAGTCGGTCCGCTACTCGTCCCTCCCTTCTCCAAGCTCGCTAGACTCCTTCTTGGGCTCTGAGGTGGAGAACGAGGCGGGGGATTGGCATCTTCAAGAAGCTGGTGCGCGGGATGCGCAAGCTGCGGGAGGACAGCGAGGCGTTGCAGCGTGACTACGCGCAGCTCGCTGGTGAAGTGAGGGGCAGCCCGGCAGGCGAGGCGACGTCTCCTTCCCGGCTCTTTGACGAGATCAATGAGAACCTCCAGACCGCCCAGAGGAAATTGGGGCGGATTCGCGAGCTCCACAACTCGCGGCGACTTGCGGGGAAGGAGACGCGAGGCCAGGGTAGATAGAAACGGCTCCATTACTGAGCCTACCGGCACTCGCCTCTTGCCCCCTCAGCTCGCGCATATTGAACATGTTCCTTTTTTTCTTCTGCATTTGATTTCTCCGAACTATATCCTTCCCTGATCTGTAATGACTTAGAATATTTTTTAGATTTCAATGCTTGCTATTCGAATATACTATCCTTTAGGTTCAGCTTGACATGTGATGGGACAGGTCACGGAAGTCGACCCTTGGTGAGCTGGGTCGGGCGAGCTGGACTGATCGGTCAGCTCGGCCTTGGATTTCGCTTTCTATAAATAGGCACCCTCACCAACCCCGGTCCACCGCCTTTATTGCTTTCACACCCCCCTCTTCTCGCCTTCTCTCCTTCTGTATTCACGTTTTAACCTTCCCGCGAGCATGGATAAGACTAACCCCGACGCCGACGGCCGCTCCAAATGCGCTCAGCACTTCGCCGACTACTGCTTCTTTGAGGGGAATACAACCGAGGGGGAATTCGCGGAATTCCTTACCGACTATTTGCCCCCCAGCTTTGAGGTGCGCCGGCCCAGAACGGGCGAGGCCATCAACACATTTTACCCTGACGAGCTCGCCTTCCACATCTCGTATTTCGAGGTGGGGTTGCGCCTACCGCTCTGGCCAGAAATCCGTCAGATCCTGAAGTACTATGGTGTGGTACCCGCGTAGCTCAACTCGAACGTGATTGTCATGATGGTGGCGTTCGTGTGCTTCCTCCGCAGGGAGCGAATAGAGTTCAACCTGACTGTCTTCAGGAAACTCTTCACCTACAAGGCAACTCCGGATGGCGTCGCCTACTTCGGGGGCTCCTTTATCAAGGTTCGCGAGATCGCGAACAAGCATCATAACTGGATGACCAAGATCGTATTCATGAAGGGCGATATCGGCAACGTCCCCTACTCGCCCCAGCAGAAGGGCGAGGAGGTGTAACGACCCCCCGCCGCGTTCGGCAACGACGCCGAGCTCCATAAATTCTTCCTCCACAAAGACTCTGAGGTCGCCTTCCTCCGAAGGGGCCTCAACTCGCTCCTCCCCATCCTTCCCGGCGAAGGTATGCCCCCTGCTTTTCCCTTTTGCCCAACTCGCCGAATCAGCAAAATTTTTTGACTAAGTTTTTTCATGCAAGGGAGCGACTGATTCCTGAGAACCCGCCCTTCGCGGACTCGGGGCTATTCCCCGACCCCCTTGCACGCGAGAAGGCGGCGGCGACGGCCTGCTGAGATGAGCTGGCCTCATCCAAGCCCTCATCCAGCAAGAAGCGACCTGATCCTGCGGGGTCCAGCTCGCCCCGCCGCCAGCAGCCGCAAAAGAAGATGAAGAGTTGTGGTGGTCCCTCGGGCGAGACAGCAACAACAACAACAAAAGCCAAAGTACATGAGCTCGCCCGAGACCACGCTAGATGGGTCGTCAGAGAGCTCGTTGAAGGAGACCTCAGGCAAAGGGCAGGGGGTGGCGAGTCCTCTGCTCCCCCTGCTGCGAAGAAGGCGGCTAGAGAGCCGAGCACGTCGAAGGGCCACCCACTCTTTTTGGCTTCGGGGGAAGGTGGAAAGACTCGGCCTGCGAGCCTATGGTTCAATGGGACGAGCTGGCTCACCGAGTATCCATCTCCACCTTCCACCCTTCCTGTACCGACCGTCAGCTCTCCACTAGCCATGCATACGCGCTCGGCTTCGGCCTCTATGGGCGCGAGGATGCCAAGGCCTACAAGGGCATGACCCTGCGACAGCTCGGCCACGAGGGCATGCAAGCCCATATGCGGGCTCTGGAGCTGCATCATATGATGATCCGTCGTGGCTTCAACCTCAGCAACCACCTGCAGAAAGCCGAGCAGGTGCGCGACGTCGCTAAGGACAAAGCCGTCGACCTGGCGAGCCAGCTCGGCATCGTCGAGAAATTACTCGCCCAAGCCGCCGACGGATTTGTAAGTACCGGGTTGCTTCTCTCTCTTTTTACTTGGGATTTTCCTGCCTTCTCTGTTATAAGTTCGTTTACCCTTTTTGTTTTTCAGGACGCCAAGGCCGCTGACGAGTTGCGGGCTCGCGCCACTGGGCTGGAAGAAGAGAATAATCAACTGCGCGCTCGCGCCGCCGAGCTGGAAGCTCGCGTCGCCGGGCTGGAGGAAGAGAACGAGGCGCTGAAGGAGAAGAACAAGGGCCTTCATGGCGAGATCATCCGCCAGGCGGAAGCCTTCTTCCCCCCGGGTGGCAGCGAGCCCCCTTCCCGTACAAGAGGCCGAGGTTCTTCAGCGAGGCCGAGGTCGCCGAACGGCTGCGGGTCAATTCGATCGAGTCCGCCGAATGCACCCTGCAAATCATGAACGATACGGGGGTGCTGCTGGAGGGTTGCGAGGAGATCACGGCCCGGGACCTCATGTCGACCCTGTTCTCGTCTACGCCGCCCAGGGAGAAGGAGGACAGCTTCGACCTGCTCTTTGAGAAGGGCTTCAAAGATGATCTATCCGGAGGATCGGGCGAAGACCGCCAGTCTGGGGGGAGACGAGAGCTGACCCGCACCCTTTTTTTCTTGCTTTTGTGTAATTATCCCCCCCCCCCCGCCTTTTTGTGACCTCGTCAAGGCGAGCTCCCCTTTTTGTAATCAACATTATATAATTGAAAATAGCTTTGGCATAAATTGTATCTTCATTTTTTTTTCTGGGCTTCATTGTTGTGACGAACTCGCCTGCGAGCTCTCCTCCCTGGGTGACCTCGCTAAGATAAAAGCTCGTCGTTAGAATGAATGTTAGGAATCGTACACGTGAATAGACCTTGAGAGCTCGCCCACCCTAGGCAATCCGGAGGTGGACCACTCGACGCGCGGGGCTCGCCACCTCCCAGTTCGCACAGGTGTTGCCTTTCTTGCCATAGTCAAACAAAAACCAGAAAATTTCACAAGTAAATCCTGAAGGGGGTGGAATGGACTGTCGGAGCTCGCCCTCTTTGTCGGATGCCGAGGACTCGGCCCGCCACCCCTCTGCCGAGTTGAGCCCGCGAGCCCCGACTCGCCTGTGAGGAATTTTCTCCCCCTATTATTAGAAAAAAGACCAAACTTTTCAAGTGTCATCTGGAGAGGGTAGGACTCTCCCGAGTGATATTCAGCCCTGCCAGCTTGGTGAGAGCCTGGCAGCGGGATCTGCTCGGGGTCTGGATAGACTCTCGAGTGACATTCAGCCCTGCTAGCTAGGTGAGAGTCTGACAACGGGATCTGCTCAGGTTCTGGGGAGACACTCTCGAGTAACATTCAGCCCTGCCAGCTAGGTGAGAGCCTGGCAGCGGGATCTGCTCGGGGTCCGGGTAGACTCTCTCGAGTGACGTCCAGTCATGCCAGCTAGGTGAGAGCCTGACAGCGGGATATGCTCGGGGTCCGGATAGACTCTCTCGAGTGACATCCAGCCATGTCAGCTAGGTGACAGTCTGGCAGCAGGATCTGCTCGGGGTCTGGATAGACTCTCTCGAGTGACATCCAGCCATGCCAGCTAGGTGAGAGTATGACAGCGGGATCTGCTCGGGTTCCGGGTAGACTATCTAGAGTGACATCCAGCCCTGCCAGCTAGGTGAGAGCCTGGCAGCGGGATCTGCTCGGTGTCCAGGTAGACTCTCTCGAGTGACATCCAGCCCTGTCAGCTAGGTGAGAGCCTGACAGCGGGATCTGCTCGGGGTCTGGATAGACTCTCTGGAGTGACATCCAGCCCTGCCAGCTAGGGAGAGCCTGGCAGCGGGATCTGCTCGTGGTCTGGGGAGACTCTCTCGAGTGACATCTAGCCCTGTCAGCTAGGTGAGAGCATGGCGGCGGGATCTACTCGGGGTCCGGGTAGACTCTCTCGAGTGATATCTAGCCCTGTCAGCCAGGTGAGAGCCTGGCAGCGGGATCTGCTCGGGGTCTGGATAGACTCTCTCGAGTGACATTCAGCCCTGCCAGCTAGGTGAGCGCCTGACAACGGTATCTGCTCAGGGTCTGGGGAGACTCTCTCGAGTGACATCCAGCCCTGCCAGCTAGGTGAGAGTCTGGCAGCGGGATCTGCTCGGGGTCCGGGTAGACTCTCTCGAGTGACGTCCAGCCCTGCCAACTAGGTGAGAGCCTGACAGCGAGATCTGCTCGGGGTCTGGATAGACTCTCGTCCAGCCCTGCCAGCTAGGTGAGAGCCTGACAGCGGGATCTGCTCGGGATCCGGGTAGACTCTCTCGAGTAACATCCAGACCTGGCAGCTAGGTGAGAGCCTGACAGCGGGATCTACTCGGGGTCTGGGTAGACGCTCTCGAGTGACATCCAGCCCTGCCAGCTAGGTGAGAGCCTGACAGCGGGATCTGCTCGGGGTCTGCTAAACGAACACTTCACTCATTCACACAAATCACTGCAGGAGAATTGGCACATCAATAAGTTTTATTAGAAATAGGACATTACCTACATGACTCGGGGGTAAAAACGTTTCAAGTGATCACCGCTCTAGATGAGACTTGGGGTCTCGCCCTCCACATTCCGGAGGCGATACCCCCCTGATTTCAACACTTTTTTTACAATGTATGGACCCTCCCAGTTGGGGTTGAGCTTCCCCACGACGGCTAATCTTCTTGCTGCATCCACCTTTTTCAGGACCAAGTCCCGCTCTGTGAACTGTTTGACTCTGACGTGCTTGTCAAATTACTTGGTCATTCTTCTTTTTACTCTCTCCTGTCTGATGACGGAGAGGTCATGCAGCTCCTCCACCATGTCAATGGAGAGTCGTAGTTCTTCTTCGTTTTCAGCTCTTCATTCATCCCTGCCTTCTCGGGCCCCTACTACCCGAGGTGTCTGGACTTCGAATTCTACGGGGAGCACTGACTCACATCCATGGGAGAGCTTGAAGGGGGTCTCCTCTGTGGCCGTGTTGTGTGTGGTCCTCAGAGCCCAGAGGACTGAGTGGAGCTGCTCCACCCAGCTTCCCTTTAAATTTTCAACTTTTCTCTTCAGGAGGTTCACTATGATCTTGTTCGCCGCCTCCACCTGCCCGTTGCTCCTGGGGTGGTGGACTGAGGCAAACTTGAGGTCAATTACGAGTTGCTCGCAGAAACTGACGAACTCGGCGCTGGCAAACTGAAGCCCGTTGTCCTTGACAATGGCTTGGGATAACCCGTGCCGGCAGATGATCTCCCCCCAAACAAAATTCCTGATGACCTGGGAGACCACCTTGGCCAGTGTCTTCACCTCTAAGCACTTAGAGAAATAATCTATCATTACCAACAGGAACCTCCGCTGCCCGCTGGCCTGGGGGAAGGGTCCAACCAAATCCATCCCCCGGATGGCAAAGGATCCGGGGGTTGTGATGCTTCTGAGGCGCTGAGCTGGTTGTAGTTAAAGGGGGGCAAACAATTGGCACTTGCTGTATTTCTTCGTGAATTCCGCCGGGTCGTGGCCCAGGGTAGGCCAGAAATACCCTTGCCTGACAATCCTTCCTTCCAGGGTCCGACTCCCGGAGTGACTCTCACACTCCCCAGAGTGGACTTCTTCTAAGATCCTCTAAACCTATCTCTCGGCCACGCAACGTGTCAGCATCCCCGAGAGAGTCTTTCTGTACAACTGCCCATTGCGATGGAGATAGTACGCCGACATGTACTTAAAGTTCTTTTTGTTCATCCCCTCCGGATACTCCCCTACAGAAAGTAAGGTCGTGAACGGGTCTGATGCATTCCAAATTCCCCAAATTGCTTTAAAAGATAAACTTGGGCCCGATTTTAAATTATGCGGCGAACTCAAAATGTCGTGAGTTAAGACACGGGATAATTAATTCAAAGTTTTGCAATCCCACGTAGTTGACCAACAGTTGCGCACACGCTACAAATATAACTAACTCATCCACATGTTTCTCAACAGATAGATAGTGAAAATAGTATAGCAAATTGACAACAAACAAGCAAACGACATTTTAAGGCAAGCTCTGAGATTTAGTGATCAAGCTAAACATTTAGCATAAAAATTATTTTAACAAAATACGAGCACGGAGAGTGGCAAGGTATACCTCTGACCAATTGCAACAACGACGGGAGGATGAAGAAACGCGGGGGCTAGCAGAGTAGTAGGGAAGGGGGGTCGCCGGAGGAGGCCTTTGGCAGCGAAGGAGGAGACAGCGCCTTCTGAAACAACCGAACAAAGGACTCGGCCGTCGGGAAGGAGGAATGTCGGGGGTTGGCTGGTTCTGTTGGAGGGTGGTGCTGGTGGTGTCGTCGAAGCCCTAGAGAAACTCCGGCGCCAACATGGGCGACAGACGAAGCTTCACGAGGAGGTTGCAAAGTTGGGCGGAGGGGACTGTTCCCGATTCCGTCGGAGTCGTCGATGGAAGCCGCATGGGAGGTCGTTGACACCCAAGAGAGGCTCTGGCGCCGGCGTTGGGCGAGGGATGGTGTTTCCGGCAGGAGCGAAATCGGAACAAGGAAGGCGGTGCTTGACGTATTCGAACGACGATCAAAATGATTCGTTCGATTCTTTTTTCAGGTCCCCTTTATCGTGGGTGGGGCTTGAATTAAATAGAAAGGGGCGGCTGTTACATAAAGGAATAGGAAATAATAATAATAATAATAAAGTAACCCCTGCCAGCTCAAGGGACCACCAAAAAATAATTGAGGAGTTTCAAAAAGTGGTTGGCTTATATGTTTTAATTAGAGTGAAAGAGGACATTTAAATGAGGATGCAGAGGGACACCGGATTATACTATATTTAATCCTAAAAACTTAAAATAAATATTGTTATTTTCAAATCTTGCCCTATTTTATCATTTAGCCTAATTTGACGGACCACTTCATTCATGAACTTATTGGGCGGTCACTCCAATAAGACAAACAAACTAGCGTGGGTAACTTGGGCGATACAAAAGATACAAGCGCTTTTAACGAGCGCGGAAATACGAGAAAATTAAAGTGTGTGAAAACATGCGCTACCGAATACATATAATAATGCACGAATAATAAAAAAAGACGTAGATGTGACTCAGGATGGGTCCATCCACGAGGGGTGTTGATCCACCTCCATCAGCTCTCCTTCTTCAATGGTAGGGCGGAATAGGTCGGTGATTGTACCCCCCACCCGGGGGCCATGCTTTGCTAGTTGATCGACCTTCTTGTTCTCCTCCCGGGGCACGTGCCGGATGGAGAAGGTCTGAAACATGCTGATGACCCCCTTCGCCTTCGTTAAATATAGCTGGAGGGTGGGCTCCCTTGCTTCGAACTCCCCGTTGATCTGGGAAGCCACCACCATGGAGTCAGTGAGGACCTCCACGTCAAGCACTCCTAGCTCCCTGGCCAGGCGAAACCCTGCTATCACGGCCTCATACTCGGTCTGATTGTCAGTAATAGGAAAATGGATAACTACGGTTTGCTCTATCTTTGTTCCTTGGGGACTTTCCAAGATCGCCCCCACCCCCAAGGAATGCTTACTTGAAGCGTCATCCACCTTCACCTTCCATGGAGCGGGGTGAGTGAGCTCTTCCTCCGCCACCTCGACCACATAGTCAGCCAAAAAGTCGGCTATCGCTTGGGCCTTGATCGAGAGGCGGGGGACGAAGGAGATGTCGAGCTCACTCAGTTCCACCGACCACTTGGCCAACCGGCCCGAATGCTCCACCCCCTCGAAGATGTTGCGGAGGGAGTGGTCAGTCACCACTAAGATTGAGTGTGCCTGGAAGTAGGGTCGGAGCCTCCGAGCCGAGATGACTATAGCAAATGTCAGCTTCTCTAAGATGAGATAACGAAGCTCTGTTTTCCTCAAGACCCGACTCACATAGTATATGGGGAGCTGCTTCTTTCCTTCTTCTCGAACCAGGACGGAGCTCAAGGCCTCTGCTCCGACCCCAAGATACAAAGACAGGTCATCCCCCTCCTTCGGCCCTTGGAGTAGGGAAGCCTGAGTCAACTGCTTCTTCAAGGCCCGGAACGCCTCCTCGCATTCCCCGGTCCACTCGAACTTCTGCCCCCCCCCCCTCAATATTTTGAAGAAGGGGGGGCACTTCTCTCCAGCTCGGGAGAGGAACCTGCTTGCTAGCTTCCCCGTCAACCGCTGCACCTCCTTAGCATTCCGAGGCGACCCCAGCTTCATGATCGCCTTGACCTTATCAAGATTTAGCTCGACCCCTGCGGGGGTGAGGAGATGGCCCAAAAACTTTCCTCTGCTCGCCCTGAAAACACATTTCAGGGGGTTAAGCCGCATCTTGTACTTCCGCAGGGTGGTGAAGGTATCCTCCAGGTCTTGGAGGTGAGAGTCCACAGCTCGACTCTTGATCATAAGGTCATCCACATACACCTCCAGGTTCCTCTTTTGTTCTCGGAAGACCCTGTCCATCATCTTCTGGTACGTCGCTCCTGCATTCTTCAGCCCAAAGAGCATCATTTTGTAGCAGTAGCACCCGTCCTCCGTGATGACGGAGACATCTTTGATGTCGGGGGGGGGGGGGCATCCTGATCTGGTGGTAACCTGAAAACGCATCTAGAAAACACATTACAGGAAAACCAACGGCTGAATCAACCAGCGCGTCGATCCGAGGCAAAGGATAATAGTCCTTAGGGCACGATTTATTAAGTAAAGAGAAATCGATACACATACGCTACCGACCGTCTCCTTTTTTTAACAATAACTACATTGTAGACCCAGCCAGGGTATTGTATTTCGGATACAAAGCCGACCTTGAGGAGTTTGGCCACCTCCTCCCTGATGGGCCCAGCCAGCTTATCCGCAATGGACCTCTTCTTCTGCTGGATGGGGCAAGCATCCGGGTCCAGGTTGAGGCGGTGATAAACAACGTCCGCATCAATCTCTGGCATCTCTATCGCGCTTCATGCGAAGACGTCCACGTTTTTTTGGATGCATTCCAGTATCCTGCCCTGGACCTCCGGGGTCAGCCCCCCGCTGATGCGAACTTTCTCCACCCTGCCTCCAAGGGTGAGAACATCTATCTCCACTACCTCCTCCGCAGCCTCCGGGCTGGACTGCTCCCCCCATTCTCCAACGTCCCCCTCCTCCGGAACAAGAACCTCCTCAGCTTCCATCGCTCCTTCCACGGCCATCGCCTCGGTCGGCTCCTCCCGAATCCCCTCCTCCACCTCCACCTCCACCTGGGTGCTGCTCTCCTCTACCTCCATCTCCTCTCCACCGGTCTCATACTCCGCCTCTTCCAACCTTCGCTCCATCTCCTCGACTACCTCCTGCCACGAGATGGAGTTCGCGGCAGTGACGTAGCATTCCCTGGAAACCTTGGAGTCCCCCCGGACTCGGATCTGGATCCCCTCGGCGCTGAATTTCAGGCACTGGTGGAAGGACGAGGGGACGCAGCGAAAGACGCTGATGAGGTGAACCTCAACATGAACCCCCGGCACAGGTCCTCGAAACAGTAGATGGAGTTCGCCGACAGCTGGTGGCAAAGTTATCAGGATCGCGATCCGGATTCTAGGATCTTATGATCCTACGATCCAGATTTTATAAATCGATCGTGATTTTATAAAGCGATCTTCGATCCGACCCTACTATCTGATCCGATCCTACCTTGAAATGATCTCGTCTAGGATCTCGATCCTGACAACCTTGGCTGGTGGAAGCACTCTCTCGCCTTCTCCTTGAGAGTGATGGCGAAGAGCCTGCACTTGAATCCATCCGACATCTGTCGGATCGAGACCACGTCCTCAAACCACTGGACGTGTTGGACCGGGTCTCCCCTCTCGGTGTAATAGGGCATCTCTCACTCCCTAAACCCCTCTGGAATTGGGGCAGAAGAAACCAGCTCACTCAAGGGGCTACCTCCCCCTGCTGGGCGAGCTGGAGGGTCTCGCACCCCCATCTCGCCAAACCGGCCGCCGCTTGCCGAGCCCGGGAAGAGCACTCGACCAGCGAGCTCGCAGCCTCTCCCTTCCTCCTCTACTTCCTTCCCAGCTCGCCTGCCGGGAGCGTCTTCGCCAAGGGCCGGGACCGCGAGCACAAGTACTGCTAGAGTCGAGCACTCGGCACGCGCGCCGAGTGCGAACCTGACGAGGTCGAGCACCTCCTGCCTGAATTCTTCGAACATCCCCACCATGGCGAGAGGGGGAGGGGGTGGCGAGTCGGACCTATCCGAGCCTTGCCCTAATCCTCCAGTCATCGAGCTCGCCGAAGATTTTCTATGTTGACCACTCTCCACGCTCACCACACCAAAATGTTGAAACCGAGAGTTCGGTCTCTTGTGCAGTTCACTCTTGGGGAAGGGGTGATCGCGCACTTCTCTCTTGCAAGCCAAATAACAAAGGAAAAGAGAACTAACCCAAGGGCTCGGCGTGGAGGTCCCACCACACACCCAAAATATCGTAGAGTGTTTTCCCTCATTAGCCAAATGCCGAGCTAAGGTTACCTCAAAAAACGCCAGGAGACTAGGGGCAAGTGATCATGTCTTCTGAGGTACTCCTTGGGTCCTATTTATAGATTTCTGAAAACGACCTGCAAATAGCCAACCACCGCTGTTCTAAGCAGCTATGTGCAGTCCAGGTTGGCCTGCCAACAGTGTAACTCCGCAGTTCTGAAAGGCTATGAGCAGACCAGCGGGGGAAAAATGGTAAAAAACATCACAGATGACTGGGAGAGTAGTCCCTGAGACCTGGGGCGGCGAGTGCTCGATGGAGCTGGCACTCGCCGCCTCCTCCCGGACTTCGGCGAGTACGGGCCCGGCTGGCCCTGCTCGCCTATCGCTTGCCGAGCTCGGCTGGGGCGAGTGCGAGTCCTACCACTCTACTCGCCCTCAGGTAAGTCCACCTCGCCTGGGCGAGTCGGGGATGCCGAACTCTGGCCCCCTGAGAGCTCGCCCAGGACTTGGATTGCGCGATCTGACTGGTCTAGATCCTGCCGACCCCACTCGTCGGATACGGGGTTGTACAAGTATGACTACTAGAGTAGATAAAGAAAATGGCAAAGATATTAAGACATCAATAACACCTCTACCGTCAAAGGTAGATGAAAAAGGGGAAAAGGCAAACAAAAAAATGTTACAAAATCTAGTCATGGCGTGAAAGAAACAAATCATATACAATTGAGCAGTTTATAAAAGGTAGCAAGAAAATAAAGACTCCAATGGAACCTCTACTGCAGGGATGTAAATGAAGAAGACGATAAGGCTAGATTTGTGCAAGGACCAAGCCAAAGTGATGGACACCCACCATCTTTCTTTAGCAAGGGAGCCAAAAGAAACTGAGCGGTTTAGATAACCATGGTGTCATTCTGATGTGGATCAACCACGTGTTCGTGATCGATGGAGGAGATCGGGTCACCACTTGGTGGGTCCGGTTTTTGCACATTTACTGGGGATGCATTGATTGGATCAGCGATCCGAGACCGCGAGAGCGCCCGAAGCATCATTTTTCATGGTGTGTTTTTTTAGTTTTATTTTTGTTTTTGAACACGAGGCGTAACGGACAATCATAGTCATTCATGTCGGGTGTCTAACCGCCTCATCTCGTTATAAATAAGGGCGGATGTTCTCGTTTTCGTTTCATTGCTGAGTTTTGTGAGAGAATCCAAATCCGGCAATCGTTCGTGGTGCACAGTCGCAAGACCCCGGGGTGCGATGTCCTAGTTCATATATCAATTTTTATTACAGTTTTATTTCTCTTCACTGTCCCGTGAAACATCTCCACCTCCCACGATTTCCATTTTGCTGAAGGTGGAAATAGCCCAATCCCTGTTCATCTCCTTCCTCCTCAACGATTCGAAACCTCATGTTGTGTATTCTTCTATTCTGCTGCACGACTCCACTCTTATTCATCGTCACCCACCCTCGCCTCCACACTGTTCCCGCAGAAGCCTTCTAGTTCGACAACTCTACTGCTGCAGGTAACACTCCTCCATCGTCAATTGTCGGCTCTCCTTCGCTCCCCCTGTAACCGCAAATCTCGCAAGCAGCCCTCCACAGTCCGACTTCATTCTTGTACCTCTACCCTCCATCAATCCTGTCAGCCTCCCCTCTACAGCAGATCGGCGATTTTCCCTTCCAGTTCTGTTCCCCTCACTCCTCGTCGATCACGTCAACCACCATTAGCAGTCGCAAGTTCCCCGCAGACCTTCCCCTATCCACAGTACTTCTTCCTTTCTGCCCCTTTCTCCGTCATGGGATCACCAGCAAAGTTCTAATCTTTGCCCAACAGTCTTCAGTGCTCCATCCAACAACCTACCAACGCCGTTCTCATCCAACACAGCCCAAACTGCAGGCTTATTCCTCCAGGTCACCACCCTATCTAGGGCTGAGCATATTATTCGAAACTCGAAAGTCGCTAGAAAATCGTTCGAAAATTGAGTTCGAATCGGAATCGGTTAAAATTGATTTAATTGAGTCGATTCAATTTGACTCGAATCTGATTTTGAGTCGATTTTGGGTCAGCCCTGAATCGCTCGAAATATGATTCGAATCAACTTGAATTAATTAAAAAATTGTGAATTTATTAATATATTATTATTTTAAAATTAAATATAACAAAATTTAAACATAAATAAAAAAAATGAAAATTGTAAGTGTTTCATTTGCTGAATTTATAGGTTGCCCAATTTAATTTTGATCAAACTAAAAATAAAATGAAAAATTGCAAAATTTCGAGTCGACTCGATTCGATTTCGAGCCGACTCGGAATCGAGTGATTTCGAGTCGAGTCAATTTCGATTTCGAGCCGAGTTCGAGTCGAAAATTTCGATTTCAAGCCGAGCCAAAATCGCACGAACTCGACTCGATATCAGACCTAACCCCGTCACCTAACGTTGTTTCCCAACAGTCAATTTTTACCCGCATTTCATTTTCAGAGAAGACAATCTGCTCCTTTCTCTGATTCCAACAATTACAGTCAATTCCGGAAGCAGCACCAACCCGACTTCACCAACCTGCTCCTGGATTTCTCATGCTAAGTGAGTAATTGTATTATGTTTGTTTGGTAATTTGACTTGTTACGTAATTGTTTGCACTATTCTTTTAAATCTTGTAAAAATTATTCGTGCAAGTTGTGACTGAAATCCTTCATGCGTAGAAAACTCTTGATATTGTTCGTGTGCTTGAAGATTAAAGATTCATGCCGTGTTGGATTGCTTAACTTATTAAAGCTTATTTGCTAAATTTTGTTTCTAGAATAATTAAAACATGCAAGCATCATTTAACTTGGGCTTGATCACATTCATGTCACACATGCACGTATGATTGCATTAGCGTGTCGGCTAGGGTTGTTCACAAACAGTATAGTTCATGAATAATTCAGGAATTCGATTCATGAAAATTCGATTAAAATTTGTATTTTTCGAATTCGAATCCGAATTACGGATTCGAATAGTTTTTGAATCTGAAACTGAATAATTTTATTCTTATTCGAAGGATTCACGAATAGTTCACAAATACTGGAATATATATTAAAAAAATTAATACATGTAAATTAATATTAAATATAATATTATTTGAATAAAAAAAATAAATTAAATATTATAAAAGTTGAATTCGAATTCGAATTCGAATTCATGTGCGAATCAGAATTTGAATCTGAATCCGAACTCAAATTCGAATCCAACATTTCATAACGAATCAGAATCCCGACATTTTATGTCAATTTTGGATTTGATTGAATAGTTATTCGATTCGGTTCGTGAACACCCTAGTGTCGGCACCATCATATTTTCACATAGGCCCGTCCTACGTCACTTTCCTTGAACCATGATGCCTTTAAGGACTCAACAAGATACAAAAACTTCCTGCATTACGCGGAAACCATGATGACATGGGGAGAAGAAGAATAGAAATCAGGACACATCAAGAGGAGTGGAAACCCAGTTATATAGGTATTTATAGTTAGAGAAGAAAGTCTGAAAATTCAACATAATCAGGTGTTTTGGCACTCAAGGTATTGTTCCTTTATGTGGCAGTGTCATTCTACACCACAGAAAACGGGGATAGTTGTATGTCTCAAAAGGTCTTATCCTCTCAAGGGGCGCATCAACGACAATTGACAGTTCAGCTCACAAGATTGAAACATTTAGCAAATAACATCTGATAGGAGAAAACCTCTGGCACACATTTCCAAAGAAGGTTATTACTTTGAGAAGGGTCTAATCATGAGGTCCTTGTAGACTTTCCCAAAAAACACTCTCCCGTGAATATTAACACAAAAAGGCACCCCACCCCCCACTCCTGAAAGATCCCCAACAAATCCTCTCTCAGGAGGGTGGTCAATAAAGGCATATCTCCCAAAATGGGACACTCCTTTCCAACTACTCAGATAGTTCACACAGTGTAAGCACATTAAATGCAGACATAGTATGTGATAGAAATTATGCGGTCCCTGTCAAGCATACCATTGGATGTTTGCCTTCCAAGGTGGCCCCAAACCAAAGGTTATTTGCTTAGGTACAATATATACTCGTAATATCATAAGAAAAAGAATCTGAACTCCGTGCACCTGACCCTTCGCACTTTGAAACCCTAACTTGTAACTTTGATTTTCAAAGGATGAGTTTAAGTGACTTGCCAAGCATCAGGTACGTACCGGTACCAGATACGTATCCAGTATGGGTACGTGACCCTCAAGGAAGTATTAGTGCTTCATAGATAAAGACTCATTTAAGTTTTCCAACATTTAAGTTTTCCAACATATTTATGTCCAGCCAAGGTAGTCTCTATTTGGATCTACATGGCCAAGCCTCTCAATGGAAAACCTCCAATGCTAAACGACCCATCTTCCACAACCTGACGCCCGCTCACCTGACATCGCCTTTTCCGCCAACAGTTCCCGCAACTGTCGGCGAACCCTCCTTCGTCGCTCCTTCATGCTGACGACCCTTCTGCTCTGCCAGAACCGATTGACGGCCTCCAAGGTCATTGTTTACATAATTACACCCAACTCCCTCCCTCTCCTACACCTCTAATCGGTCGCCATAACATCTCCCCTTCCATTTATGATCAACCTTCTACCATTTTATAGCACCACCATCAAGTCTCCTGTCGATTCCAGAACCCCTAGTCGCAAATCGATCAGATCATGTCATTGATCCAGCCCTTCAACGCTTCCTTCCCCTTTGGTTGACCTTCTCCGACCAGCATCTGTTTCCTAAAATCCACCTTATTCCCCCTTCCCTGTTTCAAATCGACCTCACTCCACCTTCCAAAATTCATGTCTAATCCGGTCATCCAGGCATTCTATTGGCAATTGAATCGTGTTCCTTATTTATTGTTTCCTCATGCCCTAGCCTTCACTACAGGAATGCATCCGACACTTATTGTATTTTGACGCAAAACTTGTGCCATAAGGTTATACCTCAACCTTTTATCTCATTGCTAGATTACTTTGTGTATCATTTTGTGTTTATATTTAATTGATCTTTAATTTCAGAGCTTGTTGTATTTATCAATTACCTACTTATTATTTTAATTTTAAAAAGCTTTGTTGTCTGATCCTCCATTTCCTGCCTGCGGAATGATATGTCGTATGTATTACTAGTATGGCTTTTAGTTGTTTACGGCTATGTTGTTAAAGACATGATTAAGGCTCACAAGGATCAAAAGGACGCGCCTTCATGTGTTTTTTTGTGCCTTTAGAGCATAAAAGCGCGCCTAGGTAAGATTTTAGTTGTATTTTTAAAAAAAATAAAGAAAGAACTAATGTATGAACTTAATAACTTTTTCATGATTAGTTTTTGTAACCATAATTGAGTGTTGAGACTAGATATGATGCAAGTGACCACATTGACTCTTTTTAAATAGATATAAATGATTAATGAGTAGAATGGATGAAGAATCGGATCAAGAAGATGAATTGATGTTTGATGTTGATTATTTAAAATGGATATGATTTCTCCTTGCCCATGTCAGGCGCGCATCTGCACCTTGAGCCTAGGATCCAAGACCCTTTTGCGCCTAGATGGGCCATGAGTCTTTAACAACTATGGTTTATGTGTAATCTTACGAAGGTGTAGTTAATTATCTCATTTTATTGCCCGACAATTTGGTCTTACTTGCTAAATTAGAAATGATCTCAAGTTTATTATTTAATATCTTAAATCAGAGTTCATTAACAACGGTTGGGGGACTCTCCATTAATACAAAAACTCACGCATCTCCCCCTCCTTACGTAGACCCATCTCAATCTCTTCGGCCTCAAAACCGGCAAGAAATACCTGATCGACAACTCAAAGAGTCAAAGACAAATCAGATTCCAACGGTGATCAGTTGTTCTGTCAATCTAGACACTTATAATGTCATATTTAGCTAAGCATCATATTTAGATGGCACAAGATAAATAACATGATAGCACATATCAAATTATTAACTCAAGAAGTGAGGAGCACAAGTGATAGAAATTTCCCAAATTCGAGGAAGACGGCACAACCATTGGAACGAAGGGATAAATGAAAAATGCAAACGGTATTAAAATTACTTGATGGATTCAGGCAAAACAAAAAAAAGATGACTCTAAGTAGCTAATATCCTGACAACTAGCCCCATAATATCATGTTCACACTTTTAAGAAGGATAATAGCTAGGTATGCAAGAGATCATACAAATATTTTATTGTTATGAGGAGTGCACTTTGTGGATTAGGTAGTGGATGCTGAAGATTGTGATAGCTATATCTGGAGAATTCAATTGGAGAAATGGATGTTGATTACTGAATAGTAGAGCAAGGTTGTTGGCAATTAGGTGGCAACGTATCAATCCAGCCTCTTGGAGTCCGGTAATGCATTTAAGGTATAGATCTTCAATTGTTGACAATGCACGAGTAATTTCAGGTGAGACTTCAACAATGAATGATTTAAATAAAGAGACGTGGAACATTGAAAGTAAGCATGATGGATGTGTTAATTTGAAGTTGTATGTTGAAAAACCAATGTGTCACATGCTGGAGAGAGTCAAATTAACAACAAGATAATTCAATAGAAATTCGACTAGATACAATCATGAATTGCAAATTGTCAATATGCTTATTTATTATTATCTTGGCGGATCATTCATCATTAAGAGAGAAGCAAAACATGTTGTAGATTGTTGGTAAAAGTATTTGGATCACTTAGAATGGGTGGGGGTTTTGGTGGAATCAGTGAAGTGGTAGAAAGTTGTTTTTACATATTACTATGGTAGTGTGGGTGGGGGGAGGATTTGGCGGAAGGAAACAATTGTTTAGCATTTTAGAGCCAGTGGGAGACTGGGAAATCAAGGGAAAAAAGTGAGAAGTGGTTGCCATAATGGGATTTGCGGTGGTTTATGTTCTTTGGTGTAACGAAAAGTGTTCATGGAGGTTGGTGTTGAGTCCAGAGTCGGATGGTGATGTTTAGGTGGCTGAGCTGGTGGGCGATGGTGGTGAATTGGGTGCCAAATTAGTTTTAAAGTGCAATACCTGTGTTTCAACTTTGCCATGAAGTTGAAGTAAAGCATACTAGATTTCCATGATGTCCCTGAATTTTATTGGAGCTTTTCGCCCATGATTAAATTTACTACCTTACTCCATGATGGTATAAATCAATGAGATCACCAAACTCAATAGGAAATTTTCTAATTCAAGGAAGAGAGGACCTCCGTTGGAATGAAAGCAAACAATACTAAAATTACTGAAAGGGTTCAATTACAGATAAAACGTCAAGCATACGTGACTAATTCCTAATTACTAGCGCACTAACATGATGCCCACATTTCTATGAAGTATAATCTCAAGCGGGTTGTGGATTGAGCAGGAGAAGTTGAAGCTGAACTGGATGAATCGCAGACGTATCTTGCTGAATGGTGAGATGAGTATGTTGGTGAACGGTCGGAACCGTATCAGGAATAACCATCAGATTATTGAATGAATAAAAGTAACCTAGCCAACATAAATTGCATCACGACTGTCAAAATCGACATAAAGAAGTTACCTCGACTTCTTCGAAGGACCAGCGATTAAAAAGTTTCACCTCGGTCTGTGTGGCCAAGCCTGAGGCAGGAGCCAGTACCGGGAGAGGAGGAGCAACTGCAGCCATGGAAGGGAATGGGAGTAACACTTGATTCGGATCGCACTTCAGGGGAGGACGGAGACGACTGCCCGGGAACAAAGAACCCTAGCAGAGCGCAGCGAAGGTTGTTATATTTAGCGATCCAAAATAAACGGCCGAGATGAAGAAATAACTTATGAAGGATTGACCAATTTCGCACCTTATAAATTTTTTTTTTTACCCGAAATATTTCTCAGGAGAATTGTGTGGACCTGTGGAACTAAAAGAAGTGCATGATATTTTTGTGCATTTATATTGTATTAATATATAAAGAAAAGTTCGAGTTCTACCGTGTTATGCCCTTGTAGCTCCGGTTATGCCTTGTAGCTCCGCCAGCTCCGCAATGTTATTTAAAAAAAAATCGTTTTTTGCAAGCCGCCGCCGGCGGAGGCGGCGTCTGCCTCACCGGACCCCACCGCAGGGGTCCCCGGACACCGGCGACACCGGTGGGGGTAGGCCGGAGGCGAACCGGCAGGGCCACCCGTTAGTGCGTCAATTGGGGGCAATTTGAGTACGGCAGAAGACGGATCGCGTATGCGGTGGTTTAGAGCGGTCTCTCCATGACCCCCAACAAGTTAGTGGGGTCATGAGAATTCTGGCTATTAGAAGCCCTAAATTCCTTCAAATGGAGAAGGGCCCCATCAAGACTCGCCAGAGCAAAAACACTTTATGAAATATTAATTAATAATTACGACGCCCCCTCCCCCTCTCCTGTAGAGTTGCGACAGTACCCTGATTGTGATAGTGTCACTGTGTGATAACACTCTACACGTGTTTCGCCAGTGCTCGCTGACTCTTAGCAGGTTGCGCCCGCATTCGAACGGGTTGCGCCCGCATTCGAGCGAACTGTGCCCCGCATATGAGTGGGTTGCGCCTGCCTATGATCAGACTACGCCCGCATATGAGCGGATCAGAGAACTGTACTTTTCTGCAACAATATAGTTGTATTATAATGCAATTATATTTTTTACAACTTTTATTCAAAATGTATATATATGAGTATTTAAAATAACTGTAAAAAATATGAATCAAAATACTTTTTTATCTTGTAGAAAAATGTATATTTTTATATAAAAATTTAATATATATATACATATATATATCTTTTTGTTATGCCGCCGCATCCGCTACAATTTCAAGTGCAAACGTACACTCGGCGACCGAAAGAACGGAGACCAAACAACGGGGCTGAACCATCCGGTTCAGCCCCCAACCTATGAAGACGCCAAGGGGGGACTGAACCGACCCGGTTCAGTCCCCAAGTGGGGGGGCCGACCGGCCCCCTTGAGCCCCAGGTATTAATAAACCCGGGGCTCCCTTTCGATGGCATGGATTATTATTTTCAAGGTATTTCCTCTCCCTCTCTCCCTAACCCTAATTCCTCTCCTTTCCCTCTCTAAATCTTCCCCTAGATCTCTCTTCTACTTGCAAAGTCTTATCATTTGGTATCAGAGCAACATCCTGCGACGATGGTGACTCGCTCAGAAGCCGAAACCGCGCGGCTTGCATCCCTCGAGGAGAACTATGTAGGTTTGTCGGACACGATGACGGCGCTCGAAGAACAAGTGAAATCCTCCCAAAAAACCCTAGAGGATCGCTTGGATGCGCGCATGGAGGAGATCAAAACCCTACTTGCACAAAATCTGAAAGGAAAAAATCCCGCGGTGGAAGGATCAGAAACGGAGGCATCCTACCATCCTATTGCGCAGAACGGCACTGGAATCGGAAGCGGAGTGCAGCAGGGGGCCGGATCGGGGCCTACAGGGGGCGGTTTCTCCGTTGCGGGATCGGCGGAAGCCGATCCTACGCGGATCGGCGCATACGCCAACCGTGCGGCGGGATCGACCCAGGAGGGATACGGGGGCCCTGGAGGGAGCCTCGGAGGGTCGACGGAGGCCGGCTACCGCCGCCCAGGAGGCTGGAGGCCGTCGAAAGGCCTGGCGGCTCCATGCAGGCCGTTCGGCGCCCAGTCCGCCTGGAACGGACCCGGAACTCAGGCTGGCCCCTCCTGGCGGGGTCCGGGCAAGGAGTGGCCCCTTTTCGACCAACTGGAGCAAATGCGGTCCCAATCGGAGGAGTGGCGGGCATCCTACCGACACCTCCGCTCTACGGAGGACCGGCGGACTACAGAAATGGCAACCCATGGGGTGGAGGGCAACAAGGAGGCTACGACATGGACCGGGGGCGGCCCGGGCCCGCAGCGGCCCCGGCGCAACGTTACCAACCAGCACCTGCAGAACCCCGGCCATACATGCAGCCCAAATTGACACGTATGAACTTCCCTAAGTTCAAGGGCGGCGACGCCTTAGAGTGGATCTAGAAGGCTGAGCTTTTCTTCAAGTACCAAGAGATTCCGGAGGGGCAGTGGGTCCAGTTTGCGTCTTTCCATCTGGAGGAGGACGCCTTCCAGTGGACCAAGTGGTTTCTGAGGGGACGTAATTACTCACCGTGGGAGGAGTTTGTGGAGTCCTTCTCGGCTCGTTTCGGGCCTTTAGAGTATGAAGATGTGGAGGCTATGTTACAGAAGCTGCGGCAGAAAGGATCAGTCACGGAGTACCGGACAGAATTCGAACGGTTGGCCAATCGGGTCAATTGGGAAGAGAGGACAATGTTGAGTTGTTTTGTATCCGGACTGAAAGACCATTTGAGAGACGAGGTCCACGCGTACATGCTACGCAGTCTGAGTCATGCCATCAGCCTAGCCAGGATACAGGAGGAGCGGTACAACCGACAGAAGACCCGGACAACAGGACGGGCACCCACAGTGACAGACGTAACCAGGAAGGAACCACCGGCCGCGGGCCGTCCCACTGTGACGAAGTTGACGTGGCAGGAGCTGCAGGCCAGAAAGGACAAGGGGTTGTGCTTCAAGTGTGATGAGAAATTCGTTCCGGGGCATCGGTGTCAGAAGGTCCAAGTCTTCATGCTGCGGAACGAGGACGGCGAAGAAGACACTACGGGTGACTCAGTTGAGGATGATCTGGATCTTACGGAGTTTGGAATATCTCTTCAGGCGATGGCATGGTGCGCATATCCCCTCACTTTACGGATCGCCGGGGAAATTGGCCAGGAGCGGGTGACTATACTAGTTGATAGTGGGAGCACCCACAATTTCATTGACCCCGAGGTGGCTCTCAAGACAGGGATTCCAATTGATCGGGAGACCGCATTCCAGGTCATGGTTGCAGATGGGAGCAAGTTGCGATGCGAAGGGGTCCTGAAGGGGGCCGAGCTGCGGATGCCGGGGTACATCTGCCACACCGACGTCTACCTTCTCCCCATTCGAGGCTCAGATATGGTCTTGGGAGTGCAGTGGCTCCGGCAGTTACGGCAGGTGACCACAGATTGGGACAGGATGACGTTGGAGTTTACTCAGCAGGGCAAGGACCATTGTTTGCAAGGCATCAGGACATCTCCACTCAAGGAGATCTCACTCAGGGGTTTGCAGAGACTGGAGGAGCAAGGAGGGACAATAGCCATGATTCTGGGGGTGACACCCGTGGGGTCGTAGGCTAGCGCGGAGCCCGAGCAGATACAAGCACTTTTGGGACAGTACGATGATGTTTTCCAGGAGCCATGCTCCCTTCCACCGTCCCGCTTCCGGGACCATCAGATCCAGTTGAAGGTTGGGACGGATCCCACCAACATCCGGCCTTACCCCTACCCCCATATTCAGAAGATCGAGATAGAGCGCAGCGTACGCGAGATGCTGACGTCCGGTATTATACGTCCCAGTACTAGTGCTTTCTCTTCCCCGATCATACTGGTGAAGAAGAAAGACGGTTCGTGGAGATTTTGCGTGGATTATTGGGGGCTTAACAGTTCCACCATCAAGGACAAATTTCTCATTCCTATGATCGAGGAGTTGCTGTATGAGCTACACGGAGCACACTTATTCACCAAATTGGACCTCCGGTCCGGTTACCATCAGATTCGCATGAAGGAGGACGACGTCCACAAGACGGCCTTCCGTACCCACGATGGTCATTATGAGTTCTTGGTGATGCCATTTGGGTTGGCCAACGCACCCTCGACCTTCCAGGCAGTCATGAATGAAATATTTCACCCTCTTCTTCGAAGGTATGTGCTAGTTTTCTTTGACGATATACTTATCTACAACAAGAGTTGGGAGGATCACTTGGAGCACGTCCGCACCGTCCTCACCATGTTGCGAGATCACAAGTTGTACGCCAAGCGGTACAAGTGCTCATTTGGACAGCCGGAGGTTGAGTACTTGGGACACCTGGTGTCCGCACATGGGGCACAAGCTGACCCAAAGAAGATCACGAGCATGGTAGATTGGCCACCCCCCACGACGATCCGGGCTTTGAGGGGTTTCCTCGGGCTGACAGGATACTATCGGCGGTTCGTGAAGGATTATGGCAAGATAGCCCGCCCCCTCACTCAGCTGTTGCAGAAAGATGCTTTTCACTGGAGTTCAGAGGCAGAGGTCTCCTTCTAGTCTCTGAAGGCGGCTATGACTACTACCCCGGTTCTGGCGCTTCCAGATTTCTCCAAGACATTCGTAGTGGAGGCCGATGCGTCGGGGGTCGGTATTGGAGCTGTGTTGATACAGGAGGGTCGACCCTTGGCCTACTTCAGCAAGGCGTTGTCACCCCGGACACTGGGCCTTTCGACGTACGAGAAGGAGATGTTAGTCATCCTGCATGCGGTCGCCTTGTGGCGGCCTTATCTCTTGGGACGACACTTCCAGATCCGTACAGATCACCAGAGCCTGAAACATTTTCTGGAGCAGAGATTAGCCTCACTGTTGCAGCAGAAGTGGCTGACAAAGTTGCTGGGATACGATTATGAGATTGTGTATAAGCAGGGGAAGGAAAATGTGGTGGCTGATGCACTCTCCCGCCTACCAGAGAGTTCCTTATCCCATATTTCAGGACCAGTGATTGAGTCACTGGAAGAGATACAGGCAGAAGTACCGCAGGATCCGGATCTACAAGCCATCATTGCAGCACTGCGACAGGGGGAGCCTACTGAGGCCGGCTACCACTTGCAGGGAGACAGACTTTACCATCAGGGCCGGCTAGTCCTCCCTGCCACGTCGGCCTGGCGGACGGTCATGATGCAAGAGTTTCACGCCTCACCCACCGGCGGACACGCCGGCATCTTGCGAACATTACAACGGGTCCGGGCGAATGTTTTTTGGAAAGGGCTGCGACGCAATGTTCAGCGGTTTATACGTGAATGCGAGATCTGCCAGCGACAGAAGTACGAGACTACCTCTCCTGCCAGGCTGCTGACACCGTTGGAGATCCCCCGTCAGATTTGGGACACTGTCTCTATGGATTTCTTTGACGGCCTGCCCAAGTCTCAGAGCAAATCCGTCATCTTGGTCGTGGTTGACAAGTTGTCCAAATACGGACACTTCATCGCTATGAGCCATCCGTACACTGGAGCAACAGTTGCTGATGTTTTTGTCAAGGAGATTGTGAGACTTCACGGAATTCCAAGCGCTGTCATATCAGACAGGGACCCCGTCTCTGTGAGCAATTTCTGGCAGGAGCTGTTTCGACTTCAGGGGACTTCCCTCCGCATGAGCACGACCCATCACCCTCAGACAGACGGGCAGACGGAGGTCCTCAACCGTGGGGTTGAAACCTATTTGCGATGTTTTGTCATTGATGAGCCACGCTCCTGGACTCGGTGGCTCCATTGGGCGGAGTACTGCTACAATACATCTTTCCATACGGCCAGCAAGCTCACTCCTTTTGAGGTGGTCTACGGCAGCCCCCCGCCTAATTTGAGTTCTTATGAGCCAGCCAGCACCGCTCTGCCCGCGGTCGACCGGATATTACTGGATCGCGACCGAACTTTATCGCTACTCCGGGAGAACTTACGCATCGCCCAAGATCGCATGAAGATTCGGGCAGACAAACATCGTACCAAGCGGGAGTTTGCGGTCGGCGATGAGGTCTTCCTTAAACTCCAACCATATCGGCAACTATCGGTCTCTCGGCGAACCAACCAGAAACTGGCACTGAAATACTATGGCCCGTTCCGCATCCTCCGCCGGGTGGGGCCCGTGGCTTATACTCTTGCTCTCCCGGAGGGTTCTCGCATCCATCCAACGTTCCATGTATCCTTACTGAAGAAGAAGCTCGGGAACTCCACTTCCATCAGCCCTACTCTTCCAGAGGCTACTAGCAGCGGCGAATTGCGGCCTTCGCCGGAGGCGATTCTGTTGACCAAATGGAAGCGGCGGGGTGCCGAGTACCGGCTCGATCTACTCGTCAAGTGGGCGCACATGACCGCCGAACATAATTCTTGGGTTGACTTCTTGGAGTTTCGCGAGGCGTTTACGGATTTCCCACTTGAGGACAAGTTGCCGCTTGAAGGGGGAGGGAATGTTATGCCGCCGCATCCGCTACAATTTCAAGGGCAAACGTACACTCGGCGACCGAAAGAACAGAGGCCAAACAACGGGGCTGAACCATCCGGTTCAGCCCCCAACCTATGAAGACGCCAAGGGGGGACTGAACCGACCCGGTTCAGTCCCCAAGTGGGGGGGCCGGCCGGCCCCCTTGAGCCCCAGGTAAATAATAAACCCGGGGCTCCCTTTTGATGGCATGGATTATTATTTTCAAGGTATTTCCTCTCCCTCTCTCCCTAACCCTAATTCCTCTCCTTTCCCTCTCTAAATCTTCCCGTAGATCTCTCTTCTACTTGCAAAGTCGTATCACTCTTCCTCTCTCATGTAGGGATAGGTAAGATTTCTTCTCCCTCTCTCCTCACTCTTTCTTTCTCTTCTCTGTGTAAAAGCTGAGATTAAAAGTTTGAAATGTATTGGATGACTAAGATTAACTCTTCTACTCCAAACTATATCTTTAATATAATAAAAGATATTATACGAGTCACACTATACGCCCCCTCCCCGATTCGGCTGTGACAGTACCCCGGCTGCGATAGTTTCACAACGTGATTGTACTACCCGTAATTCTTCGAGATTGGAGAATCCCGAGGATGACTCAAAAGACCTTGCCCCAGCAGGGGCGAGTCGAGGAGGCCTCGCCCCATCCGGGGGCGAGTTGTGAAGACCTCCGCCCAGCAGGGGGCGAGTCGAGGAGGCCTCTCCCCAACCGGGGGAGAGTTGAGGAGACCTCGCCCCAGCCGGGGGTGAGTTGATAAGGCCTCGCCCCAAACGGGGGTGAGTTGATGAGGTCTCGTCCCAACAGGGGGTGAGTTAAGAAGAACTTGACCCAGCAGGGTGTGAGTTGAGGAGACCTCGCATAGTTAGGTCGAGCACGTCAGAGCGAATGTTCACAAACCATAACCCTCCCCTCTCCCCTTGGATTTGCCTATAAATAGGACCCTAGAGCACAAGTATAAGGGACGAGTTCAGAGTTAGCCTCACTTCTGTCGAGCTCAGCAATGGCTTTAGATGTGGAAGTTCATATAAACTTTCGGGTGTGTGGCAGGACCCCCTCGCTACAGCACGCGGGCTTGTTTATAAGCAGCCCAGAGCTATTCTTTCGATTCGCCACCTTCTCGCCAAGACTCCCGCCAGGGAGACCACTAAATCTGTAAGCTTTGGTCACTCCCTGGTCCGAATAGCAGGGACCGAGTTTCTTGCTTCCAACATTTTGGTGCGGTGAGCGTGATCCGTGATCGAAAAAGAAACTTTAGTGTAGGACTACACGATGATCCATGATGAGAAGGAAGTGAGGAGAGTTCAAGTTTGGTCAAGTTCCAGCTGAGGCGATCTCTAGTTCTGGCGAGCTCAAGCCGGGTCGAGTTCCAACCGAGGCGATCTCCAGTTCTGGCGAGCTCTAGGGAAGCGAGTTCAAGCCTAGGCGAGTTCAGACGTAGGCGAGTTCCAGCTTAAAATACAAGAGTTCCCGCGGAGGCGAGTTCCAATGTAGGTGAGTTCCAGCTTTGGTGAACTCCAAGTAAGGCGAGTTCCAATTTAGGTACTCTGCTCGCGTGCATTCTGCTCGCAAGTATTCTGCTCAACTGTGTTCTACTTGTGCATGTTATATTCTCTTGTGTTTTACTCCCACGAATTCTCCAAAACCTCTGTGTAGGGGGTCATAAGGTCAAGAGTGACACTTCACACATGTCCCCCCCCCCCCCCCCCCCGTGAGTACTAACACTCTTTTTCATAGTACATATTAACGCTCATGGGCGATTTGGTAAAACCCATAAGTGCGGCCATGTGATCTGTCAACAACGTTGTCTCGGACATTTCGATCATAATGATCGTCGTCACATAGGGATCAACATGACAAGGTTCCAGCCAAGCTTATGTTCTACAAGCCCCCACTCTCGCAAAGCTCTTTGGGTGTTATCCTGCGAGCCCCCACTCTCGCGAGGTCATCACTTTAGCAACATGGTATTCTCCTATATTCGGTGAGCTTATACACGTTTTGGGTCATCGCTGCACCAACTAAGGCCCTCGGCTTGGGGACGATGACATTCTATTCAGTTCCGCGGGGACATACTCACAAGGTTTTTGCGACGACAACCATAGCACTCTCTTTAAATCCGCAATACCATACTTGCGAGGCCCTCACTTCTACTCTGTGAGCTCACCTCGCAAGGCCATGGGGCATTTTCCCTTAATTCAGCGAGTTTCCACTCGCGAGATCATCATTACAACAGCCAAGGTGTAGGTTCACTTTAATGTCATGAGTTCATACGTGTGAAGTCTTCCATTTGACAATCGTGGTGCACTTTTTAATTCCGCGGGTGCCTACTCGCCGGGTCGTGGCTTCAACCAATACTGTGTTCTTCTTCTTTTTATTCTGCGAAATTCATATTTGTGGCTACGTCGATTAAATGACTATGGTATGCTCTTTAGTGACCGCGAGATCATACTCGTGAGGGACAGCTCGAGCAACTATGATCTCTTTAATTCCGCCAATTTATAGTCACGAGGTCGTCGCTTCATCAATTATGATGTTCTACTTAAACTCGTGAGTTCATACTCGCGCGGTATTTGCATCAACAACTATAGTATTCGTTTAAGTTTCACGAGCTTATACTCTGCGAGGTCTCCCCCTCAAAAACATGGTATTCTCTTATATTTTGCGAGCTCTTATCGCATTCTCTTGAGGTATTCTATCTAATTTCGTGAGCTCATCTCACAAAGTTATTTGGATGTTATTTTATATTCCACGAGCTCATCTCGCGAGGTTCTCTGGGTATTATCTTTTATTCCGCGAGCTCATCTCGTGTTCTCTGGAGTTATTCTATCTTATTCCACGAGCTTCTCTCGCGAGGTTCTTTGGGTGTTATCTTTTTATTCCGCGAGCTCATCTCGCGTTCACTGGAGGTATTCTATCTTATTCTGCAAGCTCATCTCGCGAGGTTCTTTGGGTGTTATCTTTTATTCCGCGATCTCATTTCGCGTTCTCTGAAGGTATTCTAACTTATTCCGCAAGCTCATTTCGTGAGATTTTTTGGGTGTTATCTTTTATTCCGTAAGCTCATTTCGCATTTTCTGGAGATATTCTATCTTATTCTGCGAGCTCATCGCGCGAGATTCTTCGGGTGTTATCTTCTATTCCGCGAGCCCATCTCGCATTCTCTAGAGGTATTCTATCTTATTCCGCAAGCTCATTTCGCGAGGTTTTTTGGGTGTTATCTTTTATTCTGTAAGCTCATCTCATATTTTCTGGAGGTATTCTATATTATTCCGCGAGCTCATCGCGTGAGGTTCTTTGAGTGTTATATTCTATTTCGCGAGCTCATCTCGTGTTCTTTGGAGATATTCTATCTTATTCTGCGAGCTCATCTCGCGAGGTTCTCTGAGTGTTATCTTTTATTCCGCAAGCTCATCTCGCGTTCTCTGGAGGTATTCTATCTTATTCCGCGAGCTCATCACGCGAGGTTCTTTGGGTGTTATGTTCTATTCCGCGAACTAATCTCACGTGATCTCAAAGTATTCTATCTTATTCCGCGAGCTCGTTTTGCAAGGTTTTGGCGAGCCTATCTTATCCCGCGAGCTCCTCTCGCGAAATCTTGAGGTGTTTTGTCTTATTTAGCGAGATCATTACTTCAGTGATCGTGATATACACTCTATCTCTTCAATATATTAACAGAGCAGGACTTCACATTCCACAAAGTGTGCTCCTTGATTATGTGAGCTCAACTCACGAGATTTTGGGATCTTCCCTCTTATTCTGCGAGTTCATCTCGCAACGTTTTGGGGGTGTTCGTGTTAACTCGGCCAAAGTCAGTGGTTTATACTTCATGCTAAGTATTCAAAGGTGTTATTGCTCATTACTCACTCTGAGAAGGGAAGTTATCGTCAATAAGGTCATGTAAAATATATTTGTTTTATTATTGTCATTTGCTAACATAAACCAAAGTTACATGCTCATTCATTTTTGTTCTGTCTCTTCGGTATTACAGGTTAGAGCGAGATGAAGACCTCGAGTTGTGATGTTGTCGTAGTCTGGGTCCCTGCGCGAGCTCCTCTCCCGCATACCGGCTACTTGCCCCCTCGAGTGATATTAAAGACCTCGAGTTGTGATGTTGTCGTAATCTGGGTCCCTGTGCGAGCTCCTTTCCCGCATACCGACTACTTTCCCCCTCGAGTGATATTGAAAACCCTTGAGTTGTGATGTTGTCGTAGTCTGGGTCTCTGCGCGAGCTTCTCTCCCGCATACCAGCTACTTCCTCCCTCAAGTGATATTGAAGACCTCGAGTTCTGATGTTTTCGTAGTCCGGGTCCCTGCACGAGCTCCTCTCCCGCATACCGGCTACTTGACCCCTCGAGTGATATTGAAAATCTCGAGTTGTGATGTTATCGTAGTCCGGGTCCATGCACGAGCTCCTCTCTCGCACACCGGCTACTTGCCCGCTCGAGTGATATTGAATACCTTGAGTTGTGATGTTGTCGTAGTTCGGGTCCCTGCATGAGCTCCTCTCCCGCATACCGGCTACTTGCCCCCATCGAGTAATATTGAAGACTTCGAGTTGTGATGTTGATGAAGCTCGGGTCCCTGCACGAGCTCCTCTCCCGTACACTGACTACTTGCCCCTGTTTAATGTTGAAGACCTCGAGTTGTGATGTTGTCGTAGTCTTAGTCCATGCGCGAGCTTCTCTCCTGCACACCGGATACTTGCCCCCTCGAGTGATTTTGAAGACCTCGAGTTGTGATGTTATCATGGTTTGGGTCCCTGTGTGAGCTCCTCTCTCACACACAAGCTACTTGCCCCCTCGAGTGAGTTGAAGTCCTCGAGATGTAATGTTGTCATAGTCCGGGTCCTTGCGCGAGCTCCTCTCCCGCACAACGGCTACTTGCCCCGTCGAGCGAGTTGAAGTCCTCGAGCTATGATGTTGTCCTAGTCTGGGTTTCAGCGTGAGCTGCTCTCCCGCATACCGGCTACTTGCCCTCTCGAGTGAATTGAAGTCCTGGAGCTGTGATGTTTGTGCGAACAGAAAATAAATAGACCGAAAATTTGGAGTAACAAATTTTATTATCCAAAAAGGTGTTTATTACAAAGGTATAGCCTCCCTTTTATAGAATGGAGAAGATGAGAGATATTACAATTAAGCAATGCGAGATTAAATAATTACATGTGTTGAAGCCAAATTTGGCTTCTGTGGAGTTCGGGGTCCCAAAAGAGGGGTGACCGCGAACCTACTACCCTCAAGCGAACGATCTAGGCACAAGATTAGGAACACAAGGGACAGACCCAAGGTCTCAGCGTGGAGGACCCACCGCATACCCGGAAGACTAACAAACTCTTCCCCTCCCAAGCCAAAGGCTGAGCTAAGACACCTTCGGAGGGCGCTCTCGGCCGACCGAAACATCTAAGGAGGATCTCGAGATCGACTCTCTCCTATCCAGATGTGTCTCATTGGGTCTACACAAAATGCTCCTCACCTGCCCTACTGATGGCGCGAACTCGCCGAGCAATTCCACGACACGCTACCCAAACTGGGCCACGAACAGCGTAACTCCGCTGTCCTAAAAGGCTGTCAACAGGCCATGAGGGGCTTCCCGACAACTATACCTCGAGGCCCCCACGGGGCGAGCGGTTCTCGAGAACACCGCCCGCCTAATACGAAGAAGAAAGCTACACATCCTCAGAGCATCACAGATATTAAAAGAATATTACAGGAATATGAATTCCATACTTCGGCACGCAGGCCGGCAATATAAACAAAAAAGACCTTCGAGGGCCGGCACAAGCTTGAGCTTAAGCCCGCTACTCCCCGCCTGGTACTGCAACACCTGTACGCCAACGTCTCGACAAGCGGCGGTCAGCTAAACGCCAGTTGGTCAACATAAGTTCGCCGAACATATTGCACATACCCCTTTTTCGGGGCTATGGTGCGCATTCCCTGCAAATGGAAAATATACAACTTTCTCGGAGTCTTCTCCGGGAACCCCAGAACATCACCAATCCGACTCACACGTTCGGATGGGCTTCACACAGCATGCCTAAACCAGTACTCACGCTTCCGGGTGCTAACACAGTTAATTGCGGGGACGTACATGTCAACCCGTCGGAGAGCTCCCTTCCTCCACCCGTTGGTGGAGAGGGGCTTCCATGCAAATATGGAAACTGAGGGTTTCACCTGCCCAAGTAGAAATTTCGTTACCCTTGACGCGTGCTTGGCGGCGGTGCCGGGAGAGGAGCCCGTGGCTAGCTTAGTCCTGAGTGGTTGCGACGGTGGCCGATCTCCACTCCAGGATGAGCCTTGCTCTAGTTGTAATCTTGATCCCTCCTGGGGGATGAAATCCCCATGCCCTCTTTGACCGAGCCCCGTTGGGAGAGAAGAAATCACCTCCATCTCTCTCTTGATGGCTGGCTCGAGCTCCAGGCAGCGCCGGGAGGGAAGCTCCCGGCCGGCCTTGCTGTAAGCGGCGCCAGGAGAGGAGCTCCCGGCCGGCCTCGCTGTAGGCGGCGCCGAGAGAGGAGCTCCCGACCGGGCTTGCCTTGCCCTAGGCGGCGGCGAAGAAGGAGAACTGAGAGAGCCGAGCTCGGGCTGCCCCTAGTGGCCGGCGGTGAGAGAGGGGGAGAAGAGCTCGGCCTTGCTTTGCTTAGGCGGCGGCGGGGGAGAGATCGGGAGGCGGGAGCTCGGGTCGTGCTTGCCGGCGTAGAGCAGGTCGGGGGAGAGGGTGGCGAGGCGCGGCTCGGGCTGCTGCTTGCCGGCGGCGGGAGAGAGAAAGGGAGGGGGCGGGTTTCTTCTTCTTACTCGAACCCTAGCGGGAGAGAGAGCCAAAAAATGCCTCAACCCGTACCTGCTGCTTCTCCTTTTTTTATTTTTTCCCTCCGCCTGTACCCCCCTGCTGCTATTCTTCTTTTTCTTTTCTTTTGGACCGAGCCACCTGCCCCTCTTTACCAATCTCATCCCCTCTCCTATATAATATATATACACACACACACACACACACACATATATATATATATATATATATATATATATATATATATATATATATATATATATATATATATATATATATATATATATATAAAATATATATAAACATATAATATATATAAATATATATTACAACAATAAACTTATATATATATATATATATTAAAGACTATGCACATGAAACCTTCGCACGCACACACGAGCACCCGCGCGTCTTCGAACGGGGCGGTACCACATTGCCGCTCATAGTACGTCCCGAGTGCGCCGTTTGGGGAGGATCCCGCTCGACCGGATACGGGGTTGTACACAATCCCCGCTTTTTTCGAGGTTGGCACAAGCTCGGAAAGAAATGTCCAACCCCAAGTTTCCGGCGAGTGGGAGCCGACCCAAAGAAAAATTTTAGAGAAAAACTCACTTGGAGATAAAGAGAGCTCCACGCCAGGGCTTAGATCAGAAACAACTCACTATGTTGAATATGCTGTAAAAACCAACCGATTTATCAAAAATCAAACCAAATTAACAATTGACGTGGAAAGCAACGACAGTATATGTTTTGAAATGCAAGAGGCTATTACTTCAGATGGGCGTACGTTTTATAAACACAATTATTCTTTTTGAATCTCTTTCTGTAACGGTGGTATAACAAGGAGCAAATTTTATGAGAAACTAGCATAGAATGAGGATTTAAACGTAGGAGCAGGTAAAGGTATAGAAGGACCGATAAATCTTAGCATACCCGCTCGATCAGTATGGACAGGTAAAGATCAACCTTATAATGATTTATTAACACGACTAATAGTTCTCCTCTAGTTCCCATCACTACAACCTTTGCTAATCCCTTGGATGAATTCACTGATATGTTCAATATGGATGTTGAAACACTTTAACACGACCAATAGTTCTCCTCTAGTTCCCATCACTACAACCTTTGTTAATCCCTTGGATGAATTCACTGATATGTTCAATATGGATGTTGAAACACTAGATGATGATGACGAGGAATGCGCAACAGCTTTATCAAAGATAATAATAGGTGAATCTAGCACTGCTGAGAATCTGTAAAACGAAATGTTTAAAACATTATTCCATAATCTAGACACACGAGCTTATAAGAACCCTTAAGCAGCAGGAAAAATAATACAACATATGTAGCTATAATCAGTAGGTTTTTAAAGATTGTCCGCATATGATAGGACATTTAAAATCATTAGCTGGCAGAATTACTTAACGAATACATTTTATGATAGTTATCTGTTGTCGTCATGTAGTCTGAGTCGTATATCATATCATGTAGTCTGAGTCGTATATCGTATTATATCGAGAATTACTTTTGGTCGAGTCATGTTCGTTGACTAGTATATATATTTATATTTTAATATATAAAAAACTTTCATCTGTTATAAACATACATCTATTCCAAAACCAAGAACCAGGACCTCTGTCCCGCAGGCGAGCCTACGGACCTGCCAGCTAGATGAGAGCCTGCGCAGCGGGTCTACCTGGGGCCGAGCCGAGCTCGGGGTGCCGATGAAGATCCCAAACCAAACCTATCCCCCACAGGCGAGCCTACGGACCTGCCAGCTAGATGAGAGCCTGCGCAGCGAGTCTACCTGGGGCCGAGCCGAGCTCGGGGTGCCGATGAAGATCTCAAACCAAAACCTATCCCCCACAGATGAGCCTACGGACCTGCCAGCTAGATGAGAGCCTGCGCAGCGGGTCTACCTGGGGCCGAGCCGAGCTCGAGGTGCCGATGACGATCTCAAACCAAACATATCCCCCACAGGCGAGCCTGCGGACCTGCCAGCTAGATGAGAGCCTGCGCAGCGGGTCTACCTGGGGCCGAGCCGAGCTCGGGGTGCCGATGACGTTCTCAAACCAAACCTATCCCCCACAGGCGAGCCTACGGACCTGCCAGCTAGATGAGAGCCTGCGCAGCGGGTCTACCTGGGGCCGAGCTGAGCTCGGGGTGCCGATGACGATCTCAAACCAAACCTATCCCCCACAGGCGAGCCTACGGACCTGCCAGCTAGATGAGAGTCGGCGCAGCGGGTCTACCTGGGGCCGAGCCGAGCTCGGGTGCCGATGACGATCTCAAACCAAACCTATCCCCCACAGGCGAGCCTTCGGACCTGTCAGCTAGATGAGAGCCTGCACAGCGGGTCTACCTGGGGCCGAGCCGAGCTCGGGGTGCCGATGACGTTCTCAAACCAAACCTATCCCCCACAGGCGAGCCTACGGACCTGCCAGCTAGATGAGAGCCTGCGCAGCGGGTCTACCTGGGGCCGAGCCGAGCTCGGGGTGCTGATGACGATCTCAAACCAAACCTATCCCCCACAGGCGAGCCTACGGACCTGCCAGCTAGATGAGAGCCTGCACAGCGGGTCTACCTGGGGCCGAGCCGAGCTCGGGGTGCCGATGACGTTCTCAAACCAAACCTATCCCCCACAGGCGAGCCTTCGGACCTGCCAGCTAGATGAGAGCCTGCGCAGCGGGTCTACCTGGGGCCGAGCCGCGCTCGGGGTAGTGCAGAACCAAGAACCAGGACCTCTCCCCCACAGGCGAGCCTACGGACCTGCCAGTTAGTAGGAGCCATGCAGTGGGTCTACCTGGGGCCGAGCCGCGCTCGGGGTAGTGCAGAACCAAGAACCAGGACCTCTCCCCCACAGGCGAGCCTACGGACCTGCCAGCTAGTAGGAGCCAGGCAGCGGGTCTACCTGGGGCCGAGCCGCGCTCGGGGTAGTGCAGAACCAAGAACCAGGACCTTTCCCCCACAGGCGAGCCTACGGACCTGCCAGCTAGTAGGAGCTAGGCAGCGGGTCTACCTGGGGCCGAGCCGCGCTCGGGGTAGTGCAGAACCAAGAACCAGGGCCTCTCCCCCATAGGCGAGCCTACGGACCTGCTAGCTAGTAGGAGCCAGGCAGCGGGTATACCTGGGGCCGAGCCGCGCTCAGGGTAGTGCATAACCAAGAACTAGGACCTCTCCCCTACATGTGAGCCTACGGACCTGCCAGCTAGTAGGAGCCAGGCAGCGGGTCTACCTGGGGCCGAGCCGCGCTCGGGGTACCTCTACCCGGTCAATCTCTACCCACTACGGGGCGCATCTACCCGCTACATCCACCCTCCTGAGAACGAGGGTCGATCATATAATATTCTCCCTAAGACACGTTTTGATCTCCAGGACCGAACATCCTAGCGACAAGTGGGGAATGGGAGGGGACTTCTTTCATCACATGACTCTGGTCGTCACTTGATCCCTCTTCTATAGCCATGATGTTCGACTGAGTTTTTCTGTGTTGGCCACTCTCCACGCTCACCGCACCATAACTGTTGAAGCCAAATTTGGCTTCTGTGGAGTTCGGGGTCCCAAAAGAGGGGTGACCGCGCACCTACTACCCTCAAGCGAACGATCTAGGCACAAGATTAGGAACACAAGGGACAGACCCAAGGTCTCAGCGTGGAGGACCCACCGCATACCCGGAAGACTAACAAACTCTTCCCCTCCCAAGCCAAAGGCTGAGCTAAGACACCTTCGGAGGGCGCTCTCGGCCGACCGGAACATCTAAGGAGGATCTCGAGATCGACTCTCTCCTATCCAGATGTGTCTCCTTGGGTCTACACAAAATGCTCCTCACCCGCCTTACTGATGGCGCGAACTCGCCGAGCAATTCCACGACACGCTGCCCAAACTGGGCCACGAACATCGTAACTCCGTTGTCCTAAAAGGCTGTCAACAGGCCATGAGGGGCTTCCCGACAACTATACCTCGAGGCCCCCACGGGGCGAGCGGTTCTCGAGAACACCGCCCGCCTAATACGAAGAAGAAAGCTACACATCCTCAGAGCATCACAGATATTAAAAGAATATTACAGGAATATGAATTCCATACTTCGGCACGCAGGCCGGCAATATAAACAAAAAAGACCTTCGAGGGCCGGCACAAGCTTGAGCTTAAGCCCGCTACTCCCCGCCTGGTACTGCAACACCTGTACGCCAACGTCTCGACAAGCGGCGGTCAGCTAAACGCCAGTTAGTCAACATAAGTTGGCCGAACATATTGCACATACCCCTTTTTCGGGGCTATGGTGCGCATTCCCTGCAAATGGAAAATATACAACTTCCTCGGAGTCTTCTCCGGGAACCCCAGAACATCACCAATCCGGCTCACACGTCTGGATGAGCTTCATACAGCATGCCTAAACCTGTACTCACGCTTCCGGGTGCTAACACAGTTAATTGCGGGGACGTACACGTCAACCCGTCGGAGAGCTCCCTTCCTCCACCCGTTGGTGGAGAGGGGCTTCCATGTAAATATGAAAACTGAGGGCTTCACCTGCCCAAGTAGAAATTTCGTTACCCTTGACGCGTGCTTGGCGGCGGTGCCGGGAGAGGAGCCCGTGGCTAGCTTAGTCCTGAGTGGTTGCGACGGTGGCCGATCTCCACTCCAGGCCGAGCCTTGCTCTAGTTGTAATCTTGATCCCTCCTGGGGGATGAAATCCCCATGCCCTCTTTGACCGAGCCCCGTTGGGAGAGAAGAAATCACCTCCATCTCTTTCTTGATGGCTGGCTCGAGCTCCAGGCAGCGCCGGGAGGGAAGCTCCCGGCCGGCCTTGCTGTAAGCGGCACCAGGAGAGGAGCTCCCGGCCGGCCTCGCTGTAGGCGGAGCCGGGAGAGGAGCTCCCGGCCGGGCTTGCCTTGCCCTAGGCGGCGGCGAAGAAGGAGAACTGAGAGAGCCGAGCTCGGGCTGCCCCTAGTGGCCGACGGTGAGAGAGGGGGAGAAGAGCTCGGCCTTGCCTTGCTTAGGCGGCAGCGGGGGAGAGATCGGGAGGCGGGAGCTCGGGTCGTGCTTGCCGGCGTAGAGCAGGTCGGGGGAGAGGGTGGCGCGGCGCGGCTCGGGCTACAAGCTTGTACCATGCTCCCGTGCCCAAATAAATAACCCTTAACTCATGGGGCCCACCTTTCTTTCCCCCCCATCTCCCAAAAATTTCCCGCCATCTCTCTCCCAATTTTTTTCATCATCTTCCCCAATTTTTCCTTCTCTCATGTGAACCCGTCTGCTCCATTAGGGTTTCGGGAAAGCTCCTGCTGCCGGTTCCGACCGTCGGGAAAGCTCCTCCTACCACACCTTACCTACGGAGTTCGGATAACGGCAGAAGACCGTGAGTGTGTCATTACTACTCCGCCATTACTTCCCCGTCTCTTTGCCCTCATCGTGTTTGTTCTCCCTAAAGTTTCAGATCATGCAGGAGTCACATGAGAAACCTGTCGTAGATAGTTTTGGCAATATGAGTCTTCATTCTTTCTTCTCTTTTGTGGATCTTCCTTTAATTTAAGTTCAGCCTCTTTCTCTTCGATTATCATCAAAATTATAGCTGTAATACACACTGGAATTGACTCCGTTACAACTGGAATTCATTATGTTACAACTGGAATTTATTATGTTACAATTGGATTTTATTCTTTTACAACTGGATTTTATTATTTTACAATTCGAATTTATTCTTTGCCAACTGCATTTAACTTGCGAGTATTTTTTCCCTAAATGATAGAAATCTACAGTATCATTCCCTATTGTACATAGTGAAGAGGAAGCATACTCTATGTACTGCGATTATGCCCATAAAACTGGATTCAGCGTGCGGAAGCAAAATATTATCTATTGGGCACATACCAGATTTATTAAGGGCCGAGGGTATAGTTGCGCAAAAGCTGGTTTAAAGGTTTCCAAACCGTTGAATGACGAACAACAAAAATACCGTAAATTGGATACTCGTACAGATTGTTTGGCTTGCATATATTTTAATGCAGACAAAAAAGGTAAGAATTGGGAGGTTACGAAGTTCGTCGAGGAACATAATCACACACTTGCATCAGAGAATGACAAGCACCTACTGAGGTCTCATCGCAGTATATCTACTATTCAAGCTAGTCTTCTAAAGAATATGACAGGTGTTGGTATTAGAACAACCGATGCATACAATTTTCTTGCAGATGAAGTGGGCGGTGTTGAAAATGTGGGGTTTTGCAAGTCCGATGCTTATAATTTTGTCCAACGCGAAAGAAGAGCGCTAATAGATAGTGGGGATGCTATCAGCTTGTCCAAAGTATTGCAGGATAGACAATTCGAGGATAATATGTTCTCTTATGATATCCAAACTGATGAGATGAATAGACTTATTAGTTTTCTTTGGATCGACGACCATAGCAAAATTGATTACGATTGCTTCGGTGACGTTATCGTGTTCGATACTACATATCGGCTGAATAAGTATAATTTGGCATGTGCGCCCTTTATTGCTGTTAATCATCATTGGCAGAATATTTTTGTAGGAGGGGCTTTCATTGCAACGGAGACCATAGATTCCTTTTGCTGGGTGTTCGAGACCTTTTTGAGGTTTGTTGGAGGAAAACAACCCACCACTATATTTACAGATCAAGATCAGGCAATGGTCGTTGCCATTGAGAGAACTTTTCCCAATAGTCGACATCGGTTGTGTCAGTGGCACATCTCAAAGAAAGCCCTGTCAAAGGTACCCGCTTTCAATAATGATAAAGTTGTACGATCACTTTTCTACCATTGTATGAGTAAATGTGATTCTGAGATTGAATTTGAGAAGTGCTGGAGCGATATGGTTACAAGAGGAAACTTGAGGGACAACAGATGGTTGTGTGACTTATATAAGGTTAGAATGAAGTGGTCCACTGCTTTCAATAAATCAAGATTAGATCTGGGCATATTATCTACACAAAGAAGTGAGTCGGCTAATAATGTTTTGCATGGTTGTTCCAAAGCAACCAGTTCCCTAGTTGAATGTTATATTGGGTTGGATAAATTGACCTCGAACTGGCGTCGATCTGAACATGATGAAGACTTTCGATGCAAACATGGTACTGTAACTCCGAAAATTCAACATTGTCACCTACTCAAACATATTTCAAAAATCTACACTCGAAAGAGTTTCTCCATATTTGAGCAAGCATATATGGACGGCACAGTTGGTGTATGTGTCGTAGAAGAATCAAGAATAAGTGAAAATCACATTTTGTATGCTACCCAACATTGTGAATCAACCGAGGATCATAAACACTGGTTTGTAACAGTTGATTCAACAAATTTTGATGCAGATTGTTCGTGTAAGGGTTTTCAAACCAAAGGAGTACTATGCAAACACATATTGAGGGTGTATAATCATAAAAATGTTAAGCAAATTCCTGCCAAGTACATACTCAACAGATTTACTTTAAAAGCGAAGAAGGGTATGTATCTTTCAAAGGAAGCAAGACCGAAAGACTTTGATTCAAATTTAGTTTTTAAAAATCATATGATGCGGTTTACGTATGATCTCACCCGTCGAGTAGAGAATTGCAAGCTTGCGAAAGAGTACCTACACAGTGCCTTGATTGAGGTTGCTAAGAAGGTAGATGAAATAATAGATGAAGATGAAATGATGAAAAATGGTGTTATTGATGAAAATGACAAAAATAAGGGACTAGTTCGAGATCCACCGGCAAGGCGAAGTAAGGGCCAATCTAACAACCGGCCTAAGAGTCATTGGGAAAAATCATCGAAAAGAAAAAGTAAGATTATTTAGCTTAAAATTTCTTTGTTTGTTTTACAATATTTAATTCGCATTTCCTACTTTTTCTAGCTGCTAGAGATAATTCAAAGAGGAAAGCTCATTTCGTGGATGACGTGAAACAAGAGCCCAAGGAATACAACTTCTTAGATAATATATCCCTTGAGAGTTTTGCGGCTCCCGTTGATACAGCTCCATCCTGCCAGAACTTAAATGTTCCAACGAACTTGGGAGGTCCAGTGGATATACATTATAAATTTTCCGCAATTCCCGATGTTTTAAAATGGTAACGAGATGTGTATTGCATGAAGATGTATTTATGACTATCAATGTAACGATTAGCATCATCAAGCAAGTTTAGCTCATGCTTTTATGATCACCACAATCGTGTCAAACGGAGTCTTAGTTGCATCATCAAGCAAAAAAGAGAAACATGAAAAAAATTCAAACACTAGCTCCGTTTGCCACGGCGGTGACGTTTTGAACATAATGATTATGAACGGTCGTTTGTGAACGCCCGACCTCAACTAAGGAACTTCATCCCCTTTATCATGAAATGTTATTCAAGAAGGGTGAAGACATTTCTTTATGCCCAATCATTAAAGAAGAGTCCACCGCATCATACAAATTATACTATGCATTTCTGATCCGTGTCATTGTCCCAGTAGGTAATATTTCAAGTTTTCTCTAGATAATTAAAAATTAAATCCATTTTCTTTAAGCAATGAAGACTGAAAAATCCGGCAAAAAGAGGCAACCAATTCGGCTCGGATCCTCGGCATGTCCTTCCCCCAAGTCCGGTGACTCTTCCAATCCACTGGTCCCACTACCACACTGGCTTCCATATATTTCATCACAAATATCCCGCAATCGTTGCCGGTGTCCTGAGTAGGAAGCCCTTCAACGACGTGTAGTGGTCATAGCGCTATATCTTTGGGAAGCACATCATTTGTGTCTTCTTGAAGGTACCTCATCTGCACATATAAAGTAGGGGTAATCATATATTGAGCGTCAAGATAATCTGCACATATGAAGTTATAAGTTATTTGAATAATATAACTACGTACATGGTCCCGTAGGGGTGTCCTGTGCGTGGGATTCAGCATTGAGTCATAGAAATCCCAGTTATGTTTTTTAAGATTGGCAACCAACAGGACCCAATGGCTAGCAATATGGCATGACATAACAATAACCTCAGCAGCTCCAACTGACTCATGAGTGATATGCTCGACCAGTCTATGACTGATCTTGCCGCATGATTTTAAATACTGCATATAATAAGCAAAAAATAGTCAGTACGTAAGAAATAAATAGTCAGCATTTTCATGATTTATCTTTCATTACCGCATGATTTGAAGAGACGGACAAAAAATTGACCATGTGATTCACATCTTTCTCTTTGAGGCTATTTAGAACGTACGCATATGCGTCCAAATGCGAGGAGCACACTCATCCAGTCCCTAGGATATCAATCAAGCTTGATCGAGAAATAAAAATATTCCCTCTCTCAATAACAATCGAGTCCATGAATATAGAACAAGTGGTAAAATTACACGAATATAACAGTAAAGTAAATAAAAAAAATTACGTACCGATTTGGATATCGGTCCATCACGAATATGATCATCTCCCTATCTTCGGGACAAAGTGCATCCCTACCCGGGTATATTGGCTAGTATTCCTTGTCAGCCCTCTTCTTTTGTTTCCCCTTTATTGGTGTACGTCTCACTTTGCTTAGCACTTTCGTAGAATCATCTACTATGAAGCTGACCTACTTCTCCTTCACCTCCCCTTCCTTAACTTCCTCCCCCTTCACCTCCTTATCCTTCACCCCCTCATCCTTCACGTCCTCCTCATTCACTTTCCACTCATTGTCAAGGTGTAACAGGGCCGCCAAACGATCAAATTTTTCTTGAATAAAGATCCTCAATTGGCCGACTGCTACATCAACATAGCTTTTAAATCGAGCCTCCTTACTCTTCTCTCTCTTCTCCTTCATTGTCCTCCTCTTCTTTTTTTCCTTACTCACTTCTTCCTCCTCCTTCACTTTTTTCTCTTCCTTCTCCTTCTTCACTTTCTTTTCATTCTCTTCCTTCTCTTCCTTTTCTTTCTTCCCTTTCTTCTTTATCTCATTTATCTCCTCCTTCTTCCCTCTTAACCTCTTCTTATCCTTCTTCAGCCTATACTGCTCCATTTTATCCTCTTTCTCCATTTTCTCCTTCTTCACACTTCTCCTCTCCTCCTCTTCCTCAAAGCTTGATGAGTCTTCCTCTCTTTCTCCTCCTAACAAGTCTTGCTCCTCAACCGATATATAAACAAAAGACTTCCGAACCTGTATGCAAACAAGCACGTCATGTTACATGTTCATAAAATAATTAATCCAATAAATAACGATGTACTACTTACAACATTGGGCATTGACAGCTGGGCTCGGAGTCTTGAACAATGCAATGCGCTAAAGGTAAGCTGGAAGGACCATCGGTGCAATCAGGGAGTGGCCATTTCTCTGCATGTCGATGCTACAGAGGTATGCTCCAAAAACCATACCTACAACATGATATTAAATATCTACAAGCAATCAATAAAGAACAATGTTATGACAAGTATAAATTGTACGTGCTCTTGCTTACCACTAGAATAACAGAGCACCCCTCAAGGTAGCCTAGATTTTTCATCTCCTCCCCAATAGCAATCTCTTTCATATAAGCAAAATGAGAGTAGAGAAAGGTGTGTATGGCCTTCGGCCAGTTCACTGCTGCAAAATCCTCCAACCCTTTGAATTTCAAAAGACAGGTTGGCACTTTCAGTCCTTTCAAAGGGAAGAAGAAAGCTGTCAATACATATTTAATAAGAGCATTTATTCTCCTTGACTGTAGGGTTGGTGAACTATCCTCTACTGTCAGGTCAGCTAGCTCTTGCACCAACTCCTTATGCTTGAGGTTAGACAAGGGAATTCTATCGAATTGAAATTCTTTTCTCCGGTTTGGAAGACCCAATATGAGTGCAACATGATTCATTGTAAATTTCACATAAAAGTTACCAAGGAGAAAAGCATTCCTTCTGGCAGAGTAAGATCTAATAATATAATATAACAGAGGAATATTTTGTTGAATAGTGGGCATGTTAAACAATTGTAGAATTCCTATCTCACGGAGAGTCTCTTTGGAGTCTTCGGAGAGGACATCCAACAAAGATTTGGCATTCTCTTTGAATGTCTTAATAGCACATCTGCTATATAAGTAACTGGAACCTGGCATCTGTGAATGAGAAGGAAAAATAAAAGAAGCTCAAACAATATTACAACTGGAAACAATACAACATTACAATTGGAATCTAACGAGAATCAAACTGGAATGTAACTGGAATGTAACTTGAATAAAAACAAAAGCAGTTGGAATTAAAAACCTAGTAACTGCAACTATAAGCGCAAGTGAAATGTAACTACAACTAGAATTAAACTGGAAGTTAACTACAGAGCAACTATAATTATGGTGGACACTATAAAATAAACTACAATTGGAATGAAATTGAAAATCAATATTGGAACCTGACATCTGGGAATGAGAAGGAAAAATAAAAGAAGCTCAAACAATATTACAACTGGAAACAATACAACATTGCAATTGGAATCTAACGAGAATCAAACTGGAATGTAACTTGAATAAAAACAAAAGCAGTTGGAATTAAAAACCTAGTAACTGCAACTATAAGCGCAAATGAAATGTAACTACAACTGGAATTAAACTGGAAGATAACTACAGAGCAACTATAATTATGGTGGACACTACAAAATAAACTACAATTGGAATGAAACTGAAAATCAAAATTTTTATACCTTGAAGGAGTAGTAATGACAACCTCCAATAACGAATGTGTTCCGCTCTAGATGGAACTGAAAATCCGTTGGATGTGAAGACCGATTTTTCCGGTAATGGCAGAAATAAAATAGGAAGCACTGAGTTTTCAGCCCGAATCAACGCGCTGGGGCGAGTATGGTGGAGTTCTGGAGTAGAAACGGAGACCTCCAGTTGCTTCCGCCGTGAAGGGGGGGAGACCTCCGGTTCCTGGATTTCTGTCGTAACCCTAGGAATGCACGGAGAATGCACAGCGAGAGACGAGGAAGGGGAGAAAAATTCAAAATGAAATTTTTGGGAGATAGGGGGGAAAAAAAGGTGGGCCCCATGAGTTAATGGTTATATATTTGGGCACGGGAGCATGGTACAAGCTTGTACCTAAAAATTTTCTGCGGGAGAGAGAGCCAAAAAATGCCTCAACCCGTACCTGCTGCTTCTCCTATTTTATTTTTTCCCTCCGCCTGTACCCCCCTGCTGCTATTCTTCTTTTTCTTTTCTTTTGGACCGAGCCACCTGCCCCTCTTTACCAATCTCATCCCCTCTCCTATAATATATATATATATATATATATATATATATATATATATATATATATATATATATATATATATATATATATATATATATATATATATATAATATAATATATATAAATATATATTACAACAATAAACTTATATATATATATATTAAAGACTATGCACACGAAACCTTCGCACGCACACACGAGCACCCGCGCGTCTTCGAACGGGGCAGCACCACATTGCCGCTCATAGTACGTCCCGAGTGCGCCGTTTGGGGAGGATCCCGCTCGACCGGATACGGGGTTGTACAACATGTGTAAGCGGTTTAACATAAAAACAAGTCGAACAGGTTGCACGGTTAGACGAATAGGCTAATCGCCCGACAACCACCAGAAGGAGAGAACAAGCCGTCATGGGAGACCGTCATACCGCCCGGTCTCCAAGTCGCCTTAGACAAACCGTCAGATCGCCCGGACACCAACAACAACAGTCCAACCACCAAACCGGTGGAGAGAAACCGACAGACCGCTCGTTCTCTAATCCGCCAGAGTCAAACCGCCAGACCGCCCGGTCTCCATACAGCAACACTCCCCCTCAAGCTGGAGCATATATATCGATCATGTGCAGCTTGTCGCAAATGTGAAGAAAGGAGGCGGACACCGGCTTGGTGAAAATATCTGCCAACTCTTTATCGGAGGTGACCAACATATTACAAATTTGTTTCTTCAAAATCTCTTCCCGAATAAAGTGGCAGTCGACTTCAATGTGCTTTGTTCTCTCATGGAAGACCGGATTTTTGGAGATGTATATAGCGGTCTTGTTGTCACAAAACATAGGTAGAGGATGGTTGTAGACCTCTCCTAAGTCAAGCATGAGAGCCCATAACCACTTCAATTCACATGTGGTCGACGTCATACTTCAATATTTTGTTCTGCGCTGGACCTGGAGATGACAGACTGTTTCTTGCTCTTCTAGATCACAAGATTTATCCCCACAAAGGTGCAAAACCCCGACATTGACTTGCGATCTTCTTTGTCATCAGCATAGCTCGAATCTGAGTATGCTTCAACTCTCAAATGACCATTCTTCTGAAAGAGTAGTCCTTTCTCAGCCGTTGATTTAACATAATCCAATATCCTCAGGGCAGACTATAGAGGACACTCTCTAGGAGCTTGCATGAATTGGCTAACCTTGCCTACAGCATAGGCGATGTCGGGTCTGGTCACCATGAGACATATAAGTTTACCAAACAGACGTCTGTACCTCATAACATCTGAAAGAAGAGGAGAGTCATCCGTCTATATTTTATCTTCTCTAGTCACCATGGTGCATCGGGCAGGTTTAGCCTCAGTCATCCTTGCCTCTTTTAGCAAATTAAGAGCATACTTGTGTTGGGAGAGGACAAGGGAATTGGGCTTCCGAGAGATTTCGATCCCCAGAAAGTATTTTGGAGAGCCCATATCCGTTGTGACCAGGTGTTGGCAAAAATGTTTCTTTGTCAAGGTTATCCCAGCTTGGTCATCTCCAGTGAGAAAAATATCATCCACATATACTGCAAGCACCACCAGACCCAGGGAGGTTTTGCGAATAAATAAAGAGTGATTGGTAGAACTTCTCGTAAAACCCACGACCGTCACAATCCCGCTGAACTTGTCAAACCTTGTCTGAGGGCTTTGTTTTAGGCCATAGATAGCCTTCTTTAGTCGGCATACCTGTGTCTCCCCCTGAGCAACATACCCTGGAGGTTGCTCCATGTAGACGTCCTCCCGAAGATCCTCATATAGAAAGACATTCTTAACATCCAGTTGAGAAATAAGCCAATCTATGTTGACAGCCATAGAGAGCAGGACCCTGATAGTGCTGAGACGAGCAACTGGAGAGAAGGTATCAAAATTATCAACTCTATAAGTCTGGGTAAAGCCTTTGGCAACAAGACAGGCCTTACAACGATCCACACTGCCGTCAGGCCGGAACTTCACCACAAAGACCCAGCGACAACCAACGACATCTGTGCCGAAGGGAGGAGGACAAAGGGTCCATGTACCCCGTTCAGTGAGAGTAGTAATCTCCTCATCCATGGCATCCTTCCAATGAGGAACAGTAAGGGCCTCCTGGTAGGAATGGGGGGTGGCAGTGGCCGAGATAGCCAGTGCAAAAGTTTGCGAGAATGGGTAAGACGATCATATGATACAATAGCAACAAGCGGGTGCTAGGTACATGCCTGAACCCCTTTGCGAAGAGCAATGGGGAGATCCAGGTCAGCATGTTCCTCAGCATCCGGAGCATCCGTGGTGGAGAGAGCTGGCCGGAAGTAGAGAGCGACAACGACGGAGAAGAAGGAGATATCGGAGGTGAAGAGAGAGGAGGAGATGACGAAGACAGTGAAGGTGGAAAAACCTCAGTAGGTGTAGATGGGTTGGAGGGAACAGTAGGAGAATCAGAAGCCGCGGGAAGAGGAGATGAGTCGCCAGAGAAATAGGGAGCATTCTCGAAGAATGTAACGTCGGCGGAGACGAACTGCTTGCATAGAATGGGGTCAAAACAACAATAGCCTTTCTGAGTATTAGAGTAGCCCAGAAAGACACATTTGGTGGAGCGAGGGGAGAGTTTGTCACGTGTGGTAGAGGGAGCGTGCACAAAAGCTGTGCACCCAAATATACGTAGAGAGAAAAGAAAAGGATCCTTGTCCGGATAGAGAATGGAGAATGAGGTTTGACTGTGGAGAACCATGGAGGGAATGCGATTGATGAGATAATAGAAAATGAGAACCGCATAGCCCCAATAGGAGCGAGGGACATGCATCTGCGTTAGCAGAGTGCAAGAGACATTAAGGAGGTGACGGTTTTTTGTTCTGCCACCCCATTTTTTTATGAGGAATAGACACAACTAATTTGATGAACAATCCCACGTTGCATACAGAAGGATGAAAAAGCTTGACTAATATACTCCTTAGCATTATCAGAGCGTAAGACTTTAATTGAAACACCAAACTGATTTTGAATTAAATGATAAAAGGATGTCCATACATCGAATAATTCAGAGCGATCTCGTAAGAGATACATCCAAGTACATATAGAAAAGTCATCAATAAAGGTAACAAAATACGAACTACCCCGACCAATGGTAAGGGTAGGAGCAGGATCCCAGATATCAGAGTGAATGAGATTAAACAGACGTGTAGAGCCACAACCTTGCTTCAGTGGTAAGGAGGAATGCTGATGCTTGCCAAGCTGACATGCATCGCAGTTGAGAGGAGAACAATGCGGAGGGAGGTGGGGCAGAAGCTAACGAAGAAGGCATGGAGGAGGATGACCAAGGCAGAGATGCCACTGTTGTTGAAACCGGAATCCGGCCTCTTGTGGAGTTCGATCCTTGGGGAAGGGGTGGTCTCGCGCCTACTTTGCTCTTGCAAGAAAAACAACGAAGAAGACAAGAAGAAACAGACCCAAGGGCTCGGCAGGGAGGTCCCACCACAAACCCGAAAGATCTCTGAGCGCTTCCCCTCCTTAGCCAGAAGCCGAGCTAAGGTACCCTCAGAGAGCACTTGAAAACGAGAGTAAGGAGGCACTAAAAGCGTGCCCTCTGAGGTACCCCTTGGGTCTTATTTATAGTTTTTTTGGAATCTGGACTGCCAATAACCAAAAGAACTGACCTGAAAATACCAAAAAGCCCCTGGTTGGGTCTGCCAACAGCCAAACTCCGCTGTCCTGAGTAGCTATGCGCAGTCCAACCTAGTCTGCCAACAGCATGGCTCCGCCATTCTGAGGGGCCGTTCGCACCCCTGGGAAGTCAGCTCGCCTCCAATCCCCCTCCGCGGGAGGCGGGCACGACCTGGCTCCAGCGGTCCGCCTATTCTTCCTGGGCGAGCGTGAGCCGGACCGCCGCAACCTGCCTGTCTTCTGCCGGGGCGGACAGGCGACCAGGTCGCGTGTAGGGGCTGGCTGGCGGCCATCGCGACCCCCCGATTGGCTCGCTAGTCGCGGGTCGTCGAACCCATCCGCTTTGGTCAGCGATTCTCTGTGCGACCCGCTCGCTCGCCTCACCCGACTCGCTCGCCTGAAATGGGCGGGAGCGGGCCAGCCCCCCTGCCGTATATCTGTTTGCCGCTTGGGTGCGGGTCGCGGGGCTAGGTCTGCTCGACCTCCCTGGCGGGACCCGCTCGCCGGACACGGGGTTGTACACAATCCCCGCTCTTTTTGAGCTTGATACAAGCTTGGAAAGAATCATCCAACCTGCGTGTTCGGCGAGTACTGTGCTGAGCTGGCAGGGAATCTTCTGGTGGGGCCCTACTATCCGGCTATAAATATACCGCTGAGCCCAGGGGGGCTCCCCAGATCCCCTCATTTTTCTTGAACAGACTACAGTTTCTCGATGCCGGTCAACGAAGAGGTGCGAGCTCGCCTGGCGGCAGCGGGCCAGAAGACTCGGGAGGAGGCCCTCGAGGCCGCCCCTTGGCTAGCACGTGGGTCTCCCGGCCCTCTCTTTAGGCCAGCGAAGGGAAAGATTGTTAGGCGGTCTCCGGCGGGTGACCGTCCGGACTCCAGCTCGGCGGCGGGTGTTGAGGTCGTTCCTAGGGTACGTGACCTTCTTCGGTTTATCGTTGTATCTCTGATCTTTTGTCTTGCAGGCGATTCCTTGTGAAGAGGTGGGGAACGGGGGGGGGGGGGGAGGATCGCCCCCCTCCCTTGTCGTCTGAGAGGGTTGCTAGTCCCCCAGGTCTAGACCGCCCACCTCCGAAAACCCCTCGCTCGCCGGCCCCCCACGGACTGGGAAAATCTCTTGAGGCCCTCGAGGGAGAAGCCTTTCAGGGTCGGTCGGGCTCCTCTCGTCCATCCATCGGCGTGGACGACGTGCCAACCCCTGGTAAGCTAGTACTCACCGTTGGCTTTGTCCTCGCTCGCTCCTTCTGAATCACCCTTTTGTAGGCTACAACATGGTCTCCTCCGAAACTGAGATGAGCGAAGGGTATTCGCCTCCGCCCGACGTGGACAGTGTTTCTGATTACCTGGGCGACCCGACCGATACGGTGGGGATGAAGAGGCAGGTGACGCGGTTGTTCCAGAAACACACGTTGTTGCTTCAGGAGCTCGTGAAGAGGGTCGATCAAGACAAGGCCGACACCGAGGCTCGGCTCGCGGCCTTGGAGGGAGCCCCGCGCGCAGCAGAAGGCGACGATGTCACTTCACCGAGCGTGCACTTTACGCGAGCCGAGGAGCGTCTTAGGAATGCCTCAGAGCAAGTCAGCCTGGCTCAGCGGGAGCTGGTGGCGGTTCGCGATTACCACTATCCTCGCGTGCCGCCGCGGTCGGGAACGCAGCGGCGGGGCAGGTGGAAGTGGATCCAGTACTGATCCAGCCTTTCTCCTCCCGCTCGCGGGATATCGCGGAGTTTCTACTATTTCAAAGCCTCATCCTGTGTTTGTAACGATTTGTGACTCTCCTCGCCCGCCTATGGGCCTGACTGTTTGATCTCTAATGTATGCCAAAATTATCATGTTGCTGTTTTTATTTTCCTTGAGGCGGGCCCGAGGGTACTCGCGTTTTCCCCCCCTTCGTCCACTTCCCGTGGCGAGGGCAGGTCTGGGGACGACCTCGCTCAATCCGCCATTCCGATCGTAGCGGGAGCGAGCCGGGGAGCTCGCCCGCCACGGGTCTCCCCGACTTGCTCGGGATCCTGGGCGGGGCTCGGGCTGAGACTCGCCTGCTCATTCTTCGCGCGGACGCGGCCAAGAGAGACCTACTGTTAAACGGTCCTGACGCCGTGGCTGCGCGTTGGGGAGTCGAACCGTCAGGCTCGATTTTCGCTACTCGCACCCCTCCCGTTGGCGGGAAAATTCCCGCCCTTTCTTTTCCCCTATAAATAGGCGTACCCGGTTCTTATCCTTTCATCGCTTCAGAGCACCCTCTCGCCTCCTGTTCTTCGCTAAGCACGATTCGCGCTCGCTCATCGGGGCTGTCTCACTTGAACGGCGGCATGGGCGGCGGCATGGGCGGCGGCGGCGGCGACGCGGACGGGCGAAGCAAGTGCGCCTGGACCTTCTCGGAGCACGACTTTCACCGCGCTATTATCTCAGAGCGCGAATACTTAGAGGCCCTAGGCGACCACATCCCGGCTGGGTTCTCGGTGAGACGGCCCGGGGAGGGGGAGAAGATCAACGATCTATCCGGGAACGAGCTCGCCATTCCCCTGGCCCATTTTGAGGTGGGTCTTCGCCTCCCCCTCTGGCCAGAGGTTCGTCAGGTACTGAAGTACTTCAGGGTCGTCATAGGCCAGAACCTGGAGACCAGTCCTTCCAGCGCATCTAGGACTCCTTGCCCCCGGATCTTGCATCGCCCCCATTTTTTGATATTCGTATGTTACCAGGATGACACTGTTCTTTTTCGCTGTTTGAGATGTAAGCGCGGGCCGCGCCTTTATTTTTTGATCCTCGTTTATTAATGCTCTTATACATGTTTCCCTACTTGTTATTTACGTCTGCATGTTGTCGTCGCGTGATGTGATTTTTTCCGCTTTGCCGCTCGCCGCTGCTCACCTCGCGTTCCGTCAACGAGGTCGTATGCCTACGGATTCGGCTTAGGAGTTATAGGGGACCGGGCAGGTCGTCCCGCGGCGGGCGACCTGCTTCAGCGGCACGGCCTCTGCTGCCGAGGCCACTCGCCGACCAGGCGAGGCGAGGCGGTTTCCCTGTTCGCCCGAGTTATCGGATCCCTGGCGGGTCAACCCCTTCGCGACGCGGCCCGGGTTCTCGCCTCCTCCCGGTCGCGAATCTGTGGGTCGGGTGGTTGCGCTGGAGCCTCCCCCCTTTCGGCTACCCTTCGCGACTCCAATCCATTGTTAACATCATTTGAGTAGCTTTTCGGCACTGCTGGCCCGGTGGGGGCCCGACATCGTGATTTGCTCTGGGTCGCAAACTGCTGCCATCGAGTGACTTCCGGCCCTGTCAGCTAGGTGAGAGCCTGGCAGCGGGATCTTCTCGAGGCCAAGGATGACACCGAGTGACTTCCGGCCCTGCCAGCTAGGTGAGAGCCTGGCAGCGGGATCTTCTCGGGGTCCAATCATATTCCATCGAGTGACTTCCAGCCCTGCCAGCTAGGTGAGAGCCTGACAGCGGGATCTTCTAGAGGCCAAGGATGACACCGAGTGACTTCCGGCCCTGCCAGCTAGGTGAGAGCCTGGCAGCGGGATCTTCTCGGGATCCAAACATACTCCATCGAGTGACTTCTGGCCCTGCCAGCTAGGTGAGAGCCTGGCAGCGGGATCTTCTCGAGGCCAAGGATGACACCGAGTGACTTTCGGCCCTGCCAGCTAGGTGAGAGTCTGGCAGCGGGATCTTCTCGGGGTCCAAACATATTCCATCGAGTGACTTCCGGCCCTGCCAGCTAGGTGAGAGCCTGGCAGCGGGATCTTCTCGAGGCCAAGGATGACACCGAGTGACTTCCGGCCCTGCCAGCTAGGTGAGAGCCTGGCAGCGGGATCTTCTCGGGGTCCAAACATATTCCATCGAGTGATTTCCGGCCCTGCCAGCTAGGTGAGAGCCTGGCAGCGGGATCTTCTCGAGGCCAAGGATGACACCGAGTGACTTTCGGCCCTGCCAGCTAGGTGAGAGCCTGGCAGCGGGATCTTCTCGGGGTCCAAACATATTCCATCGAGTGACTTCCGGCCCTGCCAGCTAGGTGAGAGCCTGGCAGCGGAATCTTCTCGAGGCCAATGATGACACCGAGTGACTTCCGTCCCTGCCAGCTAGGTGAGAGCCTGGCAGCGGGATATTCTCGGGGTCCAAACATATTCCATCGAGTGACTTCCGGCCCTGCCAGCTAGGTGAGAGCCTGGCAGCGGGATCTTCTCGAGGCCAAGGATGACACCGAGTGACTTCCGGCCCTGCCAGCTAGGTGAGAGCCTGACAGCGGGATCTTCTCGGGGTCCAAACACATTCCAATTCTCTATGCAAGCTGGCTATGACAATACTGGGGGGAAAGGAATTCATTATAATCAAAATGTTGCTTACAGGCGTTTAGGGAAAAAACCTTTTTCAGGTCGTCTCCACTCCAGGTGAGACTCAGGGTCTCGCCCTGTACATTTTGGAGCCGATAGCCCCCTGACTTCAAGGCTTTCTTTACAATAAACGGCCCCTCCCAGCTGGGGTTGAGCTTCCCTACGGATGCTGACCTCCCTGCCGTGTCTACCTTCTTCAGCACCAGGTCTCCTTCTGCGAACTGCTTGACCCTGACATGCTTGTCAAAGTATTTGGCCATCCTTCTTTTTACCTCCTCCTGTCGGACAGCAGAAAGGTCCCTCAATTCTTCCACCATGTCAAGGGAGAGTCTCAGCTCTTCTTCGTTCCCGGCTTGCCATTCTTCTCGGCCCCCTTTGGCCGCTTCGACTCGCGGCGTCCGGACTTCAAATTCTACGGGGAGCACCGTCTCGCACCCATGGGAGAGCTTGAAGGGGGTCTCCCCTGCAGCCGTGTTAGGGGTGGTTCTTAGGGCCCAAAGAACTGCGGGGAGCTGCTCTACCCAGCTCCCCCTCAAATTTTCCACCTTCTTCTTGAGGAGGTTGACGATGATCTTGTTCGCGGCCTCCACCTGCCCGTTACTCCTGTGGTGGTGGACCGAGGCGAACCTGAGCTCGATTTCGAGTTGCTCGCAGAAGCTGGTGAACTCGGCACTGGTGAATTGGGGTCCGTTGTTTGTGACGATGGCCTGGTGCAACCCATGGCGACAGATGATCTCCCCCCAAACAAAGTTCCTGATCACTTGGGAGGTCGCCTTGGCCAACGCCTTCACCTCCATCCACTTCGAGAAGTAGTCGATCATCACTAGGAGGAACCTTCTCTGACCGCTGGCCTGTGGAAACGGTCCAACCAAATCCATTCCCCAGATTGCAAAGGGCCAGGGGGCCGTGATACTCTTGAGTTGTTGGGCCGGCTGTAGCTGGAGGGGGGCAAACAGCTGGCACTTATGACATCTCCTCGCGAACTCCGCGGCGTCGCGGCCCAGGGTGGGCCAGAAATACTCTTGCCTGACTATCCTTCCCTCCAGGGTCCGACTCCCGGAATGACTCCCGCACTCCCCGGAGTGGACTTCTTCCAAGATCCTCTGCGCCTCGCCCTCGGCCGCGCAGCGAGCCAGCATCCCGGAGAGGGTCTTCCTATATAGCTGCCCGTCCTTAAGGAGGTAGTAAGCTGACTTGTGCCTCAGCTTCTTCCGGTCTACCCCCTCCGGATATTCTCCCGTGGAGAGGAAAACTACTAATGGATCCATCCACGAAGCTTGTTGGTCGATTTCCATGAGCTCCCCTTCTTCGATGGAGGGGCGGAACAGGTCGGTGATGGTACCCCCCGCCCGGGGGCCATGCTTCGCTAGCTGGTCGGCCTGTTCATTCTCTCCCCTTAGCACGTGTCGGATGGAGAAGGTCTGGAAGGTGCCTATGACCCCCTTCACTTTGGCCAAGTATGACTTCAGGGTGGGTTCCCTCGCTTCGAACTCCCCGTTGATCTGAGAAGTCACCACCATGGAGTCAGTTAGGACCTCCACATCTAGCACCCCCAGCTCCCTGGCCAGGCACAGCCCTGCTATCACGGCCTCGTACTCGGCCTGGTTGTTGGTAATGGGAAAATGCACCACCACCGTCTGCTCAATCCGAGTCCCTTGAGGGCTTTCTAGGACCACCCCCGCTCCAAGGGAATGCCTCCCTGAGGCTCCATCCACCCTCACTTTCCAAGGAGTCGGGCGGGTGAGCTCTTCCTCCGCTACTTCCACCACGTAGTCGGCCAGAAAGTCGGTCATCGCCTGAGCTTTGATCGAGAGCCACGGAACGAAGGAGACATCGAACTCGCTCAGCTCCACCGACCATTTAGCCAACCGGCCGGAATGCTCCACCCCCTCGAAGATGTTGCAGAGGGGATGGTCGGTCACCACTCGGATTGAGTGTGCCTGGAAGTAAGGTCTCAGCCGCCGAGCCGAGATGATTAGGGCGAATGCAAGCTTCTCCAAGATCGGATACCGGAGCTCGGCCTTCCTCAGGACCCGGCTGACGTAATAGACAGGGAGCTGTCTCTTTCCCTCTTCTCGAACCAAGACGGAGCTCAGAGCCTCCGCCCCGACCCCGAGATATAAGAATAAATCCTCCCCCTCCTTCGGCCCTTGGAGCAGCGGAGCCTGTGTCAACTGCGCCTTGAGGGCCTGGAACGCCTCCTCGCATTCCTTGGTCCATTCAAACCTCTGACCACCCCTCAGCGTTTTGAAGAAGGGGGAGCACTTCTCCCCTGCCCGAGAAAGGAAACGACTCAGCCCTGCTAGCTTCCCCGTCAGTCGTTGGACCTCCTTCGCATTTCGCGGGGACCCCAGCTCTAAGATAGCCTTGACCTTATCTGGATTCGGCTCGACCCCCGCGGGGGTGAGGAGGTGCCCCAAGAACTTTCCACTGCTGGCCCCGAAGACACACTTAAGGGGATTCAACCGCATCTTGTATCTGCGTAGGGTGGCGAAGGTCTCCTCCAGATCCCGGAGGTGGGAGTCCACATCCCGGCTTTTGATCATGAGGTCGTCCACGTATACCTCCAAATTCCCTCTCCTCTGCTCCTTGAATACCCTATCCATCATTTTTTGGTAGGTGGCCCCAGCATTCTTCAGCCCGAATGGCATCATCTTGTAGCAGTAGCAGCCGTCCCCTGTGATGAACGAGACATCCTTGATGTCCGGGGGGTGCATCCTGATCTGATGGTAACCTGAAAAGGCATCTAAAAAACTCATTACAGAAAAGCCGGCGGCTGAGTCAACCAGCGCGTCGATCTGAGGGAAAGGATAACAGTCATTGGTACAAGCTTTATTAAGTAAGGAAAAATCGATACACAATCGTCATCGGCCGTCTCCTTTTTTAACCATCACAACGTTGGAGACCCAGCCGGGGTGCTGAATCTCGGACACGAAGCCAGCCTTGAGAAGCTTTGCCACCTCCTCCCTAATGGGCTCCACCAGCTTGTCCGCCGTGGACCTCTTTTTCTGCTGAACGGGGCGTGTTCCCGGGTCCAGGTTGAGGCGGTGGCAGGCCACATCCGCGTCAACCCCCGGCATCTCCGCGGCATTCCAGGCGAAGATGTCCACGTTCTTCTGGATGCACTCCAGCATCCTGCCTTGGTCCTCCGGGGTCAGCCCTCCACTGACACGAACCTTCTCCATCCTACCTCCCCGGGTGAGCACCTCCAGTTCCACCACTTCCTCTACCGCCTCCAGCCTGGACCGCTCCCCCCATCCTTCGGCATCCCCTTCCTCTGGAATGGGGACCTCTACCTCCATCTCTTCTCCCGCGCCCTCACTTCGGCCACCTCCTCCAGATCTCCTCCTGCCGCCTCTCCTGCATGGTCCTTCGCTTCTGGCTCCTCCCCTCCTGCCTCCTGCTCGACCTCCTCCATCCTCCGTCCCATCTCCTCGGCTCCCTCCTGCCAAGAGATGGTGTTCACCGCGGTGACATAACACTCCCGCGCCACCTTTGGGTCCCCCCTGACCCTGACCTGGACCCCCTCAGCGTTGAACTTCAAACACTGATGGAAAGACGAGGGGACGCAGCGGAAGGCGCTGATGAGAGGCCTCCCAAAGATGGCGCTGTAGTTGCTGGGGGCGTCCACAATGACGAACTTGCAGTTTCGGGACTGCCCCCCCAAGGTGACATGGAGGCCAACTCCTCCCTCTACTTCCTTCCTTTCTCCTGAGAACCCGAACAAGGGCCCGTCCGAGGCCAGCACCCTCTTAGCCTCCACCTTCATCGCGTCAAATGCCTTTTTGAAGACGACGTTGACGGAACTCCCATTGTCCACGAGGATCCGAGAGACAGTGAAATTTTCGATGGCGGCCTTGATGACCAGCGCATCACAGAACGGATCCTCGTGGTCTGGCATATCACTCCTGGAGGAGGTGATCCTCTCCTCCGGCGGTGGGGTTTGGAATGTAGAGGCGACGCTCCGCCGGTACATGGTGTGGAGGCTTGCCTTGCGGGAAGCCTCGATCCCCACTCCCCCGTGGATCACTCTGATCCCTCCTCGGGTCCCGACATCCACCCGGTCTTCGCAACGATCCTCCTCCGCCCGAGGCAGGACCTCCTCAATCCTCACTTCTTGTCGTGCCTCCTGCTGCTGCTGCCGCTCCCTATTCCCTCTCATCTCCAAGAATTCCGGGCACGTGGCTGTTGCGTACCCCTCTTCCTGATGGAAGTCGCAATAGGGCAGCTCCACCCTGACCTCCCTTCTCCTCCTCCTCATGATCCCCCTCCTTGCTCCCAAAGATATGGCCATGGCCTCCTCCTGATCGGGGAGCCGGGGCCTCTGGCCCTGCCTCCAGCCCGGAGGATGGAACTGCTCTTGCCTCCCCGGATGGTGACCCCTTCCGTAGTATCCTCTTAGTGGCCCCTGCCCCTGCCACTCAGGTCTCCAGCCCAGCCGGCGGTCGGGCTCATGGTGCCCCCACCTCGGCTGTTGTTGCCACTGGAGCTGCCTTTGCTCCCTCTGCCTAGGTTCTCCCCTTCTCTCCTCCTGTGTCTTTCCTCCTCTCGACTCTTTCTCTTCCTCGGTGGCCCACCTGGCTAGCTTTCTTGCGAACTCCGGATTCGACGCCTCCCCGTCGACCTCTCTCACCGCCCTCTCCATCAACTCCTCGTAGGAGAGAGGGGGAACTCTCTTCAGCTCCATTCGGAAGAACCCCTGCTGCAGGCCCAGGGTAAAGGCCATCATCAGACTATGGCCCGGCATCTCTTGGACCTGGGTAACTTCCTCCTGAAATCGATCCACGTAGCTCCCCAACGTCTCGTTCACTCCTTGCTTAATGTGGAACAAAGACTCAGACTCCTTCTTCCTCTTCTTCGAAGTAGTGAACCTCAGCATGAACCCTCGGCGCAAGTCCTCGAAGCAGTAGATGGAACTAGCCGACAGCTGGTGGAACCACTCCCTCGCCTTCTCCCGGAGGGTGATGGCGAAGAGTCGGCATTTGAACCCGTCCGACATCTGTCGGATGGAGACCACATCCTCGAACCATTGGACATGCTGGACCGGGTCTCCCTTCCCAGTGTAGTAAGACATCTCGGGTTCCCTAAACCCATCTGGGACTGGAGCTGAGGAGACCAGCTCGCTGAAGGGACTGCCCCCCCCCCCCCCCCCCCCCGCTGGGCGAGCCAGCGAGTCTCGCGAGCCCAACTCGCCGAACCTGCCTCGGCTTGCCGAGCCGGGGAAAAGCTCGCACCCTCGGCCTTCCTCGGCCACTTCCTTTCCAACTCGCCGACCAAGGGCATCCTCTGTTGGTTTTCTCTATGAGGATGGCACAACACTTGTGCACGCAGCGGAAGAATAAAACCATCAAGAAAACCCAAAAGAGATGGGATCGGGTCATGGTAGTTGAATCAAGAAGTTAACATACAACTAGGCAAAAATTACCTCGGTGGCGTTGAGTCACAACTCAACGGAGATGCTCCAAGCTTCGTCTTCTTGCTGGTGGCGAGTTCTACATGGAATGATATCCACGACTCTGCAGAAATCCACACGAGCGGGAGAACACCGATCTTTCCGTCGCACGGAAAATCGGGAAGGACAAAGACCGCACCTTGCTTCTCCACGGACTGCTAGGTCCGCGCCAGGAGGAGCAACACCAGCGACGATCGCCGGAGAGGAGGAGGTCGAGGAAGCGAGCTCGGCGGCGGAACGATTCCGTCGGCGGGATTCGGGATCGGCGGAACGAACGGCGAACGGTTTCGTCTCGATTCCGATTGATCAGCAAGCCCCTTTCCCGAAAACCCTAAGTGTATATTTATACCAAAGGCATAAATAGACTTAGGAATATCGTTATCCGCAGACCACCCCGAAAACTAGGGTTCCAAAATCGGCGAGAATCAGTCGGCCAGAATCGGCGAGAATCGGTCGGCGAGAATCAGAGCAATACTCGACGATTCTCGTCGATCGTCGAGCCGCGGTCGACGATACTCGACGATTCTCGTCGATCGTCGAGCCGCGGTCGACGATACTCGGCGATTCTCGTCGATCGTCGAGCCGCGGTCGACGATACTCGGCGATTCTCGTCGATCGTCGAGCCGCGGTCGACGATACTCGACGATTCTCGTCGATCGTCGAGCCGCGGTCGACGATACTCGACGATTCTCGTCGATCGTCGAGCCGCGGTCGACGATCGTCGACCTTCGGTCGACTATCTTTACCAATCCTTCAAGGTAACACTTTGTCCAACCCGACGATCCTTTAAAGCAACACTTTGCCCATAACCCCATTCAGGTCGGTGATTGATAACTTTTACCAACACAGTCAATCATCCAACTTCTCCACATCTCTTATGTGCGACCCTGCAGGCTCATATCGCGTTGGCAGTGAGATTACATGTTTGACCACTTCTAGATCACCATGGTAACTCCAATAGACTCCCACTTGATCTTGAAAGTATCAAACCAAAAACCTCACAAACAATGAGCGGCATCGAGCAATGCATTATTGCTCCCCAAGCAATAAGAGTTTATAACTCATAAGCCTTTATGACCAATGTATCAGCGTTGTCTTTGTCCCTTTGTCCCTTACATCCGGAAAGAACTAGAGGCATGGACCGTGTCACCCTCGTAACAGCTCAATCCAAGTTTCTTGATCCAGGACGGACTTCCAGAGAATGGTGAGTCCAATATCACATATTGACTCAACCAAGCATGGCCATGCATTTCTCAGTCCAGTTCCATCAAGGGGCCCATGGATGCAACTCCTGTCATACAGGAGGACAAATCTCATATCTGCTCACACACAAACACCCAAATGATTCGTAACATGCCCAACAATCACCCTTATCATCAACCTTTCTCAAGGAAGACTTTAGATGACATCAAAGCACGCTCTTCCTCACTTGATGAATGCTGTGACTTCAGGTCAAAGGACCACAACACCATTGTCAATTGAGACCTACTCGTGACACGATTGGATGACAATCCACAGAGTAGTCTCAGGTTGGTTCTGTCCAGTACAACTTGTTCACTAACAAGTACCCACGTGATGACTTGATATCACAATATCATGGCCTGTGAGAACCGGTCATCAGTCAACGCACGTGCTAGTCTTCATGTACCATCATCACCCTTAGATTCTATGATGATACTCGACCAGGGACCTTTCAAGAATGAAGCTTCAAATAAATCATAGGCTCTCACATTCAAGTCACGTACTTGATGTCCCATGGAAGCGAACATTCTAAGGGTATCTATTATGTTAATATTTAACTATCATATAGGAAAATACCATAATAAAAGAACTTGTCATTAATTGTAAGAGAAAAACTAGGTACACTATTCATCATATGAACAAATGGCCAACAAAATACAAGTTTACATGCAATCCACAAGATTCTCACTAGAGTTGATCATTTAGGTATCGTATACCCATCGATCTAGTATGACCATCATGCTTTCTCTGCGCGAGAGGCTTTGTCAGTGGATCCGCAACATTCTCCTCAGTCGGCACTCTGCAAATGTTCACATCTCCTCGTTCGACAATCTCACGAATAAGATGAAATCGCCGAAGTATGTGCTTGGAGCGCTGATGGGATCTAGGTTCCTTAGATTGTGCAATTGCACCATTGTTATCACAGTAGAGAACTATGAGACCAACAATGCTAGGAACTACATCAAGCTCGCCGATGAATTTCCTAATCCATACAGCCTCCTTCGCCGCATTAGCTGCGGCGATATACTCGGCCTCTGTTGTATAATCAGCAACTGTCTCTTGCTTGGAACTCTTCCAGCTCACAGCTCCTCCATTCAGGCAAAACACAAAACCTGACTGAGATTTGGAGTCGTCTCTATCAGTTTGGAAGCTAGCATCCGTGTAACCACTTACAACGAGCTCTTCCTCTCCACCATACACCAAGAACACATCCTTAGTCCTTCTCAAGTACTTCAGGACATTCTTGACTGCAATCCAGTGACACTCACCTGGGTCTGACTGATACCTGCTAGTCATGCTCAAAGCAAAGGAGACGTCGGGTCGAGTACATAACATCGCGTACATGATTGATCCAATTGCCGAAGCATATGGAATCAACTTCATGCGGTCCTTATCTTCACAAGACTTTGGACACTGGTCCTTAGAGAGATTCACACCATGAGACATGGGCAAAAATCCTTTCTTGGACTCAAGCATGTTGAACCGCTTCAACACCTTTTCGATGTACGTACTCTGGGTCAAACCCAGCAACTTCTTCGATCTATCTCTATAGATCTTAATACCAAGTATATAAGTCACTTCACCCAAATCCTTCATTGAAAAGCAGTTCCCTAGGTTGTTCTTAACAACTTTCAGGGTAGGAATGTCATTCTCAATCAACAGTATGTCATCTACATACAATATCAGGAAGACAACAATGCTCCCACTAATTTGATTGTAAACACAAGGCTCATCTTCATTCTTGATGAAACCAAACTCTTTGATTTTCTCATCAAAACGAAGATTCCAACTTCGAGAGGCCTGTTTCAGTCCATAGATGGACTTATTCAGCTTGCATATTTTAGTGGCTTCATCTGGGGATACAAAACCCTCGGGTTGTGTCATATACACTTCCTCAAGGAGGTTTCCATTAAGGAAAGCCGTTTTGACATCCATCTGCCAGATCTCGTAGTCATAATACGCAGCAATAGCAAGCAATATCCTTATGGACTTTACCATGGCAACAGGGGAAAAAGTCTCATCATAGTCAATACCATGAATTTGCTTGAAACCCTTAGCCACCAGTCGCCCTTTGAATGTTTGTACATTCTCATCCATGTCGGTCTTCTTCTTGAAGACCCACTTGCACCCTATGGGTTGTACCCCTTCAGGTGGTTCCACCAAGTTCCAAACTTGGTTTGCATACATGGAGTCCATTTCGGATTTCATAGCCTCAAGCCATTTGTCGGAGTCCGGTCCATTCATAGCCTCTTGGTAGGTTGCTGGTTCATCATCATGATCCATAAGCAACACATTACCTATTTGAGACACGAGAAATCCATATCTCTCAGGCTCAAACCTCGGTCTACCAGATCTACGTAGGACTTGTGTTCCCTGAGCAGGTTCTCTAGCTACAACATCTTGTAGTCCTGTCTCAGAATCCAATTCCAGTTCATTCATTACATGTGGTTCTTGAACTTCTTCAAGCTCTACCTTTTCAGTCTTTCTTGATAAGAACTCTTTCTCCAAGAAGACACCAGTCCCTGCGACAAACACTTTGCCCTCAGACGGTAGGTAAAAGTAATACCCTTTCATTTCCTTAGGATGTCCCACCAGATAACATTTATCCGATTTGGGTTCCAGCTTGTCAGGCATTTGACGTCTCACGTATGCCTCACAGCCCCAAATTTTAATGAACGACATACTAGGACGCTTCCCAGTCCATATTTCATATAGTGTCTTCAGAACCGTTTTTGTTGGAGCGTGATTCAATGTCATTGCAGCAGTCTCTAAAGCAAAATCCCAAAAGGAAACAGGCAAGTCTGCATGACTCATCATCGAACGTACCATGTCTAACAGAGTACGATTTCTCCTCTCAGACACACCATTATGTTGTGGTGTTCCCGGTGGAGTGAGCTGTGATATAATACCACATTCTTTCAGATGATCACGGAACTCATGACTCAGGTATTCGCCACCTCGATCAGATCGGAGTGCTTTAACCCTTTTACCCAACTGGTTTTCTACTTCATTTTTGAACTCTTTGAACTTTTCAAAGGTCTCGGATTTGCACTTCATAAGATACACATATCCGTATCTACTGAAATCATCAGTAAATGTAACAAAGTAGAAATACCCACCTTTAGCCATGGAACTCATGGGTCCGCATACATCACTATGTACAACACCCAAGAGATCATCAGCCCTCTCAGTATAACCAGTGAAAGGAGCTTTAGTCATCTTGCCTAACAAACAAGATTCGCATCGCTCAAATGATTCATAATCAAATGAGTCCAAAAGTCCATCTCTATGGAGCTTGGATATGCGCTTCTCGTTGATATGACCCAAACGACAATGTCAGAGAAATGTAAGGTTCGAGTCATTTGTTCTTAGTCTTTTATTATTTTCTACATTACAGATCAGATGGTCCAAGTTCAAAACATAAAGATCATTAAATAATTGGGCTACAGCATAACAAACATCATTCTTAAATATAGAACAACAGTTGTTCTTAATTATAAAAGAAAATTCAATCATGTCCAAACATGAAATAGATATAATGTTTCTAGTTATGGCCGGAACAAAATAACAATTATCTAGTTCTATTACAAGCCCACTGGGCAAAGAAATACGGTAAACCCCTACGGCTACAACATCAACTCTTGCTCCATTGCCGACGCGGAGGTCCACCTCCCCTTTACTCAGCAATCTTCTCCTTCCCAGTTCCTGCACATTTGTACAAATGTGAGAACCACATCCGGTATCCAATACCCAAGATGAAGGAGCAGAAATGTTTATCTCTATAACGTGAACATTTGAAGCGGAAGTCATACATCCCTTCATTTTCTGCAGACCTTCAATGTACGAAGGACAGTTCCTCCTCCAATGACCAGCCTTGCCACAGTGGTGGCATTTCCCTTCCTTCTTCGTGCTTTTCTTTTTCATCAGTGCTGAAGACTTGGGCTCAAGGTATGACTTAGGTCCCACCTTCGTCTTCTTAGAGCCCTTGGCCTTGTCCTTGCTCTTATGCACCATCAGTATGGGGCTGGCAGGCTTGGCCTTCTTCATATTGATTTCGGCAGTTCTCAACATGCCTAGGAGTTCGGGCAGTGTCTTGTCTATTTCATCCATGTTGTAGTTCAAGACGAACTGCTCATAACTGTCCGGCAACGATTGCAGGATCAGATCTGTGGCCAACTCTTGACCAAGAGGAAAACCCAGCCTTTCAAGATTCTCTATATACCCAATCATCTTGAGTACGTGAGTCCCTACTGAGTCTCGAACTCCCATCTTGCACTGAAACAACGCTTTTGTAACGTCGAACCTCTCTTGAGGAGCCTGCCCTTGAAACATTTTCTTGAGATGCTCGTCAATCTCCTTGCACCCCATGTTCTCATGTTTCTTCTGAAGCTCAGAGTTCATAGTGGCAAGCATAAGGCATTCGACATCTAAAGCATCATCAGTATACTTCTTATAAGTATCCTTCTCAGCACGGGAAGAGTTCTCGGTCGGCACCTCGGGGCTACTTCTTCCAAGACATAGAGCTTTCGCTCTTGCCTGAGAACAATTCTCAGGTTCCTATACCAGTCTATGTAATTTGTCCCACTGAGCTTATCCTTCTCAAGGATGGCTCTCAGAGACAAAGTGGAGTGTGAAACACTTGCCATGGAATTCTACAAAAATTTACGCAGAATAAAATCAGTGCCAAAATTTCAAATACAATTTATTTTAATTTGGACTTCAATTAAAACACTCCCACTATTTTATTCGAAATGATAGTCCTCACTAACAATTCGGAGAGTTCATGCGAGCTACTCTCTTAGTGGACAAGATCCGTATTTCACCAACACAATGAGTCAGCTTTGGCTTTTCTCTCACGATGCGGTTATTTAGGTAGGCAACGCTTGCCAATTGCATCCTCATGCAATTCTTGTATGGTTGGTGAATTACTCCTTACTCGCATTCATCATATGGTGCATGCCAACCCTATGCCTCTAGGCACTCAACCTTTGAGGTCACCTAGTTAAGTTGGACCCGATGTCGACAGTGGAATATCACAATTATCCGCTCGCACCCTTACCAAGATAGATTAATGCACCTTGCTTTGCAAAGCCCACACTTCATCGATCGAGGCAGGAAGAGTGTCATCCATCGGAAGGCATTCGAACACTTAATATTTGAAGAAGGGATTTTGATTATAGGTTAACAGTTAACCATGATCAACATTTGATCAATGTGCACATCCAAGGAAAAACAAAACTTTTCTAAAACCACATGCATCCCTTATGTGCACAACCTGACACCATCAACATTTGATAGAAGGAAGGGTTAAATCTAAACATCCGAAAACTTCCAAATCCTCAGATTTACATGCATTGGACAAAAGCAAAGACAACTCAACTTAAGGCAGTAGACAAGCTCATCTCTCTATGTTGGATTCAAAATCCAAATCAAAATCGAGGGATGGTTACTGCTAAGGAGACTATAATTTCTAACAATTAGAAATTTCCACGAAATCTCAGACGTTCTTGGCGGGGTACCAAGACTAAATCTAGACATTTAGAACACTTCTAAATCCCTAGGTTTACACGCACTGGAATAACAAAACTTCCAATACAACAATCCTGGCTGAAACCTCCCTCTGATACCACTGTTGGTTTTCTCTATGAGGATGGCACAACACTTGTGCACGCAGCGGAAAAATAAAACCATCAAGAAAACCCAAAAGAGATGGGATCGGGCCATGGTAGTTGAATCATGAAGTTAACATACAACTAGGCAAAAATTACCTCGGTGGCGTTGAGTCACAACTCAACGGAGATGCTCCAAGCTTCGTCTTCTTGCTGGTGGCGAGTTCTACATGGAATGATATCCACGACTCTGCAGAAATCCACACGAGCGGGAGAACACCGATCTTTCCGTCGCACGGAAAATCGGGAAGGACAAAGACCGCACCTTGCTTCTCCACGAACTGCTAGGTCCGCGCCAGGAGGAGCAACACCAGCGACGATCGCCGGAGAGGAGGAGGTCGAGGAAGCGAGCTCGGCGGCGGAACGATTCCGTCGGCGGGATTCGGGATTGGCGGAACGAACGGCGAACGGTTTCGTCTCGATTCTGATTGATCAGCAAGCCCCTTTCCCGAAAACCCTAAGTGTATATTTATACCAAAGGCATAAATAGACTTAGGAATATCGCTATCCGCAGACCACCCCGAAAACTAGGGTTCCAAAATCGGCGAGAATCAGTCGGCCAGAATCGGCGAGAATCGGTCGGCGAGAATCAGAGCAATACTCGACGATTCTCGTCGATCGTCGAGCCGCGGTCGACGATACTCGACGATTCTCGTCGATCGTCGAGCCACGGTCAACGATACTCGACGATTCTCGTCGATCGTCGAGCTGCGGTCGACGATACTCGACGATTCTCGTCGATCGTCGAGCCGCGGTCGACGATACTCGACGATTCTCGTCGATCGTCGAGCCGCGGTCGACGATCATCGACCTTCGGTCGACTATCCTTACCAATCCTTCAAGGCAACACTTTGCCCAACCCGACGATCCTTTAAAGCAACACTTTGCCCATAACCTCATTCAGGTCGGTGATTGATAACGTTTACCAACACAGTCAATCATCCAACTTCTCCACATCTCTTATGTGCGACCCTGCAGGCTCATATCGCGTTGGCAGTGAGATTACATGTTTGACCACTTCTAGATCACCATGGTAACTCCAACATCCTCGCCCAAAGAGGGGGCGGCCGCGATCTGGGCTGCCGGAGTCGAGTACTCGGCCCGCGCTCCGAGTGCGAACTTGACGAGGCCCAACACCTCGTTCCTGAAGTCCTCCAACATCCCCACTGTTACGAGAGGCTGGGGGGCAGCGAGTCCTTCCTGTCAGATCCTTGTACTCCCGTCATTGAGCTCGCCGAAGCTTTTGTGCACTGACCACTCTCCACGCTCACCGCACCAAATGTTGAAACCGGAATCCGGCCTCTTGTGGAGTTCGACCCTTGGGGAAGGGGTGGTCTCGCGCCTACTTTGCTCCTGCAAGAAAAACAATGAAGAAGACAAGAAGAAACAGACCCAAGGGCTCGGCAGGGAGGTCCCACCACAAACCCGGAAGATCTCTGAGCGCTTCCCCTCCTTAGCCAGAAGCCGAGCTAAGGTACCCTCAGAGAGCACTTGAAAACGAGAGTAAGGAGGCACTAAAAGCGTGCCCTCTGAGGTACCCCTTGGGTCTTATTTATAGTTTTTTTGGAATCTGGACTGCCAATAACCAAAAGAACTGACCTGAAAATACTAAAAAGCCCCTGGTTGGGTCTGCCAATAGCCAAACTCCGCTGTCCTGAGTAGCTATGTGCAGTCCAACCTGGTCTGCCAACAGTGTGGCTCCGCCGTTCTGAGGGGCCGTTCGCACCCCTGGGAAGTCAGCTCGCCTCCAATCCCCCTCCGCGGGAGGCGGGCACGACCTGGCTCCAGCGGTCCGCCTATTCTTCCTGGGCGAGCGCGAGCCGGACCGCCGTGACCTGCCTGTCTTCTACCGGGGCGGACAGGCGACCAGGTCACGTGTAGGGGCTGGCTGGCGGCCATCGCGACCCCCCGATCGGCTCGCTAGTCGCGGGTCGCCGAACCTATCCGCTTTGGTCAGCGATTCTCTGTGCGACCCGCTCGCTCGCCTCGCCCGGCTCACTCGCCTGAAATGGGCGGGAGCGGGCCAGCCCCCCTGCCGTATATCTGTTTGCCGCTTGGGTGCGGGTCGCGGGGCTAGGTCTGCTCGACCTCCCTGGCGGGACCCGCTCGCCGGACACGGGGTTGTACAACTGTAGAATATATGTAGAGGAGGAGGAGAAGGCAGACAGAGCAGAAACATTGTCAAGGAAGTAAAGGTCGCCGCTCTCAGTCCCAGTAGCAATTGTCCGTTGGGAGCTCGAATCCTGAAAAGAACAAGAAATTGGAGTGAATGTGACGGAGTACTGCAGCTGCTTGCATAAAGAGGTAACCGACAATAAATTGCATGGAAATTTGGGCACATAAAGAGTGTCCGCCAAGAGAAGAGACAGAGTGACATGAACTACTCCCGTCCCATGGACCGGGGAGGGAGTGTCGTCTGCAACAGGGACCGGGGGCAACCGATCATGTGTTTCTAGGAGAGAAAAGCACTGAGGATTGTCTGTCATGTGATTAGTTGCACCAAAGTCGATTAGCCATTTACCTTGAGTGACCACGTGGGCACTACCTGATGACGTGACCACCGAAGCGGACATCTTTGAGGAGGAGGTGGAAGAGTCAGCAGAGGGGCGAAGATGTGGATGTTTCATCCAACAGCGATCCACGAGATGCCCGGTGCGACCACAATGAGAGCAGAGGAAGCGGGAAGGGACACGCCCACCAGAATGGTGGTTGTGGCCACCAGAGCCACTCCGTTGAGTCTGGTGAGCATAGTTATCGGGAGGAGAAGGAGAGGACAGAAGAGGACGCTGAAGTTGAGAGGTTACTGCGACAATGCGTGCAGTAGTAGCATCCAAGGTGGGAGAGACCGCCTCGCCCAAGATTTGTTGGCGGATCATGTCATAGGTCTTAGGAAGTTGCAACAGATAGCACACAACAAGAAGTTCTTGGAAGTGCTTGTGATGTTCGGCCAAATCTGCAGAGAAGGGGCGATGCTGAAAAATCTCAACCCCTAGAGCCTGAACCTGTTGATAAGCAGCAGTGGGAGACATGGAAGGACGGGCAAAGAGGTCTGCATACAAAGTATAGATGCGGGACGTTTGAGCCCCCTTTGAGTACAGAGCAGCAAGATGAAGTCACGCCTTCTTGACCGTCTAATCATGACGGATGACGGGAAGACATTCATCTGAAAGGTTGTTAGCGAGCCAAGTGCGCACAAGTGCGTCGCTAGCATCCCAGTCGTCAAACTCAGCGGAAGTGGGAGGAGGAGGGTCATCAGTGAGATGGTGGTGTTTGCGTTGCGAGCGAAGAAGGAAGGTGAAGGAGAAACTCCAATCCGGGTAGTTGGAACCGATGAGTTTGGAGATGGTGCCAAGATTCCCGGAAGGAGTAAGACGAGGAGGCGGATTGGCCACGGGAGTAATGGTGGTGGTAGAGGCATCAGAAAGAGCCATGGAAGAGAAGCCGCGTGAGTAGAGAAAAGTCGTGCGAACAGCAAACCGCGGAGTCTGCGCGAACAAGAAGAGACCGCGGCGGACAAGAGAGGAAGCTGCATCAGACAGAAGACGAGGATCTGCAGCGGTCACGGTGTCAACACCCAGCAGCTAAGAAGGCCACGACCAAGAAGCAGATAAAGCAGATGGAAAGAGGTCGTGCGGGTAGAGAGAAGGTCGCGTGGACAGGAGAGAGAGAAACCTTGAGAATAGGTTGCGGATATAAAGAAAGACGGAACGAGAAGAGAGGTCGCACACACAAAGGGCAGCGACAAAGCAGATAAGAGAGGCCGCACGAACAGACTGCAAGAAGAAGGGCAAACCACGTGGTTAGAAGAAGACGCTGAATCAGGCGGAAAAGATCGATTCCTCTGATACCATGTGCGAACAGAAAACAAACAGACCAAAAATTTGTAGTAACAAATTTTGGCTCTATTTGTTTGGGCGTTTCACTTCTCCGTTTTGGGCAAACGCCGCCGGAAGGAGGTTAAACAAATGAACCTCCGGCGGCGTTTGCTCCGTTTCCACCCGCCCACCTTGAGAAACGCCCCAAAAAGCTCCGTTTGGAGCAGCCACCTCTCCCCTCCGTTTCGAACTCTACGTTTCCACCCGCCGGATCCACACGCCACCGCTAAACCAAATGAAGCCTTTATTATCCAAAAAAGATGTCTATTACAATGATATATCCTCACTTTTTATAGAATTGGGGAGATAAGAGAGATTACAATTAAGTAATGTGAGACTAAGACTTCATTTGGTTTAGCGGTGGCGGTTGTAAAAGGAGCTGTTGTAAAGACAGGTTTGTAAAGGGAGCTATTGGAAACTGACTGTTGGAAATAGAGATCTGTTTGGATAGTCTGTGTTTGCAGAGCTGTTCAAAACAGAGAATCGTTTGGCAAAACCGCGGTGGCGTTTTGGATTTTTTTAAAAAAAAATGGTTTAAATTTTTAAAAATATGTATGTAATATACTCTAATAGACTGCCAAGTTGAAACATATAAAAGTACTTCAAATACTCCAATATACTGCTAAATATTAAAATTTCACAAACCCAAAATACAACAGCTTTCTATGAGGAAACAACAAACACGTTCAAGCTCTGAGCAGTTGATCGACAATGGAGTCACGCAACGCCGCCATCTCATCTACCCCTACTCGAATGCCTCTAATATGGTCTCCACTTGAGGTTTCATTTATCTGTCATGTTCTTCTTTGAAGGCCCGTCGGGTAAATAAATTGCTCGTCTTCATCGCAAGCACGAAAATGAGTGTCTGAGCTGGATGAATGACTGTGAATGTAGTTATGCAATGTCATTGTTGCAATCACAATATCTCTTTGCTTTGACAAACTGTATGGTGGCATATCTCTGAGAATCTTCCACTTCTTTTTCCAAACTCCGAATGAACGTTCAATGACACTCCGTAAAGACGAGTGAGCCTGGTTGAATATTTCTCGGCGCCCTTGTATAGGTCGACCGCCCCTTCTAAAATCAGGTAAATGATACCGTGTACTTGAATATGGTTTTAAAAAACCACGTTGAAGTGGATATTCGGCATCTACCAGATAATATTTGCCTGCAACATTGATGACCATTTATTGATGTGAATAATAGTGAATCTTACGAATTCGTAATAAGAAATGGTCTGAAGATATAAAAGGCTCACCTGACGGTGGATACAGAAAATTATAACTCGTGTCCGTAAGAGCATTCTGGAAAATACGGCTATCATGGGTAGAACCCTCCCAACCTGCTAATGCAAAAGTGAAATACATGTTGAAATCACAAACCGCCATCACATTTTGCGTTGTTGTGTCATGCCGACCAATGTAGGAAACTTGTAGATCAGCTGGAACTCGAGCATCCACATGTGTTCCATCAATAGCTCCTATGCAGTCTTTAAAGAAAGGCATGCATCGAGGATCGTTTGCAATTTGTGGTGGAATAATAGTGAAAAAATGATCTACAGGCCTGATGACATCAGAAGAGAGTCTCTTAATTACAGTGATACCCTTTGAGAAGAATCTAATATCGTTTCTGTAGAATGTTGAAAGCGTTCACTTGCAAGTTGCATGGATAGATTGTGTCCCAAAATATACAGTGTAACTGCAAGCACCTCACGTGGTAGAGTTCTCCTGGAACCTTGAAATCCATAATGAAGTGTGAGTAATGAAAGCAAATCACCAAAAACCACCTTCGACATTCTGAAGGCACTAAAAAACCTCGTTGGGTGGCCATCTAGAAGTTCAGCTACCCATCTAGCCCCTGTCTGCCAAGATGTCATGCATGCTCTACTATTTGATATAGCAGTCCGATTTATTTGAAAAGCTGAAGTTATTACAAACTGATGTCCATCGACTCCGCTATTATGATACGTCAAATCAACTACTTGTTGTTGAATTTCCTCATTAGAACTGTCTGAGGATGACATTGTATATCTGCGACAAATATATAAGAATGCAACATTACATCATTTGCTTTGAAATAAATATAAGTCCGAAATAATTAAAGTAGCATTGCATCAAATTAGCAAATAGATATCCTGCTCCAAAGTTAACAAAGTAGAAAATGAACAATAAACATAAGTCTCAAACTTGAAAAACAAAACACACAACACAAACATAATAATATTCAGTCCGAGTTGAGAGACAAAACACAAACTAATCCGCTCGTTTTTCGTAACGAGCCTGCAGCCACCTAAGATGCATGTCCTTGTGCATGCTCATAAAAGTTTCTCGATTTTGCTTATCTTTCAGAAGCAGGGTGGAATAGTCGTAGAAATCAAACTGTGACACATTCATAACCTCTTACATACTCTTTAGCTCCGAAATGGCCTCAGGAATGGTGAATAACGCTGAAGATATCTGGATGCGAGGCGGCTCTTGCATGCATTTCCCAATAATGTGTGATGTTTCAACCAGCTCATCTAATGCCAAACTTTTTGCCTTCTTCGCAGTAATTTTTTGTTTGCCCTTACCTGTCAGTTTTTCCTTAGCTGCGGTGGAATGTGGAGGCTCGTTCATGTTTTGTGTACCATCTTCAGCAGAAACATCCTATTCATCGACCGACTCAGCTTCAAAGTTTCTGGAATTTGGGGCCCATGCTAGATCTCCAGTTGCAACGACTTGGCTAAACATCATATGAAGTTTCTCCTCTAACTCAAGAGATATACCAGAAAACTGAAACTTCCTTGCAGTATGAAGAACCTATAATAAGAAGAAAAGAAAGGATTAGATAAATCATCCAGCAAAGAATTGAAAAAGTGTTGTCTCAACTCTGAGTAATTTACTTACTTTCAAACGTTCTTTCCACCAGTCTTCCGAAGCAGCTATAGTTTTGCGGATTGGATCCCAGCCAAGACCCGTCTCACGCCCCTTTAGCTCTCTCCATAATTTCCAATCTTTCTTTAGCTGATCCCACTTATTCTTCATTTGATTTCGATCATATGACTTTCCCGTACGTGCCAAAAAACCTGTTGTTAGATTTTTCCACCCATCTCTGCTAAAATGCGTGGTTGGGCGATTACCCAGCTCAATCTCTTTGAGACACAGGTCATAAAAAATTATAACATCATTGGCCTCCCAATTTGCACTAACATCACCTTTTTTATGTTTACCCATAACACGAACTGAATAAAAGAAAAATAAAACTAAACATAAATAATTAGCACGCATATGTACACATAAATAAGCTAACCAAGTGACTTGCAGAAATGTGACTTGCAAAAATAGATCGATCTCATCATTATTCGTTTATTACTGTAAAAAAACTGGAAGGGATTGACTGTTGGAAACAAAAACCTAACATCTAATTGAAAGTAACATCTGCCAAGATAAATTATTTTTTAAATTCAGTACCATAATAGTTGTGAACTTTTTGAGTCCTTATTACTACCCTAAAAGACAATTCATTGGTTGATGATTTAACATAGTTTGACTTGGACTGTCAACATACACAAAACAAACACAGTCGAAGATTTCTCGTCAAGGGAAAAAGTATCTTAAATGTATAAATGATAAATTTTACAAGTTAGCCATCAAGAACAGAAGGGACATAAGACTAATAAGGTCACATGCGGGAAGTTGGCCTAATGAAGTCAACTCTCTCATGTTTTATTTAATTTTGTCCTTGTACAATCTGTTGGAGCACTTGGTTGTGTGTGTGTGTGTTTTTGCGGGCAGTTGGCCATAAACTTTAATTTTATGGTCAAGTTCTTTGGAAAATCTTTATCTATGTTACTTATGTTACCAACCTATACTGGCTCCTGCATGTAATGAAATCATAACATCATATAATGAATACTTAACATTAAACTATTAGAACCTAAGAATCCAACTCAAATCTAATTGATCTTCAGGTGGAGGGGTCAAATGGATCAATCTATATTAAGTGCACAAGCAAATTTGATGTAGGGTAGGCTTACACAAGGGGAATTGGGACGTGCTGGTGGGTGTAACTATGACCTACTGGAACCACGGGTGGAGGCTGAACCCTCAAGTGCAATCCTTATGACAACACAACCACACAAACTATAATAACTTTAATTTGATTAATTGAAGGCGGCACAAATATTTCGGGGCAAACTAGTTTGGCTGGCCTTCGTTTTGGTGGGGCAAACTAGAGCCCTCTAAGCAAAGACATTTCTGCAAGTCACAATAAGCACCATGCATACAACACATACACACACACACCCAAAAGACACACCATTCATACAACACATAGCACAAACACACACACGCAACACAAACACACAACACCATGCATACAACACATACACACACACACCCAAAAGACACACATCATTCACACAACACATAGCACAAACAAACACACACACACACACACACACAGCACAAACACACATCATAGCACAAAATTCACACACACGTACATACACAGTACATACAGACAATCTCACACAACATAGCACAAAATTCACACACACGCACAGCCACAGCACATACAGACAAACTCACACAACACAAACACACGACACAGTGCGTACAATAGACACACACACCCAAAACACACACACCACACACACAGCACATAGCAAACACACACACACACACACACACACACAACACAAACACACAACACAACACAAAATTCACAAACACACGCACACACACATACAAACACACACTAGACACACCACACCACACACACCACACAACACACATAGCCCAAACACACACCACACACACAGTACACACACACCACGCACACAGCACAAACACACACCACACACACATACACTATACACAGCCGAAGCACATATACAACACACAACACAAACACACAGCACACACAACAAACCAATCTTCACCCAAAAAAAATTGGAAGGGGAAGGAAAGGTATACCTGCTGAAATCGCTGAGCCGTCGGAGAGGAAGGAGCACACAGTCGGAGAAGAAGCTGTGGATTCAATCGGGACTTTGTCGTCGCCATCGTTGGAGCGTTGTCGTCGGAGAAGGAAGCAGGCGCCGCCGGAAATCTGGCACGGGAAGGGACTGTGCGGCGGAGAAGAAGAGGCGGCGTGATCGGCTCCAATCGACGACGGGAGATAAAGGAGGTGGGATCTAGCACACAACTGGAGGAGAAGAGGAGGTCGGAGAAGAAGGAGGCGAGATCGACTCCAATCGGCGACGGGAGAAGGAGGCGGGATCTACTATGCTGCCGGAGGAGAAGGAGGCGATGTTGATGGGAGATGTAGGAGGCGGGATCTACTGTGTCGCCGGAGGAGAAGGAAAGGTCGGAGAAGAAGGAGACGGAATCTACTCCTATCGACGACGGGAGAAGAGAAGCGGGATTCGCGAGCCCTTTCCGCCCTAAACGCGATGAAATGGAGGCTGAGCTGCGGGTTTCGGCACGCAGGTTTTTCACGTCGCGATTTTCTGCTGCGGATGGAAACGAAAGCGCAAAAACAAATAGAAAAAATAGATCCGGGCGTTTTAATCAAACGGAACCAAGCCAAAAACGCTAAAACAAATAGGGCCTAAATAATTACATGTGTAAGTGGTTTAACATTAAAAAAAAAGCCGAACAGGCTGCGCGGTTAGACGAATATGCTAACTGCCTGGTAACCACCAGAAGGAGAGAACAAGCCGTCATGGGAGACCGCCAGACCGCCCGGTCTCCAAGTCGCCTGAGACAAACCATCAGATCGCTCGGACACCAACAGCAACAGTCCGGCCACCAAACCGCTGGAGAGAACCCGACAGACCGCACGGTCTCTAATCCGCTAGAGTCAGACCGTCCGGTCTCCATACAACAACAATGTTGTCATAGTTTGGATCCTTGTGTGAGCTCCTCTCCCGCATACCAGCTACTTGCCACCTCGAGTGAGTTGAAGTTCTCGAGATGTGATGTTGTCGTAGTCCGGGTTCCTGCATGAGCTCCTCTCCCGCATACCGGCTACTTTCCCTCTCGAGTGAATTCAAGTCCTGGAGTTGTGATGTTGTCGTAGTCCGGATCCCTACGTGAGCTGCTCTCCCGCATACCGACTACTTGCCCCCTCGAGTGAGATGAAGTACTCAAGCTGTGATGTTATCGTAGTCCGAAACCCTGCGCAATCTCCTCTCCCGCATACCGACTACTTGCCCCATCGAAAGAGTTGAGGTTCTCGAGTTGTGATGTTGTCGTAGTTCAGGTCCCTGCGCGAGCTCCTCTCCCGTATACCGACTATTTGCCCCCTCGAGTGAGTTGAGGTCCTCAAGCTACAATGTTGTCGTAGTCCGGATCCTTGCGCAAGCTCCTCCCCCACATACCAACTACTTGCCCCATCAAGCGAGTCTGAGTTCACGATAGAGTTCATGTCATAATAAGTACCCCTACACAGGCTTCCCTCATGCGAGTTATCTACTTGCCAACTGGGTTTGAGCCCTTTCTCTACCTCCAGTTAAGCTCGCTCGTTTAGCCAATGACCTGGAGGGTGTCAACCTTATCTCCACCTCCAGCTGAGTTCGGCTCCTGCAAGGTGTCGACTTTTCTTCTCCACCTCCATTTGAGTTCGGCTCCTACGAGGTGTCGACCTTTTCTCCGCCGCCAGTTGAGCTCGCTCGCTTAGCGAATGGCCTGGAGGGTGTTGACCTTTTCTCCACCTCTAGTTCAAATCGACTCTTGCGAGGTGTTGATATTTCTTCTCCGCCTCCAGTTGAGCTCGACCCCAGCGAGGTGTTGACCTTTTTTGCACCTCCAGTTGATCTCGCTCTCTTAGCAAATGGCTTGGAGGGTGTAGACCTTTTCTCCACCTCTAGTTGAGCTCGATTCTTGCGAGGAGTCGATCTTTCTTCTCCACCTCCAGTTGATCTTGGCACCTACGAGGTGTCGACATTTTTTCCACCTCCAGTTGAGCACGCTCGTTACTTGCCCCCTCGAGTTAGTTGAAGTCATCGAGCTGTGATGTAGTCGTAGTCTGGGTCCATGCGCGAGCTCCTCTCCCGCATAATGACTACTTGACCGCTCAAGTGAGTAAAGGTACTCGAGCTGTGATGTTTCCATAGTCTGGGTCCCTGCGCGAGCTCTTCTCCCGCATATCGGCTTCTTCCTCCCTCAAGTGAGATGAGGTCCTCGAGCTGTGATGTTTCTGTCGTCAGGATCCCTGCACAAGCTCTTCTCTCGCATATCGGCTACTTCCTCCCTCGAGCGAGTCTGAGTTCGTGATAGAGTTAATGTCATAATCAATACCCCTATACAGGTTTCCCTCATGCGAGTCGTCTACTTACCAACTGGATTTAAGCCCTTTCTCCACCTTTAGCTGAGCTCGCTCGTTTAGCAAATAGCCAGGAGGATGTCGACCTTTTCTGCACCTCCAATGTAGTTCGGCTCCTGCGAGGTGTCGACCTTTCTTATCTACCTCCAGTTGAGATCGACTCCTGCATGGTGTCGACCTTTCTTCTCCACCTTTAGTTGAGCTCACTTGCTTAGTGAATGGCCCGGAGGGTGTCGATCTTTTCTCTACCACCAATTGAGCTCGGCTCCTGCGAAGTGTCGACCTTATTCTCTACCTCCAGTTGAGATTGCTCGCTTAGCGAATGACTTGGAGGGTGTCGACCTTTTCTCCACCTCCAGTTGAGCTCGCTCGCTTAGTGAATGTCCTGGAGGGTGTCGACACTGTCTCCACCTCCAGCTGAGCGTGTTCGTTTAGCGAATGTCCTGGAGGTCGTCGATCTTTCTTCTCCACCTCCATTTGAGCTCGTCTTCTGCGGGGTGTCGATCTTTTCTCTACCACCAATTACGTAGATGAACGTTGTTGAAGCCAGAAAAATCTCTACTCCAAAATTTGGATCAATGCAACCTAATGTTGCTAGTCCAGCAATCAGGCTTGACGGTTTGTCTGACTAGAACACAGAAGTAGAAAGGAAACTAAAAGGACCCCGGGTGTTGCGGCAGGGAAGTCCCTCCATATACCCAGATTCTTATAACAAGTTTCTCTTCAACAACCAAGAATGACCGAGTAGGGTACAAGGGGGACACTAACTTGGCGAGTATCTCAAGATGGTGACCAAGGGGAATGATCACTGTCTCACAGCTCAAGTCTTCGATAGCGGGATCCAAAAGCTCACCCAAAAGTCCGGGAAAATCCTCATCCTTGTACCCTTGAGTTCCTATATATAGGAAAATCAAAGGGTGGGGGGTCTTATTTATAGCCCAACCCTCACTTGACGATTAGGTGACTTCCGGGGGAACTCTCCCGGCTTGGGCGACTATCGGCCCTAGTTGCCTACCTGACGAGTATGAGGGGAGCTCACCAGACTCCCCCTGGTCTTCTACTGTGTTGAATGCTGATTACAACTTCTGCTTTGACCAGTTGACTTTGACCAATTGCTGACCTAGCTTTGAGTGGGTCCACCTTCGACGAATATGGATTGTACACAATCTCCGCTCTTTGCGAGCGACATGAGAGCTCGGAAAGAAACATTCAACACTTATTCAAAGAGGTACTTCTGGCGAGTATCTAGACTACTCGCGGTCTTTGGTTGCCTCCTGACCTCGATAAATAGAGGGGGTGACTCATCTTTAAGGCACACCTTGTAAACTCGCACAGGATGTCGCAGTCTGTCGAGAAAGTATATAACGCGAGCATTGCTGCATTGTCGGGGTTCTCAGAGCCGAGGACTTTGAAAAGGCCTTGGGATGGCGACGATCATGCCAAGCTCCCTCCATCAAAGAAGAAGAAGTTGAAGAAGAAGTAGTCAAAGAAGTCGCTCACCTCCAATAAGAAGAACTCGCCACCTGGCGTCGAGGATGTCGTCACCCCAGCCGACGATCCTGAAATTCCTGCTATCACTTAACAGTTGTTCGACGAACTAGGTCGGGGCAACAATGCTGAACAGTCCACGCCTTAATCTTCGCGTCATCTTCCGACAACCTCTCCTCCTCCTACGAACCCCGTCGGGTCCCAGGCCCAGATGCAATCAGACCTTATAGCTTTGTGAGGTTAGGACCTCACCGTTGTCTGCTTCACGTTGCGACAACTTCTTAGATTGTCGCCTTACTGGCGACTTTTTGCTACTCACAGCTCCAATGCCGACTACCGAGGCCTCCGACGAGCATTTGGATGTGCCTCCACTGAGATCAATTCTCCTGGTCGCGCTTGAGATACTCGCCAAGTTAGTGTCTCCCTTGCACCCTGCTCGACCATTTTTGGTTGAAAAGTGGAAGCTTGTTCTAAGCATCCTGGTACGTGGCAGGACCTCCCTGCCGCAGTACCTGGGGTCGTTTTAGTTTTCTTTCTACTTTTGTGTTCTAGTCTGTCAAGCCGTCAAACCTGACCGCTGGACCAGTAACTTTAACCTGCATTGATCCAAATTTTGTAGGAATTTTTTCGGCTTAAACAAACATTATAATTTAAATTATTTTGAAATAAATAAAAAAAATTAATGTTATTCAAAAAAAATCCATTTAATATAATATCAATGTTATAATATTAAGAATGATTAATTATTTGTCATCAAATTAATCTCAATTTTCAAAATAACATAACAACAATACTCAAATTTTTATCCAACAATAGTGGGATAAAGGCCAGAATAACATACAACAAGATAAAGGTGACTAAATATTACGCTAGTCGTCTATTTAATACAATTCTCATCATCTTTCATCTGGACTTGGGACCGACATAGGCAAAGATCATAATAACATAAAACAATTAATTTAAAAGAAAACAGATTAAATTAAGATAAAACAAATTAAATTAAAAATACAAACAAAATGTAAAATAAAAAAAATAAATATAGAATAAATCAATCAATACAACAAAAGTTAGATTGTAAAAAAAATTAGGTATTTTGATTTTTAGCAGAAAATTTAAATAGTTTAAACTGTAGTTTTATATATTTTGCTAGAATTATTCCTGGAGTCTATGCACTACTAATCATAAACAACTAAATGCTTTTTATATTGTTTAAATAGTTCAATAATTTTTGTCCATGAAGTTCTACATATGCTGCATTGACGACAAAAACAGTGCATCAGCTCTTCAGATACTCCACAAACAGAGCTGGACTTATTTTCACTGGTGAACCGGACCTTAATTAAGATCCGGTTCATGCGGTCGTAACCGCTTTACCGGTAAAAATAAGTCCTCCCAAACGGAGCTTTAATCTGGACGGTGGTAGCGGTGGGAAAAATTTTATTCTCACCGCCGCTGCTATTACCGAGCTGTTTGGTTTCCAAATGATGAAAAAAGTGTTTGTGGCAAAAAGGTATTTTCAATAATTTTTGTGAAACTGTGAACCCCACTTCCAGAAAAGCTAAAATGAGCTTTTCACGTTTGCATGTTTCTCTTCCCGTAGATCAGCATCCTCCTACTTTTCTAAGAGCTCTAATCCAATCACAGGTCTTCTTCCACCATTGCTTTTGTTGCATACATAGTCATTCCAAACAGAACCTTAAAAACTTTGTGCATGCATGCCAATTTATACTTGAATGGAGTATATGATTGTAAATAATGTTTTTTTTTCAAATGGATATAACTATGCATAAGTAAATAAGAACAGAATGAGTTCGGCTATATTTGTTTGGGCATTTCGCTGCTCCGTTTTGGACAAACGCCGTCGGAAGGAGGGTAAACAAATAAACCTTCGGCGACGTTTGCTCCGTTTCCACCCGCCCGCCTTGAGAAACGCCCCCAAAAAGCTTCGTTTAGAGCAGCCACCTCTCCCTCCATTTCGAACACTCCGTTTCCACCCGCCGGATCGACCCGCCACCGTCGAACCAAATGAAGCCGAAGTCAGCATTATGAACAGCTTAAATTGTAGCTTTATGAGAAACAAGTAGCAGTAAACAGCCATGTTAGTGAGAGCAGAAGAACAGCAAAGTATCATGCCTAGCATTTGCACAAAATAACAGCCTCAATATATACCTTAAAGACAGTGATTTCTAAGAATGCAGCACAAGTTCATGATTGTCAGGCATTTTTTTGTTAATCAAAGATCCGAAGCAGCTGTTAAATGAGGGAGGGGTAGATTTGTTGGGCGTTGTGAGAGTCTAGTCACTAGGCATGTTAAACGAGGGAGGGGCAGACCAATAAAGACTACAATGCAAGGAATAGATCAGGAAAAAAAAACATCATATCTCCACTACTGTGAGATAAAGACTTGAGTGTTGTTGTTGTAAAGATCCGAAGCAGCAGAATTTAAATTGTTTAAGGCGACGCTACACCGTCTACTAAATCTCAACAATTAGATCTTATCCCTACATTTAACTGTTGTCAGTTGGATCATCTCATTTCTGCTCGCATGACAGGAAATGGCGTCTACTAAATCTCAACAATTAGATCTTATCCCTACTTTAACTGTTGTCAGTTGGATCATCTCATTTCTGCTCGCATGACAGGAAATGGCGCGCCACTGCAAGCACACCACCCCCCCCCCCCCCCCCCCCCCCCCCCCCCGCAGCATCCAGCGGCCTCCAAATTCTCAAACCCCTTGCATTTAGAGATCTATTCCTTGCATTGTAGGTAGTCTGTTTTTTTTTTCCTGATCATGTCTTTCATTTTAGCTTGCGTTGTAGGTCCCATAATATGCAGTGTGCGGCTGCAATAGTACTTGATCGTTCCTAGATTGGTCGGGTGCTGTTAGCACCATATCTCGTACAAAGAAGAGTGAACTGTCAGCAAAAACTACCAGACAGAATAACAGGAATGTAAATGGACATAATGGAACAAAGTTGAATTCATGTGAATAGCAGGAAAGATAGAGGGCACAAACATGATTTCTTTTATAATAATCTTTGTCAAAAATGAAGCACATCTACATAATCATAGCATGAGTAACGGCCCCAAGCACAAGGGTTACTACTACAGTAAGATTCATACTATTATGAACAGCTCTAAAGCTTTAAAACCTAGGCCGTGGGCCATATAATTACAATGTTAGAAGCTTGTGTCCCCAAGTAGACAACTTTCAAGTTGTAATGCCCGATAAAGATATGAGAAAAAACGGATATATTCACTTTGCAGAGTAGGACGAGCGTCTCAGCGCTTCATTCAGCCGGCTAAAAACAACTCTAATCGGTATGCAGGAAACAGAAGATGACACCAACTTTTCCAGCATGATTTCTCTGCCATTTTCCCTGCCATTGAGATCAACGGTGATTGAGGATAACCGACGAATCTTTCTAGGGGAAGATCGATGTTTCCTACCACAAAGTGGCTTCCTTTTCAAACCCTCATATGAAATACGAAATGTTTTTTCACGATGGCTCGGTCTTGAATTTTCCAAGCCATCAAGCTTTTCATGCCGGTTACAAACTACATTTACCCTGTTTCCGAGCAAATTAATGCTGTTGCCAGTCAGATGACAAATGCCATTCAGCAAAGCTGCGCTGGAACCATCACTTAAAACATCAACGGTGATAGCATGACCCACAATGGCTTTACCATTCAATTTACTAACAACAGAAACCAAAGGTGCTCGCCGACCATGATAGTTAGCTTGCACTTTTAACTCAACATCATATAGAGAATTCAAATTGGAACAGTACATTTGATCCAGTACTACGCGTTGAGGGGAGGCGGAGAAAACACTCAGCCCACGTTTATTAGAATCTTGGACTTGCATCAGCTGAGCACTAGAGGCTGAGTAGCTTGACCGTAGACATTTGTCCGACTGTAGAGACATATCACGGTTGATTGAGGCTGGAGTAGTTTGTACTTCTTGCCTATTACTTAGTTTTGTAAGAAATCCACATCTTACTGACTGATCGCTAATATCGGCGGTCAAAGACTCGTCACAAGCATTAACAGCATCATCGGAACTTTCGGAATTGGGATTTTTGTATAAACTCGAGTATCTTGGATCCCCTATTACTTTGGAATTCAGCTCAATGTTGTTTTTCTTTGTTCTGTGTACAGTATGATTAGCTAGAGCCGCAGAGTTAGTGGAGCAAGCCTCAACAAGTCGTTCACTAGACTTTGAACCCAAACAAACTTGAACGGAACCGATAGACAGCTTCTCTGCTGCAATGGGGTGAATTTTTCCTGAAGTGTAAGGTTCATGGATATGGCTGAAACCTGGTAAAATGACGATGAGAAAATGAGGTGTCACGTTATAGTGAAAAAAGTTGGATCTAAGAACTGCTAGCAGAGGTGCACAAGGTCCCATCATATGCAGTGTGCGGCGGCGACAGCACCCGACCAATCTAGGAACGATCAAGTACTATTGCAGCCACACACTGTGCCCGGGGGACGCTGTCCACGGACACTGGTACCTATCAACAACATATACATTTTTATCCTAGTCCTATGTATTAAAAAAACACACAAGTTTTTCTTTTTAATATAGTATAGAAAGAAGATGAAAATGATATAGGAGAAAGAAGGTACAAAATCAAAACAGTAATGAATTACTGAAGGCATGGACATTCTGCATGCGGGTCAAGTTCCTTATTAGAGTTCTTCAAGTTATCTCTTCAAAGTCGCTCAGAAATAACTTGCTTTGGAGGACTCAAAGGAGCTTTACAAAAATATTTTTAATAGAGAAACAAAAACTTTAAATTGGGCTATAATCAGGTTAGGGCTTTGTTTGGTGCGGCATTTTTGCTCCGGGAAGTTTGGATAAAAATGTCACGATCATAAAATGTATGTTTGGCATCACAACGGCTACAACCACCGCCAAGAAAAGAAAACTAGTTTTGAACATAAAAGTGGATGACGTTCCTTAGGTGCGGTCGGACGTTCACGAACGATGGTTCATAACCATCATGTTCATGACTGCTACCATCGTGCTAAACGGAGCCTAGAAGTGGGAATACTATCAAAAATATGAGAAACAATTGATTCTACCCAAAACATCAAAACTTTGTATTGATATTTGTAACTTTCTCAGCACAGATATCTGCCGATAAAGCAGTTAACATTTTATCATATAACTGAAAAAACAAGTCATAAGAGCTGGATAATTGTCAAAACATACCCTCCATATTTCTTTCCCCAAAAAGAACAGGAACACAGACCAAGTCACCTGAATGATCATCATCAGCATAATTCCCACTCACTGCAGAGGGAGGATTAAAGTCATAAACTGCAGTGCCATTTTTTTCTTGCACATCTAGTGGAGTCCTACCACATGAACTTTCTGAGCAGTTAACACTACCATTATCCCCTAATGAGATTTTTACCTCCTTTGAAGAACATTTCAGATCATTTAACTGCTTCAGGGTGATTTTGCAAGGAAATTCTCCAGTAATAACACTGTGCTGATATGTCAAGGGAACATTTACCTTATGGGAACCCAACCCAATTTTTGTTAATCGTAGACGACGACGATTTCTCCGTTTATGATTCTTATATACACGAAACATCTGAATACTTCTTGAAGATGAACATGAATGTTTAAAGCTGCTTCTAGGGTCAACAACACTAAATATTTTTTTATCAAAATCTAATTCACTTTGTGACACACATGGGTCTTGTGCGCAGGCTTCTTTTATACTAATATGCATATCAGACCTCTCTGTTGATGTCATCCCCAAACCTAAGTCTTGTAGATCTTTCATTCTTGTTAATTTTTTGTCAGTATCATCTCCAGTCTCACATGATTTTTTCCGTTTATTTTTTGGTATGAATTGTCTGATACTCTTTAGTGTCTGCTCAGGTCGCTCAAATGATACAACAGAATGAGAAAGCTCATTAGTGCTGATATCTTCTGGTTTCATAGGTCGTTGAAATGATACAACACATGATTTTTTCCGTTTCCTTTTCTGTATGAATTGTATGATACTCTTCAATGTCTGCTCAGGTCGTTCAAATGATACAACAGAATGAGAAAGCTCATTAGTGCTGATATCTTCTGGTTTCATAGGCGTCCTTCCAATAGAAATGAGTTCCTGGACCATCATTTTTCGCCGTTTAACCACTTTTTTGTCAACGGATCTGAGCTTGCTGTTATTCTTGTTATACTGCATCTCATTACCATCAGTTAAATGGTACTTTTCAAGCTCAAGAGCTTGAATAATTGCATCTTCTCTTCGAGCATACTTCCTTGAAATGAGTGAGCGCTTGTTGGAGCGAATAGCATAAGCTCTGGCTCTCGCAATACAGGCATCATACTCCCCGCATCGAAATGGTTTAATGCGTTTAGACTTTTCCAAGTTAAACCAGTCCCTGCAGATATATTGCGAGAAGTATAAATAGATGTTATAAAGCTTACAAAAATTGCCTAAGCACTAAATATGTCAAAATGATGGAATTCACAGAAATGAAATTTCATATTTGTAAACTGGCATAAATAAAAAAAACCGACTTAGCATGTCAAATATGTATAATTAACTTGACAAATCTTCTGGAGCACCATTAATACAACAGCAACTCCAATAATTAAAAGATAAAAAAATAAAGGATGCACCCACAGCATTAAATCCAGAAAAGACACCTCTAATACAAGCTTGAAAGCCTACTTTTTGCAGTCTTATTTTGCAGTTTCAAATGCACCACGTCATATTATATTTTCTTGTAGTGGAAAAATAAGGAATTTTTTATTTCTATGAAAACTTTTACATCTTGCCTTTATATATACACATACAAGAAGAATTACAATATCACTAGCGGTGTGGGACTAAATATAAGGAGTGATGCGGAGCATAAACGAGGACTTGTGATGCGGAGCATAGACGAGGACTTGTGATGCGGAGCATAAACGAGGACTTGCAATGGATGACGAGTTTTGGGCCCGTTCAGGGCCAATTGGCGACTTTCCATATATGGCGTGCCCGCATCGACGATCGGACTCCGCAGATGTGTCTGGATTCGCGTTGCGAATAGATTTGATATATTATTTCATCATTTTGCATTTTATTTTGATGTATTTAGGTGGTCTCACCTCCCAGCAATCATAGTCGTTGATGGTGGGATGCCCTAAGTCTCTTATTATTATAAATAGGATGTTAGTGGGCTGATTAAAGCTATTGCATAATTTGGAGAAAGCTATTCCCGGATTCCTGCGATCATCCCACGGTGCCGACTCCGTGGAACCCTAGGTATCGACTCTTAGGTGTGTATCTCCTCCCACTAACCCCAAGTCTCTTTCTCCCCCCTCCAAAACCCTTGCCGCAGCCTCTACAACCCCCCAAACACCCGTCGGCCACCTGTTCTCCCTGTTGTCGATAAAGTCAGAATTCTACTCTCTTTAGTGCTGGAAAATGAAATATACTATTCATTTATAAAGTTTGCTCGGCCCTAGTTCACCGCCGGCCAGATCCCCCCCCCCCCCCCCCCCCCCCGTCAGCCGACCTTCCCCTCCAGCAAAACAACTGCAGCCCCTCCACAATTTCTCACAGCCATTAGCCGCCAGTTCTCCCCCCTTTCCTCTCACTGCCGCTATCCTCCAGCAGGTCCTGGACAACCAGCCGCCCTTCCTAATCCCTCCCATAAGTCGGCCAAACTTCCCCTACGCCGATTTGCTCTCCACCGCCTCCCCTCTCGTGGAACTACCCCAAACAGCCATCATATCCAGATCAGTCCAGATCTGGACTATTGCAACTCCAATCCGTCATTACCTTCACTCGTACTTCATCCTTTAGCCCGGATCCACCACCAAACATCGGATCCACCCCTTCCTTACCCGGATCTACCCACACATGGTCAGATCTATCCATTTCCGGTCCGATTCCACCTTCCACAGCCGAGGACAACCACCTACATCATTTTTCACGTCGCTGGTTACACCTCGGATCGTCGTACACGCATCTTCGGCCCCGGATTCTTCAGTGCCTTGGTCAGCCCACTACTTGGTGAGTCCTTGGTGTATCGGACTATTATTTTCCACATATTTATATTGGATTGAATCTTTTACTTGTTTAGAAATCGTTTATGGTAGTGGGTTGCTTTTAGATTATTATTGTGATTTGCAGGATTTATTCGCCGCGCTCTTGCTTTGGCCCTCCACGCGGAGGAAAGCCTAAGCCTGCCTCGCTTAAAAAAAATTATCTTTGCTTTGCTTTGAATTTATCTGCGTGGGATACCAATTTGCGTTATTTGCACACCAACACTCCCCCTCAAGGTGGACGAAAGATATCCACTAAGCTCATCTTGTCACTCAATCTACATAAGTCCAGTGAACTAAGTCTTTTGGTTAGATAATCAGCCATTTGCTCTGTTGTAGCAATATGTCTCAGCTTTAGTGTTCCACCATCCAGCTTTTCTTTGATAAAGAATTTATCGATCTTTATATGCTTGGTTTTATCATGTTGGACGGGATTATTTGCAAAGATATAGTTGATTTGCTATCACACTACAGTGTTATCTGTCCTCACTGATCTATCTTGAGTTCAACGAGCAGAGCTTTCATCCATAACATCTCCCCTACGCTTAAGGTCATAGCCCTGTACTCTGCTTTGGCTGTAGATCTTGCAACTACAGTCTGTTTTTTGCTTTTCTAGGAGACAAGGTTGCCTCCTACAAATATGCAATATCCTGATGTTGACCTGCTGTCATCTGCACAGCTAGCCCAGTCAGAGTCGCAATAGCCTTCGATGTTTAGATGTTCATTCTTCTAGAAGATCACTCCCTTCCCGGGTGCGCTCTTTAGGTATCGAAGGATCTGATATACGACATCCAAGTGACCCCCCTAGGATCATGCATATAACAAGCAACCACACTCACGATGAAAGATATGTCAGGGCAGCTGTGACCCAGATAAATTAGTCGGCCTACCAGCCTCTGGTACCTTTCTCTATCAATTGGCTCTCTCGCCTCCGCACCGAGTTTGGTCTACTGATCAATAGGAGAGACGGCAGACCTGCAACCCATCATACCTGTCTCCTTGAGTAGGTCGAACACATATTTCTGTTGGGATAGAACAGTTCCTCGTGCACTGCCGGCTACCTCAATCCCAAGGAAGTATCATAGCTAACCTAAGTCATTCACCTCAAATTCTTTGCTCAATCTTCTCTTAAGCTAAGCAATTTCATTCTCATCATCTCTTGTGATAATCATATCATCCACATACACAACAAGTATTGTGATGTGAGTTTTATTCCTCCTAAAGAACAGGGTACGAGATAAACATTGGTCTGTTGATATCCTATGGCTGTCATGGCTCTCCTGAGCCTGTCAAACCAAGCTCGAGGAGATTGCTTCAACTCATACAGAGACTTCTTGAGTTTACACATCTTCCCTATTGTTTGTTTCGAGCCAAAAGCCGGGCAGTACTTCCATATACACCTCTTCCAATAGATCCCCATGAAAAAATGCATTATTCAGGTCGAGCTGATGTAGTTTTCATCCCCCATTTGCCGCCAAGGAAATCGGTGTTCGTATTGTACTCATTTTTGCAACAGGTGCAAAGGTCTCATCTCAGTCGATGTCATAAGTCTGATTGTACCAATTTGCTACCAGTCGGGCCTTGTAGCGCTCGATCGGTCCCTTTGGGTTTTGTTTCAAGGTGAAAACTCACTTGCACCCAACTACTTTTTTCCTGGTGGTAGCGACACGAGACCTCAGATTTTGTTCTTCTCTAATGCTCCAAGTTCTTCTAACATAGTAGTTTTTCATCGCAAATCCTCCTTAGCCACCTGCTAATACTTAGGAATAGAGATTATGTCAAAAGATACAATAAATCTCTCATGTACATGTGATTTATGAGAATAAAAAACAAACTTAGCAATATCATGAGGAAAACCATATCGATCAGGTGAGACTCCTGCATTCTTGCGAGTACTCCTTACCGGTATAGGAGTAGAAGTAGTGAGATGAGGAATTATATCACCCAAGTGAATAATAGGGTACTGCATTCTTGCGGGTACTCCTCCTTACCGGTATAGGAGTAGAAGTAGTCGGATTTTGTTCTTCTCTAATGCTCCAAGTTTTTCTAACATTGCAGTTTTTCATCGCAGATCTTCCTTAACCACCTGTCAACACTTAGGAATAGATATTATGTCCAAAGATACAATAAATCACAAATGTACATGTGATATGTGAGAATAGAAAACAAACTTAGCAATATCATGAGGAAAACCATATCGATCAGGTGAGACTCCTGCGTTCTTGTGGGTACTCCTCCTTACCGGTATAAGAGTAGAAGTAGTGAGATGAGGAATTATATCACCCGTGGGTTCAGATGTTGAGGTGGATTGAACGGAGATTGAGGTTGATGGAATCGATGTCGCTGGAAACGGAGTAGGCAGTGACAAGGGACTTAGCACGGGTGGCTTCGTGGTCATTGTAGTCTCACTCTGCTTCCTTCTTCTTGTACTCTCGGCTCCCCCAGGGTGTGAGGTCCACTTTCCACACAAGCATTCCGCTCATGCAATGGTATCATACCTGACTCCATGCTTGGCAATATGGAATAAGGGATATTTATTATTTGTTTCTCACCATGTTACAGGCCTATTTCCGTAACAACAATAATTCGTCGGAGTAGTGATCGGAGTCGGAGAAGATGGCGATGGTGGAGGATACCGTGGAGCCGGAACCGCGGTTGCCTACGCGGGGCTTGCTCGTTAGAGGAGAGTGCTACTAATATCTCACAATAAGGGGGCAAGAAACATACCGACACAAGACCCACTAGGTCCTTTAAATAGGACTTACAATCGACACAAAAAAGATGGAACATTAAAGAGAATAACGACCGACTTGGACATGCGAGTAAAAAAGAATAAAATATAATAATAGTGTCATATAAGGACCCGACTCTTAAAACAGAATAAAACATATTAAGAAATAATTAATAACTAAATAACGACATTAAAGGATTTGTAACATCTCTTCTGCCATGTAAAACGAGCTTGTCCCCAAGATCGAGGGCGATCCACGGTATCCCACGTTATCTGACACCCTCATTGTCAGCATCCTCGACTTACAGTTATAAAAGTCGTTTGCACTTGTGGCCGTGTGTGTACGGCTCGTCGCATTTGAAACCTAAGCCCTTAACGTGTCGATCTATCATCTCGTCCCGAGATAGTTTACAGACTGGTGGGGCTAGATGTCCCTCGGGATGACCCGGTCGAATGCCCGTGTCGGTGGGCAAATAGGCCTCCGGTGCCAGTTGGAGGCGACGGTCACATAACCTGGCCAGACTCATGACAGTCAAAGTCCGGAGGAGCCTCGAATTCAACATCAAGCCACAGACGTTCACGAAGTTCGACGGTAACGATGTTGACCTGCATCCCTGGGGCAATGTGACATGTGCTAGAAGAAGTTGAAACTGGTCAAGATATTCGTCTACAGAGCTCGTCCGACGGAGTGTTGTGAGGGCACCAAGCGGGTTGTTGCGGATTAGAGGACCGAAGCGCAGGTTGCAAAATCGCATGAAGTCGTCCCACGTCAAGCCTGACTAATCAGTGAGGAGGCTATTGACCCAAAACAAGGCCGAGTCGAGAAGGTGGAAGGATGCCAAAGGAGGTTGTTCGGCTGTCGGAGTTTGTTGGTGACCAAAGAATTGTTCGTACCTGGTGAGCCAGTCCGAGGGATCTGTTTTCCCATCGTAGGTGGGAAATTCTAGTCGGGTATAGCACGACGGAATAGTGATGTCATGGCATAAAAGGATCTGTGGTGGCGACTAATGGTGGAGGAGCGGCGGTAGTGGAACCTGGTTGTTGCTGGCGCGATCCGTGGGTGGGGTGGTAACCACAGGAGGTGTTGTTGTTAGTCCATTCAATTTGGCGGTGAGGGTTGTCATGTCGTCTTGATGACGTGCGTCGGCGTCTCAAAAACGTACCTTTATGTCTTGAAGGCGTGCATCCATGGCAGATATAACTGCGTGTAGCATGTTCATAGCATCCAAGAAGTCGGCCGAATCTCCCATATTGTGGTTGGAGGTGGAATGGGATACGGAGCGGGTGACTGGACGATTGGATTGCTCGGAGTCCGCTTTTTGGGAATTGTCGCGTGATCCGCGTTGTCTCCCAATGGTGGAATTAAAAGTTGTTACAATTCTGCACAGTGCTGAAAAAGGGTTGAGTGGTTTGATAATTTGAAATCTGAAGTAAATCAGTCGCAATTCTTGTATTTCCTTTCTAGACAAGATTTATCCAATCCAGCCAGTCCCGTGAATGCGGCCCGAACAGGAAACAAATTAAAAATTTGTTTGCGTGCATTTCGGGTTTGCGTGAATTGACGCCTCCTTACAAAATAGACTGCGTACTGATGGGATGACGTGGACAACAGGTTGCACGTCGACCCGGAACGACGCAATGACGACGCTGAAGGAGCGGTTTCACTGGTGTCGTCGCAGACTCGGCGGAGGGCGATGTGGGCGGTTCTGCAGCCGACATAGGTAGGTTACCAGTCGGTCGGGATCGATAACGACAACGCAGTTGTTGTGGGGTAGGAAATCTGTCGGGGTTTGGAGTAGAGGAACCCGCCGGTTCATGCGGTCGTGTTGCGAGCCGTAAGGCTCGTCCTCCAGATGGTGAAGAGGGCCTCCATTTGTTGTCGTGGAACTCAGAGAAGGTCTGATTTTTGATGTCGACGTGTTTATGGAGAAGGTTCGAAATTGCAGCGGCTTTGGAGAGCATTGTCGGGCAAGGGGGATTGACTGGGTCTGATACCAAGTTGTTACAGACCTATTTCCGTAACAATGATAATTCGTCGGAGTAGTGATCGGAGTTGGAGAAGATGGCGATGTTGGAGGATACCGTGGAGCCGGAACCGCGGCTGTCTATGCGGGGCTTGCTCGTTAGAGAAGAGAGCTACTAATATCTCACAATAAGAGCACAGGAAACTGGACTTTTCATTCATACCAATAAAAGACACACTAGATCCTTTTAATAAGATTTATAATCAACACAAAAAAGGAAGGAACATTAAAGGAAGTAACGACACACTTGGACATGCGACTAAAAAAAGATACAATATAATAATGGCGTCATATAAGGGCGTGACTCTTAAAACAGAATAAAATATATTAAGAAATAATTAATACTAAATAACGTCATTAAAGGACCCGTAACACACCACTACTGATATCCTCCTCTTCATGTCTCGTACTATCTGTAATTAGAGAGTCCCCAAATGGCGAGTCAACTGGAGAGGAATAATATGTCTCAGGCTCGCGGAATGTGACATCCATAATAACAAACAATCTCCTCATAATAACAAACAATCTCCTCTGCACTGGGTTCCAACATACATACCCCATCTGGGTAGCTGAATACCCAACAAAATACACTTCAGAGACCTTGGATCTAACTTTCTCACATTCAGTCTATTGTCTTGCACAAAACATACACATCCAAAGATTTTAAGGGGAAGAGTATCTCAATTTTTTCCGCGCAGCATCTCAACCGGAGATTTCTAATTCAAGACTCGCGAGGGCTCCAATTAATCAAGTACGCTACTGTCAAAATAGCTTGCCCCCACAAATGCTTCAACATATTCACCAAAATCATCATACTCCGGGTTACTTCAAGAAGGTGTCGGTTCTTCCATTCAGTCACTCCATTCTGCTCTGGTGTGTATGGACAAGTAGTTTGGTGTTGGATCTCATGTGAGGACAAGTACTCCTTAAATGTCTTGTTGGTGTACTCAGTCTCATTGTTCGACCTCAACACCTTCACCACTGCGTCAGTTTGTGAACCCCTTTATGAAAATCCTTAAAGCAGACAAACACATCGCTTTTATTTTTCATTAGGTATAACCAAGTCATATATGAAAAGCAATCAATAAAAGACACGAAATATCAAAATCCATTCGCAGTAGGCGTGAAATATATTCCCCAGACATCATAATGAACCAGATCAAATAAATTAGAACTCCTTCTACCGGAACTTAAGTAGGAGTTTTTGGTATGCTTTCTCAGTTCGCACGTATCGCATACAAGTTTATCTTGATTGACTTTTTCAAACAAAAGTGGATACATTTGACTCAAAAAAAAAGACGGATGACCCAGACGCCTATGATGAAGTATGGGTTGGTCCTCCACACTCCTTCCAACTCATATAGTATCCTCTACCAGTGTGAAAAGGGCCGAGCTTAAGATTTCCCTATCCAAGTACCACAAGCCCTTACGTCATGTGTCAGTCCCAAGTTTCTTGTCAGTCCCAAGTTTCTTGTCAGTCATCTTCTCCTGAAAAATTACCTTTGGGATATCAAATAAGACAACACACTTTAGTTGAGATATAATTACACTAATAGATAAAAGATTTACGGGAAAGGAAGGGGCATGCAAAACATTGGACATAGTCAAAGTGTCGGTACACTGTACGGTACCCTTAACAACCACAGGTTGAGTCGTGTCATCGGCAGTTTGAATGTGTTCTGGGACTACTAGGGGAGTATATGAAAGAAATTCTCCAGCATTCCCAGTAATATGTCGAGAGGCACCTGAATCGACTATCCATTCTAGTGATCTAGTGATAAACATAGATGTAAGGGCACGTGTATCACAAGTACTTGTGGCGGAGTGAGCAAAAGAGGCAATGTTACCCTTATATGAAGTTGGAGTGGGTGTGGCATCCATCACATATTTTTGTTTCCTTTGCAACAACTGGTGGTATGCATCCAAAATCCCCTGTTCCTTTGGGTAACCCATATCAGCAATACCTTTTTTTGCCACTTTCTTGTTTATCATGAGATTTGCCGGATAGCCTCCTCGTCCACCACCTCTACGACCTCCACGACCGCGCCCACGACCTCAAAAATTTCCCCGTCCACATGCATCCCTCTCCTTTGGTGGCTTGGGGCAAGTTAGCCGGAGATGACCTATTTCACGACAATTGTAACATTGTCGTGTCTCGCTCCTGTATCCCTCGTACCCTTGATTGGTGACTGCTAGAGCCGATTTCCCTCCTGGAAGAGTGGTTCCACCAGACTGGAGCCTAATTTTGCTCTCCTCCTGCATCATGGCTGAGATTGTCTCATCCAGGGAAGGAATCTCTGGTTGAGAGAGTAACATTGCACTCCTTAGCTCAAATGCTGATTCAACCCCCTCATAAAGTGCATAGTCCTCCGCTGAGCATCTCGCTCCCCTTTCATGCATTCAGGGTCTTTGCAACATGCGACTAGTGAGAAATAATCATAGTCTGCCCATAATCGCTCCAGATCTGCTGCATACTCCTGGATCGAGCGATCTCCCTGGATTACAGTCTCAATCTCCCGTTCGATCTGAAACACACGCATGTTGTTGGCTCTTGCATAGAGCCTCTTTAACTTCCCTCAAACATTGTTTATTGTCTCTATAACATCCACCGTGATAGCGATAGACACGACCATTGAGTTTAGGATCCACGTGTGCAACAGGTTGTGTGTAGTCTTTCATTCATTGCACCCATCCAAGTCCTTTTTTGGCTCCTCCTCGCCAGTCAGATAGCCCTCCAGGTTCCTTCAGGAGAGTGCCCTTTCATCTAACGCGACCGACTTAAGTATGTAGCTGGTCCATCGAGCTTCAGCTCCACAGGGGGAAGATCCAGCTTTACCAGAGGCGACGACGACTGAGACAATCCCTCGCCTTTTGACATCCGCAGAAACTCGAAGAACACTTTTAGATCCACCTCCTCCATCTTAGCGACCAACTTCTCCATTATTTCCCATAACTCTTGATCCTGGACGTGAGTTCTCCACGCGGCACCCTTACACAAAGAACTGCAATAACAAGGATGCCCACACAAGATCTGTAGCCCTAGAAAATTTGCTCGCAACCTAACTGCAGCACCGGATATCCAGCACACCCGCACGCCGCAGTCACAAGGATGTCGCACCACCTGCAGTAGTTTTCTAACGATGCCTGCACAAGAACTGCGACACTTATGCTGCAATGCCAACGATGTCACACCTCCTGTACTCGCGTCGCAAGGAGCCCGCACGCAATCCCTCTCCTTGCTGAGTCGCACGCCTGAGGAACCTTCTCCCCGCAGAGCCGCATGCGTCTGACAATCTTCCTCCCCGCAGAGTCGTGCGCTTGACATTCCTTCTCCCCGCAGAGCTACGTGAGCATTCCCTCTGCATGTGCCTCCTACCGCGGCACTCCCTTTGCGCGATGCTCCTGCAGAGAACCCGCGGAATGCGAGTCCTTCTTAAACCACGTTGCACTTCTCGACGCAAAGTTTCTGTTGTCGCGTCGCTCCTCCACGCAATTGAGCGTACAAAGACCCGCCGGACTCCATTGCGCGATTATCCTGTAGCTCACGCCACAGCTAGTGCACAACAAAGGAATGAAATAAAAACTAGCCAGACTCCGCTGCAAGATGCTCCTGCCGCACATGCCACAGCTCCGCCGGACTCCGCAGTACTCCTGCTGTCAACGCAAGGAAAGGAATGAAATAATAAAAACTAGCCATCTCCGGCAGAAAATCAATCAAAAAACCCTTTAATCCCACTTTCGTGATCACAGCCACGACAGTTTATTTATTTATTTATTTCCGAACCTGGCTTTGATACCAAGTGGAAAAATAAGGAATTTTTTATTTCTATGAAAACCTTTACATCTTGCCTTTATATATACACATACAAGAAGAATTACAATATCGTACTAGCGGTGTGAATATAAGAACGAGATCGCTATCGGCACACCGATTTGCACTATTTGCACACCAAATACCAACACTTCTTATTAGAAAATAGTTCTGAATGAGATAAATTGATCATGCCGCCTCCAGAACCAACTGTCATTTGGGGCAAACTGTAGGTGTATACAAAGTTAACTTTAAAACATTAATAGGAAATTTGTTTGGAAGTTGCGGTCAATAAAACTATTCTACTGTTTTTAAATTCAGTAGTTAGTATTAATTTCCAAAATACCATAGAAGAAATTTCATGGTTCATAAAGAAGTCTGAAAATTCTGAGGAAAATTAATGACAGTTCATATGTTGTCCATCTGCCATATTCAATGTGGATCTTGGCAACCTTTAACATCGCTAATGGGGATGTTGACAACCTTTAACATCGCTAAGATATATCCTCAGTACTAGAATAATGAGGAGATATACCATGATGACAAAATTCAGAAGTCATGGTTGAGTCCTCTACAAGAGACTGGGTCTGAAGCACCATCTCGAGACTTGCACTACAGTTTTGAAACTTGTCATTTATTCTTTTCATTTATAATTTACAATTATAGCAGGTCTCATTGTGCAATAAAAATAAGAATATTGTATATGATAATAGATACTTGATGTTTTTGAAATCATAAATCCTTGTGGCTTAAGACGGGCGATTATGGTGAAAATAGTGTGTAGGTGGGAAGTTCTGTTCTCAATGGATGACCTTTGTCGACTATGTGTCACATTATCCTCGTAATCATTATTTGTAATGATTATGGGGCCCAAACCCATGGGTGAAGACCCATCAGTCACCAGACTGCCTATTCTACAGGTTCACTAAGACAGGCAGCGGCCGTGTCACTAGTATTATAGTGGCAAGTAGAAGGAAAATATCAGATTATTTGATCTTCTATATAAGGGAAGTTTGTTGTCATTATAGCATATTTAGCATTTGCACTTGATTGTATTGGGCTATTGTCTGGGACATGAGCCACACTATGGTATCGTCCTTCTCATGTAGTTCACTTCATCGAGATTCTCCTTTATCTCAACATGAATCTAACATTAACATTATTCCAGAGAAAGCTTCATTCTCCATTAGTTGGTGCCAATTGTTGCACAATTTGCTAAGATATTGTGAGTAAACAAGTTCACACAATTTCAGCCTTTCATTTTCTTTTTGAATTTTTTGATGGTCTTGTTAGATATGAATGACTTTATGAGTAGTAATGTTAGCTTAGAGTCATCTCGGGTGTTAGGATCACCATCCCTTGTACATGTATATGTATCACCATTGTTCATGTAAAAGTAGCAACACGCAGCTAACAAGCAGCTAACAAACATGCAGAAATTTGAATAATTGAAAGTTTTATTATCCAAAAAGATATCATTTACAAAGGTATGACCTCTCTTTTATAGAATGGGGGAGATAGGAGAGAGTACAAACAAACAATGTGGGACTAAAAATTTACAGAGCTGAGCGGCTAGATATTAAAGAGACCGGATAAGCCGCGCGGTAAGACAAATGGGCTAACCGCTCGGCAACTCCAGCAGGAAGAGAACACGCCGCAATAGGAGACCGCTAGACCGTCCGGTCTCCAAGCTTCTGAGAGAGACCGCCAGACCGCTCGGACTACAAACAGCAATAGTCTGAACACGAACCTGCTGGAAAGGAACCGCTAGACCGCGCGGTCAACAACCCGCCAGACTAGACCGCCAGGCCGCCCGGTCTAATACTTCAACACTCCCCCTCAAGCTGGAGCATAGATATCAATCATGCTCAGCTTGTCACAAATGTGGAAGAAGGAAGTAGAGACCGGTTTTGTGAAGATATCCGTCAATTCTTTGTCGGAGGTGACAAACGGAGTACAAATCTGTTTCTTCAAAACCTCTTCCCGAATGAAGTGGCAGTCGACTTCTATATGTTTTGTTCTCTCATGGAAGACCGGATTTTTGGACATGTATATAGCGGTCTTGTTGTCACAGAACATAGGAAGAGGATAGTCGTAGACCTCTCCTAGGTCAAGCATGAGAGCCCGCAACCATTTTAACTCACACGTGGTTGACGTCATACTCCGGTATTCGGCTTTTGCACTGCATCTGGAGACAACAGACTGTTTCTTGCTCTTCCAACTCACAAGATTTTCTCCAACAAAAGTACAAAAACCTGATGTGGATTTACGATCGTCTTTATCATCCACATAGCTTGAATCTGAGTAGGCTTCAACCCTCAGATGACCATTCCTCTGAAAGATTAGCTCTTTATCCGGTGCTGTTTTGACATACTCTAAAATCTTCAAGACAGACTGAAGATGACACTCCATGAGAGCTTGCATAAACTGACTAACCTTGCCTACAGCATAGGAGATGTCGGGTCTGGTCACCGTGAGATAGATGAGTTTGTCCACCAAACGTCTGTACCTCGTGACATCAGATAGAAGAGGCGAGTCATCTGTCCATCTTTTGTCTTCTCCAATAGTCATGGGAAACCGGGCCGGTTTGGCACCTGTCAATCATGCCTCTTGTAGAAGATCAAGAGCATACTTCCGTTGGGAGAGAACCAACGAGTCAAGCTTCCGAGAGATTTCTATCCCCAAAAAGTATTTCGGGAAGCTCATATCCTTCGTGACCAGGTGTTGACGGAGCTGTTTCTTCGTCAAGTCCACCCCAGCTTGGTCATTGCCAGTAAGAAGAATATAATCCACATACACTGCCAAAACCACCAGTCCTGAGGCGGTTTTGCGAATAATTAAGGAGTGATCGGCCGAACTCCTTGCAAAGCCGATGGTAGCCACAATGCCACTGAACTTGTCGAACCACGCCCGAGGGCTCTGCTTTAGGCCATAAATGACCTTCTTTAAACGGCATACTCTTGTCTCCCCCGGAGCAACATACCCAGGAGGTTGCTCCATGTAGACGTCCTCCTGAAGATCCCCATAGAGAAAGGCATTCTTGACATCAAGCTGGGAAATAGCTCAATCCATGTTGACAGCCACAGAGAGAAGAACCCGGATGGTGCTGAGGCGAGCAACCGGAGAGAAAGTATCAAAGTAATCAATGTCATAAGTCTGAGTGAAGCCTTTGGCCACCAGCCGGGCCATGTAGCGATCCACAGTGCCGTCGGGGCGAAATTTCACAACAAACACCCAGCGACAGCCAACCACATCAGTACCCACTGGTGGAGGAACAAGGGTCCAGGTACCCCTTTCAGTAAGAGTAGTCATCTCTTCATCCATGGCAGATTTCCAATGAGGAATAGCAAGAGCCTCCTGGTAGGTGCGGGGAGTGGCAGTAGCAGAGATAACCAAGGCAAAACACCTGCGAGAAGGAGAAAGCCGATCATAGGAAACAACTGTCGCAAGCGGGTGTTGAGTACACGCCCGCACCCCTTTGCAAAGAGCAATGGGAAGATTCAGGTCGACGCGTGCCTCAGTGACCGGACCGTCCGTGGCGGAGAAGGCTGGCCCGGGACTAGAGAGACGGCTGCGGAGAAGAGGGAGAAGGTGGAGGGGTAGGACGGACAGAGGAGGAGACGGAGGAGGAGATGAGGTAAGAGGGGAGACGTCGATAGGCGTGGAAGGAACGGAAAGAGATGGTGGAGAAGCAGAGACATCAGGAGGAAGAGGGGATTCAAGAGAAAAGTAGGATGCATTCTCGAAGGTCACGTCTGCGGACACAAATTGTTTGCGCAGAACGGGGTCAAAACAACAATAGTCTTTTTGAGTGGTAGAGTAACCCAAAACGACACAATTGGTGGAACGGGGGGAAAGCTTGTCGCGGGTAGCGGACGGAGCGTGTACAAAAGTCGTACACCCAAAGACACGGAGAGGGAGAGGAAATGGTTCCTTGCTGGGGTATAGAATGGAGAAGGGGGTCTGGCCGTGGAGAACCGTGGAGGGAAGGCGATTGATGAGATAGCAGGTGAGGAGCACAGCGTAGCCCCAGTAGGAGCGGGGCACTTGCATCTGCGTCATGAGAGTGCGAGCGACATCAAGGATGTGACAGTTTTTACGCTCCGCCACCCCATTTTGCTGGGAGGTGTAAACACAGGTGGTCTGATGAACAAGACCATGTTGCAGAAAGAATGAGGAAAACTCATGACTAAGATATTCCTTAGCATTATCAGAGCGAAAGACTTTAATAGAAATGTCAAATTGAGTTTTAATCATATAATATAAAGATTGTCCGACAGAAAAGAGTTCAGAACGATCTTTTAATAGATACATCCAGATAGATCTAGAAAAATCATCAATAAAAGTTACAAAGTAGGAACTACCCCGACCAACTGTGAGGGTAGGAGCAGGACCCCAGACATCAGAATGAATGAGATCAAACAGGCAAGAGGAGTCACGGCCTTGCTTCGGCGGGAAGGAGGAGCGATGATGTTTGTCAAGCTGACACGCATCACAGTTGAGCGGAGGGCTGGTCGGAGGTAAGTGGGGCAGAAGCTGTCGAAGAATCCGAGGAGGAGGATGTCCAAGGCGAAAATGTCATTGAAGCAGATCTGTAGATGAGTAGTAGGCGGACAGAGCGGAAACGTTATCGAGGAAGTAGAGGCCGCCGCTCTCAGTCACAGTAGCAATCGTCCGCTGGGTCCTCGGGTCCTGGAAAGAACAAGAAGTGGGAGTGAATAAAACGAAGCACTGAAGTTGCCTGCATAAAGTAATAACAGATAATAAATTGCACGGGAACTTCGGGACATAGAGAGTGTCCACCAAGCGAAGCGACGGGGTGACTTGAACCATGCCCGTCCCATGAACCGGGGAGGGTGAACCATCCGCCACACGAACCGGGGGCAATCGGTCATGCGTTTCAAGGAGAGAGAAGCAATGAGGGTTGTCGGTCATGCGATTTGTAGCACCAGAGTCAATCAGTCATTTACCTTGGGTAACAACGGGGGCACTACCTGAAGTCGTGGCCACAGAGGCAGACGGTCGAGAGGAGGCGGGGGTTGAGGAAGATGCATCACCGGAAGGGCGAAGATGAGGATGTTTGCTGGCAGCAACGGTCAACAGAATGGCCGGTACGACCACAGTGAGAGCAGAGGAACCTGGACGAACCGCGCCCGCCTGAGTGGTTGCAGCCACTAGCCCCCCCCCCCCCCCCCCCCCCCGCTAAGCTTGGTGAGCATAGGAGTCCTGGTAAGGAGGGGAGAACAACAGAGGAGGCTGGAGCAGCGAAGTAACAGCGGCAATGTGAGCTGCGGTGGCACCAAAAGTGGGAGACTCCGCCTCACCCAAGATCTGCTGGCGGATCATATCAAAGGATTCGGGAAGGCGGAGAAGATAACAAACAACCAGGAGTTCCTGAAAGTGTTTGTGTTGTTCGGCCAAGTCCGCGGAGAAGGGGCGATTCTGAAGGATCTCTGCGCCAAGAGCCTGAACCTGCTGATAAGCCGCAGCAGGAGACATGGAAGGGCGGGCGAAGAGATCCGCATAGAGAGGATAAATGCGGGACGTCTGGCCCCCCTTCGAATAGAGAGCAGCTAGGTGAAGCCAAGCAGCCTTGACCGTCTCATCATGGCGAATGACGGGAAGGCACTCATCAGAAAGGTTGTTGGCCAGCCAAGTGCGGACAAGCGCATCACTCGCATCCCAGTCATCAAATTGAGCAGAGTTAAGAGAAGGAGGGTCATCGGTGAGGTGATGACGCTTGCGCTGAGAGCGTAGAAGAAAGGTAAAAGAAACGATCCAATCCGGATAGTTGGAGCCAACAAGTTTACAAAGCGTGTCAAGGTTTCCAGAAGGAGGAGGAGGAGGAGGAGTCGCAGGGGTGGTGGAGGTAGAGATAACGGGGGTGGAGAGACCGGAATTGTCCATAGAGAAGGCAGGAAACCGCGTGAATAGAAGAGAAGCCGCGGGGAGAGAAAAAAGAGAGAAAGCCGCACGACCTAAGGAGGAGGCCGCGACACGAGAAGGAGACCGCAGCGAACAAGGATGAAACCGCAACGGGCTAAAGAGAAGAAGCTGCAACAGCACGGTGGCAGAACACCAGCGGCCAGGAAGCAGACCAAGGCACAGGGAAAGAGGTCGCGCGAACTGAAAGAGGCCGAGCGAACAGAGAGAAGAGGAAGCAAGGGACCCGTGGGAACAGGTCGAGAAAAGACCGAAGGAAGTCGCGCGAACAGGACAAGTCGCGCGGACAGAAGAGCCAAAGACAGAATCAGGTCGAATCGATCGTTGGCTCTGATACCATGTAAAAGTAGCAAACACGCAGCTAACAAGCAGCTAACAAACAGACAGAAATTTGAATAATTGAAAGTTTTATTATCCAAAAAGATATCATTTACAAAGTTATGACCTTCATTTTATAGAATGGAGGAGATAGGAGAGAGTACAAACAAACAATGTGGGACTAAAAATTTACAGGGCTGAGCGGCTAGATATTTAAAAGACTGCACAGGCCGCGCGGTTAGACAAATGGGCTAACCGCTCGGCAACTCCAGCAGGAAGAGAACACGCCGCAATAGGAGACCGCTAGACCGCCCGGTCTCCAAGCTTCTGAGAGAGACCGCAAGACCGCTCGGACTACAAACAGCAACAGTCTGAACACGAACCTGTTGGAAAGGAACCGCTAGACCGCGCGGTCAACAACCCGCCAGACTAGACCGTCAGGCCGCCCGGTTTAATACTTCAACAGTTCAAACGTGAATATACTGAAAATTTATTCTTCCTATCGTGGTATCTGAGCCCTAGGGTTCCGCCTCCTCTGGTTCCCGCTCTCTATCGCTCATTTCCGCAGGCCGTCGGCCGTCTTTCGCAGCGTGATCGGCTTTCCGCCGCGTGATCGGCATTCCGCACGTCTTCTGCAGCGTGACTCAGGCTTCCGCTCGTCTTTTGCAGTGTGTCAGTGTCGTGATCGGCTCTCCGCTGGTCTTTCGCAGCGATTCAGACTTCTCCGCACTTGATCCCTACCACCATTTCTTCCACATATGTTGTGTACAACCCCGTATTTGCGAAGAGAGGGCCTCAAACAAGGCGTGAGACTTGCTGCGCATTTTTTAAGCTTTTTGAGAGGTTTGACACTCTTGGTGGTCAATTTAGGCTCAACCTGCATAATATACTAGTAGGGGGATGAAATATTTGTCTCCCCCCCGGCCCCTTTGAAGAGTCGCCCAGTCCGCGTATCGCCCAGTTCGCGTCTCGCCTAGGCCGCAACTCGCACAGGCCGCGTCTCGCCCAGGCCGCGTCTCGCCTAGGTAGCAACTCGCCCTGGCCGCATCTCGTCAGGCCGCCGCCTCGCCAGGCCGCCAACTCGTCAGGCCGCCTACTCGCCAGGCCACCGCCTCGCCAGGCCGCCAGGCCACCGCCTCGCCAGCTCGCCAGGCCGCCAGCTCGCCAGGCCGCCGCCTCGCCAGGCCGCCAGCTCGCCAGGCCGCCAGCTCGCCAGGCCGCCGCCTCACCCAGGCCGCCGTCTCGCCCAGGCCGCAGCTCATCAGGACGCAAGCTCGCCAGGACGTCAGCTCGCCAGGCCGCCAGCTCGCCAGGCTGCCTACTCGCCCGGCTTGGACTTCTCGCCCGGCTTGAGGGTCTGCCCCTGGTGGACTGCGATTAGCTGCTTAGAACAGCGGGATTTGGCTGTTGGCAGGCCAACCCGGGGGCATTTCAGTAATTTTTGGGGCAGCGGAGATTGGTTATTTGCAGACCATTCTCCGAAAACTATAAATAGACTCTTAGGGGTGCCTTGGAGGGCATCACTTCTGGATCCTCTTTCTTCATCCTCCAAGGCACCTAGCTCAGCATTGCCTAGGGAGGGGAGATCACCAAGGTCTTCCGGGTGTGAGGAGAGACCTCCACGCTAGAGCCGAGGGTATGTTCTTAGTTTCCTGAGCCTTTGGTCCGTGACATTCGCCTGAGTGCAGTAAGTGTGAGGTCACCCCTTTATAGGGACCCCGAACTACACAGAGACCGATTTCTCGATTTTAACATCTTGGTGCGGTGAGCGTGGAGAGTGACCGGCACAGAAGATCTTGGGAGTGTCATGGCTGGAGGTCAAGGAGGTAGTGATGATCTCGGCGAGCTCCCCAACCCAGGACCCTTTGTGGGGAGGGAAGAATTCATGACATCCATCCAAGGCATCATGGAGATGCTGCGAAGTATTGCTCCTTGGGGTGGCAGCTTCACTCCAACCCCCCAGGAGCTAGCTCCCCCCCCCCTCGACAAGTCGACTCCCAGGGGTCTAGGCGAGGTGACCCCAGCAGGGGGGAAGGAAGCGTACCAGGAAGACGGTCCGGGAAGGAGAGGATGGGAGATGGGGTCGAGCGAGACCTCACCGGCCGGGAGTTATTCTCCAGCCCGGCGAGTGTCAGCCTTCCAGGCGAGCAGGTCGCGCGAGTAGAGGTGGCGAGACCACCCCTCAGGGGGTCACCCTTCAGCGAGCTGATCATCTCAACTCCCGTTCACGAGGGGTTCAGAGAGCCCGACATGGCTTACTATACCGGGAAGGATGACCCCGTCCAGCACCTGCAGTGGTTTGAGGATGTTGTCTCCATCAGGCCGATGACGGATGCCTTCAAGTGTCGCGTCTTCGTGATCACGTTGAAGGACAAGGCAAGGGACTGGTTCCACCAACTCCCTCCGAGATCGATCTATGGGTTCGGGGACTTGAGCCGGAGCTTTCAGCTTCGCTTCTCCACATCCAAGAAGAGGAAGAAGAGTCCTGAGTCCATCTTCCTGATAAGGCAGGGGGCCGAGGAGTCGCTGGCCCATTACGTTCACAGGTTCCAAGAGGAGATCCTGGATATCCAGGAGATGTCGGGGTATGCCCTTCAGATGGCGTTCACGGTGGGGTTGCGCGAGGGGTTCTTCAAGATGAGTCTGACCCGAAAGGCCCCTCTTTCCTTCGAGGAGCTGATGGAAAGGGCAGCAGAGGAGATAGCAACTGAGCCAGCCAATCCGGCGTTTGTCAAGAAGTTGGCAAGATTGACAGAGGCAGAGTCGAAGGAGCAAGGTGGCTCGAGGCATCAGGAGGGGAGAAGGAGAGAGGAGCAGAGAGCTCAGGGGCTCCGGGGATCTCAAGAAGGTCCGAAGCCAGGTTGGAGGCAACAGGGAGGACCCGTTCAGGGTCCAGGAAGAGGTCACATCCAAGGTGGGGGGATTTTCATGGAGACCAAGGGAGGTTCAACTTTCAAAGGCAAGCCCCTAGGCAGCTCCTACCCCACCGCAGCAAGCGATGGAGATTGGTTGAAGGGAGAGGAGGAACCGCACGGGAAGGAGAAGAGTCAGAGTAGAGTTACCCTACTGTGAGTTCCACCAGGAGGAAGGTCATGTAACAGCTACTTGCCCCGAATTTCTGGAGTTGAGAAGGACAAGAGCTCCGGCACCACAGCCTCATCAGCCTCAACAAGCGCAAGAGCCGGTGCGGATTGAAGAAGTCCAACCTGAGGCGGCAGGGGAGAGATGTGAGGACCGGGTTGATGTGGGCACCCGGGGAGGGATCCGATGATGTACGAGGGAAGAGGGAGGTAGGGAAGAAGTGGATCATCTATTGTAATGAACTTTGCTTGCATTGTATCAACTATGATTGAAGACAGGGACCGCCGAAAAATATTTGTGATCCACGAAAGACCTCACCTCGAGATGATTCCGCGGCCAGACTCCCACTAGCTGGTTGGGCAGGTTGATCTCTCGGAGGGGTGAGGAGGCCTCACCTCGAGATGATTCCGCTGTCAGGCTCCCACTAGCTGGCAGGGTAGGTTGATCTCTCGGAGGGGTGAGTAGGCCTCACCTCGAGATGATTCCGCTGTCAGACTCTCACTAGCTAGCAGGGCAGGTTGATCACTCGGAGAGGTGAGTAGGCCTCACCTCGAGATGATTCCACTGTCAGGCTCCCACTAGATGGCAGGGCAGGTTGATCTCTCGAGGGGTGAGTGGGCCTTACCCCGAGATGATTCCGCTGACCAGACTCTCACTAGCTGGCAGGGCAGGTTGATCTCTCGGAGGGGTGAGTAGGCCTTACCCCGAGATAATTCCGCTGATCAGGCTCCCACTAGCTGGCAGGGCAGGTTGATCTCTCGGAGGGGTGAGTAGGTCTTACCCCGAGATGATTCCGCTGACCAGGCTCCCACTTGCTGACAGGGCAGGTTGATCTCTCAAGGGATGAGTGGGCCTTACCCCGAGATGATTCCGCTGACCAAGCTCCCACTAGCTGGCAGGGCAGGTTGATCTCTCGAGGGGTGAGTAGGCCTTACCCCGAGATGATTCCGCTGACCAAGCTCTCACTAGCTGGCAGGGCAGGTTGATCTCTCGAGGGGTGAGTGGGTCATACCCCGAGATGATTCCGCTGACCAGACTCCCACTAGCTGGCAGGGTAGATTGATCTCTCGAGGGGTGAGTAGGTCTTACCCCGAGATGATTCCGCTGACCAGGCTCCCACTAGCTCGCAGGGCAGGTTGATCTCTCGAGGGATGAGTAGGCCTTACCCTGAGATGATTCCGCTGACCAGGCTCCCACTAGCTGGCAGGGCAGGTTGATCTGTCGAGGGGTGAGTAGGTCTTACCCCGAGATGATTCCGCTGACCAGGCTTCCACTAGCTGGCAGGGCAGGTTGACCTCTCGAGGGGTGAGTGGGCCTTACCCCGAGATGATTCCGCTGACCAAGCTCCCACTAGCTGGCAGGGCAGGTTGATCTCTCGGGGGATGAGTAGGTCTTACCCCGAGATGATTCCGCTGACCAGGCCCCCACTAGCTGACAGGGCAGGTTGATCTCTCCGGGGGTGAGTAAGTCTTACCCCGAGATAATTCCGCTGATCAGGCTCCCACTAGCTGACAGGGCATGTTGATCTCTCGAGGGGTGAGTATGCCTTACCCCGAGATGATTCCGCTGACCAAGCTCCCACTAACTGGCAGGGCAGGTTGATCTCTCGGAGAAGCCAAGTATTTTCTACCCCGAGGCCGCCTCTCAGACTCCCATTAGCTGATTTGACAGGTTGACCCCTCGGGGAGGCCAAGTGTTTTGCTACCTCGAGGCCGTCTCGTCACCTAGGCTCTCATTAGTTGACTTGACAGGTTAACCCCTCGGGGAGGCCAAGTGTTTTGCTACCCCAAGGTTGTCTCGTCACTCAGACTCCCATTAGCTGGCTTGGCAGGTTGACCCCTCCGGGAGGCCAAGTGTTTTCGGCTCCAAGAAGGCTACGCAACGAATACGTTGGGTTGGACGTTTCTTTCTGAGCGTGCAACCCGCTCGAAAAGAGCGGGGATTGTGTACAACCACGAATTCGCGAAGAGAGAGCCTCAAACAAGGCGTGAGACTTGTTGCGCGTTTTTTAAGCTTTTTGAGAGTTTTGACACTCTTGGTGGCCAATTTAGGCTCAACCTACATAATATACTACTATGGGGATGAAATATTTGTCTCCCCCCCGGCTCCTTTGAGGAGTTGCCCAGGCCGCGTCTCGCCCAGGCCGCGTCTCGCCGCGTCTCGCCCAGGCCGCGTCTCGCCCAGGCCACAACTCGCCCAGGCCGCCGCCTCGCCAGGCCGCCAGCTCGCTGGGCCGCCGCCTCGCCAGGCCACCGCCTCGCCAGGACGCCAGCTCGCCAGGCCGCCGCCTCGCCAGGCCGCCAGCTCGCCAGGCCGCCTACTCGCCAGACCGCCAGCTCGCCAGACCGTCGCCTCGCCAGGCCGCCAGCTCGCTAGGCCGCCAGCTCTCCAAGCAGCCGCCTCGCCCAGGACGCAGCTAGCCAGGCCGCCGTCTCGCCTAGGTCGCAACTCGCCCAGGCCACATCTCGTCAGGCCGCCAACTCTCCCAGGCCGCAGCTCGCCAGGCCGCCAGCAAGCCAGGCCGCCAGCTCGTCAGGCCGCCTACTCGCCCGGCTTGGACTTCTCGCCCAGCTTGAGGGTCTGCCCCTGGTGGACCGCGGTTAGAACGACGGGATTTGGCTGTTGGCAGGCCAACCCGGGGGCATTTCAGTAATTTTTGAGGCAGCGGAGATTGGTTATTTGCAGGTCATTCCCAGAAAACTATAAATATACACTTAGGGGTGCCTTGGAGGGTATCACTTCTGGATCCTCTTTCTTCATCCTCCAAGGCACCTAGCTCAGCATTAGCTAAGGAGAGGGAGAACACCAAGGTCTTCCGGGTGTGAGGAGGGACCTCCACGCTAGAGCCGAGGGTCTGTTCTTAGTTTCCTGAGCCTTTGGTCCGTGACATTCGCCTGAGTGCAGTAAGTGTGAGTTCACCCCTTTCTAGGGACCCCGAACTTCACAGAGACCGATTTCTCGGTTTCAACACGCTGGTGTGGGGGAAGCGTCATGAGAGATCCCAGCTTCTGCAGCAATCCCAGCTTCCCAATGGCGCCGATCTACTTCTTCCGCCGATCTCCTGATCCAGTCGATCCCGCACCTATTGGTTCCAGCCGATCTACCGCTTCCGCTGATTACTGATTGTGCTCGCAACATCGTTTCCGCATACAACGATCGTGATCGATGCAGCACTGCAGTTTTCATGCTCCTCTCTCTGGATCGATCATGATCTCCTCTCACCCGATCGTCTCCCGCTGCCCCCGCTCGTCTCGCCGAGCCCGTTCGCTGCCCCCGCTCGTTTCGCTGAGCCCGTTTGCTGCCCCCGCCCAACTCGCCTAGCCCTGTTCGCTTCTCCAGCAGCCCGTCGGAACCCTCCATCCTCCATTTTGATTTGATGGCATCACCTCACTCCTATTTTGTCTTCCTCCAGAAGGCCTTGGTGATTGCTAAGGGGACACTTCCTCTAGTGCCCTCTGCCGCTCAGTCTGATGCTCCTTGGCACCCGCATGTTCACTATCATTACTATCGGTGTCTTAGTCATGTCACATCTGAGTGTCACAAACTTCGGAGGGCTTAGCAGTTTGTTCAGCAAAGTGCTCTTGGTGCACCTTCTGCTCACTTCTTAGCTCCAACGCAGTCTTTCTCTATATCCGAGCTTACTCAGCTGATTGCCCAGCAATTCTCCCAGCAAGTTTCATTGTCTCACTCCTCTCAGTCGGCTGCCTCCGCCCCAGCAGGTATTTCCCCATCCGAGTGGTTGCTTGACTCTGGAGCCTCCTTTCACATAAAATATGATGTCACACACCACTTGTCATGTCACCCCGTCTCCCCTGCCCTTAGTATCATGGTGGTCGATGGCACCACTTACAACATCACCGGTCGTGGCCTCCTTCATACTAGTCATTTCCATGTTCTCAATGTTGCCAACATACCCAAGTTATCCATGAATCTTATATCCACCAGCCGACTCACATCCCACGGTTGTCTTGTTATTTTTGATGAGTTTACATGGAGTGTGCAGGATCGTCTGACGGAGACACTCCTTGCAGCTGGTCGTCGTCGTAGCGGGGTGTACATTCTTGATCATCTCCATCTTTCATCCACTTCCTCATCACCTGCAGCTTCCTCCCTTTGTCTTCCTTCGGCAGGTTTCTCTTAGTAGCATCACCGCCTTGGTCATCCCAGTGGTTCACGTCTATCTTCTCTCATTAGTCATGATTTCCTTGGTCATATTTCTATTGATCGGTCTCACTCTTGGTCGGGTTATAAGCTCGGTAAACAACTACAACTCTCCAATCCGTCCAGTGAGTCCATGTCTCAGCGTCCTTTTAATTTAGTTCATTCCGATGTATGGGGACCTGCATCTTTTGTATCCAATGACAGACATCGGTATTATGTTCTTTTCGTTGATGACTATTCTCATTATTGTTGGGTATACTTTATGCATTCTTGATCTGAATTTTTTCATATCTATATTATTTTTTCTGCTATGGTGCGCATACAGTTTTCTAATTCCATACGCATTTTTCATTCTAACTCAGTGGAGAGTATTTATCTTATGCTTTTCGAGATCTGCTAGCTACCCATGACACTCTCTCTCAGCTTGTCTGTCCCGGTGCACACGCTCAGAATGACACCGCTGAAAGGAAGCATCGCCATATTATTAGGACAACTCGCACCTTTCTTTTCCCCTCTCATGTTCCTACTCATTTCTGGGCTGAGGCTATTTTCACCGTTGTCTATCTTATTAACTTGCAGCTCTCCACTTTCCTTCAGGATCAGTGTCCTGGTGAGAGTGTTTGTACTCTCGACCCTCACGTCACACTCATGTTCTTTTTTTGGTTGTCGGTATTATGTTTTACTCCCTCCACGTGAGTGTACTAAGCTCTCTACTGAGTCTGTTCATTGTGTCTTTCTTGGAGACAGTACAGAGCATAAGGGCTATCAATGTTATGACCCTGTTGCACGTCGACTTCGCATCCCACATGATGTTACTTTTAACGAGTTTTGTCTTTTCTTCGTGTCCTCTGTCCACTCAACCTCACACTCATTTGTTGCTCCCTCTGACGTGCAGTTTCTCACTCATCTCATCTCTCTGTCTCATGAATTCTCTACTTTGGCTTGTCCGCCTCCTCTTCTCTTGTCGCAATCTACTCTGTCACCTCCTCCTCCCTTGTCGCAGTCTACTATGTCACCTCCTCTTCCCTTATTGCAGTCTACTCTGTCACCTTCTCACTCCACTTCACCACCTACTTATCCCTCTGACACGCTCGTTGCCTCCCTTTTGTTGACTCGCCTCCAGTGCTCCCAGACTCAGTGCCTGTCTGCTCCAACGAGTGTCTTGTGGATGATCCTCCTGTGTGCAGCAACCCACCTCGTGAGAGGCGTCCTCCCGATCGCCTTAGCCTTGCTACCCTACTGCTGGACATACCTGCCCTTCCTGCTACTGCTTGTAGTACTTCAGAGCTGACTTCCTACCGTGAGGCTGCCTAGATACCTGAGTGGCTGGTTGCTATGTCTGCTGAGTTGGAGGCGCTCGAGCACACTCGTACATGGGACTTTGTTTCTCTTCCACCTGGTAATGTTCCTATTACTTGCAAGTGGGTTTTAAAGATCAAGACTCGCTATGATGGTTCTGTGGAAATGTACAAGGATCGGCTAGTTGCTCGTGATTTTCAGCGGGAGCAGGGGAGAGACTATGACGAGACCTTTACTCCAGTCGCTCACATGACTACGATTCGGACTCTTATTGCAGTTGCAGTTGTTCGTCGTTGGTCCCTGTCACAGCTCGATGTAATGAATGTCTTTCTTCACGGTGATTTTCAGCAGGAGGTATACATGCTTCCTCCTCCAGATCTATCTTCCCCCCAGGCCTTGTCTGCATCTTGAAGTGATCCCTTTATAGGCTCAAGCAGGCACCCCATGTGTGGTTTGCATGTTTCAGCTCAGTCATTACAGCCGCAGGTTTCCAACCATGTCGCATGATCCGGATCTGTTCATGCACTACTCTCGTGGTCGGACCCTTTTGCTACTTTACGTGGATGATATAATTATTAACGGTGATGAGCCTTCGCATGTGGCCTTCGTCAAACATCACCTTCAGCAGCAGTTTCAGATGACTGACCTTGGACAACTGAGCTACTTCTTGGGTCTTGAGATCAGCTCTACATACTATGGGTTTCAGCTCTCTCAGCAGCGTTACACATCAGATCTCCTACCTCGGATTGTTCTCTCTGACTCTTGCACAGTGGACACCCATATGGAGCTCTACCTTCAGTTACGTCTAGATAATGGGGTTCCACTCTCTGATCCTACTTGATACCGCCACCTCGTGAGCAGTCTTATCTATCTCACCATTTCTCAGCCCGATATTGCCTATGTTGTCCATGTGTTGGGTCAGTTTGTTAGTGCGCTCACTTCTGTGCATTATGGCCATCGACTACGACTCCTGCGCTATCTTCGGGCAACGACTTCTCGAGGTCGCTTCTTCTCCAACAGTAGTTCTCTACAGCTCCGTGCTTTCTCAGATTCTACCTGGGCTAGTGATCCTGTTGACCGTCGTTCTGTCATTGATTTCTGTCTGTTCTTGGGTTTTTCACTTATTGCATGGAAATCTAAGAAACAGACTAATGTGTCTCATTCCAGCACTGAGGCTGAGATTCGAGCCATGGCTACCACCGCTGAAGATATTATTTGGCTTTGTTGGCTTCTTGAGGGTCTTGCTGTCTCTTCTCCAGATCTCACTCCTCTCTACTGTGATAACACTGATGTCATTCAAATTACTCTAAACACGGTGAAGCACTCTCTCTCCAAGCATATTGGGGTGAATGCTTTTTTCCTACGTGAGTACTATGGTCGTGACACTCTTGCTCCTTCATTTATTCCTTTTGAGCAGTAGATTGCAGATTTGATGACAAAACCGCAGACGAGGACCCAACATGCGTATCTACTGTCCAAACTCCCAGTGTATGATCCCTCGTGAGTTTGTGGGAGTGTTAGATATGATGTACTTTATGACTTATGAGCGATAGTGTTAGCTTAGAGTCACCTCGGCTGTTAGGATCACCATCTCTTGTACGTGTATATGTATTACTATTGTTCAATTGTGAATATACTGAAAATATATTCGTCCAATCAAGTCTGACCACAAAAATCTATTTTTTAATATTTTATATTCAATGGAAGCTCAATTCAGCTGTTAGTATGACCCAAAATTACAATATAGACGGCATTTGTAGCCAAATTACATTTACATAACCCTTCCTTTTAGATCACATGATCTCATTACTACATAACAGTCTTGAGAGATTTCACAATCTTATCAACTCATCTTAAATTCTATAAGTTATATCATCATTATGTCATCATTCTTTTGCATACTAATTAATAAATACAAGATACTTCAAACTATCATGCCTATTCATTATTTTATCTTCTAATAACATCGATCTACAACTCATATTCGACGAAGATGACCCAGAACCAATTATAGGCCCATAGACTTTAAAAGGTTGTCCATTGACCGCGGGAAGATGCCATCAAAAGCTGGTGGGGCTCATCCGGAGCTCCCTACATTTAGCAAATCAGTTCGCTCGCGATCTCCTTCTGAGCCCACCAACGAACTCGCCAAGCCGATAAAAGCTCACCTTTGGGCTCTCTTCACAGGCGGCTTCGAACTCGACGACCTCGCCCAAAGCGCTTCCAATCAGATCGCCTCTTTCAGAGGCCCCCAGGAGCAAGGTCTCCCGAGAAACATGATTTTAATGCTCAACAAAGATGGGGCCGCTATTTGCAGACGATGTACCCCCCGGATTGCCAATAAATAGGACCGCAAGGCACAAGTTGAAAACACGTTGACCCCCCCCCCCCCCCAAGGTCCCCATTTGCTAAGTGTATGACTTCAAGCAGGACATGATGGGGTCGCTGCGAGCTATTTTCGCGCTCGATGTCGAGGTCACTGGTCACCACGACCTGCTACCAGTTGTCTCCTTAGCAGCAGAGGCCGAGCCATCTAGACGACATGGGAAGGGGGTTGCCGCCCAGCTGGAGGAGTTTCCAAGAAGAGGTCCTAACTATCCAGGAGGTGGATAGTTATACTTTGCAGCTTGCGCTTACGTTTGGCCAGCAAGAGGGGTTGTTCAAGATGTAGGTGGGCTAGGATCCCCCCCGTCTCCTTTGAAGACCTGATTGACCGCGCGTGGAAGTTCATCAATGTGGAAGCAACCAACAAGGGCTTTCTTACCTCTTTGACAAGGTTGACGAAGGCAGAAGAGTTGAGGACCTCGGGAGGAGGTAGGAGGTAGGAAGATTCTCGTCGGCAGGGCGGAGAGTTCAGAAGGCCGAGAACTATTACGGAGCCCAGGGAACCAGGGAGGAAGTTCCAGGCCCCAGTAAACAAGAACCCGTCAGTTTGGACCCAATCTGTGTCATTCACCTGAGCATCAGGCTCAGTTTCAACACATCAAAGAGACATCAGGAGACCCAACAGATCCCCATCTCGGAAGGCAAGGGCAATAAATCGCTAAAGCCGTTAGCAACGAAGAAGTATTACGAATAAAGAACAGCAAAGGAGAAATGCAGTACTTTACTACGATTTTCATACTGTGGAGGGGGATGCCTCTTCGGTATGCCCTGAATTTCTGGAGATGAGGAGAACAATAGGAGGAGCGGGAAGAGCCCCAGTAGTGGGGCGGAAGGGTCAGCAATGCGACGCAGCAGTCGGGGGCATTCTAGCCCGGGCTCCAGCTCGGGAAGATGCAAAGAGCGAGTCGAAGTCGGGACTCGAGGATGCATCAACTCCATCCATGTAGGAGTTGGAGTGGAGGCTTCTCGCAAGGAGAGTCTTCACAAAATCTACAAGAGGAGAGTCGCTTCGACATCTCAAGACCTTCCCTTGATTGGGAGATCACGTTCCCGGCGGAAGATATGCCAGAAAATAAAACACCATTCCATGACGTCGTCGTAGTCCAGGATGTCATCGAGAATTTCAACATTGCTCGAATCCTGGTGGAAAATGGGAGTTCAATCAACATCATCTTCAAGAAGACGTTCAGCGCGATGACAGAGGAAACTAAGAGGGTGATAGCCTCAGATGGCCTGTTGTTGGCTTATCTAGGAAAAGAAAGGTGGTAGAAGGAGGAGTGGAACTGCTAGTTACCCTCAGGGGTACCTCCAAGAACTGCCAGTGTTAGTTCATCATTGTGGACGCTCTGAGTAGCTACAATGCGATCTTCAAGAGGCCGCTCATCAGTGCTTTCTAATTTGTGCTCTCCTCGTTCCATAAATGTCTGAAATATAATCAGGGAGTGGTGCGGATTTGGGTCAGGAGTGATCAGAAAGTAGTCAGGGAATATTACCTGAATGTCGTCAACACCATCAGCTGGAAGGAGGATGTTGAAGAGCTCGATGAGGTTCTGAAAGCGATGACACGTTTAGAAGTGCCCGAGAGAGCGGAGGAGGTGGAAGTGGTTGTTGTGGGCGAGAGGCCCGAAAATGTGAAGGCCGGTGGAGAACTAACGGAAGAGGACAAGCAGAAGATCGTGGCGTGTTTGCAGGCGAACGTCAACGTCTTTGCATGGAGCGTCGTGGACGTACCCGACATCGACGTTGACGTGGCATGTCATCGCCTCAACTTCGATCCCAAGGTCTGCCTCATCAGACAGAAGAAAAGGACGGCATCTACCTCTTTGAGTGAGTCTATCCGTGAAGAGGTGAATAAGCTACCTGAGACAGGATTTATACCATAGATCTAGTATCCAAAGTGGGTCTCTAATGTTGTGATAGTGAATAGAACATAAAGGAAATGATGCATCTGAATTGATTTTTCTTTATTAAATAGAGTATGTCTCAAGAATTGTTATCCTCTTTCTTGAATCGACGCACAAATTAACTCAACCGTTAGTTTTTTTTGTGATGAGCTTTCTTGATGAATTTTAAGAATATCAGTAGATTCAGATGCTTCCCTCTGACGTCAAGAATGTCTCCTTCATAACCAACGATGTGTGTTACAACTATAAATGATGTTCGGCTTGAAGAACGCGGGGGAAGCTTACTAGAGGATGATGGATCAAGTCTTCAAAGACCGGAAAGGGCAATACTTGGAGGTCTATGCTGATGACCTCATGATCAAGAGCAAGAGCGTCTCAAGACATTTGGAAGATTTGGCGGAAACATTTGTGACGTTGCGGAAGTACAAAATGAGACTCAACCTGCTAAGTACGTCTTCAGAGTTAACAACGAAAGTTCTTGGGACACCACCCCGCTTCTGCAGGAAAGGAGCCTAACTCCGACAAGGTAAAGGCTATCGTATAGATGGCCTCTCTGCAGTGACTGACAAGGAGGCTCACTAATTTGAGTAGGTTCTTGTCCAAGGTCGGGGAGAAGTAATCCCCCTTCTTTAGAACCCTCGACATCAATCTATTTTTTGAGTGGACCGCCGAGTGTGAGACGCCTTCCAAACCCTCAAACAGTAGTTGATAGAAAACCCCTTTGCTTCAGGGACCTCGCGAAGGAGAAGACATCTTCCTCTACCTAGGAGTTGGAGCAGAGGCGGTTAGCTCGGTTCTGATTTGAGAAGAGAGGAAGCGTCATTTGCTGAAATATTAAGCGAGTAGGGTACTTCGGAAAGCGGGGTTACGTTATTCGATCATGAAGAACTAACGTTTGACCTCATTATTTCGGCAAGAAGGTTGATGTCATATTTTTGGACTCAAATCATCAGGGTGGTGATCGATCACCCCCTAAGAACTGTTTTGGAAAAGGTGGAACATTCAGGTCGGCTCACTAAGTAGTCTATCGAGCTTAGAGAGTTAGACATGGTATATGTCCCTCGAATGGCGATCAAGGCCCAGACTGTTGAAGATTTCTTAGAAAACTTCTCCTCAGAAGGAGCTACGGAGGAGAAGCGAGAAGGGTTCGTCCTATGGCATATTTTGTTGACAGAGCTTCGGGTAAGAACTCTCATAGAGTGGGATTGTCTTGATGAGCCCGCAAGGGATGAGGATCGAACAGGCTGTAAAGATCCTTTTCCCTGTCAGCAACAACCAGGTCGAATACGAAATCGTCAATGCAGTCATTCGCTTGACTAAGGAGCTTGGAGTTCAGGATATCTGAGCTCACACAAATTTGTTGGTGATCGCATCCTAGATCCGTGGAGAGTTCGAGATTAGGGAGCCCATTTTGCAGCAATACCTTGTGAAGATCAATGGGCCGATAAACACTTTTAGATCTTTCTTCATACGACATGTACCACGGGAGGAGAATAGTGTGACGTGCAGCTTTATATCATTTTGCAACTTTCTTGAAGGAACATGCTGGTAATTGTGTCTGCCTGAATCTGGAATTGACAAATGACATTGCTCGATTTTGGTCACCCGATCACCAATTTTCCAAAAATAATGACATACCCCCCGTGTTGAACCAGAAAACCTGGGTTCAAGAAGAGTTCGGACCTACTGGATGTAGCTTGAGCTTACTTCTCTCGAGTGTGAAAACAGTTTCGGGCACTTGGAGCAAAGAGTCTCACTCACAGTGGTGGTTAGCTTAGAACAGACACCGCGAGCTGCAATGTAGATGACCCACCGCAAACTCAGAAGATCGAGAAGATATTCCCCTCTCAAACCAAAGCTGAGCTGAGCACCCTAAAGGGCACTTGTGAGCACCAGAATGTCAACCAGGAAACTTTGGTGAACATAGTGCAGGAGCTCTTGCCAACCAGAACCAGCCCCTCCCAAAGGGTGGCCTTGGTGGTCTATTTATAATTTTCTTAAATTGTTCTGCGGATAGCGAAATCTTGTCTTTTGGTATGACTAATTACAGTCCAAATTGGCCTGCCCATGGCTGAATCCCGTTGTTTGGTAAGGATAACAGCAGGTCAACATGAAGTCCCCTAGGAAAATGGATTCCCACTGGGGGCGAGTACACGCCACATGAGGCGTGCTCGCTTGAGGGCGGCGAGTACCCAGTGATGTTGGGTACTCGAGACTCCGCCAGAACCGGGGGCAGGTGCAAGTTGTCAGGGGTGCACTCGGAAATGGTTGGCGAGTGCACTGGTCTCCCTGGCCGCACTCACCCCTCTTTCATACAACATGTACCACGGGAGGAGAATAGTGTGACATACACCTTTAGATCATTTTGCAACTTTCTTGAAGGAACATGTTGGTAATTGTGTCTGCCTGAATCTGGAATTGACAAATGACATTGCTCGATTTTGGTCACCCGATCACCAATTTTCCAAAAATAATGGCATGTCCCCCGTGTTGAACCAGAAAACCTGGGTTCAAGAAGAGTTCAGACCTACTGGATGTAGCTTGAGCTTACTTCTCTCGAGTGTGAACACAGTTTCGGGCACTTGGAGCAAAGAGTCTCGCTCACAGTGGTGGTTAGATTAGAACAGACACCACGAGCTGCAATGTAGATGACCCACCGCAAACTCAGAAGATCGAGAAGATATTCCCCTCTCAAACCAAAGCTGAACTGAGCACCCTAGAGGGCACTTGTGAGCACCAGAATGTCAACCAGGAAACTTTGGTGAACAGAGTGCAGGAGCTCTTGCCAACCAGAACCAGCCTCTCCCAAAGGGTGCCCTTGGTGGTCTATTTATAATTTTCTTAAATTGTTCTGCGGATAGCGAAATCCTGTCTTTTGGTATTACTAATTACAGCCCAAATTGGCATGCCCATGGTTGAATCTCGTTGTTTGGTAAGGATAACAGCGGGCCAACATGAAGTCCCCGAGGAAAATGGATTCCTCCTGGGGGCGAGTACACGCCACATGAGGCGTGCTCGCTTGAGGGCGGCGAGTACCCGGTGATGTTGGGTACTCGAGACTCCGCCAGAACCGAGGGCAGGTGTAAGTTGCCAGGGGTGCACTCGGACATGGTTGGCGAGTTCACTGGTCTCCCTGGCCGCACTCACCCCTCTTTCAGAATGTTGTGTCTTTGCCATTCTACTTGTTAGTCTGGTGAGCCCACTCGACAAAAACGGGGTTGTACGCTCAGGGCGGTCCGAGCGGCCCGGGTAAGATGCCCGGCGACGGTGGCGGCTGAAGGTGACGATGGGAACCGGGGGTGGCGGCGCGCGCGCGGTACCCGTGTGTGTTGGTGCGTGGTACAGTACCCATGCGCGTGGGTGCGCACACACTTGATGCGGCGCGCAACCGCGTTGCTTCGTGCAATTACTAGCGGGCTTCCACTTGTGCGTGTGCAGACGTCGTTCTGTGTCCCCTTTGGGGCAATTTTGGAACCCTTTGAGCGAGCGCGGCTCACTTGTTCGTGTCAGCTTACCTGTGCTCTCACTAGACAAGTAGAATTCCTGGCAGGAATCCCGAAACTTGGAAAAAACAAGGAGGGAAACTACCCCTTCTTGGAGCTCAATTGCATTGACGAATTACCTCTTTGTGAAGCTGATTTGTCTTTGATTCAATTCGCCTTTATTCCTATCCTGAAGAAAGAAGGAAATACACAAGTGATCAATCAAAAGCTAACCGAAGTCTTTAAGGACCGCAGGGAAGGCTCCTCCTTTCGCATCTTAAGGAACACCGCTGATAATGATAGCGATTTTCTTGTATGGCCCGCCTATATAGCTCCTATTCTAGCAAGCAACACTATCTTCGGGGACACATATGACACTAGAAAATCTTTAGGGGGAACCCCATCAAAAATATATGTACATTAGAAGCCAAACTCACCAGACAAACTTTAGCAAGCTGGATTCCGATTCTATTGCCAAAGTACTAAGATAGAAAAAGCAATGACACTAGTCGCATTAAAACACAACACTAATCAAAATTCACATCAAAAAATCTTAAAAAACAACTTGAGAGCACACTGAATGTATCAGATTTAATCCGTAAACCAAGCTTGTCTCTTGCAGATGAATTTAGTAGAATAGATGATGAAATTACTGAAGGGTGAGATAATAGAAGGCATGGAGGTAAAATAATGAGCAGAAATGGCACTCACACAGTCGCCTCCTGTCTTCCAAGCAGCTTGATGGGTGTCCCGGTCTTCTTCTTGCCCAAGCATTTCGTCAGCTCGTCGACGCTCAGTATTCTTCCAGGCCACCATGAACCGTTCCTCCTCCGGACCCAGACAAGGCGTCCAGCTGAACCATCCATCTTCTTCGAATCATCTTCTTCAAAACTCATCTTCAGAACATAGATGTCAAAACTAGCAGGGATCGCGGCTCTCCAGCTCCGTCCAAAACAAGTTTTTCATTACGAGAATATCCCGCATCCCGCTGCCTAAAACCCATGAACAAAACAATAAAATGGAAAACATCAGAAAAAAGAGCTTCCGACATCTTCGTCACAGCATTTTAGGCGGGAATTAAAAGTGTGCCTAAACCCTAAAAAACTGGAAGATTGGGCCAGTGATTAATCCAATGCGACAGATATCTGTTTGCAGAGGTAATGCAGCTCCGGACATACCGGTATATGGAGAGAACGAACCCATATCAACTGAAAATCTAAAATGCAGTATGGTAGAGAGAAGGCCGCGGTGCGAATCTGATTTAAGAGAGGACTAGAAAGTTGGCCTGCGATCAAGAGCGAAAATGGGTTTAGACGTTTGATTACTATTTGAGGCTTCGCTTCTCAGTTACGGCTCGGTTACGGGACAAGCTTCGTCTCTCCTACCCCCACATGAGGCGCATCCGGCCGAGAGAGAGAAGGAGAAAGCTTCGCCGCCGACGGCTGGCGATAGAAGAGTTGCGATGTGCAGGAAGCGAGCGATGGAGAGGGAGGGGGAGAGAGAGCAGGGAAGGCAGTAAGGCGCTGTGACTCAGAGAATCGGAAATTTTTTTTGTCCGCCTATCTAAAGGGAGAAATTTTTTGGTCCAGGCTCTACTGACGCGTGGCAACGTAAATAAATAAATTTTTTCGCCGCGCGACGAATAACAGCTTTCGAGACATTTCTTTTTATCTCTCACGCGACGAACTTTTCTCTCTCGCCCTCGCATTTTTTCTCCCAGGGGACAGTTGTAACAGTCCAAATTTCTGAAACAGGAATTTTTGGGTGACACGGCCTGGGACACGGGCGTGTCCCAGGGCGTGTCAGAGGACACGACCTGCGACACGGGCATGTCGCAGGGCGTGTCGAGGTGGTGTCGACGATCGGCCTTTGTGTCGACGATTTTTCGCTCGACGATGTGTCGAGAGGAGGCACACGGCCCAGGACACGGGCGTGTCCAAGGCCGTGTCGTGTGCTCGACGACTTTTGCTCGACGATCATCGAGTGTCGAGACGTGAGTGTTGAGTGTCGAGAGGTTAAACACGGCATGTGACACGGGCGTGTCACAGGGCGTGTCAAATCAGGTCGACGAACTCAGCCCGACGAAGAATTTCGACAGGGCGTGTCTTTGTGCCGTGTCTGGGCACACGGCCTGGGACACGGGCGTGTCACAGGCCGTGTGAAGTCTCGGGATGTTTTGGGATTTTTTTCGCCCAGGCACACGGCCACAGACACAGGCGTGTCTGAAGGCGTGTTGGTGACACGGCACATGCCACGAGCGTGTCCCATGGGCGTGTCACTGGTTTGGATAAGTCGGTTGACCACCGCTTGAGGCACACGGCCTGGCGCACGGCCGTGTCAGAGGCCGTGTCAGGTCAAAATCAGTGTTTTTGGCAGAATCGTGGCCGACCATTCCTTCAGCTGGGATCCAAGGGCTGAAGCTTCTTTCCTCTTTTCCTAAAGGCCGAAATCTGAGAAGTTATTCTCATTTTACTTGGCCTTGATCTTTCTTCAAGTTAAGAGCGAAAGAGAGAGAGGAAGAAGGAGGAAGAAGGGGAAGGGCTGCTGGTGGTGGTGCTGCGGTTTACCGACAAGAGATCTGAAGCCGGCGTTGCGGAGGAAAAACTCTTGTGCTTCGTGCAAGCTAGCTTTGCGTTCATGGCACCGAAGCGACAGTCAAGGGTAACGACTTTTCTTCCTAGCCATGTGAAGGCTTTCTTTTGGCATATCTTGTGATTCCCCCACCAAGAGGTGGCTGATTTTGGGAATCTTTGGGTGGATGCTTGAAATCCCCTTTGTTAGCATATAGATCCGGAAATGGAGTACGGAATAGGCATGCTGTGTGAAGCCCATCTGGACAGGTTGGTCTGGATTGGTGATGTTGCATACGAACCGAAGAAGACTCCGTGATAAACGTGTAGTTTAAGGAGTCAACGGGTTAGGCCTGCGAAAAGGAGTAGCATGAGTCCTGGAGTGGTAGCCCAGGAAAAATAACCATGTGATGTTTTTGGGTCCAACCTGTGAATGAGGCACAGGAAGTACTGGTGTGACTAGGAAAGGCCCTTTGTGATGCTTGATGGCGTAGGGTGTCCACCTGTGAAGCAAGTAATAGGAAGTACTGACATGATAGCCAGGAAAGACCCCTGATAATTGTGCTTGTGCGGTGTCCACCTGTGGAGAGTCACAGGAAGTACTGGGAGGCCCAGGAAAGACCCGCTGTTGTGCTAAGGAAATGGGTATCGAGATATGCCCAGGCTTGAATGCCAAGAATAGGATTGGTGAGACCGACCCGCGCCTTTGATATAGCCATGAGTACGTTGTACTCGGAGAAGGCAAGGCGAGTTGAGCAACGGGGGGGTGGAGGATCCGACCTGCGCTATGTCCGTCCGACGTGAGACCAAAAGGTGTGGTCTGTTGGAGCGCATAGCAAGAGTCTTCGGCCTGCGCGCCATGACACAATGGGGGGCTACGGGCCATCCCGGTGTAGGAAGACTAACTCTGGCTGCACGCCATGGAGTAAATGCTCAAGAGATTGACCGTTGGGTTGTGACCCTGATACGGTGGTGGGCAAGAGCTTTGCCAGAACACCAAGAATGTGCCCTGAGTGCACGGACCGTTGGGCCGGGTGGCGAACGGTTGTGATGGCTTGTGTGCGTGAAAGCACATTTTGATGATATATATTGCCATACTTGTGATTTGATATGCCTGCAGGGAAGTATACCACTGCCCCAAGAGAAGGGGTAGGGTCGTTATAATTTGGTCAGCTGAACGCTGACCGTTGCTTTTGCTTGCCACCGTTGGGTGGATTGTCCCTGTACAGGTGCTGGAGAGCCGAGCGGGACGCATAAAGGTTGATGTTCCTGCTGTTGTTGCTGCTACTGCTGTTAGCCCTCGAAGGCTATATCTTATGTTATGTGTTTTCTTTTATTGTGGTCGGCCTGCGCGCCAATCTGTTTAGGCCACTGTTTGAAAGCCATGTAAGGCCATAAGGCCAACTCTTTGTTCTTGTTGTAAGACATTTTTATATCATATAAAATGTGGAGTTTTATATTTGGGCATTCATGAGGAGTTCCAGTTGTAGAATAGGCTTCCGCTAGAATGATTTGTGATAGGTGTGATGTGCTACTCTGGTATCATCATGTACCTTCACCGCCTGTTTTGTGGTATATACTGTGGGGCCCCGGCCGGACCTTCTAGAATATACCATATGAACGGATGGGGTTGTTACATTTTTGGTATCGGTTGTCTTGGTCTTTCCCTCTCGAAGTCGTGGTCGACTTCTTTTGTGGCGTGGCGCGCACGTGTTTGTGCAAACCAAAGTATACGAATGAACTCCTGAATGTCCCTGATAGGAATGCAAATTTGATGTGTTTGAGGAACCTGCATGTTCTTATTTTGTGTTGTTAGCTTGCGTACGACCGCTAATGTGTGTCTTATCCACCTTTAGGTGACACGAAGTGGAGCTGGACCGTCTGAGCCCCAGCGTTCTGATGAAAGTACGGCACCAGCCGCGGTGCCTACACCTCCACCGTATGCGGAACATGTGCGTTTAGTTGCGGAGGCTTTATTTACCATGATCCAAGGCCAGCCACTTAGGCAGGAGCAAGCGGTTGTGAGGCCAGAACAGGTGGCGGCAAGGCCTGAACCTGTCGTGGATGTGGCTCCTCGAGCGGCTGAGAAGCAGCTAACGCGGTTTCTGAGTTTCCATCCGCATACGTTCTCGAGAGCGGGAACTCCGACGCAGGCTGAGGATTGGTTATCGCGCGTCAAGCGAGTGATGACGGCGATTGGAACGGCGGAGCATTAGAAAGTTACCTTAGTGACCTTCTTGCTTGAAGGAGAAGCTTGATTGTGGTGGGATGAGATGGAGTTGCATCACTTGGCGGGTCGTCCTTTAACCCAAGTATCCATGGAAGAATTCTCCCGACTCTTCCTAGCGAAGCACCTTCCTGCGGCTCAGCGGATAGTCATGAAAAATGAATTCCAACGGTTAACCCAAGGTGATGGCAGTGTTGACGCGTACCTGCATGAATTTACTCGCTTGGGGCGGTATGCGGGTTCTATCTTTGCGGATGAGCAGAGGAAGACCAACAGGTTTTATGAAGGACTGAGGGACGAGCTGAGGTTCCTTGTGTCAAGTTCTGTGAACCAAGGTTTCCAAGTGTTGGTTGACACTACGAGTGCGTTGGAAAAGGATATGAAAAGGGTGCATGGGAAGAGAGCGTTGGCTGTAACGCAACCGGAGTGGAAGGCGCCCCGATCTGGGAAACCATTTTATAAAAAGAGATGGGGCAAGAATTCCAAGCCCAGTGGACAAGCTCCTTCATCAGTTGCAACGGGAGCAACGTCAGGGGCTACCTCCAAGCCAGATACTCGTATCTGCTTCAATTGTGGCCGAATGTGGCCTATTGCGCGAGATTGTCGGATGCCGCCAAAGAGTGAAAAGAAGGCGGGAGCATCTTATGCGGAAAAAGGAAAGGCGGTGGTGGATTCCTCTGCCTCGCATGCGCAACCCCGGGTCTACAATCTTGGCCTGCAAGAGGCCATCAAGCAGAGTGACGTGGTCACAGGTATGAGTTTCGTTTTGCATATGTTCTTGTTTGTATGCTTTACTTAGTACATCTATGTTTGCGGTTTATGTGGGTGACATGTTTGTCACAGGCTTTGTGATGATTCGGGACACGCTGGCGCGAGCACTGTTTGATATAGGTGCATCGCATTCTTTTCTGTCTAGTGAGTTTATTACGCGGCTTGGGATACCCAGTCGTGCAAAGACAGATAGCGTCAGAGTGGTGTTGCCGAATGGCTGTTGGATGCTTGCGGATCAAGCTTGCGATGTGGCGGTTCAGCTAGGAAGTCGGGATTTTCGTTTAACTGCATTTGTTTTGTCAATATCGGAATTCGACGTGATTTTTGGGATGGATTGGCTTGCGGAGCAGCATGCTATGATTGATTGTCAGTCCAAAGAAATCACGTTGGGCCAGAATACCGAACATGAGACAAAGTTCGCGGGTATGCGAGGAGTGGGCAGGACATTGATGTCTGCACTCCAGGTAGTCAAGGCTGTTCGGAAGGGTGCGAAATGTTATTTTGCACTGATTCAGGCTGTTGAGCCTAAGGCCAGTGTGTGCGAGGTTCCGATTGTGGCAGAATTTATAGATGTGTTTCCCACGGATCTCACTGGGCGACCACCCCAGCGGGAGATTGACTTCACGATCGAGTTGGTGCCAGGTGTGAAACCTGTGGCCCGCTCGCCATATCGCGTTGCGCCGAAAGAGATGGCGGAATTGAAGGTTCAACTGCAAGAAATGCTGGAGCAAGGGTATATCTGCCCAAGTAAGTCACCTTGGAGCGCCCCTGTGCTTTTTGTAAAGAAGAAAGATGGTGGGTTGTGGTTGTGTATCGATTACCGTGAACTGAATAAGCTGACCGAGAATAATAAGTATCTGATACCCCGGATCGATGAGTTGTTCGTTCAGCTGGTGGGATCGACCGTCTATTCGAAGTTGGACCTGAAGTCTGGTTATTACCAGTTACGAATTCGGGAAGGTGACATTCCCAAAACCGCATTTGGAACGCGTTATGGGCACTATGAGTTCACAGTCATGCCATTTGGACTGTGCAATGCGCCCTCGGTGTTTATGGACCTGATGCACCGTATTTTTCGTGAGTACCTGGATCTGTTTGTGATCGTGTTCATTGATGACATCTTTGTGTACTCGAAGTCAAAAGCTGAGCATGAGATTCACTTGCGGTTGGTGTTGAACACGTTGAGGCAAAATCAGCTCTAAGCCAAGTTCTCGAAGTGCAAGTTTTGGCTATCATCGGTGGCATTTCTAGGCCATGTGGTGAGTGGAGCGGGCATTGCAGTGGATCCAGCGAAGATAAGGGCCATACAGGAGTGGCCAATCTTGTCTTCCGTGGCCGAGGTCAGGAGTTTCATTGGACTTGCGGGCTACTATAGAAGATTTGTGGAAAACTTCTCGCGTATCGCTTTGCCGCTAACCACACTGACACAAAAAGATCTGAAGTTCGTTTGGACGCCAGTGTGCGCACGAGCTTTTGAAGAGCTGAAGATTCGGTTGACCACGGCGCCGGTGTTGTCTTCGCCACGTGGAACCGATGGATTCGTGATTTATAGTGATGCCTCAGGAAGCGGCTTAGGCTGCGTTCTTCTGCATAATGGAAAGGTCATTGCTTATGGCTACGCCAGCTGAAGGTGCACGAGCGAAATTATCCCGTCCATGATTTGGAACTAGCGGCGTTGATTTTTGCACTCAAGTTGTGGCGACACTACCTTTATGGAGTGAAGGTGGAGATCTATACAGATCACAAGAGCCTAAAGTACCTCTTGGAGCAGAAAGACTTGAACATGCGACAACGAAGGTGGTTGGAGTTCCTTGGGGACTACACTTTCGAGATTCACTATACGCCCGGGAAGGGGAATGTTGTCGCGGATGCCTTAAGTCGGCGGGTTCCGGCTAGAGCAAATTGGTTACAAAGGCATGATGAACGTCTTATCCGGGAGCTGGAGGCGTTGGAGATTTATTATGTTGACAAGAATTCCACTGCCACTGCATGTTTGAACTGGACTGAGGTGCAATGTGACCTTGCGGACCGAGTTCGACGTCAACGGAGTTGGATGACGATCTCTTACGCTATGTGAATGAAGGGCCAGAGGGCAAATTCACCTGGATTGACGGTCTTTTGCGAAAAGAGGGCCGTTTGTGCGTCCCAAATGTGGAGAAATTGAGGGAAGAACTGATGTATGAAGCGCATTATACAAAGTATTCCATTCACCCCGGGAGCACAAAGATGTTCAACGATATGAAGAAGCTTTTCTGGTGGCCAGGGCTCAAGAAAGATGTTGCCCTTTATGTCTCCAAATGTCAAACATGTGCAATGGTGAAGGCGAAATGCCAAAAGCCGGGTGGTTATTTGAAGTCACTGCCGATCCCAGAGTGGAAATTTGATGATATTTCCATGGATTTTGTGCATGGGTTGCCAAGATCGCAGCGAGAAAATGATTCCATTTGGGTCATTGTGGACCGGCTAACGAAAGTAGCACATTTTCTCCCGAACAGGCGGGATGATTCAGCTGAATGTTTGGCAAAGTTATATGTTGACCAGATTGTGCGGCTTCACGGTGTTCCTCGGAGCATCGTAAGTGATCGAGATGGGCGATTCACGTTAAATGATTGGAGGCTAGTTCACCGACTGTTGGGCACGAAGTTGACTTTCAGTACGACCTTTCATCCCCCAAACGGATGGCCAAACTGAACGTACCAACAGAACAATGGAGGACATGCTCCGAATGTGCGCCCTTGACTTCGGAAAGAGATGGGAAGATCATCTTTATATGGTAGAGTTTGTATATAATAATAGCTACCAAGCGAGCATTGGGATGACACCATATGAAGCGGTATATGGAAGGAAGTGTCGTACTCCCTTGGCTTAGGTAGAAGCGGGCAAAGTGCGGATTTTTAAACCAAATGAGATTGATGAAGCAAACTCAACCATCCGGACTATTCGAGAGAGATTGCTTATTGCTCAAGATCGACAAGCGAAGTACTACAACGTCAAGCACCGGAACGTGGAATTTGCGGTTGGCGATTGGGTCTACTTGAAGATCAAGCCATTCAAAGTTGTCTCCAGGATTTGACGATTGAAAAAGTTGAGTCCAAGATATTTGGGTCCTTTTGAAGTGGTTGAGCGAGTTGACGAAGCGGCTTATCGGCTAGCTCTGTCGGCAGACTTGGGTGGGTTACATGATGTCTTTCACATCTCGGTGCTTCGGAAGGCCGTGAAAAATTCAGCTCAAGTGATCGCGAATGATCGTGTGCCGGTGGAGTATGGGCTAACAACGAAAGTTAGACTCATTTAGATCGAAGATCGAGCAGAGAAACAGTTGCGGAACAAGACGGTCGGCATGGTAAAAGTCCGCTGGGACAATTGCGGCCGTGAAGAACTGACATGGGAGCAAGAGCAAACCATGCGAGAAGAGTTCCATGAGCTGTTTTTGTAATCTGGAGAGAGGATGTTGTAACATAACATTTTGCATGTTGTCACATTTTTCTTGCTGATTACTGATTGCCTTCCTGTGTCTGAATTTCGAGGACGAAATTTCTTGTAGGAGGGGAGGATTGTAACAGTCCAAATTTCTGAAACAGGAATTTTTAGGTGACACGGCCTGGGACACGGGCGTGTCGCAGGGCGTGTCGAGGTGGTGTCGACGATCGACCTTTGTGTCGACGATTTTTCGCTCGATGATGTGTCGAGAGGAGGCACACGGCCCAGGACACGGGCGTGTCCAAAGCCGTGTCGTGTGCTCGACGACTTTTGCTCGACGATCGTCGAGTGTCGAGACGTGAGTGTTGAGTGTCGAGAGGTTGAACACGGCCTGTGACACGGGCGTGTCACAGGGCGTGTCAAATCAGGTCGACGAACTCAGCCCGACGAAGAATTTCGACAGGGCGTGTCTTTGTGCCGTGTCTGGGCACACGGCCTGGGACACGGGCGTGTCACAGGCTGTGTGAAGTCTCGGGATGTTTTGGGATTTTTTTCGCCCAGGCACACGGCCACATACACGGGCGTGTCTGAAGGCGTGTTGGTGACACGACACATGACACGGGCGTGTCCCATGGGCGTGTCACTGGTTTGGATAAGTCGGTTGACCACCGCTTGAGGCACACGACCGTGTCAGAGGCCGTGTCAGGTCAAAATCAGTGTTTTTGGCAGAATTGTGGTCGTCCATTCCTTCAGCTGGGATCCAAGGGCTGAAGCTTCTTTCCTCTTTTCCTAAAGGCCGAAATCTGAGAAGTTATTCTCATTTTACTTGGCCTTGATCTTTCTTCAAGTTAAGAGAGAGAGAGAGAGAGGACGAAGGAGGAAGAAGGGGAAGGGCTGTTGTTGGTGGTGCTGCGGTTTACCGACAAGAGATCCGAAGCCGGCGTTGCGGAGGAAAAACTCTTGTGCTTCGTGCAAGCTAGCTTTGCGTTCATGGCACCGAAGCGACCGTCAAGGGTAACGACTTTTCTTCCTAGCCATGTGAAGGCTTTCTTTTGGCATATCTTGTGATTCCCCCACCAAGAGGTGGCTGATTTTGGGAATCTTTGGGTGGATGCTTGAAATCCCCTTTGTTAGCATATAGATCCGGAAATGGAGTACGAAATAGGCATGTTGTGTGAAGCCCATCTGGACAGGTTGGTCTGGATTGGTGATGTTGCATACGAACCGGAGAAGACTCCGTGATAAACGTGTAGTTTAAGGAGTCAACGGGTTAGGCCTGCGAAAAGGAGTAGCAGGAGTCCTGGAGTGGTAGCCTAGGAAAAATAACCATGTGATGTTTTTGGGTCCAACCTGTGAATGAGGCACAGGAAGTACTGGTGTGACCAGGAAAGACCCTTTGTGATGCTTGATGTCGTAGGGTGTCCACCTATGAAGCGAGTAACAGGAAGTACTGGCATGATAGCCAGGAAAGACCCCTGACATTTGTGCTTGTGCGGTGTCCACCTGTGGAGAGTCACAGGAAGTACTGGGAGGCCCAGGAAAGACCCGCTGTTGTGCTAAGGAAATGGGTATCGAGATATGCCCAGGCTTGAATGCCAAGAACAGGATTGGTGAGACCGACCCGCGCCTTTGATATAGCCATGAGTACGTTGTACTCGGAGAAGGCAAGGCGAGTTGAGCAACGGGGGGTGGAGGATCCGACCTGCGCTATGTCCGTCCGACGTGAGACCAAAAGGTGCGGTCTGTTGGAGCGCATAACAAGAGTCTTCGGTCTGCGCGCCATGACACAATGGGGGCTACGGGCCATCCCGGTGTAGGAAGACTAACTCTGGCTGCACGTCATGGAGTAAATGCTCAAGAGATTGACCGTTGGGTTGTGACCCTGATACGGTGGTCGGCAAGAGCTTTGCCAGAACACCAAGAATGTGCTCTGAGTGCACGGACCGTTGGGCCGGGTGGCGAACGGTTGTGATGGGTTGTGTGCGTGAAAGCACATTTTGATGATATATATTGCCATACTTGTGATTTGATATGCCTGCAGGGAAGTATACCACTGCCCCAAGAGAAGGGGTAGAGTCGTTATAATTTGGTCAGCTGAACGCTGACTGTTGCTTTTGTTTGCCACCGTTGGGTGGATTGTCCCTGTACAGGTGCTGGAGAGCCGATCGGGACGCATAAAGGTTGATGTTCCTGTTGTTGTTGCTGCTGCTACTGCTGTTAGCCCTCGAAGGTTATATCTTATGTTATGTGTTTTCCTTTATTGTGGCCGGCCTGCGCGTCAATCTGTTTAGGCTACTGTTTGAAAGCCATGTAAGGCCATAAGACCAACTCTTTGTTCTTGTTGTAAGACATTCCTATATCATATAAAATGTGGAGTTTTATATTTGGGCATTCATGAGGAGTTCCAGTTGCAGAATAGGCTTCCGCTAGAATGATTTGTGATAGGTGCGATGTGCTACTCTGGTATCATCCTGTACCGTCACCGCCTGTTTTGTGGTATATACTATGGGGCCCCGGCCGGACCTTCTAGAATATACCATATGAACGGATGGGGTTGTTACAACAGCGACAGTAGTTTTTCTCCCAGGCGAGGGTGAGGGCGGTTTTTCTCCCAGGAGACGACGAAGCTTCTCCCCCGAACTCGCTCTTTTCTCCTTTCCCATCATTTTAAGCTTCACATCCTCAACTGCGGCAGACACTGGAGGTACATTTTCAGACATTGAAGCAACCCTAAATCTTCATCTTCACTATTTTGATTTTCTCTCATGATATTGTTTGTTGTATTATTTTGTTTCGGTGATTATCTCAGTTGTAGCCATTAATTAGTGTACTCAGCCCAGAGAACTTTTTTCTATCTGAGATTATACTAGTTGTATCCTGAGCTATTATTTTTTTATCTGAGATTATACTAGTTGTATCCTGAGCTATTATTGTTTTATCTGAGATTATACTAGTTGTATCCTGAGTTATTATTATTTTATCTGAGATTATACTAGTTGTATCCTGAGTTATTGTTGTTTTATCTGAGATTATACTAGTTGTATCCTGAGCTATTATGTTTTTATCTGATATTATACTAGTTGTATCCTGAGCTATTACAGTTTTGTCTTAGGAAATTTAATTGTATCTGAGATGGTAATAGCTGTATTTCAGATCAGTATTTTATTGGTATGATTGCAAGTTCTAAAGATGGTGAAACCAGCCACCAAACCTCATAGACTAAGCAGCAGATGTTTTATTTCTTCATTTGTATCTCTTGTTTCTCCCATTATCCACACGATGGATAAGAAGTTATATCAAAAACTCAAATCAGCTGGGATAATTCATCTTTTTAACATTTCATCTGCCCCACAAAATACTCTGATTCTATATGTTATGATACAACATTATAATTCTTCAAGTAAAACTTTCATTTTATGCTCAAGCAAGTTTAAGTTTACAAGAAATGAAGTTGCAATGATAATTTGGTTGCCTAACCAAGGGCACAATGTGGAGTATCAATACAAGTCATTCTCTACCATCACAAAGATGGATTTGAAATCTCGGATATTGCAACTTGCTAAAGAAGACTACGTAGTGGAGGAAGAGGACTTGAAAACTGTTTTGTTATATATTATGCACATTATTCTTTCCATGCAGTTGTAATAGAATTCCTGAAGAGTTTATCCGATTAGCTGATCCTGAATTATTTAAAAACTACAATTGGCCGAGAGCAATTCACGATTATCTGCTTGATAGTCTTGATACCCTTGCCAAGAAACAGAAAAATCCACCGGAGGCAGTGGGCTACTTGAATGGATGTACCCATGTCCTTCTGATTTGGATATTTGAGCACATACGGATCCAAATTCCTACCTTTCCAGAGAGAAGGCCCCGTATAAACTGTTGGACATCTATCAAAACATTTGCGCTCACTAGAGCAATGTTAGTACTTCAAAACATCAAGACCACCCAGGTATATGCAATTTGTCATTCTTATATGTATATGTATAATATTTGTATTATAATTTGTCAATTACAATGTCATCTATATATGTAATTTAATTTCAGGTCTTTACACAATTTGAAGAAAATTTAGAGGATGGTTTACTATTATGCAACCCGAATGACGATGAACATGAAGTGAAGGAGAGAAAGAAGAAGAAGAAGAAGAAGCTGAAGAGGATGGAGGAGCTGGAGGTCGAGGAGAAGGTTAAGAAGAAGAAGCAAATGAGATATAAAGATATTGTCATGCCTGTTTTGAAACAGATTTTTGAAGAAATTCGTTCTTTAGAGCGTAAAATGACAGTCAATTATGAAGCGCTTCATATGAAAGTTGACCGATTGTCTGTCTCTATTAGTATTTTTAAAAAATCTCATTATGTGTCCTCTTTATTTGGTGAAGATGAGGAGGAGAAAGTGGATGAGGAGGTGGAGGAAGTGGAGGAGGAAGAGAAAGTGGATGAGGAGGCGGAGGAAGTGGAGGAGGAAGTGGATGCAATGGCGGAGGGAAATGAGGATACATATCCCTCTGAGTACCCCGGAAAGAATCTCATAACCGAGGAACAACGTGAGCTCATTCATGCGTGGATGAGCTCTTGTAAATCTAGGTACTATTATGTTTCGTTTTGATTTATTTTTATTGGAATAAACATCATTTGTCAAACTATTGCAAGGATCACATTGCCTTCAGAGGCCCTCGGTTAGCTGGGATGCGTGAGTCGATGGATGATTTGTTAACCGATAAATACATTGCAGATTGTCACGTTGATGCATTTGCTCGTGTGCTAGAAAATAGGAGGACAGCTGATCCGAAACAGTGCCGAAAGTTTCTATATGTTAGCCCAAATTTATGTGTTAGTATTTCTACTTTATCTAATACAACTAACTACATATTTGTTTTTTCACAAATCTAATTTTTTTGCTTCAAACAACTTCATAATCAGATGAAATCAGAAAAAATGTGGCGGATTATCTTATGGTCCCCACATAATCAAATCTAATTTGGAGCGTGCATCAATGATCTTCATGCATATTTGCACACAATCGCATTGGTGTTTACTGGTTGGCAAATACACAGAACGCAAATGGGTGTTATATGACTCATTGGCTAATCCCATGCGCCGTGATTTGATGAAAGACTCGATTAGTGAAGAACTTTAACTTATGTTAGTCCAAACTTGCCCATATAGTCATATTAAAATGAATTTTCGTGTTATCAGGTTCAAATGCTAAGAGATACGACGCAAGAGAAATGTGATGTTGATTTCACGCTTTGGAATATAATTTCAACGAAAGGATACCCAACACAAAAAATCTCTGTAGACTGCGGTGTCTACGTGATGAAGTATATGGAGTTTTTATGCTCGACCTCTTATATGAAATGGCATGCCAACAAGTTGTGGGAGAAACAAATTCCTAAATTTAGGGCAGAAATAGCTTTTGAAATATTTTCTGCTTTCCAAAGCAAGTAACTTCAAGAAATATTATTGTTTTTACTATTACACTTTAATAGTAATCAAATGCGGTACAAGTGAATGGCTCTGGAATATTTGGTAATGATATTGGATCATTCAAATTAGGAATGACTGTGCTAATATATACTATATCAAATCTATTGCAACAACAGTATTTTGCCAATGATTACTGACCACTACAAATGGGGCACATGGAAAGTTGTACATATTCATTCTCTATGTAGAATCGAATGTTATCACATCGCCAAAGCACTCATAGTCTATTTTTGATGGCCCATCCATCCATAAGAAATTAGTCAACCTGTTAAACTCATCAGTTTGGATCTTGTGGAAACCACCCGTCACCACACATCTTCCCAAAACCCCGCGGTGATGGTAAGGGGGGACGAGGGTACATGAACACAAAGGATCGCCTGCTGCAGGCGATGTGGGACTAACCCCAACCACAGGACCGCGGGGATATTCCGCCACACAACGGGGCCCACCGGGGTCAACACTCAGAACTGGAACGCGATGGGGAAAGCCCAAACATGCGGTCCTACACACACGTGTCCTGCTGGCTAATATAATCTCAACACACCCCTGTAGCAGGACAACCTCGCTCTGATACCATGTGGAAACCACCCGTCACCACACATCTTCCAAAAACCCCGAGGTGATGGTAAGGGGGGACGGGGGTACATGAACACAAATGATCGTCTGCTGCAGGCGATGTTGGACTAACCCCAACCACAGGACCGCAAGAATATTCCGCCACACAAGGGGGCCCATCGGGGTCAACACCCAGACCTGGAACGCGATGGGGAAAGCCCAAACATGCGGTCCCACACACACGTGTCCTGCTGGCTAATATAATCTCAACACACCCCTACAGCAGGATAACCTCGCTTTGATACCATGTGGAAACCACCCGTCACCACACATCTTCCCAAAATCCCGAGGTGATGGTAAGGGGGGACGGGGGTACATGAACACAAAGGATCGTCTGCTGCAGGCGATGTGGGACTAACCCCAACCACAGGACCGCGGGGATATTCCGCCACACAAGGGGGCCCACCGGGGTCAACAGCCAGACCTGGAACGTGATGGGGAAAGCCCAAACATGCGATCCCACACACACGTATCCTGCTGGCTAATATAATCTCAACAGATCTCGTAGGAGAACATACCATCATCCATTGCACGAGACTTCAATTGTTGGAGAAGGCTTGCAGCATCTCCACCATCAACTCTTGTACTCCTCTCTTTAACTATGAAGTTATATGCATCACTTTTTGAAAATCCTACATTTTCTGTCCCTCCAACCTCGTCAGCTAGATAATTATATGCATCTGATGTCCTTATTCCAGCTTCAGTCATGGATTTCAATACAACACCTTTTTCCTCAGTAATGACCCTAAAAGATCGGAGCATATGTTGATCTTTTTTAGTTGCAAGTTCATGATTATGTTCCTCGATGAATTTTCCAACTACTAGATTTTGACATTGTTTATCGGCATTAAAGACAATCCTCGCGGGACAATTTGTTCTACCATCCATCTTTCGATATTTGAGTTCACTTTCAGGAACTTTGGGTGATCTTTTGATTCCAGCTTTACTGCAACAATACTCCCTTGATTTTATAAGGTTTGTACCTGACCATAAAATTCGGTATTCTTTTCGAACACTAAAACCAATGTTACGCGCATAATCATAGTACAATTTGTGAGCTTCATTTTCTGTTTGGACAACCGGAAGAAAACTCTTGTTGTGTCTAACCTGTAACAAAACAGAAATATTGGAGTTAAACTTTAATCTGAGATAAGAACACAGTCAGTAAATGTAATGTCTTGGATAAATCTGCTATTTTTCTCTGGGATATTACATGAAATTGCTAAGATAATATTGCAGGGATTAAACTTTTATCTGAGATAAGATCGCAGCCAATAAATGTAATATCTTGGATAAAATCTGTTAGTTTTCTCTGAGATATCACATGAAATATCTGAGACATTAAACTTTTATCTCAGATATTATATTAAATATTTGAGATAATTTATCTTTGTTTCATGCATTATATCGTTCTTATACATTTTCAAAGTTTTATCTGAAATAATTAGATCTACTGTTCGTCTTCAAGCTTACATGACAGTCAATAGTACATGATACTTAGCTGATTATCAAATGATGAATAAGGATTGAGATACTTGCCTCTTCCATGATCTCATAAGAGTCTGATGTTGCTTAGCTGATTAGAACATTTTGGCAGAAAGAATGTGAAAAATCGTTGTGAGCAGGCGAACTGAGGCGAAGTTCATCGAGCATGAGAAATGACGATAATGGAGATATAAGACGTGAACAGAGGAAAGTTACCTCCAAAAAAACACAAACTCCCGCGGAGAGATAATTTTTTTATTTATATTGCCACGTGCCAGAATCAGGAGGACCCCAGACGATGATCTTCGTCCGGGGTCCGGACCCAAAAATTTAGCATCTAAAGGAGGCCTACGGCCATAAATTAGTGGGCCCGCAAAATAGTGGGGCCATAAATTAGTGGAGGCTAAGGTACACAGATTTGGTGTGTCCATCTCACAAATTTGTCTTTTTCTGTATTTTATTGGTGAGGGTCTTCTTCTAGGTCCGATCGGCGTACCTAATTATTTTCCCACACCGACATCAAAAAGAGGGGTGCATAAATGTAAATCTTGGTAAAAAAAATCCTTTACAGGTTGTACAACCCCGTATTCGTTAAGTGAGACCCCACAGCGAGGTCGGGGACCCTCAAGTCCAAGCAGCCCAAAGCAGGCGAGAGGGGTGGGAAGATCCGCACTCGCCCAAAGGGAGTAGAGGGCTCCCGTGAAAATAGGCGGAAAGGCTCTCAACGAGAGTTCGGACCTAGGGGGTAACTTAGAGCCAGGGCAGGCGGATGACATGCGAATCCCCACACGCCTTGTTGAGGAGCATTGGGGGCAAATGCTCGGCTCACCCCGGCATTCGCCCCTTCTGGCGAATGGTGCCTTCATGGACCACTCGCCTAGTGGTGGGGTACAAAGACAAAATTACTTGGATGTCCTTGAAGGTCTACAATTAGCCTTTCGGAACAGCATAGTTACGTTGTTGGCAGACCCAATTTGGCTACATATGGCAAAATGAGACCACAGAATTATGTTGTTGGCAGACCAAGCGTGGAATTCTATAAATAAACTTTGTGGGAACCTTTAGAGGAAGTTATTTTGGTTCAGCTGTGTAAGCTCTCCATGGTGTCCAACTCGGCCTATTGGCTTGGGAGGGGAAGCATTGTACAGCTCTTCTGGGTGTGTGGTGAGACATCCACGCTGTAGCCCAGGGTCAGATTTTTAGCTCCTAGCGACTAGTCGGGAGCCCAAGTTTGGAAGACGTAGATGCGAGTTACCCCCTAGGTCCGAACTCTCATTGAGTCCATGTTTTGGCTTTAACAGTGAAGAGACCTCCACGTTGTAGACCAGGGTCAGATTTTTAGCTCCCGGCGACTGGTCGGGAGCCCAAGTTTGGGAAAAGTGCAGGCTACCCTCTTAGGTCCGAACTCTCGTTGAGACCAAGTTTTGCCTTCAACATTGGTGGGACCTCCACACTGTAGCCCAGGGTCAGATTTCTAGCTCCTAGCGACTGGTCGGGAGCCCGAGTTTGGGAGAAGTACGTGCAAGCTACCCCCTTGGTCCGAACTCTAGTTGATTCCAAGTTTTGGTTTCAACACTCTGAGTAGGTAGTTTGCAACTACTTCTCCAAAACTCGGGCTCCCGACCAGTCGCTAGGAGCTAAAAATCTGACTCTGGACTACAGCGTGTAGGTCCCACCACTTTTGAAGCCAAACTTGGCATCAATGAGAGTTCATACCTAAGGGGGTAGCTTGCACCTACTTCTCCCAAACTCAGGATCCCGACTAGTTGCTAGGAGCTAAAAATCTGACTCTGTGCTATAGCATAGAGGTCTCACCACACACCCAGAAGATCTCTACAGCGCTTCCCCTCTCAAGGCAATAAGCTGAGTTTGGCACCTTAGATGGCTTACACAACCGAACCAAAATAACCCAAGGAGGAAAAAACCAAAAAATGAATCCCTCCAAAGGTGCTCACATTGTCTATTTATAGAATTCCAAGCTTGGTCTGCCAACAGCGTAACTCTACTGTCCCATTTTATTATATGCAACTCAATTGGCTCTGCCGACAGCATAACTCTGTTGTTCTGAAAGGACAATTGTAGATCCTCAAGAGAATCTACGTAATTTTGTCTCTAGACCCCACCAGTAGGCGAGTGGCCCATGAAGGCATCATTCGCTGGGAGGTACAAATGTCGGGTTGAGCCAAGCATTCTCCTCTAGTGCTCCTCAACAAGACAAGTGAGGATTCACATGCCATCTGCCTGCCCTAGCGAGAGCATTTCCGCCTATTCTGACGGGAGCCATATACTCCTTTTGGGCGAGTGCGGGTCAACCCACCCCTCTCGCCTACTTTGTGCTGCCTGGATCTGAGGGTCCCCGGCCTCGTCGGGGGGTCCCACTCAGTGAATACGGGATTGTACACAATACTCGCTCTTTTCGAGCTAGTCCTACGCTCAGAAAGAAGAGTCCAACCCCTGGTATTCGATGAGTGCTTGCAGACCAGGAAAAGAATCTTTGGTGGGTCCATCCATGTCTCTATATATATCCCAGGACCTGACCCTAACATGGTAACATCTCATCCACTATTTGTCCCTTGAGCTTCCGTCGCTCCGACGATGTTCTTCAAACTGACCTCGAAACTGCTTTCGCAAAAACTGTTGGACTATCTTGCCTCCACGCAAGTGAAAACCAACTATAAAACGTCACGCTACGCTCCATGGCTCGCGTCTAAGAGACCCGCAGATTCGCCATATCGGTCGAGAAATGCTAAGACGATTCGACGGAACCTCACGGCGGATGAGTCTGTCTCTCCGACCCCAACCCCTCGCCGCGAGAACCTTTCCATCCTATCAGAGGTATTTTACTCACCCCCACCCTGTCGGTAACCCAAAAAGTTCCATGATATTGAGCAATTGGTCCTTTCGCAGGAACAAACGAATGACGAGGCGTCCCGACCCTCCGATGGGAATGGACAGCTAGCCCAGGAGCCCGCTCCTCAAGTTGCTTCGGTTGAACCCCCACTCGCTTCCGTTAATCAACTTGCTATCTTCTCGTCCTCCTCAATTTTCCCTGCTCACATTATTCCTTGCAGCCTCTCCCTTCAGAACAATGGGCCTGGTCAGTCCAGTGCCAAAGAACCCGGCTGCCGAGAACCCACGAGATCCTTCGTTAGGTTTTCAGCCTTTGACCAAAAAGACAGCTGACACCTCATAACCAGTCGAGACCCCTCTCGCGGGGCAAACGACGCTTTGCCCGGGGCTGGGGAATTTGCGACAGATCTTCTCCGAAAGGCCCTCCGAGGGGAGGCTCGGTCCTTCTTGTCAGCGACCAGGAGAAGACATCGTCCTTGCGCTAGATAAATAAGAACGCACTTCCCCTTTTCGCTCGAAATTGATTTTATAAAAGGCTGAACTTCCGTGCAAGGTTATCGGGGGGGGGGGTCTCGGCGACCGACCTTGACACTGATGAAGAGCTATCCCCGCCCTCATCTCCCAACGAGCTTGCGGACTTTTCAGCGACCCCCGCTATGCAGAGTTAATGAAGGAGCGGATGGCGAAAGTCCTGAGAAAGGTCACCTGGGCGCAGCGGGAGGCCTCTGAGTGTGCGGATAAACACCGAGCAACCACTAAGTGTCGGCTGAGTGTTCTCGAGAGGGACTACTCACACCTCATCGGGGAGATGGAGCGTCAAGGAGGTGGGAACGAATAGACCTCTCCCAGAAGTCGCATTGCGAGAGCGAGGGACCATATGCGGTTGGTCTACCGGGAGCTGACGGCCGTGAGGGCGTACTATTATCCGCGAGTGCCTCCGAGGTCAAGGAGGAGAGGTCGGGGCCGCTGACAATGGATCCAGTATTAAGTCTGACGACTCTCGCCACCTCCCGCCCCAGTCTTCCGCTTGTTTTTCTTCAAAATGTACCCCCTCTACTTTGTAATAAAGAAACACTTAGGCTCGCTTTCACCTGGTAAGTGACTATTTCATTATTTAACGTTATCATTTTGCGCAATATTCAACATCTTACCGAATGCTGAATTTTGTTGTCCATTTTTATCTTTATACCCGTCCCGTTGCGCTTTCTACTTACCCAGGATCTTTCCTGGAGGCATTCTCCATTCGCAGGTGGGCAGAGCGGCGGGAAGGCGGGGTAGATTACGAGGTGTCAGGATGATGGAATTACTATTTGCACCCCTGACGCCCGATGAACCCCATAATTGCTGAATTTTTCTATAAACACTACAACAAATATGAACATCGGCCACGTTTTTTTGGCGACGTTTGTTCAAACGTTGCCATTATTTTTTGTTTTTGCAACGTTTTTCATACAAAAACGTGTCTAATAATTTTTCCTCCAATTTTATTAATTATGAACGGCAAAACTTGACGCTAAAATTTTGATAACTTTAATATCTAACCTAAAATCTGTTAATATTAATTTTGACCAGGTTAATTTTATTAATTATTTTTATTTTCCCTCTAAACCGGTTAATATTATCTATCCTAAAACACCCCACGCGATCCCTCTCCATATCTAACCTAAAACCACGACAACCATCCCGATTTTCATTCTAACCTAATCCCGCTCTTCCTCATTCCACACAGAGCCTCCCCTGTCATCGCCTGATTCTGTCTCCTACGGAACCTCGCCATTGATCGAGCCTCGACGACAGCAATCGCTCGACAGCGATACTGCGGTTTGCCGGCTTGCTGTTGATCGAGGATAAAAAATCGCTCGACGTTGATCGAGGGCAACGCCGGCTTGCCGTATTCAATCGGCCATTCCGTCGAGCCACTAGAAGGCTTACTGGCCGCCGACGATATCTTCTCTGTGGATCCCCGAAGATTTCCGTCGAGCCCTAACCCGCCGCCGCCTGTTGTCCACCACCCTGGGACAGCTGTCCCTTCTGCACCTCGAGGAGACCATCCCCTTAACTCCTCAGTCTCCTTCCGGACACCCCCAGCCCAATTCCAATCACCTTTCCCCCAGCCACCATCATCCAAACTTTTTCCCACCCTCAGAAGTCCCGGTTTCCTCTGTCTCCCACACTTTGCACTGAAGGTATACTCTGGTTCTCTCAGTGTTATTACTAATTTTATGATGCATTTACTTGATCTAAAAATTCGAAGTCTGCTTGCCTTTGTTTTCATGAAATCTGTTTGTAGTTAATTTCTAAATTTATGCCTTCTTCATCCATCCTATTAACACACATGTTTAAGGGTAGTTAGTATCATGTGAATGTTGGGTCCTTGCACAAGTTTTACAAATCCTAGGTTGATCCTCACATTATGTTATTCATGAAGAAGTGTAATTGAAGGAGAAGAGGAATTTCATTAATGTATTGGTTCTAATAAAGTTTTAAAGCGGGTTTGGCATGTTTTTCACTTGTCTTTTATAACCCATGTGTTTCATTGTGTGAGTGCCCACCATGTTCCGCGCGTGTGCTCCGACTTGCGAGGAGAGTTTTGGATATTTACTATCATATTGAGATTCTCATGTTGTCTTATATATTCTATCATTTATCAATTAATTTTAGATTTAAAGAATTGGATTCTAATTATAATTAGGGGTCCTTTTGGCGGGGTGTTTTTGCTCTCGTACGGTATATTCATACAAGAATAATATCATATTGTCATAAAGCATTTGGCAAATTTATATTTTGGTATAACATAGGGTTTAGCCCAACCTTTTAGTCCTCGGGGGGCTTGTCTCGCACACCTGTATTTGTATCAGGTCTCTGTATGACATATGTTTTTTTAATTCCAGTGCCACATGCCATTTGATTTGTTCCACATGGAAACTATACTTTAGGATTTGTGTTATAAATTATCCAAGGCTCTATTGCGCCGCACATTAATGATTGACATATGGGTGAGTCCTTATTGGTTCTTGTGGTACTTTCACAGGCCTAGTCATTTTGGTGGCCAATTGAATAATGTGATAGAATGTTTTTAAACTGATGTTTGCAAATGAAAGTGATGTTCCCTAATTTTTATATTTAAAAGTGGGGCATGGCCGTGCACTTAGTTTTTGAAAGCCGTGCACTTAGTTTTTGAAAATCCATCCTTGTATGTTTTTTTATAGAAACTTATGCTTTAGTTTGTTAGTGATATTTAGTTTATGTCCGCTTGTGTCGGGTCCGACTCGGAACGGCTTTATTGGGTTCGTGTCGCTCTAGGGCTTGGCTCTACGCTGGAGATACTATATAATCCTTATTCCAAACTTGATAGGGTTATGTGGACTATCTTGAGCCTTGAGCAAACCCTCCTTCACATTCTCAAGATATTTTTTCTAGGATTCGCTCCCGTAGTCCGCCGCGCTCTCCCTCTCCCGTCCGCTACAGCCGCCGCTTCCGTGCTCGTGATCTACAAAGGAGATCGCATCCTTTGTTTTTCTCTGGAGTGGCCGCCGGATCGCAAGAAAGGAGGAACCGGGATCGGCTTTTCCGCCGTTCGTTCTTGCACCTCTTGCGAACATCTCTGCGCACCCCGTCGCAAGCCGCTGCAGGTTTGCCGACCAGGACTTCCGTCGCCTGTAGATCGCCAGCGGATTATGCTTCCATCGTCGCCCACAATCTGAAGAGGACGATCGTCGCCACTGCAGTTTGCCGATCTGGATTTTCGCCGCCAATAGATCGTCGGTGGTTTCGTGCTTCCATCGCCGCCCACGATCGGAAGAGGAAGATCGACCAAATCCACTGCAGATCTCGGTGTTGACCCCAGCGCCACAACAGATCTTCCGATCACCGCTTCCCTGCTCTGCACCTCTCGTCCGGGTTGTCGGATCGCGCGTTTTTTCTCCTTCGCACTATCAGATCGTGCATTTCTCTTTGCTGGAAGAGGTGGTCCTCTGCCGATCAAACCAGGAAGCAGACCTAACTTTCTCCAGCGTAGGTAAAACTTTAACTTTCTCCAGTGTACAAGAAATCTAGGGTTATCCCTGTTTGCAGATCCAGTCTCACGCCACTTGGAAGATTATATCCAGGGAAAACGATGGACACTCAAGCCATTATCCTGTGACCTAATTGGAGGTTTTCCTGTAGGAAGATTGCTTGGGAAATTAGATCAAGTCATTCCAGATCTACTCAATTGCAGGATTAATCCAACTGGAGATTGTATTTCCAGAGCATTGCTAGTTGTCCTATGATATCTCAGCTTCAGTTGTGATCGAATCTGGTATTCAGTGACTGCGTTCAGTCAGACAGGAAGTGCAAATAATTACTGGATTGGATCTGAAGGTTTTTCTGACATCTTCACGGGCTCAGGTGACTTTGTTCTAGAATTTTTTTTATTTCTGTTTTAAATCTAGAACTATGTCGAAGAAAAGCGCGCTCGACACAATAAAACTGCAATCGTTCGACGCCTCCGACTTTCTCAGTTGGAAAATTCAAGTCCAACTAGGAATGAAAGAACGCGAGATTTTCTATACCGTTCAGAGCGATTTTGCTTCTACCGTTGAGGACGTGGACGAGTACCAGTGGAACAAGGATGAAGATTTCTGCAGGGATTACTTGTTGAATTCCCTGAATCCCCGTCTTGCGTTGACCTACCACGCTTACAAATCTGCAAAGGAAATATGGGATCGACTGAACGCGCATTTCCAGAAGGAGGAAGGATTGTCGAAGTCGCTCATTGGAGAGAAGTTCTTCAACTTCAGATTCAAAGCGGACGTGCCTATCACTTCTCAACTTTTGGAGCTGGTCAACCTGCGTCAGAAGCTGGATGATGATCATTCGAAGATGGACGACAGCCTCTTTGTGTATATGATCCTGAGTAAACTGCCTCCTGAATGGCTCTTTTTCAAGACCGAGATGCACCGACTGAAAGAGAAGATCAGTTTGGACGAACTCAAAAGGTTCATCCATATTGAAGACCAGAATATTGCTGAGAAGAGTTTGGAGCAGGTTGCGTAGCCCTCACAGGCTGTCAACTTCGTTTCACGTCCTAGTAAGCCTTCTCGGAAGCCCCCGGCACCTAAGCGTGACACTCCAGCACCGTTGGCGGTCAAAAAGCCTTCTCTCAAAAGGAAGAAGGGCAAGTGCCACAACTGCGGCAAATGGGGTCACTGGGCCGCTGAATGCAAGGGTCCGAAGAAGGTAAAGGAGGATGCCCCACAAAATGTGGCACACATGGTGGTCGACAACTCCGATCCTAAGTCCTTCGTGGTTATGATTGTGAGTAGTCACCGCAGTGCGTCTTCTGAGTGGTGGCTGGACAGTGGTGCTACCTGTCACGTCACAAATGACAGAGGTCTTCTCTCAAAGGTCACAGCGGTCAAGGATAGAGTCGAAAACTGCAATGGAGAAGCGACTGATGTTACCCATGCCGGGACTGCAGAGCTAGTGCTCTCCTCAGGTAAAACTTTAATTTTACAACATGTTAAAATAGTTCCTAATTTAACTAAAAATCTGATTTCCATAAGCTTATTAGATAAGGCTGGGATGACCTTCACTACTCAAAACGGTAGAATGACCTTAATGGTCAATTCACATTATTTTGGGTGTGCGTACATGATCAACGGAATGTATAGACTTAGTCTGAATAACGATAGCATTAACCAAGTGAGTTCTAACCTCATTGATCCCAAGTTATTACATAACAGACTAGGACATGTGAACTACAGGAAAATGCTAGACCTAGCTAAGAGTCAAAACATCCCCTTAGATCTGTCTATTCGATTTGACAAGTATGAGGTGTGTGCGCAAACCAAAATCACTAGAATACCTTTCAAGTCGGTGTCTAGAAGCACACAACTTTTGGAATTGATACATTCAGACCTTTGTGATTTCCGGAGTCATATCACTAGAGGGGGAAAGAAGTATCTAATTACCTTCATAGACGATTTTTCGAGATATTGTCATGTATTTTTGTTGAGATCGAAAGATGAGGCCTTTGAGACTTTTAAAATTTTTAAGTCTCGTGTGGAAAATCAGTTGAACCTTAAAATCAAGAGACTTAGGAGTGATCGAGGAGGAGAATACACTGCAACTGAGTTTAAGGAATTTTGTGCCTCTGAGGGCATAATCCTGGAAACCACAGCTCCTTACTCACCCCAGTCTAATGGCGTTGCCGAGCGTAAGAATAGAACTTTAACAGAGATGTTGAATTCTATGCTCCTAATAGCTGGCATGCCCAACTCCTTTTGGGGAGAAGCAGTTCTTACTGCGAACCACATTCTGAATAGAGTGTCTCACTCAAAACTCATTTCTATCCCGTATGAGTTATGGCATGGTCATCCTTGTAGGTATGATACTCTAAAGACTTGGGGTTGTATCGCGTATGGGCGTTTACAAGACCTTAAGAGACCTAAGGTGGGACCTAGAACAACAACATGTGTTTATCTAGGTAGTGCAGAAGATAGTGCAGCTGACAGGTTTCTTGATCTATCCACTAATACAGTGATAGAGTCGAGAGATGCTATTTTCTTTGAACATAAATTTATCAAAGATCATGGCTTAACCGTCCACGGGTCTACTGACGTGATTGCAGAATCTACTGTAGAACCTGAAGCTGGCCCCTCTAGCACTGCTCCCCAACCTCTAGAGGTGGAACCTGTTCCTGTTAGAACGTCTACAAGAGATAGAGTCCCTAAGAATTTTGGTGAGAATTTTGTCACATACCACTTAGAGGACGATCCATTCTCCTATCAGGAAGCAATGAGATCTAGAGATGCGTTAATGTGGGCAGAAGCCATCGACGATGAGATGAACTCGCTGCTATAAAATAACACTTGACATTTAGTTGACCTGCCGAAAGGAGCTAAAGTCTTAGGATGCAAGTGGGTACTGAAGAAGAAATTGCACAGTGATGGGTCTATAGCCAGATATAAAGCACGTCTAGTAGCTAAGGGTTATAAACAACAGGGGGGAATTGACTATTTTGACGTCTATTCACCTGTGTGTCACCTATCCACTATTAGGATTCTTCTTGCCATAGCTTCTATCGAGAACTTTATAGTTCATCAGATGGATGTAAAGACAGCCTTCTTAAATGGAGAGCTTGATGAAGAGATCTATATGGCACAACCTGAAGGTTATGTACATAAGGATCTGAGAGACAAACTGTGCAAGCTCGATAAATCGATCTATGGGCTTAAACAGGCACCTAAGATGTGGCACATTAAATTTGATCAAGTGGTAAAGAGCGTTGGATTTCAGTCCAGTCTCTCAGACAAATGCCTCTACTACCGCTCGATGACAAATCAAACAGTTATCATATGCCTATATGTGGATGACATGTTGATTCTGGGTTCAGATCTTGCTGCAGTGAGGGATGTCAAATCCACTCTCGCAGAAGCTTTTGACATGAAGGACCTTGGTCCTGTGGATACCCTATTAGGTATGAAAGTTAGAGTTGACAAGGGTAGAGTCACCCTTAGCCAGGCTCATTATATAGAGCAACTACTTTCTACTTGGGGATACAAAGACTGTAGGCCTGTTGAGACACCGTTTGATCATAATGTTAAGTTGAGTCCTAATGAAGAGACCAGCATAGATCAATTAAAATATTCTAAAATAATTGGTAGTCTCATGTACGCCACAAGTTGTACTAGACCAGACATTGCCTTCACGGTTGGCATGCTGAGCCGTTTTACCAGTAGTCCAGGCAAAGAGCATTGGGATGCCCTAGATAGGCTGATGAGATACCTGAGAGGTACTAAAGATCATGCCTTGTGCTATACTGGTTATCCTCCTACTGTGGATGGATTCTCTGATGCCTCGTGGTGTTCAGAAGTTGGGAACAACAAGTCTACCAGTGGATACATATTCACTTTGGGTGGAGCTGCTATCACTTGGAAATCCAAAAGACAAACGTGTATAACCTTGTCGTCCATGGAAGCCGAGTTGTTTGCCTTAGCTTCAGCTGGTGAAGAGGCAGATTGGATCAGGAACCTGATTTTAGACATACCCTTGTCTAAGTTACAAGTCAACTCGTTGAGCTTGTATTGTGATAATCAAGCAGCAGCTCAAGTTGTAAAGAATGCTCTCTATAACACTAAGAGGAGACACGTACGACTGGGACATGCTTTGTTGAATTATCTAAAAGAACAAGGAATTATCACTTTGGTCGATGTGCGTTCGAAGGATAATCTGGCTGATCCATTGACGAAAGGAATGCCCAAAGACCGGTTAATCAAAACAGTGGGGGAAATGAGACTAAAGACGACTTAGCTCAGTCTTAGTTCAAGGTTAGGCGATTAAGTTCAGCTTTAGTCCAATTGTTTTGATTTTCAAATTTCTTTTGTCAAAGCAAGCATGTTGTGCTCCGTCGATGCTCCTGGTTGCTGAGTTCGGATCTGGTAAGTTGTTTCATTCCAAACTTGATGCTAACAACTTCACCTGGATTCGGCTATCTTGTCTTGAAGGAGAGTGTTATTCCAAACTTGATAACACGATCTTACTTGGTTTGTCTTTTCTCTTGTTGATTGGTTCCATTCCAAACTTGATGAGTTCCAGTCAACTCTAGAAGAGCAGTAACCGTGACATTCCATATAGGAACACAGATATAGCTGCGGTGTCCAGAAGTCCGTAAATCGTTTCATTTGGAAACAGATAACGGATTCTGAGGTTTATCTATAATACTCTGTAGAAGCGTCCTCTCAGCCAACACTAATAATAATAATAAAATACTATGTTCTCATGGTAGAACTAGATATTTGTATATTTTTCAAATGTTTGAATTCATTTTAAAATGAAATTCTCTGTTGGAAATTACAGGGGCTGCTGATCTAGGAGGAGCACTGGTAGACTGGGATCCCGATCATGATGATCTTCTGGATACTGACAGTTAGAGTATTGTTAGACCTTATTGTTGGTATCTCTGTTTCAGAGCACTGTTTAGCTCTTTATTTTTTCTTTCACCTGTTTGTTTGGACTTCTGTTGCTCTCTGTTTGATTTGGGACGCTAGGCGTTTAGGGCCTGTGCCCTGATTGTATCTGAGACATGATGTGATGTGGCTGAACTCTTGTTCTGTTTATGCATGCATACTAATTCTTGTGTTAAGTCTAATAATGTTTTAACAGGTGCCGGACACGGTTGTGAATGATTCATTTTTGTCTGAACATTTCACAAACCACCCCCTTTTCCGACGTCGGGTTCACAGCGGACATAGGAGGAGATTGTTAGTGATATTTAGTTTATGTCCGCTCGTGTCGGGTCCGACTCGGAACGGCTTTATTGGGTTCGTGTCGCTCTAGGGCTTGGCTCTACGCTGGAGATACTATATAATCCCTATTCCAAACTTGATAGGGTTATGTGGACTATCTTGAGCCTTGAGCAAACCCTCCTTCACATAGTTTTCACTCATTTTGATTTTAAATGAAATTAGGGATGTGTAGGTTGTTTTGAAACTTTTTGAATTTATAGTGTCTAATTACATTCAAAAAAATAGTGGATTTAATAAAGCACACCGTTTTATAAGTATTTTTTCTGGATCTGCTGTCACTTGTGCTGATTCATCTGCGGCTGCTTTGGTTACTGATGAAGCTCAGTTGCATTTGCATGATGATGAAGCTCCAGAACTAGATCAAAGGCCTAACAGTGAAAGTGTACCAGAATCTCAATTTGTATCTGAGGGGGGAATTGATGTGAACTTATCTGAAGATAAATCTGAAATAGATGACGACTCACTACAAAATATGAACTCATATCTGTCCCAAAGGCATTTATTTGAGCAGCAAGAAGGTCAGTTGATTTTTTCTGCAGAAACTAGTTTTATATGTATTCATTTTTGCTAGTTTCTTGACTTGTTTTTAAGTTATGCATCGAGATGAATTAGTGAGAATTATGTCTCCTAATTCATTTGGTTTTCTCCCAATACAGGTGTAATAAGTTCTAAAATCCAGCTGAGGCAAATTCTAAAGAGGCATGGGTCGTGCTGTCTCGGACAAGCAGGCCGCGACATGGAAAGTTCTCAACGAAGAAGACCCATCATTGCTTGGCCTTCATGTTTATCGGCTGGTCCATTGTCTGAACTCTGCAATGACCAAGTTTTATGAATTTTGTTGTAAACTTGTATGAACAGGTTGCGAGAATGATGTTATCCTCGTTTCAGTTATCTGTTGATTTTGCAGCAATTTTTTTGACTTCCTCAAGAAATGCCTATTTTCAGTTTGCATTGCTTAATCTGTTCAGCTGTATTAGGATATAATTTTTTTTTAATATTAAATAATATTGGTGGCATTTTGTTAATAAACGTGGTCAAAACAATTTTAAAAGTTGCAACATTTTTATAGAAAAACATGGCTAAAGCTCGCTACGTTTTACATTCCAAAACGTGGCCAAAGACCGCCACGTTTATAACTGTAAACGTCGCTAATGTCATCGTTGTATTGGCGACGCAGATAGTGAAAACGTCGCGAATACTTTTGGCGACGGTTGTATCTGCGACGTTTGTGCGACGTTTATGAAAGCGTCGCGAAAACATTAGCGACGTTTGAAAAACGTCGCCAAAGACTCTTAAAAACGTGGCCGATGTTCATATTTGTTGTAGTGAAACTGGCCCTTCACCTACCGCATTTACTATCATTTCGATTCAGAGTCATTGTCTTCTTCCTTGCGCACTCGCAACTTCGAATCCATGTGCCGGCACGACCCTAGCCCCCGCCACTCATTTGAGGGATGCCGAGAGAGACTGACGACCGAACTTGGTGCGCGCAAGGCATCATTGATCACGACTTCCCTCTGTAAGTTGACCGAGGAAGAATATCTCTCTACCGTAGCCAACTACGTGCCGTCGGGTTTCGTTGCAAGCCATCCCAATAGTTCCGACAAAATCAACTTCCTGCTGGAGGGGGATCTCGCCATTCCCTTGGAGCGCTTTGAGGAGGGATTCCGCCTTCCCCTGTGGGCTGAGGTGCGCCAGACCCTCCAGTTCTTCGGAGTCATTCCCGCTCACCTTAATCTGAATTCAACCGCCCTCTTGGTAACATTCGTTTGCTACATGCGCGCAGAGAGGATCGAATTCAAACTGTTCAACTTTCGGGTCAAGAGCGAGATCGTCTTTTTCTCAGCCCAGACGATCAAGACCAGCGGTCTTGCCAACAAGAACTACTATTGGCCCCAGAAGTTCATCTGTGTCGGAGATTTTTGGCAATGTGCCCCTCCCGCCTCTCCAATATGACGAGGCGAATTGCAGGCCTCCCGCACTCGGGGGGGCACGAGACCGCCCTTCACGCCTTCTTCGTCGCGAAGAACTTCGACGTCATGTTCTTGCGGCGAAACCTTGTCTCCGTCATGCCCGTTTCTGTTGGGTAAGGTACCATTCTATCATTTTTTACTCATAAGTCCCTGCCTTGGGCGTCAAGTAAAGCTTACTCTCATTGTCGCACAGGTGAGCGAGAGTTCCCCCTCCATCAGCCGTATGAGGAAACTGAGGCTCTCGCCCACGGTTTGCCTCGCGCCCAATTTGCGGCCGCAGCCTGCGGGGAGGAGTCGAGCACTTCGTCTTAGCCGAGTGCCCCAAAGCGGAAGCGAAACTCTCCTCCCCCAACATCTTCCAAAAAAGTTAAAACGTCAACGCTAGCCAGGGGCAAGACCATCATCGAAGCCCCCGCTAAGACTCCGGACGGGAAGGATATGACGGGCACTGCCGCCAAGATCGCCGCTACGACAGAGATGGCTCCCGCGAGACCGGTTCTGAGAGGGCACCAGAATTTTGGTCTCGACAAGAAGTACATGGACGAGGCAGGCCAAGCCCTACTTCAATGGGACCTCAAGTCCAACCGGGCCTCCATCTCAACGCTCCTCCCCTTGTGGATGGAGAAAGAATCCACCTGTAGCGACGCCTTCGCATTTGCCTTCGGGCTGTACAATCGGGAGGATGGCAGCATCTTTGACGCGGAGTCGACCCAGACTCGCGCATGAGGCTGCACGGGCCCAGTTGCGCGCCCTCGAGATTGTGCATATGTCGTCGCTCCGCAACCTCAATCTCGAGCGGAACCTGGGTGATGTTCAGAAGTCGTGGGATCTCGACTCGGCTGAGGTTGCCTCCCTGAAGCGACAGCTGGAGGCCTCCGAGGTGCTTCTCGTCAGTCATCCAGCGCAAGGGGTTTGTGAAACTTCACTAGTCTTTCGCATTCTCGCTTTAATTTATTCTAACTCTTCTAAATACCCTTTCTGCAGTACTTCGCCAACGCCGAACTGCTACGCGCGGGTGTTTAGCCTCGAGCACGAGGTCACGGGGTTGAAGGTCGAGAACATGAGCATGCGAGAAACTCTCGTCCCTCCACCTCCTGGTGAAAAGGGCAAATGACATCAGTATACCAACTATGAGATCGAGGTGATGATGCAGGAGAACATCCAGGAGGCGACCAAGCACGCGATCAAGGTGCTGTGAAAGGTCAGACTTCTGAATGAAGGCAGTGAGAGGCTCTCGACGTGTAGCATCCTCACCTGGCTGTTCACTCCCATCGATGCGCCAGAGGACAAGGACGATCTCCAGCATGACGCCGTCTCACCCCTCCGCGAGAGCGAAGGATCCTCCGGCGAGAAGCCCGTCGACTCCTCCTAAAGACCTTCCGCCTTCCTTTTTCTTCTGACTTTTTATTTTGTTTTTTCTAAGTCATTCATGTAAGGGGCGAGACCCCTCATTGTAAGAATACTTTTGGGATACATGTAAATTTTCTAAGTTATTTGTGGTTCTGCAGAAACGGCCATTATCATTAATTTTTTGATTTTCGTTTCTTGCCATTCGCAAACGCTCCCGCGCATTCACACGTTGACGACCCTTGGTTCCTAGGTTGCGACCGGATCCCTCCCGCCCTGAAGAGAGTTTTTAGCGAAAGCCTGACCTCAGCTATGCACATTCGCATCTGCCTTAGGCTCTTAAGGGGTGACCATAATGGCCTTGCGTTCGTGGATTGTGGTGCGGGATGACCTCGACTCCTCACTCAGAAAGGCTAAGACGTCGAGTGGGTCTGCCGAGTGGGTCTTGTCGAATGAGTATTGTCGAATGAGTCTTTACGCTAGGCAGACCCCGCTCGCGCATCTGGGTCCGCCTGCCATACTCTGAATAAGAGTCATTCTCTTTGAACCATTCCCTTCCAAGGTGCTCCACCATGTCCACTGAGGGTCTTCTAGACCTGTCATCTAGGTGAGAGCCTGACAGCGGAATCATTTCAGGACCTACTTCTAAAATACTTCATAACGCCCACCGAGGGCCTTCCAGACCTACCGGTTAATCAGAGTCTGGTCAGTGGGATCTTCTCGAGGCCAACGTTTCCAACCACCACCGAGTGACTTCCAGCCCTGCCAGCTGATGGGAGCCTGGTCAGCGGGATCTTCTCGGGGTCAACATTTCAACCACCACCGAGTGACTTCCAGCCCTATCAGTTGATGGGAGACTGGTCAGCGAGATCTTATCGGGGTCAACATTTTAACCACCACCGAGTGACTTCCAGCCATGCTAGCTAACGGGAGCCTAGTCAGCGGGATCTTCTCGGAGTCAACATCTCAAACCACCACTGAGTGACTTCCACCCCTGCCAGCTAATGGGAGCCTGGTCAGCGGGATCTTCTCGGGGCCAACATTTCAACCACCATCGAGTGACTTCCAGCCCTGCCAGCTAATGCGAGCCTGGTCAGCGGGATTTTCTCGGGGTCAACATTTCAACCACAACCGAGTGACTTTCATTCCTGCCAGCTAATAAGAGAGGGGTCAGCAGGATCTTCTCGGGGTCAATATCTCAAACCACCACCGAGTGACTTCTAGCCCTACCAGCTAATGAGAGCCTGGTCAACGGGATCTTCGCATGGTCAACATTTCCAACCACCACCGAGTGACTTCCAGCCTTACCAACCAATGGGAGCCTGGTCAGTAGGATCTTCTCGGGGAAAATGTTTCCAACCACCATCGAGTGACTTCCAGCCCTACCAGATGACTGGAGCCTGGTTAGCGGGATCTTCTCGGGGTCAAGATTTCCAACCACCACCGAGTGACTTCTAGCCATGTCATCTGATCCGCACCCTTTCCACCTTCCCTACCTCGGTGAAGACCTCCATCTCCACCACCTCCTCTGCCGGATCCAACTTGAATTTCTCTCACTCGCCTCTCAGCTTCTCCCCTTGCTCAAGTACCTCCTCCTCCTCCTCCGCTTCTTCCACTTCCGTTGCTCTGCCCGGCTCTCCTGCAGCTCCACTGCCCCAGCCTCCGGGGCACGAACCACTCCCTACTCTTTATGCTCCTCTGCCACTACCTCCGTTATCTCCAACTCCTCGGCCGATCCTTCCCCGCTCACTTCTGACTCCTCCTACGACGCCAACTCTCTATCAACTCCTCGAAGAAAAGTGGGGGCACCCTTTTCAGCTCCGTGTTGAAGAACCCATGTCTCAAGCCCAAAGTGAAGGCGAGCATTAGGGTATACCCCGGAACCTCCTGAACCAGAAGGATCTCTTCCTGGAACCGATCGACATAGTTCCCCAACGTCTCCTTTGGCTTCTGCTTGATGGCGAACAGACACTCCACTCCATTCTTCATCTTCTTCGACATTGAGAACCTCAAAAGGAACCTGCGTCGCAAGTCCTCAAAGAAGTAGATGGAACTTACGGGAAGCTGGTGAAACCAGTCCCTAACCTTCTCATTCAGAGTGATGACAAAAAGTCGGCATTTGAATGCGTCCGACATCTGTCTGATGGAAACGACATCCTCGAACCATTGAACATGTTGCACCGGGTCATCCCTGTATGTGTAGTAGGACATCTCTAGCTCTCTGAACCTGTCGGGAACCTGGACCGAGACGATCAACTCACTGAAAGGGCTCCCCCACCAACCTGGCAAGGGGGTCCATCTCGAGCCCTCGGCCCGCTGACCCTATCAACACTCGTCTGTCCTAGGAACAGCTCCCGCCCAGCGAGATCCCTCTTACCGCTGTCAACCAAAGACCTCCTTCCCGGGGTGCTGTCCAGGAGCGTTATCGCTAAAAGATGGGGTCACGACAACTGGAACGGAAGGCGTGGCCCACTCGCCTCTCGCGGCAAATGCCAGGTTGATGGTTTGTAGGACATCCCTCTTGAAATCTTCTAGCATCCCGATCGCGACACCACTCGTCGGGGGCGGCGAGCTGCCTAAGCCAGCTCCTTAGTCCTCACCTCCAGCCATGAAGCTTAGCTTAAGATTTTACCGTGCAAACTACAGTACACGCTCAGCACACCAAAAATGTTGAAGCCAAAACTTGGCCTCAAGGAGAGTTCGGACCTAAGGGGGTAGCTTGCATCTACTTCTCCCAAACTTGGGCTCCCGACCAGTCGCGAGGAGCTAAAAATCTGACCCTGGGTTACAGTGTGGAGGTCCTACCACTGTTGAAGCCAAAACTTGGCCTCAATGAGAGTTCAGACCTAAGGGGGGTAGCTTGCACCTACTTCTCCCAAACTTGGGCTCCCGACCAGTCTGTAGGAGCTAAAAATCTGATCTCTGGCTACATCGTGGAGGTCCCACCACACACCCGAAAGATCTCTATAATGCTTCTCCTCCCAAGCCAATAAGTTGAGCTGGGCACCTTGGAGAGGTTACACAACCAACGCAAACGAGATCTGGTGCCCCCACGACAATGCACCCTCCACTCACGAAAAACTTTTGCCAAAGTATTGAACCATGCGATGTCCAGGACACTGTCGTGATTGGGTACTGAGGCGGCGACACCATGTTCCTTGTGTATCATCACCCGTAATATTATAAAATTGGTTATAGGGACCTCCTTTAATTTATATGAAAAATGGGATGCAAATAGCAAATGAGGTGCCAATAGCATCACCTCCCCACTAAGGTATTGTCATTAGTGGTAGAATGGGTCCGCCTCACGGCCGCGTTGCCCCTAACCACACGGTCGCGCACAACCTCCGCCAGTGCATGGTCGGCTCCCTCCGCATGAACACCGTTGCACGGTCGAAGGAAGGCTCTGGAGCTCCTGTTGCTGCCGATCAAGCCAAAGCTCTCATAGATACCAAGCACGCCAAAGCTATCGTCGCGGACGAGCACGCTAAAGCACTTGTAGTTCCCAAGCATGCCAAACCTCCCGTCACTGCTGAGCAAGCCAAACCTCCAGCCGCTGACGAGCACGCCAAACTTTTCGGGTATGCCAAACCTCCCGAGTGTGCCAAACCTCGCAAGCACGCCAAAGTTCCCGTCGCTTCCGAGCACGCCAAAGCTCCTGCTGCTCCCGAGCATGCCAAAGCTCCCGTCGCTCCCGAGCATGACAAAGCTCCCGTCGCTCCCGATCACGCCGAAGCTCCAGTTGCTTCTGAGCATGCCAATTGTTTGCATATTCGACCACTCTCAAGCTAAGTCAGTTCGTATCGATCAGTTTTCAAGCGCTTCGAGTGACCCTCAATGGGCATTGTGCGGTTTATTGATAACACCCCACTGCCAAACACAATCCCGTTCGCCTTTTTGAGATGGTTGCCACCTGTCTGGAGGCGGGAAAGAGTCTCAAACGGGACAACAAAAGTTGACATCTATTGTTTTCCATAGTAGATCGACATCAAACAAGACCCGACGACAACAAGGAAAGGATCTAAGGGTCCATTCGGCGCGACGTTTTTGCTCCGGTGAATTTGGGAAAAACACCATCCATAAAATTTGTTTGATACAAAAGGGTGTTTATATTGACGCCCGACTATAACTATTGACAGCTCTAACATAACAATAGCCTAGCAAAGCTATACTGATAGTCCATTGGATATTGACAACCCCCATTTTTTATCCATACACAAACATGTAATTAAGAAAAAAAATATAAAATAAAGTCCATGATTTTGTTCACCACAATTTGTTATCCATGCACTAAATCGACAAAGCCGATTTCAGACTCATGCCCTAGAGCAAACAAAGAGGTCGTCGGCTTCGGGTTGATGCCCTAGAGCAAATAAGGAAGTCTCCGAGGAAGAGGGGTGATACTTCCAAAAATATGCAGCTGACCGTGGTCGCTAAATAAAAAATGTGGAAGGAAGGACCTATAGAGGAGTTTGCCTGCGACAAATGCTTCTTCTCTAGTGATTTTCGATGGCCGGTGGCGAAGAATCACGAGTTTGCGGCAGGCATGAGACGATGAGGGTTTCACAGAGCCAGGACTCGAGAGAAAAGAAAACACCGGAGAAAGGACAAAATTTTAGGGCTGCTAATAGAGACCAGTAATATCATTTTTTATGTATTTTACTATTTTTTATATTTTGCAGGGCTGTCAACAACTGCGTTGTTGCCAATATAATCAATCTAGAAAAAGTTAAATTTTAACACAAAAATGATTGGAGTCTTATAAGTTATAGGCGAGAGGTCTAACATCAGAACATGAAATAGTAACCACCGCGGTAACACGACCGCGACGGATGTGCCAACGAGCCCAAAATATGCACTCGAATTGAACCGGGCCCGGAATTGGGGATATCCACTCTGCTGCGTTTAGGCTGCCGCCTCCGCCTCTGCCGCCACCACGGTCAACTGCAGCCGTGCCGGTGCTTGGACTCTCTCCCTTATTACGGGGGGGACTTCGGCCCTTCGTCAGTAATTTTTTTCAATCGCGAACACCGTCTTCTCAAGCAATCATGACTGGTAATTCCAGAAACCCTTTTGTAGTACCCTAATTCTCCTCGCGTTGCCGCCTAAAATTGTTATGCCGGCCTTCTTTCTGCTCAGATCATGCGCAGGAACAGGAGATGGAAATCGAAGCTTTGGAAGCCATTCTCATGGATGAATTCAAAGGTTTGTTCTCGAATCTAAATATCCACTTACTACTGTTCAATGCGGTGTCCTTGCGTTTAAATCGTAAAAATTTTGGCAGAAATCGACCCCAATGACAGTGGATTAGGCACTACTAACCGGTGCTTCCAGATCACCATAACACCACAGGTCAGTGCGCCGTGCATCTAATTATATGCAATGTTTAAATTTGAATGCCGCCATAACTGCTGCGACTGGAGTCCCTGTTTCTGGCTTGTGCTTGGATGTTCCATGTTGAATGATATTGTGTGCTCTCTGTTTTTCCCTACCAAATTACATCTTATGCTAAGTAACATCTGAAACCTTGAATCTATTTGTTGCGGCTAACTTAACCCTCTTGGTAGACCGGACTAAACTAGGCCGTCTTAACTCGTGGAGCGGTCAAGCGCGCACACATTCACAGAATAAATAGTCGAACACAAAACAATTTTAACGTGAAAAGATTCTTCAACTGGGTAAAAAACCACGTGACCAGAACGATGCCGGTCAAACTTCACTATTGACGGCAGTTTACAGATTATTAATGGAATCGAGGGCGACAGACCACTCCTCGTTACAACTCTTGAAGATGAGAGAGATTGCAGGTGCGTTCGGAAGGCGACAAGCTACCTCTCACGAAGCTCGTTTATAATCACTTTCTAACAGTGATGGATTTTCTTGGACACCGCTCGTATGTTGAGCATGACAACACGACTGCAAGACGTGCAAAGATGCGTTGGCGGAGACTTGCGGAATGCTGCGCACGTAGGAGATTTCTTGGAGTGGCTGACTGACGATCTTCTTCTTCCTCGAAGCGTTGTGGACTTAGACGAATTTTCGGGTGGCTCGACGGGAGGTGGAGGCTTGTAAGAGGATTTCAGCAGAGCTCCGAACTGAGGAAGAATAAAGCTGAGAGGAGGAAAAATTAAAAATGACAGTGGTCCTGAGGCTTTTTTATAGGCTATAGGAGGTGGTTACAGTGGTTATGCGGCTATCCGCACACCATAACCACTAACCACCCAAATTACTGGATGCAGACCACATTTTACATAGTTTATGATCATATTTTATTTACATGATATCTCGTTATATGCAACCCGTAATTTCATTCACAATATTCCCACTAATCGTAGTGGTTTCATGGGTGTTTACCCACTCAACGAACGACGATGATCGTGACGATCAAACAATGGCGGTTAATGGAGGTTGAGCAGAATAACCTGAGCCAGGGAAGATCGATCGAGTGGCCGGCCGGGGCGAGAGTCACCCGACACCGGCCTCACCATGGCTAGCCGGGCTAGGGCCACCTGATGACGACCATGACGAGGTGAGCGTGGGGCCGCCTGGCGGCGGCCTCACCGAGGCCGGCAGTGGCCTCGCCGAGGCCGGCTGCGGGATTGCCCCACTAACCGTAGTGGTTTCATGGGTGGTTACCTGCGCAACAAACGACGATGATCGTGACGGGACGATCAGATAATGACGGTTAAGGGAGGTTGACCAGAATAACCTAAGCCGGGGAGGATCGATCGTGTGGCCGGCCGGGGCGAGAGTTACCCGACGCCGATCTCACCATGGCCAGCCAGGCTAGGGCCGCCCGATGACGACCTTGACGAGGTGAGCGCGGGGCCGCCTGGAGGCGACCTCACCGAGGCCGACAGAGGCCGTCCCCGGCCCCGCCGAGGCCGTCCGGGGGCGGGGCGCCCGGCCCCGGCCCTGCCGAGGCCGTTGGGGGCTTCAAAAGCTGAGGTGGACCGACTTTCTTCAGAGGATCGGGCATCAGAGCTGGAGGCTGTCTGACTCGCTGAGTACATTGATTCATTTGACTACATGCGCGATCATTGTTTACTTGGAGAAGAGATCTGTGACAAGGTTTGGACCAGAGAGGCAGAGCCCCAGATAGATGATGTTCACGAGGTTGCTCTTAGGCGTGGAGTGTCGAAGGTGCTTCAGATGGTGGACAGGAGGCTTGAGTGTGATGTCTCGAGCCTTGGCTTTGTTGACATTTATGATGATGATTGCTCGGGCTCTGATTCTGATGTAGATGTAGTTGGCGAATAGTGGTCTTACCTTTGTTTGTTTGTGTATGTTTGGTAATGTCCCGTTTGATCTCGTTGCCTTGCGACAAACTTTGTATTTGATTTTGAGTTCTTGTAGCAGCTTCTGATGATATACATAACACTTTCAAGTGTTTCTCTGAATTGTCTTTGCAATTTTTACCCAGCGATGGACTTAGCTTGTGTCGGCTTTGGATGTGTTCATGTCGTTGATTGGTTGACTGTTGAAGGATGAGACCCGGTGACATCTTAATCTGCTGGCTAAGAAAAAATTAAGATAGCTGGACCGGAGGGTGTCACTGATTGTGGCGGTGAAGTACCAACCTTTGAACCGAGGCAGCCGCGAAGGGGGGCAAGCCCCGACGGTGCTGTGACCTACCACGGGGGAGGAGGGCGCACCTTCGATCTGGTGCAATGAGAGGTCAATTGAAGACGACAAGGGGTAGCCCTACTAACCGTTTACTGATTGTGAAAGTGAAGTACCAACCTTTGAACCGAGGCAGCCGCGAGGGGGACAGTCCCTGACGGTGCCGTGACCTACCATGGGGGAGAAGGACATACCTTCGATCCGGGGCAGTGAGAGGCCACTTGGAGACGACAAGGGGTAGGCTCTACCAGTCGTTTGGCTTACGCGAGGGGAGACTTGCCCTGGCATTAGCGTGACCTACCACGGGGTGGGGGGAGGGGGCACCTTCGACCCGGGGCGGTGAGAGGTCATTTGGGGCATGACCCTGCGACATGTCCTTACTGCGGGGGAGAAGGGCTCACCTTCGATCCGGGGTAAATAAGGACTACTGTGATGTTGACTATTGGCGTTCGGACAAATGAGCTTTTACTATTCCTCTAACAGCAAAATCAGAAAACAAAGAGAGACGCCATATTAGAATGAGTGCAAAGCAAAGTTTGTACAAACATATTTTACTGAATTTGAAATATAGTTGGTGACCACTAGGTTAGACAAGCAGGGATAAGATTGCGAAGCTGGTGCGCAACATAGTGTTCTCTGTTTAACTTTGGGTTTTCCTTTTGAATGCCTTAGTTGGGAAAATGTTGTTGTGTGTGAGTTTGATAAACATCCAGAAGTGACTGCTGAAGTATTGCGATATAATCAGACTCTGCTTGAATGACAACGAACTGTACATCATAGGTTGCCTGCAGAGGTTTTTCGCCTAGAGTAAATGGAAGAGTGATGGTGCCAAGAACCGACACTGGAGTGCTTCCTGGGATGCGCTCACTCGTTGACTTGAGCTTGAGGTTACCACTTGTCAACTTGAATTGGAGCAGTGCTGAAAGAAATAATACGTTTACCGTGATCCCTTCGTCTACCAAGACTTGACTTATTTTGGTTGTGAGTTCTCCGATAAATATAGTGACGCAACTTAGACTTTGATGGGGGGACTTGCTCCTTTTTGCTTAGCTGAAATTGATCCATTGCTCCTAGGTGAGCAAATCGCTGAATCTCCTCTCTTAGGAGATTGCACTCCTCAATGTCATGTCCAGGTCTTTGGTGATATTTGCAATATTTCGAGAGATGTCCTCAATTTGGAGCGAGTGGCCTGGGTCTCCGCAAGACAGGATGATTGTGAATGACTTGAAAGATTTCATCTTGGGCGGTGTTGAGTGGTGCAAACCCTTGGTGTCGACGATGTTCTCTTGGTTGACAGGCAGCTTCGTGATCCTTGCGATTCCTTTTGGGTTCCAGATGAGAAATATTCTCCTGCTTCCTTTTCTTTGTTTGCGATATACCTAATTCATTACAGGCGATCTTTTTGTTGTTGCTTGAAGTAAACTGATTGACAAAAAGATGTGATAGTTCTATGAAACTGTCAATTCTTCCTTCTTCCAGAGAGCGAAACCAAGCCAGGGCTTGCCCTTCCAGCGCAACAGCGAATACTTGACATAGTAGCTCGTCTGAGTCCTGACATGCGTGCATTACGGTCACATAATGTCTTATATGTGTAAGCGGATTGCCCCCGTCAAACTTCTTAATATCTGGGTACTTAAAGCCCTTTGGAATGTGATTCACCAAGATGGCTGATGTGAATGGTGAGTGTTCGTGTTTTTGCTCTCTGAGAGGTGGGCTGTGAACTTCCTCACAGCTGATCTCATTGTGTCTAGTACACTTGTCGTTTGGTAGATAACCATGATAACTGCTTTTCGCCTCCTGAATTGATTCTACGGGAGTCGACAAACTACTTGAATTAGAGAATTTTTTTTCTCTGTCATATGTTTTGTGTGAGGAGTATTTGGCTGAAGCGCGATCCATAGCTGACGGAGGCAGACTGCCTATTCTTAGGGCAGGATTATGGGCTTTTGGCGCTCCTCTACTTTTTAGGAGCGTGAGGATCTCTGATTGATGTTCTTCAACCCGATGCATGCGTTCTTCCAATGCCATATCAGGTGCATTCATGGCTTCTATCGTGAGAGGTGCGCTGACGAGCGAGCAGGGGAGAGCTGTATGGACGTGCCCCCCAGGAATTGATTTTTCAGAGTGCAGGTGGCTCTTCCTGCCATATTCACTAGTGACGAGTATCGTTGTGCAGAGGATACTGTCTTCAGAGTCCTTTTCAAGCTTTGGGGAACTCGTTTCCCACAGACGACGCCAAACTGTTGCGACCAACTTAACCCTCCTGGTAGACCAAACTAAACTAGTCTGCCTTAGCCCGTAGAGTGGTCAAATGCGCACACAGTCACAAAATAAATAGAGTCGAACACAAAACAATTTTAACGTGGAAAACCCCCTCAATTGGGTAAAAAATCACGTGACTGGAACAATGCATGTCAAACTTCACTATTGACGACAATTTACAGATTATCAAGAGAATCGAGGACGATAGGCCGCTGCTCGTTACAACTTGGAGGTGAGAGAGATTGCATGTGCGTTCGGAGGGCGACAGGCTGCCTCACACGAAGCTCGTTTTCTATCACTTTGTAGCGGTGACAGATGCTCTTAGACACCTCTCGCGTGTTGAGCACGACAACACGACTGCAAGGCGTGCGAAGATGCATTGACGGAGATTTGTGGAATGCTGCGCACGTAGGAGATTTCTTGGAGTGGCTGGCTGACGATCGTCTTCTTACAAGCGTCGTGGACTTAGATGAATTTTCAGGTGGCTCGACGGGAGGAGGAGGCTTGTAGGAGGATTTCAGCAGAGCTTCGACCTGAGGAACTAGAAAGCTGGAAGGAGGAAAAGTTAGAAATGAGAGGGGTTCCGGGGCCTTTTTATAGCTCTGAGAGGTGGTTACGGTGGTTACGCTGCTATCAACACGCCGTAACCACTCAAATTACTGGATGCTGACCCCCTTTTATCATAGTTTTAATTGTATATTATTTACATGATATCTCGTTATATGCAGCCCGTAATTTCATTCACAATATTCCCACTAATCATAGTGGTTTCATGAGTGGTTGCGCGAGTGGTTACTCACACAACGGACGGCGATGATCATGACAGGACGATCAGACGGTGGCGGTTAAGAGAGGTTGACCGGAATAACCCGGGCCGACGAAGACCGACAGAGCAACCGGCCGGGCTTGTTGTTGGCTGAGTATATTGCTAGCTTTATTCTTTAAGTGGGCTGTTGTTATCAATTTCAGGCTGGAAATAGGTGTGCTGACAGCTATTTGATTATTTTGACATTTGGAATTAATGTAGTTGGTTGGTTTGATTGTTTTGACACTTGGCCAAGCCAAGTGTTAGCTGAATTTGACTTTGAGGATTCATTTGGTGACACCTATTTGAGTTAGCAAATTCAGCACGAGGAAATGCAAAGGTTTCGAATCCTATGATGTAGCAGGAATCTACAGATGGATTAATCAGTAGGGGTGAGCCTACGAAAGCCCTTAAGTGGGAATCCCTTAAGTGGGAAACCCTTAAGTAGGTGCGGCCAAATGATGCATAACCAGAACATTTCCTATTTTATGTAATTAAAATAAAAGGGCTTAAAGGTTAGCATTATGGTATATATATACTATCAAAATTATGATTTATTGAAATGTATGCATATTGTTATCTCCCATTTCCTGCATGTATAACTATTTCACGAAATACTGTTCTCACATAGTCATAATTTTCATGACTAACCCAGAGTGGACACTTTTTTTAGGAGAAAGGAGCTACGCCAAGTGCACTACGCAGGTTCACCGCAGAAGACCTGACTAAGGTAACTATAGACGCCCAGGAGTGACCCCGAGCTCTTTGCCTCGATGATTAGTGTGTATTTTGTTAACAGTAACTACTCCTATGTTCTTCATGTATATAAATAAATGACATGTATTAAAAATGAAATAAAATTCTGTGTAAGGCTCTTTGTACTACTGTGTTGCGACTATGTATTGAAACTCACGTTCGATTCTCGAATCATTTGGGAAGCCCGATAGTTTGGGTCTTCACATGAGGGTTGCTTTCTTTGTAGGAGCCGATTACAACATATTGGAGGTATCTCATTCATATACCCAAAATTTGGCAACTCTGGACAAATCAACACAATACCAACATGGCCCCTTCAGAAGTCGATACTCGGCATGAAGGTCCTAGAAATCATCAAGGCGGTCGGCCGATTTCTTCCATACATATAGATCAAGAGATTTCTCCCTCCTTTCCCGACATTTTCTCCAAAGTCGAGATGCATTGGCAAAGCGTGTCAGGCGAGAACCTTATGTGTTCTCGTCATAGCACCAGAAATCGTACACGTTGGCGCAATTTATAGGCATCATGACTTGCATTTATTTATTCGACCCATTTTACAAGTACCTTTATAAGTGCGTAGGTCATTGGTTAAATTTTTGTGCATCTTTTTTATGTTGCCCACTGTTGATTGACAACCAAAATGCTAGATCCCATAAATAAGGCTATCAATATAGATGCAAGGGATCTTTTTAGGACTTTTCTATGGCCTTCTTTCCTCTCGTGAAAAATTTGTTATTTTGGTTATTAAAGGGGTAATCTTTTATATTCCAAGGTTAATGGATGGACCTCATAGTATAACTCTTACTGTGCCTTTTTTTTCTATCCTTCTTTTTTATCCTGATTTATGATCGAGTATTCTTGAGGTTGATCTAGTTCTTTAATGCTAGAAATTAGTGGCCAATATTTGCTTCAGTATAGTGGAAGTCCAACCTTCAAATCTCGGCCAATGGGTTTAGAGCAATGACTAGACAACAATGATTCAGCGGGACACCCTACCATACCAAGATTTTTACAATTTGCTGCAAAAGGAGATCATCCCCAACTTCCTGATTCTCACTGGTAGTGTTGATATCAAACTAAGCCATAATCGACATCCGATGTAGTCGATCCCCACGACGACTCGTCATCCGCCCCTTCAATATAGGCTGGAGTAAAACACCCAACAAGGACAAAAAAGCCTATACTCGCCTGGGTCAAGGAACTACATATCTCCCATTTCTCATGGAGAAGCAGCCCTGTACATCATCTTCAATGTCTTGAATTCACAATCTCTCTTTACTGTTTAGATGATGCACTGAGATGCATGTTATTCTCTGAAAATTAAAGGGAAGGCATGATATTGCTTTATTGGTTGTCGTAAGGTTCCGTGTTACTGATATAGCGGAAGAACCACCGTGACAGGTGTATACGCGACGACCACGAGAGGCGAGTGGGGCTCACGGCGGTACCAGCAAAGAAACGCGAGAACGGCTCCGGACGGAGTTGACACCGGACCACCGGACGGGGAGCCATGAACCGGGCGGAATGTTGGCCCATGCTTGTGTGGTTTATTTTAAATGTTTCTTTTGGTTTTATGTAATTGTGGACCCACCTATATATAGGGGGTAAACTATGTGTTGTGGTATCTTTGGATCAATTAACTAAGGAAGGGGGCTGCTCCCTCTTGATTCTCTTAAACCTAACTCTCTCTCTCTCTTTCTCTCCAGTCTCTCCTTCCCCTCAGCGCCGCCGGCGACATCAACACCGCCAGGCGATACCCATCCGCTCCCCTCCTCCCCGCGACGGTAATATTTGGTCCGATCTGCCATCTCCGCCTGCCCCCGGAAGCTACCATGGCCCCTTCGACCTCTGCCCAAACCGCCGACGTCTCTGATGCGGCCGACGACACCCGCAGCCGACTCGGTCGCCAAGATGCCCGCCTCGATGCGTTGCAGGCGTCTGTGGACGCCATCATCGCCGGCCAATCCCTCCTCCTGAGCCGCCTCGAAGCCATGTCACCCCCGCCTCCCGCACGCCAACCCTGGGCTCCACATCATCGACCGACACAGCCTCCTTGTTAGGGGTGCCGCCGACCTTACCGCCCTTGGCGTTACCTGTCGTATGCGCACCTGCGGTCGGGCGTACTTCCCCGATGTTGGACATTCCCTCCTTCTCCGGCGTGGACCCCTTGGGCTGGATCGCCCGCGCGGAGCAGTTTTTTGACCTCTACCTCACCCCGCCGGCAGATCGCGTGGGCACGACCGTTGTCGGCCTCGACGGATCCGCCCTGCATTGGGCTCGTTGGCTTCATCAAATCCAGTCCGCCATCTCGTGGCCTGATTTCAAGCAAGAGATGATCACTCGCTATGATTCCCGCTACACCGGCTCCGCCATTGAACGCCTTTACAGTGCCCGCCAAACAGCCGAGCTGGATAGTTACATTGATGAGTTCGTGTCCCTCGGACGCAAGTGCCACGACTTCCGCCCGACCACTATTTGAGATTTTTCTGCAAGGGCTGCTACCCTCGATTCGCTCCCGCATCCGGACTCATCACCCGCGGACCGTCTCCGAGGCCTTGGAGCTTGCCCGTGCGGTGGAAGCGGATCCCGTCCATTGGCCGCCTCTTCCCAGTGCCCCCCACAACCCCCGGACGACGGCCCCCCGGGACGTGCCCCATCGACCTGCTGTAGCCGTGGGAGCTCGGCCGGGGCGCACAGACCCCCCTCATCGCATCTCCAATCAGGACTACAATGACCTTCGCAACAAAGGTTTGTGTTTTCGTTGTCGTCAACCGTACTCCCCGCATCACGTCTGTGCGGTCAAGGAGTTTCACGCCCTTTTCAGCGACTATGATTCAGAAGTCACGATGGCTGACTTCGATGCCCTCGCTATCCAAGATGACGACCCTCCACCGGCAGAGGACGGCGCGGCCCTTAATGTGCTCGACCTTCCATTCTACTCCGGGGGGGGGGGGATTACCGGTCCATGCACGATGAAGATGGTTGGGGCGATTAGGGACTGCCCCGTGATTGTGATGATCGACAGCGGGGCCAGTCACAACTTCATATCGGCGAAATTGGCACACGACCTCGCCCTCCCGACCGCGTCATCCCCGGATTTCTCCGTCTGTTTGGGCGATGGTCGCCGCCGACCAACCTTGGGCCAGTGTGCCGGCGTGGCTATCTCCGTGAGCACCTACACCTTCACGACAGACTTCTATGCCTTCGAGTTGGGTGGCCTCGACGCTATTTTGGGAATCACATGGCTCCAGACGTTGGGCGATGTCCGGGTAAATTGGGCCACAATGACTATGTTATTTCAACATCAGGGCCGCCCCTGCCGCTTGGTGGGCGACGCGACGCTCCTCCGCTCCCCGCTCTCGGCTCGAGCTCTTACTCGCGTCACAAACGTCGAGTTCTCCGCATGGTTGCTACGTCTACAGTCGGGGGCCCCTCCTTCACTACCGGTGGCCGAGGATTTTCAGCGTCTCCTCGCGGAGTTCGGGAACATCTTCGCCGCACCACAGGGCCTTTCACCGGCCTGTGTGACCGACCATCAGATTGTTCTCCAGCCCTCCTCGGCGGCAGTTTTCCGTCCGCCCATACCGCTACGTACATGCCCAGAAGGACGAAATCGAATGCTTAGTGCGAGAGATGTTGTTGGGCGGCCTCATTCGACCCAACGCCAACCCGTTTTCCAGTCCGGTCCTGCTCGTTCGCAAGAAGGATGGAAGCTGGCGTTTCTGCGTGGATTACATAGAGCTCAACAAGGTCACGGTTGCAGACAAATATCCCATTCCGGTCATTCAAGCGCTCTTGGACGAGCTCCACAGCGCCGTCTGCTTCACCAAGCTCGACCTACGAGCATGCTACCACCAAATCCGGGTTCGCCCGGACGACATCCCCAAACCCGCGTTTCACACTCATGATGACCATTTTGAGTTTGTGGTCATGCAGTTCGGGCTCACCAACGCCCCGACGACTTTTCAAGCAACGATGAATGATATCTTCCGGCCGGTACTCCGTAAGCACGTGCTTGTGTTTTTTGATGACATATTGGTTTTTAGTCCGTCTTGGCAATAACACCTACAACATGTCCGCCCCACCTTCTCCACACTTCGGCAACACCACTTGGCCGTCAATCAAAATAAATGCTCTTTCGGCGCGACGTGCGTCAGCTACTTGGGCCACACCATCTCGGCCGCCGGCGTGGCCATGGACGACGAAAAAATTCAGGCAGTGCTCCAATGGCCGACTCCTTCGTCCCGTCGTGATGTCCGCGGGTTCCTCGGCCTCACCGGCTATTACCGTCGATTCATCAAGGACTAGGACGTGCTGGCCCGGCCCATCACCCAATTTTTGAAGCATTCCGACGACATCCCGTTCTCGTGGCCGCCCGCTGCCGTGGCCGCCTTCACCGCCCTCCAGTCGGCCCTCGTACAAGGTTTGGTACTCGCTATGCCCGATTTCCAGAAACCCTTCATCGTCGAATGTGACGCCTCCGGCACGGGCGTCGGGGCCGTTCTCATGCAGGCCGTCCGACCAATTACATTCTATAGTCGAGCGTTTTCAGCGGCGATTCAGAGTCGCGCCGCCTACGAGAATGAACTCATGACCCTCGTTCTCGCCGTCCAACATTGACGACCTATCTTTTGGGTCGTCCATTCGTATTCCGCACCGACCACCACAACCTACATTACTTACTGCAGCAAAAAATCGCGACCTCGGCACAACAACTATGGGTGTCCATTTGCTGGGGTACGATTTCACCGTTGAGTTTCGGTCGGGGAAGACCAATCGGGCGGCGGGCGCCCTATCCCGCCATCCGTCCGCACCAGAGCTGACCGCGATTTCGCGCCCGGTTTGGGACGATGCGACCACCATTCAGCAGGGCATAGAACGAGACCCCAGTCTGGCCGAAATCCGTCGGGCCCTGCTGGCCGATCCATCTGCGCAACCACCGTACTCGCTAATTGGCGGCCGCCTTTTCTATCGGGGACGACTCGTCCTGTCCGCATCATCGTCCAGTATTCCACGCCAGTTAGCCGAATTCCACTCCACACCGTCAGGTGGCCACACAGGGGCGTTCCGCACCTACAGGCGGTTAGCGACAGCCTTGTATTGGCCGCATATGTTTCTCCAGATCAAGGCTTATGTCGCAGCTTGTCTCCCATGCCAGAAAACCAAGTACGAGGCCATGTTTCCCCGTGACTTCCTTCAGCTCCTTCCGATCCCGGAGCGCATCCGGGAGGATATCCCTATGGATTTCATCACTCGACTTTCCCGTTCGAGCGGGCTCGACTGCATCTTAGTAGTTGTGGACCGTCTCACGATGTACGACCATTTCATTCCTCTCCGCCATCCCTACACGGCCGCCACTGTCGCCGACTGTTTCATCGCCGGGGTCGTGCGCCTCCATGGTTTTCCGCGCTCCATCGCGAGCGACTGTGACCCTCTCTTCCTCAACAGCTTCTGGACTTCTATTTTTCGTCTACAAGGCACTCGTCTCCGTATGAGTACGGCTTATCACCCACAATCCGACGGGCAATCAGAGGTCTTGAACCGATGTTTGGAAACTTATCTCCGCTGTTTTATCGGCGAGCGGCCGGGTACTTGGGTCAAATGGTTATGCTGGGCGGAGTATTCTTACAACACAACGTATCACCATGCGGCGAACACATCGCTTTTTGAAACTGTCTATGGGCGGCCTCCACCATCAGTGATCAGGCATCTCCCCGGGGAGTGTCCCGTTCCTACCTTGGCCGACCACCTCCACGACCGCGACATCATCCTCGATAGCTTGAAGTATCATCTCCGGCGAGCCCAAGCGAAAATGTTGTCATTTGCCAACCGGAAGCGCCACGATCTCTCTTTCCAGGTGGGGGAGAAGGTCTTCCTCAAACTCCACCCGTACCGTCAGCTCACAGTCGCGCGGTGACCCTGCCCAAAGTTAGCTCCCAGATTTTTCGGCCCCTTCGAAGTTCTCAGCCGCATCGGGGCCGTGGCGTACTGGCTTCGTTTGCCCAACAACAGTCACATTCATCCCGTTTTCCACGTCTCGCAGTTCCGCCGGGTGATAGAGGATCATCCCGCGGTGGACCACATTCCGGCCAACCTCGACTATTCCGGATCAGAGCCACTGTATCCCGCCGTCATTCTTGACCGGCGTCATCATTTACCTGGGGATGCCGGGCCGGATGAGATCCGTGTCGCGTGGCGCCATAGGCCGGTCGGCGACACTACCTGGCTCCTCCGCGATGACTTTCGCCGATAGTTTCCGGACTACTGCCTTGAGGACAAGGCCAATTTTCCAGACGACGGTATTGTTACCGATATAGCGAAAGAACCACCATGGCAGGTGTATACGCGATGACCACAAGAGGCGAGTGGGGCTCACGGTGGTACCGACAATGAAACACAAGGAACAGCTCCGGACGGAGTTGACACCGGACCACCGGACGGGGAGCCATGAACCGGGCGGAATGTTGGCCCATGCTTGTGTGGTTTATTTTAAATGTTTCTTTTGGTTTTATGTAATTGTGGACCCACCTATATATAAGGGGTAAACTATGCGTTGTGGTATCTTTGGATCAATTAACTAAGGAAGGGGGCTGCTCCCTCTTGATTCTCTCAACCCTAACTCCCTCCCACTATCTTTCTCTCCCGTCTCTCCTTCCCCTCCGCGCCGCCGGGCGACATCAACACCGCCGGGCGATACCCATCCGCTCCCCTCCTCCCCGCGACGGTAATATTCTGTCACCAACTTCGGCGATTTCCAACACAAATCGTTGTTGGGGTTTGCGACTTTGAAGAAGGAAAGCACCCTCTACACTCTTCAACATCAGGCATTGAGCTGCCGTGTTCCTAAGCGATTTCATGCCCACTTCCAGGAAGAGATGTTGGAGGTCTACAATGTCGACTCTAACATGAATCAAGTGGAGCTTGCTTGATACCTACAGGAGGGCCTTTTTAAATTCTAAGCCGGAATCCCTCTCCCACATCGAGTTAGTCATATGACAGCTGAAGATGGTTTTTCCACATCTTGACAATTGAAATTATTCGGTAGCAGACTTAGCCTCCTTCTGAAATATAATTTTAACTGTGATAACTTCCACATTACCAACCAACACATTAACTACACAGGCACCACCAAAATCTACATCTGCAACGTCATCAACCACACTCTCTGTCTCAATGATGGTAATGGGCAAGTGTGTCAATTTTTGGCTCCAGAGCAACGATGTTTTTCAACCTCTACATGAGGGAATCTTCAAGATAGCCAGGGTGAGTTCTCGAAACCCAACGTATCAATGGAAGATATTATACAAGCTATGAAGCCAACCTTTCACAAGGTAAATCTACTCGGGCAAACCTTAATTAGGATCTCTTTGTTAGATATGGTGTACATTCTGTGTAGTAGAGTTAGCTTAGGCTCACCTTGGGTGTTGTAGGCATGCTCTCTTGTACATGTATATATATTACTATTGTTCATGTCAATAATATTCATTCAATCCTTTATTCTTGTCTTCCTATCATGGTAACATAGGCCCTCTAGGGTTTCCACCGCTCGGTTCCCTCTCAAAGCCTTACGCTTCCGCCTCGCTCGGCTCCGACGCCTTTCACGTTTCCTTCCCCATTCGTCTCAGGTACCCATTTGCTACTCCCGACGATCCAGTTTAACGACGAAGAAGATCTAGTTCGCGAGCCTCTCTTCTCCCGTTTGTGAGTTTACTATCTTCTCCCTATCCAGTTCGCGAGTCCTCCGTCTGCTCCCGATCCAGTTCTCTTCTCCCAATCGCCTCTGTGCTTTCCGTGGCGTCTTCAACGACGTCTTCCGCGTCTTCAGCGACGATCTTCAGCGACGCCTTCCGCGACGATCTTTAGCGGACGCCTTCCGCGACGATCTTCAGCGGACGCCTTCCGCGACACCTTCAACGATGCCTGTTTTCGCGACGTCTTCCATGCTTCCTGTAGCCGCCGATTTCCATCCCTAACCGATGCAGCCCCTGTTCTAGGCCGCTGAACCTCCTCCGTTGCCTCCCGCAGCTGCCGGTCTCCATTCCCGATCAACACAACCCCTGTTTTGCTCTTGCCGCTCCTCTCGACTTCAAATCAACGCTGCTATAGTTGACTCTTGCTAGTGGCTGATCTCCTGCCGCTCTCGTCTCTTCCGTCATTCTTCTCGATCGTCTTCCGGCTGATCCTGCAGTTCCCATGGCCTCATCTTACTCCTCTGCATTTCTCCAGAAGGTGGATGTCATTCTCGATGGACAAAACTATAAAGCATGGTCTGCCACCGTCGGCTTGATCATCCGTGGCCTAGATCTATGAGGGCACATTGACGGCTCTGAGCCTGCGCCGCCTCCACCAGTTGCCAGTACTGTGGACGACTCTTCCACTATCAGCACTGCCGCTTCTGTCCAGCGTTCCGACATGGCGAAGTGGCGCTCGGATGACTCGTGCGAGAGCTATCATCTGTCAGTCCTGCGTGCTCCCCATTCACATGACCGTCCACGAGTCCCTACGGCTAAGGCGATGTGGGATCACTTGCGTCTCTACCTACCATCTAGTCAGGCTCTGTGCTACTCTCTGTTCCAGACCCTTGGTGTCTGTTACCAGCGTGATCGGTCTGTACATGCCTTCTTTGCTGAGCTCTTGGACCTCTGACGTCAGTGAGATGAGATGACTCCTTCCCACTACACTACTTGCCCTCAGTGTGATGCTACCTCTCAGGATTGCGACTTTCAGCGCATGTATGAGTTTCTTATGCACTTAAGCCTCGAGTTCAAGTCTGTTCGTGCCCAATTTCTGTACCGGGACCCTCCATCTTATCTCAGTGTTACGTTGGCCTTGGTAATCGCTGAAGAGACTCGTCTCCACTCCTTGGACGCTGCTACTCCTCCTGGTGTGCTGACTCATGCTGTTCTTGTTGCTCCCGAGCTTCCTCCACAGTCCTCTTTTGTGAGTACTCCTCTGCTGCCTTCGTCGGGTTATAGTGCACCGGTGCGGCCTATTCCTCATCCTCCAACGCCCTTTACTGCTCAGTCTGATGCTCCTCGTCGCCAGCCGGTCCGCTGTCACTACTGCCAGTGTCTTGGAGGCGTCAAATCTGAGTGCCGCAAGCTTTAGAGGGCTCAACAGTCTGGTCAGCAGTGTGATCCCATTGCTCCTTCAACTCACTTCTCTACCATGATCATGACACTCTTGCTCCCTCCTTTGTTCCTTCCGAATAGTAGATTACAGATCTGATGACAATGCCGCAGACGAGGACCCAACATGTCTATCTACTCTCCAAACTCTCGGTGTATGATCTTCCGTGAGTTTGCGGGGGGTGGGGGTGGGGGGGGGGGGTGTTAGATATGGTGTACATTCTGTGTGGTAGATTTAGCTTAGGCTCACCTTGGGTGTTGTGAGCACCCTCCCTTGTACATGTATATATATTACTATTGTTCATGTAAATAATATTCATTCAATTATTTATTCCTTTCTTTTACACAGAATGAACATCATATCTAACACTCTTCTGCGAGTATCTGTAAAATTTGTCGCACCACCGATACTTGTCTTTATCTATGCTACTTGTAGTGAAGTTGATCAAGGAAGAAAAGTTGGATGATTTCTTCTTAGTAAAACCAGGAGGACTGAGAAGGCTGAGGGTGAGCATAGTTGTACCCATATCCTTGGTGATCATAGGCGGAGATAGCAAGGAGAGGTATGATGTCTGGAATTAAGCAAATCAAATTGTTTTATGGGGGAGCCGTCTTGAGTCCTTAAGAAACGCAAGTATTAGGAGGTTGTTTAGGCGAGGAGTTGCATTGGCCTCTCTCTAGATTCCTTCACTTGGAGAAGTTTGCTTCTCGATAGGGGATGCGTCTAAAATGACATAACATTCATTGAAGCTATCATGATAAGGACCGTCTTCAAGAACATCACCGTCTTAGAGGAAGTATGTACTTGGAAAAAGTGCGAGATGTTATACAAGTTAGTTGATGCACCGATGGATCAAAATTCTAGATTGTTACCAGACCATGTGAGCTATTAGAGGATCCGGGGAGATACAAAATGCTTTTGGGGGAAGATGAACTATCTCATGGTTACTCGACCAAGTATTTCATATCTAGTCACTGTTATGAGTCAGTTTATGTCTGACCCTTTCACTAGTCATCATGACAAAATAATTGGTTGAGGTACCTGCAGAGTGCTTCAGTGTTCAAAAGTTGTACATTTAACATATCTTAGATGGAAACGGTTTGGAATTGCCAAGTGATATGAGATTTATCGTATGGTATTTTTCAGTTGTTTGGAGAAAAATTTTGGTATTATGATAGGCAAGTGTGGAGTTAGAACCATGTAATGACTATTATCATTTGTTAGATGATTTAGATCAAACAACTGCTATGAATATGACAACTTTAGTATCCACATTGTGATTTGTATTGTTTGTGATAGTTACTTCTAGTTTGTTTTTTCATGAAATAATCATTTTCTTGAGATTCATTGTCACACCAATGATTCAAACCAAATATGCAAAATCAGTTATTCAGTTAGAAGATTTATTTACAAAGCCTCTATGGGAAAAATCTTTGGTGCTTTTTATTTATTGCAAGCTGAGCATGCACTATATTTATCTACAGGAATGTTAATGTTATTACCCTAGTTAACTAAATAAAACCTTTTCGGAGTCAATAGAGAAAAGAGGAACTTCAAGGTTGCCTGATGAGATTGAGTATTTTTTCAGCTCAGATATGATTATTATCCCTTCAGTTTTGTGTATGTTATAACGCATATAATTTTGTTATGAATATTTATGCAATTGTCCTCATTAACAGGATGATGATCTGGATGCATCAAGTTATACTCCAGGTCAGTTTATTTGACATGCATCTTCATAACTATTACTTTCAAGGAATTGATGATTTTATGTGTATATATACATACACACGTGTATATATAGACAAGTATATATAAGTATGTGTGTGTAGACATATATATGTGTTCGTACCAGTGACAATCCCCCCCCCCCCCCCCCCCCCCCCCAACGATAGTACCCCGGATGCGACAGTGCCCTAACACGACGACACTTTGCAGCCCCCCGAGCGCACGATTGCAGTTCCCCCGACACGACTGGAGAGGGGGTCGGGGTCAAATGGGGATTACGAGTAGGTTGCAGGCTGGGGAGGGGAGGTTTTTTTTTGAATCAATGGTTTTGATTTAATTGATAGGCCTCGACATTACACCATTAAGGAGACACACACACATGAGTGACAGTGCACATGAGCTCTCTCCGTGCCCCGCGCGACAGTACTTCGGCTACGACAGTGCCCTGACCTGACGACATTCTCTTCGCTCGTGAACCCCCGTGCGCTATGCTCCCCATTCAAAATCAGAATTATTTATTTATTTATTAGGATAGATAAATATTATATAATTTAAACAATTTTGTATGAAGTTATATTTTAAACGTTATAAAAGAAAATGTATTGTAATTTCTATAATATTTACTTATATTAGTTATAACATTTCTAACATAAACATATATCAATTTTAAATGTTATAGTTGTTGTTAGAGAAATATGATATATTGTAAAGGCCCATTAATTTGTCCCATTTTATTCTCTCTTGCTTTAGTCCCACATCTCTTGTATATGACTCTTCTCCTCTCTCCTCTCCTATATATATGTTCTCATACTTGTTTTTGATATATGAAAAAGTGTTCATAAGGTTCGGGACCATTTCTCTATATGGTATCAGAGCCAACGATTCTGCTTAAGCGGCTTCCCCTTTCTTAACCCGCGCGGTCTGTCTTCTGTCCGCTACCCGCTCGTCCTCCTACGGCCTGCCTTCCTGTCCGCTCCGCTCCTCTTCTTCAGCTCCCTCTTCTTCTCCGTGGTTCCACCCCTCCCCTCCGGCATTTTATAGCCTTCCCCCTCTTTATCTCTCATCGGGTCCACCTTCCCTCTCTCTCCTCCAGACCGCTCTCTCTGGCTGCCTGTTCTCTCACGCTGCGGCTTGCTTTCGCTGCTTGCTCTAGTTCGCAGCCGACTCCCTCTCTCGCGGCCTGCTCTGGCTTGCTGCGGCCTGATCCGGTTCGCTGCGGACTGCCCCTCCAGCTCCAGCTCGCTGCGGCTTGTTCCTGCTCTCTGCGGCCTGCCTCTTCTGCGGTTTGATGTTGGTCGCTGCGGTCTCTTCTCTATCCGCTTGAGTCTCTCTCCTCGCGGGTTCCTTCTCCTCCGTTCGCTGCTGTGATCCGCCTGACCGTGCGGGTTGTTTCTCTCTCACCCGCATCTTGGTCGCGGTCTGCTCCGGCTCTTCTCTTCTCTGTCCGCGCGGCCTGTCACTGCCCGCTGCGGACTTCTTCTACCAGTCCGCTTCGCCTTTGGTCGCGGCCTCTTCCTGCCGCTGGAGTTTTCACATCTTGGCCAGGCGGTCTCTGCTCTACTCGCGCGGGTTCTCCTCTTTTGAGGATTGTTCTTTTCCGCCGGCCTCTCCCTCCCTTCTTGCGGCCTGCCCTCTACTTCAAATCCGCTGCGGTCTGCTCTCTACTCCAGACCGCTGCGCTCTTTGCCTTCTACTTCACGACGCTGCGCCCTGCTACTGCTCCGTCTACTGCCTCTCTTCCATCGGCGGGCTCCCTTCCTGCACTTGCGCCTGCTCTCCTCTCTACATTACCCCACTACAGCCTCCACACTATCTGGCCTCCGTGCATCCTAAGTTCATCACTGTTGCCAATGGGGCTACCACTCCCGTCTCTGGATCCGCTGACATCTCTCTTACTCCCTCTATTACCCTTCGATCTGTTCTTCATGTTCCTGACTCTTCTTTTAATCTTCTCTCTATTAGTCGTCTTATTCACGACCTTAATTGCGACCTAACCTTCTCTTCAACCTCTTGTGTTGTGCAGAATCGCAAGACGCGGAACATCCTCGGTACAGAGCGACTGTCCAATGGGCTATACATTCTTGACTCCTCTTCTCCCACCGCTCTCTCCACCATCTCTTCTGTTGACTGGCATCGTCGTCTTGGGCATGCTCCTCTTCCAATTTTCCAGAAAGCTCTTCCTGATGTGTCCCTTTTTGAGTTTCGGTGTGAGTCTTGCGTTTATGGCAAACAACATCGTGTCTCTTTTACCTCCCCTAGTACTCGGTCCGACGCCCCCTTCTCCTTAATCCATTCTGATATTTAAGCTCCCGAGTGTTTTCGGCTATTGGTATTTTGTCACATTTATCGATGACTACTCACGCGTTACCTGGCTATACTTACTTCGAGATTGTACTGAACTTCCCTCCACTTTCCGTGCCTTTCTGGTAGAGATCCGTACTCAGTTTTCTACCTACATCCAACTTCTTCGTATCGATAATGCGCGCGAGTATACGGGCCGCACCTTCTCTAATATCTTCACCGAGTTTGGTATTGTTCATCAGACCTCGTGTGCCTATACTCCTCAACAGAACGGCGTCGCCGAGCGGAAGAATCGACACCTTCTCGAGGTCGCCCGCTCTCTCATGTTTCAGATGCACGTTCCACCTCTCTATTGGAACTTCACCGTCTCTACTGTCTGTCATCTCATCAACCGCATGCCCTCCTCTACCTTGAACTTCGTGGCTCCTGTCACTCTTCTCTTTCCTTCCAAGGCTCTGTTCTCTCTCACGCCCCGAGTCTTTGGATGCACATGCTATGTTCATAACTTGGCTCCGCCCACTAACAAGCTCGCTCCTGGAGCCACCAAGGTGATGTTTGTTGGCTACTCCCGCACCCAAAAAGGATATGTTTGCTATTCTCCTACCGACGGTAAACTCATCATCTCTGCTGATGTGACCTTTTGGGAAGATCAACCCTTTCATACCATCTCTACAGATCCGTGTCTTCCTCCTCCTCTCATTCGGCCTGTCGTACCCGTTACGTCGCCTGTCTCCACAGCTCATCCCATGACGAATTATGTCTCGTTACATCGCCTGTCCCCGACCCTTCACACCTTTGCTACTTCATTATCCTCTATTTCTATTCCTACTTCTGTGCAGGAGGCTTTGCAACATCCAGGTTGGCGTGCTGCCATGGATGCAGAAATGCGCGCCCTTTGGGCGAATCAGACTTGGGATCTGGTCCCTCTACCACCTGGGCAGACTACAGTTAGTTGCAAATGAGTTTTTGTCATCAAGCATGCTTCCGATAGGACGGTTGACCGTCTTAAGGCTAGACTGGTGGCTCGCGGCTTTACTCAACAACACGGTCTCGACTATGAGGAGACCTTCTCTCCGGTCGCCAAGCTCAACACGGTTCGTGTCCTTCTCTCTGTCGCTGTGCATCGTCGGTGGCCCTTGCACCAACTCGATATCAAGAATGAGTTTCTCAATGGCGACCTACACGAAACCGTCTATATGCAACAGCCTCCAGGGTTTGAGACCACGGGGGAGTCCAAAGTTTGTCATCTTAAGAAGTCTATCTACGGTCTCAAACAATCCCCACGGGCATGGTTCGATAAGTTCAGTAAAGCTGTTCAGGCAGTTGGTTTTACTCGGAGTTCGGCAGACTTCTCTCTGTTCACTCGACATAGAACTACCGGCACGATTCTCCTTTTGGTTTATGTTGATGACATCCTAATCACATGCGATGACTCAACAGGAATACTAGATGTCAAACAACATCTTAGCTCTGTTTTCCAAACAAAAGATCTGGGCAACCTTCGATACTTCCTTGACCTTGAAATCGCAAGACGTCCTGATGGACTTGTCCTATCCCAACAGAAGTACTGCCTTGACCTTCTCCGTGATGCTGGCTACTCCGGGTGTAAACCTGTGGACCCACCGATGGATGCCAATCACAAGCTATGTGCCTATGGGTCTGACTCTGATGATCTGCTTTCAAACCCTGAGTATTATCAACGGCTTGTAGGAAAACTGATATATCTGACAGTTACAAGACCTGACATCTCATTTGCTGTCGGAGTTGTCAGTCGGTATATGCATGCTCCTCGAGGCTCTCATTTACAAGCCGCGGAACGGATCCTCCGATACCTGAAGAATGCACCAGGACAAGGGTTGGTATATAAACCATCTTCTTCTCTATCTCTTGTTGCATATTCTGATGCGGACTATGCGGGCTTCCTGGATGATCGACGCTCTACTACGGGTTTTTGTACCTACTTTGGAGGGAATCTCATTACTTGGCGCAGCAAGAAACAATCTGTTGTTGCCCGCTCCTCTGCTGAAGCTGAGTATCGTGCCATGACCGCCGTTGTTTCTGAACTCACCTGGCTGGAGGCTCTTCTTGGTGATCTAGGAGTCACCTTATCCTCGCCAACTGTTCTACTTTGCGATAGTCAGGCCGCCATCCATATTGCGAAGAACCCAGTTTTTCATGAAAGGACCAAACACATTGAAGTTGATTGTCACTTCATCCGTGAAAAGGTTTAGTTAAAGAAGATAGAGCTAGAGCATGTTCCTGCTTCTAAGCAAGTTGCTGACATCCTCACCAAAGCATTGCCCCGACATTTGTACCATCAGTTCTTATCCAAGCTTGGTGCCTACGATTTGTATGCCCAGCTTGCGGGGGAGTGTTAGAGAAATAGGATATATTGTAAAGGCCTATTAATTTGGCCCATTTTATTCTCTCTTGCTTTAGTCCCACATCTCTTGTATAGGACTCTTCTCCTCTCTCCTCTCCTATATGTATGTTCTCATACTTGTTTTTGATATATGAAAAAGTGTTCATAAGGTTCGGGACCATTTCTCTACAGTTGTCAACCATTCAATGTAGTTGAGTCTTTAAAATAAAATTTAAGCATTCATTATAATTTGGTAATGGGTGGGGCGATCAAGTTTTTAGGCAACATATGATTGGTTGTGGGTTCGATCGTATGAGAGCGCAATTTTGCAATTATTAAATTTTCAATATAGATAAAGACAAAATTGTAATTTCATGTTGTAGGGTAGTTGCCTTAAAATATAGGCCTAAGACACCGTACCATAGTATGTTTAAGAGCTCTAATAAAATTAATAAGTGGTTATATTTGATTTCAGCGAGATCGGATGGTTAGGATTGCTTTGATGGTCCTCCACGGTTACACCATGGGCCTCACAAGTATTTCTTTGTTACACCACGGGCCTCACAAGTATTTCTTTGTTACATCATGGGCCTCACAAGTATTTCTTTGTATAATATACGAGTGACAGTGCACGGGATGACCCCCCCCCCCCCCCCCCCCCCCCCCCCCCCCCCCCCCCCCCCCCGTGCTCCGCGCGACGGTATCCGACCATGACGGTACCCTAGCTTGACACCACTCATACTGCTTGCAATTCAAAGAGATTAATTGAATGCACACAGATAAATCAAACCATAATCCCTGCTACTCAATCAATGAATGAATGTGATTCACTACAAAGTCTATATTGCTAGCTTTAGTTTTGCAAAACCGAAAAACAGTAATTGAGCAGGATGTTGGGAAGTTGATTTACAATTTCAGATAGTTGTATTGATTTCGGAAAACTAAAGTGATTTGAGCTTTTAGTGAAAACTGAGTAGGATGTTGGGAAACAAAATCAATTGGCAATGAGGTATTACTGTTATTGGAAAACTGATTTAGGCTTTTAGTGGAAACATAAATAAGAAAACTCAGATTACTCAAGTAACTCTATAACTGATTTACAATCGGTGAACTGTAGAAGGACCAACTGAGTCCTCACGTCTGAGACGCCTCCTCAAAGCATGACTAAAGGAGGGAGGAAGTATCGCCCTATCGGGTGATGTCGCATGACGCCTGCAGTCTGCTCATCGAGCCATCGTCCTCGACGCCTCGTCTCCTCGAAGCCGAAGTGGAAAGAAGTAAGTAATCATGATCAAGCACATAATAGACTGTTACAAAAAGTCATGATTTGTAAGCATAATTATGGCATTTTAATCAAACTAAACCTGCCAGCAACTAATTGCAACACTTAATTAAGGAGTCTTTAAGAATAATATCCACATAGTTAAACATGATTAATTAATCAGTGAAATAATCATTTCCTGTACCATGTCAAAAATGCAATTTCGGGAAGATTTAATGGCACAGAGGAACATATAAGTTTGAAATAAGGAAATCATTAGATATTAGACAAATTGAAAAGACTTTAAATCTTTTATAGTCAAATAATATGGCTTGAATACGATTTTGAGTGATGGTTTACTCGCTCACAATCTGAGTAATAGTAGCTAGAATGCATAGTATAGTTGTTGAATAATTTTCTTTTAATAGCATATGTCTTTTGGACATTTGATCAAACACCTTATGCGCAATTGGTAAGAAAAAATATTATACTTAGCAAATAATCAGGAAGAGGACTCCTGGGCGGGTTAGATTCAATTTCTCGGGAAGAAAAACACAGAGTAAATACATAAGAATATTTTATTTCTGTCAGGTGAGATGCTAAGGAGGACGGGGAATGGTAAGAAAACCCTGAAAAATTTGAGGAACAATTGGGAGAGTGAGGACCAAGGAAGAGGAGAAGAGCATACCTGGCAATGGATTCACAAAGGATGATATGTGTGGAGGAGCTCTTAGAAGAAGAAAACCTTGAGGCTTCCTCGGGGTCAGCAATGGCCTGTCGATCCAGGGCAGTGACATGTTGTAGAATGTAGGGATCCGGCGAACCCGCCGATGGCCCTGTCGGAGCTCCGCTCGACTACCCCTGCGGGTTCGCCGGTGTCTGGCGAAACCGCCGTGTGGTCTGGGCAGGCCTCCGGGGGCTCCGCCGCCGACGGCAGAGCCTGCGCGCGAGCAGGTGTAGGGATCGGGCGTGAGTAGTGTAGGGATCAGGTTTTTTGGCGGAGGAGATGGGGAAGGATTTAAGTGAGCAGCTATCTGCAGGTCACCATCAAAAAGCTGATATAAAATTAGGATGGATCCAACGGTTCAAATTTTTTCGTCGACCGGGTTACACCATACGAGGATTTCCTTAGATAATAGTATAGATATATTTGTTGGAGTCTTAAATTATTTTTGCATAAATTGGTCATGATATAGCACCGTACTATCACTCGACATCCTCTGTCCACAATATCGCATACCAACAATAGTCAATGGGCTACAAATTGCACCCAGAACAGGCCTATATATGTTAGTGCAATAATGCTTGATGTTCTCCTGTGGGTTTCACCCATAGGCAGGCCTATTGGCTGCACCCGCTTGCACATTCGGCGGGCAGCAATTTTCGGCGGGCTGCATCATTCGACGCGCAACATCATTCGGCAGACAACAACATTCGGCTACTGCTCATGCTCAATATCCCCCCAGTGTATGGGCTCAGTCTGTTCTATGGTTTTCATCGAGCCCCCTCGGTGGAATTGTGTGGGTTCATCAAAAGTGGTCAACTACTCTCGCATTGACTTCGCCCATACTCAACTACTCATGCAAAGCTTCTACACTCGCATGTGAGCCGGTAAAACATTTCAGAACCATAACAAACCTTCCCAAGACCAACATTTAAATAAGAATTTAATCAAGAATTTTCGTGGTGTGTAATGAAGAGTAACATATAATTTTCTAAAAAAAACTACTAAAAGGAAAAATGAAAAAATGTTGAAACCCGGACTTGAATTGTACCTGAATTGAATTGATCTCCGCGTTGACAATAACTGATAGATGATAATTTTAATGATAAGTGTCTTCCCTTGCCCACTCTCTCACCTTTCCTCTCTTACTTAGAAAAATTTGTCAAAAATATGTCATAAATCATTATTAAAACTGTAAAAGTGAATGAAATTAAACCCAAAAAATAACAATCAAAATGAGAGAGAGCTCTTACAAAGATTTCATGTTAAGGCACAATCGCGAACCATTGTTTTCTTGTTTTCTTCCATGTCTCTTTCGATGAACTGCAAAAGTCATATTGAAACTATTTACTGCTCTTCATCGAGGAAGCTTTGAATTGGAATTATGTTGTTCTTCTCAAGGTGTATCTTTGGATGTTGAACCCAAAAAATCATAATTGAGAAAATGAATTTGTAGAGAAAGCTCAAAACTTGTATGTATTGATTGAGTATGTAAATACAAAGAGAGAATACAAATATATAGGAGGAAGAGAGAGAGAATAAATCCTATATAAGATGTGGGACTAAAAGAGAAGAGAGCAATAATGGGCCCAAAAGATGGGCCCAATACATGGGTTATTCTAACACTCCCCCGCAAGTTGGAGCGTACAAATCAGATGCACCAAGCTTGGACAAGCATTGATAGAAGAGTGCCTTGGGAAGAGCATTTGTGAGGACATCTGCAACTTGTTCCGTCCCTGGGACATGCTTTAGATCGAGCTTCTTCATTTGAACTTTTTCTCGAATGAAGTGACAATCGACTTCAATATGCTTCGTTTTTTCGTGGAAGACTGGGTTCTTGGCGATATGTATAGCCGCTTGACTGTCACAAAGGAGAAGAGCCGGAGACGGTAATTTTACACCCAGATCAGTGAGAAGACTCTCAAGGCACGTCAGTTCTGATACAACAGATGCCATTGCCCGGTATTCTGCCTCGGCTGATGATCGAGCAACGACCGCTTGTTTCTTGCTTCTCCACGTAACCAAATGTCCTCCAAAGTATGTGCAAAAACCACTAGTAGATCGCCGGTCATCAACAGAACCAGCATAATCAGCATCTGAGTATGCCACCAAAGTTGGCGCAGAAGAAGTGGTCCGGTAAACAAGTCCTTGACCAGGAGCTGTTTTTAGGTACCTGAGAATACGTTCAACAGTCTGAAGATGAGATTTTTGAGGAGAGTGCATGTACCGACTGACAAGACCAACAACAAAGGAAATATCTGGTCTGATAACCGTGAGATAGATCAATTTTCCAACGAGTCGTCGATAATATTCATGATTTTGGAGAAGTAGATCCGAGTCAGATGCCTGAGCGCACAACTTGTGGTTTACATCCATAGGGGTATCACTTGGCTTACACCCTGAAAGACCAGCATCATGAAGAAAGTCAAGACAGTACTTCCGTTGATATAGAATAAGCCCATCCGGTCGTCTGACAACCTCAAGACCCAAAAAATATCGTAGACGTCCCAGGTCCTTTGTCTGAAAGACCGAGTTTAGATATACTTTGACGGCATGTATCCCCTGTGAGTTATCTCCTGTAATGCTGATGTCGTCAACGTATACTGACAGAAGGACCGTCCCTGTTGGTCGGTGACGAGTAAACAGCGAGAAGTCTGCCGAGCTGCGAGTAAAACCGATATCACAAATGACCTTACTGAATTTTTCAAACCAGACCCATGGAGATTGTTTGAGACCATACAGAGCCTTTAGAAGGCGACAGTCCTGAGACTCCAATGTGGTCTCAAACCCGGGTGATTGTTGCAGGTAGACCGTCTCCTGGAGATCCCTATTTAAGAAGACATTCTTGATATCCAGTTGAAATAGGGGCCACTGACGATGAACAACGACAGAGATGAGGACGCGAACGGTATTGAGCTTGGCGACCAGAGAGAAAGTTTCCTCATAGTCGAGCCCCTGTTGCTGGGTGAAGCCACGAGCCACAAGACGAGCCTTCAGACGGTCAATTGTCCCATCAGCAGCATGTTTGATGACAAAGACCCACTTGCACCCAGCCGGTTTCTGACCCGGAGGAAGGGGTACGACGGTCCATGTCTGGTTAGCCCAGAGAGCAGACATTTCTTCCTCCATGGCTGCCCGCTGACCAGGATGTTGAAGCTCCTCCTGTACAGAGTTAGGAACATCAATCGAAGAGAGAGAAGTAACAAATGTGTGCAGAAGGAGAGAGAGGCGATGAAGAGAGACGTAGTTGGCCAAAGGATGAGCATTGGAAGGTGGTACCTGATCAGAAGGACACGAAGTATCCGTGGTAGAGGTCGGCTGCAGAGGGGCAACAGAACTGGGAGGGCGATGAGTGTTGACACGAATAATGGGTGGTTTGGCGGTAGCAGGAGCCGGTGCAGGGGAAACTGGCGAAGGTGGCGTAGTAGCGGGAATAACGGGGCGTGGGATGGATGGCGGGAGAGGAGTTGGTGGTAGATCAACGGATAAAGGAACAGGAAAAAACGGTTGGTCTTCCCGGAAGGTAACGTCAGCAGAAACGGATATCTTGCGAGTAGCAGAAGAGTAACAGATATTGCCCATCTGGGTTCGTGAATAGCCGACAAAGATGTGTTTAGCCGCCCTGGGATCCAACTTATCCGAGGAGGGCCCCAGACGGTGGACGTAGCAGGTGCTGCAAAAGACACGAGGCGGGAGAGGAAAAACCGGAGTGGAGGGAAACAGTATGCTAAACGGAGTAGCATAATTGAGGACAGAGGAAGGGAGACGGTTGATGAAAAAGCAGACAGTCGAAACCGCAATGTTACAATACAGCTTGTGAACATGCATTTGAAGCATGAGGGAGCGGGCGACATCGAGTAAGTGACGGTTCTTCCTTTCGCCAACACCATTTTACTGGGGTGTGTAAGCACAAGAGGTTTGATGTAGAATCCTGTATTCAGAACACAAAGCGGTAAATTCATGGTTGGTGTACTCACGAGCATTGTCGGTGCGGAGGATTTTGAGTGTGGTGTGGAATTGTGTACGGGTCTCGAGGACAAATGTCCGAAAAACCCGGGGAAGCTCGGAGCGTTCACGGAGTAAGTATAGCCACATAGTTCGAGTGTGATCATCAATAAAGGTGATAAAATAGCAAAAACCAGAGATACTGAGAATCTTAAAAGGACCCCATACATCAGAATGTACTAAATCAAAGGGAGCAGCGCTCCGAGTACAATGAGAAGGAAAAGAAGAACGCGGTTGTTTGTCGAGGATACATGAGTCACACTGAAAAGGAGAAAAAGGGATATCTGGAAGAGCTCGCTGGAGGACCGACAGAGGGGCATGCCCAAGTCGACGATGCCATGCAGTGGAAGAGACGGAAGACAGAATGGTGGGAGATTCATCAAGAAGTTAGAGCCCGTTCCGCAGCTGACATTTACCAATAGTAGTCCGTGTCCGCCGATCCTGTATAACAAAGGAAGAGGAAATGAATATAACGGAACAATCAAGATCACTTGTAAGGCGTCCAACAGATAGTAAATTAAATGGTGAACTCGGAACATGAAGAACCGATCGTAGGGAGATGGACTGGTTGAGAGAAAGATCTGCCGAGCCGGAGACGGGAACCAGCGCCCCATTGACCACAGTGATAGACTTCAGATAAGGAGAATCCGAGTACTGGGCAGACCGTCGTGAAGTAATGTGATGAGTGACACCAGAGTCCGTAATCCATCCCAGGACTGGTGGAGAGACAAGCAGTACCTGTGTTGGAGACGGAGGCGATGGAGGCAGATGGTGGGTTGAGCAGGCCCTGGAGATGCTGTAGCTGAAGACGGACGGTCTCAAGATCAGGAGGACTGGCGTCAGTAACAACAGAAGCCGTCGGACGAGGAGGATAACCAATTTTCTTGTAGCAGGTCGCCTTAAGATGACCATCTTTCCCGCATAAGGAACACTTTGGCCGTCCCCGGCTACCACGACCACGGCCCCGAGAGCCCAAACGTCCCCCCCGAGCAGCAGGGGGAGGGGATGGTAGGAGCGGAGGCGACTGCTGAAGAAGAGCCGGGGGAGGAGCAGGAGTATCTGGAGGAGGGGAGACACGGAGAATCATGAAGCATACATCAGAAAAAGATGGTGTGGTGGGAGCAGCCAGGACCTGAGCACGAAGGCTCTGAAGGTAAGATGGAAGACGGGCCATGATGATGGCAATGCAAGCGGCTTCCTTCTGAGCGCGCTGAGCAGCATGATCATTGGTGGGCGGCTGATGCTGGATTCAGGCTTCAGCAAGAGTTTTAGCCCGAGCAACAAACGAGGTCATATCTGAAGCCCCGCCAGTGTCGAGGGCAAAGAGGTCAGTGAGTATGTTGTAGAGATGCTGAAGGCTGTCGCGGCCTGAGTATAAGGAATGCAGCTCATCCCACATAGCCTTGACGGTGTCTTGGTACATAGCCATCTGATAAGGCTCACCATCCAATGAATTCATGATCCAAGTCTGAACGCGGCCATCATTGCGGAGCCAATCATTGGTAAGAGGAGACGGAGGTGCCTGAGTAAGGTGAGGCAGAAGACTCTTGTCCTGAAGAACCCGTCGAACTGAGTGTACCCAAGCAATAAAATTTTTCTTGCCAGAAAGAGAGATGGTAATGATCCTTAGCTCGTCACGGACTTCAGCAGAGCAAACCGGGCGGTCTGTAGGACAGGCCGGGCGGTCTGTAGGACAGGCCGGGCGGTCAATAGGCGGACTGGCCGCCGAGCTAGTAGAGTTACCTGAAGAAGCCATAGAGGCAGACCGCAGAACCAGACCACCTAGGAAGACCGCCACAAAAAAAAGCAGGAGTTCGCACGACAAGGCCGCAACGGGGAGGACTGGAGACCGCGACCAAGAAATGCGGAAAAGGCACTTGTCCGCACGGTCATGCCGGTCACCAGCGATTAGTTAGATCGCGACCAAAATGCGGAAAGAAAAGAATCCGCACGGTCTAGGTAAATATGGCAGCGGTCAGAGCACATGAAGCAGTCCGCAACGTACAGGAGCTGTCCGCAAGAGGAGAGAGAAAGTCCGGCGGACAAGAGCAGTCCACAAGAGAGGAGAGCCCGCGCGACTAGAGCAGAGACCGCCCGGTCAAGATGTGAAAACACCAGCGGCAGGAAATTGCGACCAAAGGCGAAGCGGACTGGGAAAAGAAGTCCGCAGCGGACAAAGACAAGCCGCGTGGACAGAGACAAGCCGCGCGGACAGAAAAGAGCACGAGGAGACCGCGACCAAAATGCGGGAGAGGAACAACCCGCACGGTCTGGCTGATCACAGCAACGGTCTGAGGAGAAGGAAACCGCGAATAGAAAGACTCAAGCGGATAGAGAAGGTAGGTTGCGGAGAGCTGTAACAGGTCGCGGATAGGACAAGGCAGACCGCGGATAGACAACAGCAGAGAGTAGAGCAGCGGACTGAAGACAGGCCGCGACGAGCAGGAGCAGTCCGCCAGTGACCAAGAACCGTCTGCGAGCAGGGAGCCCGCAGCGGGCAGCGGAGAACAAGGGAGAAGGTGGCCCCACGGATCAGGAAGAGAAATGGCTATAAGAAACCGGGGGGGGGGGGGTGGAACCACGGGAGAAAGAGAGGAACTGAAGGCAGCGGAAAAGAAGCGGTCAGAGACGGGCAAGCCGCAGAATGGAAGCGGACATGGACAAACAGGCCGCGGGAGGCAGGCCGCGAGAGGTCAACAGAGGCGGACAGAAAAAAGAGAGGCCGATTTTCCTCTGATACCATGTAGAGAAAGCTCAAAACTTGTATGTATTGATTGAGTATGTAAATACAAGGAGAAAATACAAATATATAGGAGAAAGAGAGAGAATAAATCCTATACAAGATGTGGGACTAAAAGAGAAGAGAACAATAATGGGCCCAAAAGATGGGCCCAATACATGGGTTATTCTAACAGAATTAAACATTTGAATTCAGCAATTAGTATCATTCTGGCTGTACCATAAGCAGATAAAAGCAAATTATCCCCCAAAACACCAGTTTTGACTGAAATCATGTAAGAAACATCATACGGTATTAATAAAGCAAACCTGTGTATTAATCTTCCTGGTATTAATTTCAGATTATAAAGTGTTACGCCCCCGGACGAGGCTCGGTTGTTTGGACAACATTACAAGCGGCGGCGGCACGGATGTGACGTTATTGGGGCTGAACCAATGGGTTCAGCCCCCTCTTCTTAAATATATGGCTCGGGGGGGGGGGGGGGCTGAACCACGCCGGGTTCAGCCCCATTGGGCCGGCCGGCCCCCTTGGCCGGCCGGTCTTGGGTCCGGGGGTATAAATATCCGGACCCCTCTCTTTGGATGGCATGCAAGAATATATTCAGGTTCTTCCTCTTCTCTCAACCCTAACCCTAATCTCTTTCTCTAGCTTCCTCTACATCTTCTCTTAGTTTCTCTCCTAGTTAGGGCATAACAATTGGTATCAAAGCAGTCGATTCTCGCGGCAATGGTGAATACTCGCAATCAAGAGGAATCCTCGCGGATTGAAACCCTAGAGGAGAATGTTGTTGGCCTCACCGATTCCATGGCGGCGTTGGAAGTGCGTCTGGAGACCCGTTTGGAGGAGTTGAAGACCCTACTGAAGGGGAAGGGCCCGGCCAACGAGGATTCGGCCGGATCGGGAGCCGATCCAGCCGGCTCCGTCTCTGCGCGGGCTGCGGAAGGTGTCGGGGGCGTGCGGCCTGCGGGAGGGGCTCCGGCCGGCGCGGCGTGGCACGGAGGGGTCGGCGGCACGGGATCGGCGGGATACGGGGCTCCTGCGGCTTCGGGAGCGGGTTACGGGGGTCCGACGGGGCTGTTTCCGCCCGGATTCACTGCAGCAGGTTTCGGAGGACTAGGATCGGCCCCGGAAGAGTGGCGCCGAGGCGGGGAGGAGCTTTTGGGGCTCCGACGGCCACCCGACATGGTGGGACAGCAAAGGGGGGGGGGCTCCTCCCCGCCTCCACGCGGGTTTGGGCCACCAGGAGGGGTCGGATTTGGCCCAGGGTGGGGCGGCCAGCCGCAGCACCCGCAGCCTCCGCCTTGGGGAGCGGGACAGCCGCACGGGTACGGGGGTTTTGAGCATGGGGAACACGCAAGGAGGGACGGAGGTCCAGGAGCACAACGGTTGATCCCCGGGTTAACGCGTATGTACTTTCCAGAGTTCGAGGGCGGCGACGCCCTGGAATGGATTCACAAGGCCGAATTATTCTTCCAGTACCAGGAGGTGCCTGAAGGCCAGTGGGTGCAGCTAGCGTCCTTCCATCTGAAGGATGATGCCTTCCAATGGACACAGTGGTTCTTGCGGGGACGGGAGTACGTGCCTTGGGGGGAGTTCGTGGAGGGATTTACGGCCCGGTTTGGGCCACTGGAGTATGAGAACTTTGAGGCACTCCTTCAGAAGCTTCGTCAGAAGGGGTCGGTTATGGAGTATCGGACCGAGTTCGAGAAGTTGGCGAATCGGGTTCAGTGGCCAGAGAGGACGCTTTACAGCTGTTTTATATCCGGTCTTAAGGAGCATATTCGGGATGAGGTTCAGGCACTCATGCCCCGTTCCTTGAACCATGCCATTACGTTGGCACGTATTCAGGAGGAGAGGTTCAACAGGCAACGGGCACGTAACACGAGTAGATCAGCTTTGGGCCCGACGATGGCAGCACGACGGGAGCCCCCCACGGGTACCAAGCCAACGGTGACTCGGTTGTCTTGGAGCGAGTTGGCGGCTCGGAAGGAGAAGGGTTTATGCTTTAATTGTGATGAGAAGTTCGTCCCCGGTCACAAGTGCCAGAAGGTCCAGGTTTTCATGTTGCAGCAGGAGGAGCAGCTCGAGGAGGACGTATTACCAGAGGAGGTGGAGTCTGGGGGAGACCTAGACCTGGCGGAGTTGGGCGTTTCCCTACATGCCATGGAGGGATGCAATCCCCCCCGCTTACGATGCGGTTGGTTGGACGGGTTCGGCGTGAGAGGGTGACGATTTTGGTCGACAGTGGGAGCACCCACAACTTTATTCATCCTGATGTAGCAAGGAAGGCGGGGCAACAGATCGACACGGGTGCAGCCTTTCAGGTCATGGTTGCAGACGGCAGCAAGTTACAGTGCCAAGGGATGTTGAAGGCGGTAGAGCTTCGGATGCAGGAATATGTGGGGTGCACGGACGTCTACCTCTTACCGATCCGAGGCTCAGACATGGTTTTGGGAGTGCAGTGGTTACAGCAGCTGAGGCGGGTTACTTTTGATTGGGATCAGATGACGATGGAATTCATGCAAGGCGGACGACAGTTCTGTTTGACGGGGCTCAGATCGTCTCCAGTTAAGGAGATTTCCCTTCGCAGTTTGCAGCAGCTGGAGGAGTCTAGTAGCTTGATGGCAATCCTGCTGGGGGTGCGGTCGGACGAGGAGGGATTAACACAGGTGCCAGATCAGTTGCGGCCGCTTGTAGAGGAGTATGATGACATCTTCCAGGAGCCGAGTACCCTTCCACCGTCACGTTTCCGTGATCATCAGATTGTGTTACAGACTGGGGCGGAACCGCCCAACATCCGCCCGTACAGGTATCCCTACATCCAGAAGGCCGAGATTGAACGCAGTGTGAAGGAAATGCTTGATGCAGGTATCATACGGCCTAGTACCAGTTCTTTTTCCGCACCGATTATTTTGGTTAAGAAGAAAGACGGATCATGGCGATTTTGCGTGGACTACCGGGCCTTGAACAGTGTAACTGTGAAGGACAAGTTTCCGATTCCCGTGATCGAGGAGCTCTTGGATGAGTTGCATGGGGCGACCCTGTTCACCAAGCTGGATCTGCGGTCCGGCTACTATCAGATCCTGATGAAAGAGGAGGATGTGCATAAGACTGCCTTCAGAACTCATGACGGTCACTATGAGTTCTTAGTGATGGCCAATGGATTGACTGGGGGGCCGTCTACCTTTCAGGCCAATATGAATGAGATTTTCCGTTCCTTCCTGCGACGCTTCGTCCTGATTTTTTTCGACGACATCCTGATTTACAGTGCTACTTGGGAGGATCATCTACTTCATGTGGCTCAGGTCTTCTCTACTCTTCGGCAACACCAGTTATATGCTAAGCGGTCTAAGTGTTCTTTCGGACAACCTGAGGTGGAATATTTGGGGCATCTAGTTTCTGTTGAAGGGGTGAAGGCAGACCCACGGAAGATCGAGAATATGCTGTCGTGGCCCCGACCGTTGACCATTCGGGCACTGCGGGGGTTCTTAGGCCTCACTGGGTACTACCGACGCTTTGTACGGGACTACGGGAAGATTGCTAGGCCACTTACACAGCTGCTACAGAAGGATGCTTTTGAGTGGCACGCTGAGGCCGAGACCGCCTTCCAGGCGCTCAAGCGAGCTATGACGACGACTCCAGTGTTGGCACTCCCGGACTTTACCAAACGGTTCGTGGTCGAGACAGATGCTTCTGGCGTGGGTGTGGGGGCGGTTTTGATGCAGGAGGGGCGGCCGATCGCCTTTTACAGTAAGGCTTTGGCTCCCCGGACTCTGGGTCTCTCAGTGTATGAAAAGGAGATGCTGGCGGTGATTCATGCGGTGGCTCTCTGGCGGCCCTACCTACTTGGGCGTCATTTTACGATCCGGACCGATCACCAGAGTTTGAAGCATTTCTTGGAGCAAAGGATCTCTTCCCCCCTGCAACAAAAGTGGGTCACCAAGCTGTTGGGCTATGATTATGCGATCGAATATCGACCGGGGAAGGATAATCGGGTGGCTGACGCCCTCTCTCGCTTACCCGAAGGGGGTTTGGCACACATTTCCGGGCCGCAGTTGGAGTCGATGGATGAAATTCAAGACGCGGTGCAGCGCGACCCCGAGTTACGGGCTATTGTGGAGGACTTGCAGCAAGGTCATGCGACAGCTCCAGGCTACCATTTACAGAATGACCGACTCTTCTATCACGGGCGGGTGGTCATTCCTGCTCATTCTGCTTGGCGCACGGTGATGATGCATGAGTTTCACTCGTCGCCGACAGGCGGCCACGCCGGCGTTCTTCGCACCCTTCAGCGGGCTCGGGCCAACGTGTTTTGGAAGGGCATGCGCCGCGACATTCAGGAGTTCGTACAGACGTGTGCGGTGTGCCAACGACAAAAATATGAGACTACTTCTCCGGCCGGCCTCCTCACTCCCTTGGAAATTCCACATCAGATCTGGGACACAATTTCTATGGACTTCATCGATGGGCTACCTAAGTCGCAGGGGAAAACAGTGATCTTGGTAGTGGTGGACAAGTTGTCCAAGTATGGGCACTTCCTTGCTCTGAGCCATCCCTACACCGCGGAGTCTGTTGCGACCTTATTTGTGCGGGAGGTTGTTCGTTTGCATGGTGTTCCCCGCGCGATCATTTCCGACCGTGATCCGACCTTCGTAGGCCGATTTTGGACAGAGCTATTCCGCTTGCAGGGGACTTCCTTACGTTTCAGCACGGCTCATCATCCCCAGACTGACGGCCAGACCGAGGTCTTAAATCGGGGCGTCGAGACTTACCTTCGCTGTTTTGTCATGGATGAGCCGCGGACCTGGACTAGTTGGCTACATTGGGCGGAGTACTGTTTCAACACTTCTTATCACTCGGCCAGTAAACTCACGCCGTTTGAGGTCGTCTATGGGCGTCCACCTCCTACCTTGAGCAGTTATGAGCCCGGGAGTACGGCCGTGGCAGCAGTTGATCGGGCGCTCCGTGATCGTGATCGGACTCTCACCACCCTACGGGAGAACCTTCGAGCAGCACAGGATCGTATGAAGATTCAGGCCGATCGTCATCGTACCGAGCGGGAGTTTCAGGTGGGGGATGACGTTTTCCTCAAACTTCGTCCTTATCGCCAGTTGTCGGTGGCCCAGCGGACAAATCAAAAACTGGCACCCCGCTACTATGGACCATTTCGGATCACGCGGCGTGTCGGGCCGGTGGCGTATACCTTAGCCTTACCGGCGAGCTCCCGGATTCATCCTACCTTTCATGTCTCCTTGCTGAAGCGGAAGTTGGGGCCTGCTGTTCCGGTCTTCCCCGTGTTACCCGAGGCTACTAGTGGTGGCGAGCTTCGCCCGCTTCCGGAGGATGTTCTGTTGGTTAAGTGGAAACGCCGTGGCACGGCGTACTGTCCCGAGCTATTGGTTAAGTGGAAGGATCTCTCGGCAGAGCACAATACTTGGGTCGATTTACTGGAGTTCCAGGAGCTTTACCCGGACTATCACCTTGGGGACAAGTTGACTTTTGATGGGGCAGGGAATGTTACGCCCCCGGACGAGGCTCGGTTGTTTGGACAACATTACAAGCGGCGGCGGCACGGATGTGGCGTTATTGGGGCTGAACCAATGGGTTCAACCCCCTCTTCTTAAATATATGGCTCGGGGGGGGGGGGGGGCTGAACCACGCCGGGTTCAGCCCCATTGGGCCGGCCGGCCCCCTTGGCCGGCCGGTCTTGGGTCCGGGGGTATAAATATCCGGACCCCTCTCTTTGGATGGCATGCAAGAATATATTCAGGTTCTTCCTCTTCTCTCAACCCTAACCCTAATCTCTTTCTCTAGCTTCCTCTACATCTTCTCTTAGTTTCTCTCCTAGTTAGGGCATAACATAAAGCATTCCATATCTTCCTGGTCTCTTGAAAAATAATGTTTAGCTGGACACTCCACACTACAAAATCTCTGTGAGAAATACCATCAAACACCTTACGGGCGAAAGATACAATGTACTGCTTGAGATTAGAAGAAGAAAAGAAAAAAAGAGAAATAGAAAATATTGAAGTTTACAAAGAAATCCCAAATCAGATGAAATAATAAAATAAGAAACATGCAGGTGGTGAGAAATCTTAATAAAATTTCAGGAAATTTGCCTGCATTGTCCATTCATGATGGTTATGCATGGAGCAATGTCGGATTTGTAAGCAATGCAAATCTTAAAATTACAGGAGGTAGGGGGAAGAACACCCGGAGTAATTTCATGGCCTGCCTCATCGGCCCCAATTGGTTGAAGAATGCAGAATTTGTTTCGTATGTAGGGCTTACTTGTGCGATGATGGGGATGGAAGGTTGGAGGTAAGAGCAGTGTTTGGTCGTCAAACTGGAGTCATACGCAGGGAACCTATTGCGTTGGTCAGGATGGAAGGTTGGAGGGAAGAACAGCGTGGAGGTGTCGTCGGTATGCCAAAAGTTTGTGGAGGAGAGGAGGATGAACGCCGCTCGCTGAGATCGCCTTTGGCCTAGAGTCAGAGTGAGCAAAATGTGCCTTTCATTGGGAGCTCTACCGCAAAATTAATTGAGTAGCTTCATCGGAGGGCCAATGATTAAAGCAAGGAATAAATCGATAAAATTAATGGTTTAGATTCGTTTGTCGACCGGGTTACACCGTAACTGGATTTCTGGATTTCTTTATAGATATATTATATATATATATGTATATGTATATGCATATATATACAGACAAATACATGTATTTTATATGATTATGATCCCTTCATCCCTTCAATTTTGTCTATGTTAACAATTCGACTCTTGATAGTCTGAGGACTTAAAATGTTATCATACTTGAATTTACATCATCAATTTGCTTGGGTTCATATGCATATGTATATAAACTACATTTGAGAATGCTTGATGTTTGTCGAGTTTGACTATGCTACATTTGAGAGAATTAATATTGACTGAGTTCATTTGCGATACATTTGAATCAATTATAAATATTTACCTACATTTTTGATTTTTGAGGGCAACTGTGGTTGAGTTTTATTTGAAGTAACTAATGTATTGTTATAAAGCTCAATACAATTTGACACATTTTTTGATTAAGTTAGTAAATTTTTGTCAGTCTTTTACTATTGTAATGTGAAATATAGTAAATATAATTACATCGAAGTTGAAATGATGAGTAATGAGTTGAGTTCAACTATAATTTAATCATGTAAATGTTTATGTATATACATTCTTCATAACTCATAGGCATCAAATTTTTTGATACTAAGATTCATATTTTAATTTGCAAATTTATATTACAATCGACCCATTTACAAAGTAAAAACATTGCAAACACACTCTTGCAGAAAGTAAAAGCCTTACAAACACGTTCATTTCAATTTTTGAATTATTAAAAAGGGTAAAATTGGAATATCAAAAAACATTTAGCTGATTTTACTGCTTTCCATCCATAATTCTATCGGTAGAGAGAGTTTGTGAAGAAACCAAACTTATAAGGAAGGTCTGTTTAATTATGCAAACTCTCAGGACAGATCCTTAGACACACACACACACACACACACACACACACTCTTGCAGAAAGTAAAAGCCTTACAAACACGTTCATTTCAATTTTTGAATTATTAAAAAGGGTAAAATTGGAATATCAAAAAACAGTTAGCTGATTTTACTGCTTTCCATCCATAATTCTATGGGTAGAGAGAGTTTGTGAAGAAACCAAACTTATAAGGAAGGTCTGTTTAATTATGCAAACTCTCAGGACAGATCCTTAGACACACACACACACACACACACACACACACACACACACACACACACACACGAGTAATTATGAAATACTTCCCTCCAACTTTGCATGATTACATGGATCTCCCCTCTATCTTTCAAATTTACTGAGACCTCTCATCTAAGGTCTTATTGTTAACATATATGTACCAAAAAACAAAAACCCTGCAAGACCCCTTCAAGTTTTTTTCCCCCAAATGCATGTGAGCTCAATAAATGATAATTCTCATACATTATTAATGTAAATACAAGTACATATATAAATACGCAATATGGCCCTAAAACATTTTGGCCATTGTAGGAAAATGTTGAACCGATATGTAATGTAGTTGGTACATGTTGGAGGACTGCATACTTTTCACTTCCCCCGATGAAGTGACAATCTATTTCAATTTTTAGTCTTTTTATGAAACATTGGATTTTCAGCTATTGAAATTGTAGCCTTGTTGTAGCACTTTGTGTCATCTTAATTCTGAGTTTTGTAAAAAGAGAGGTGTGTCAGTCCGCTTAGGGATGGTTTTTGCCATGATTTTATATTCGGCTTCGATAAAGGAGCGAGCGATCGACAATCTATTGTTTCTTATTGCGTTATGTAACGAGATTTTCTTAGGGGTGCAAATTGAGTTGAACCAGCCCGTGACGTTTATGAACAGGTTTGAAAAACATAAAAGCTCGTGAGCAGCTCGAGCTCCACATATAGGTCTCAAGCTTAAGCCAATATATACGAGCTCATCGAGCTTGACTTGTCTGCACCCCTAATTTTCCCAAGCTCGAGCTGAACTATATGCCTATATTTGATAGAGGTGGATCAAAAGGTGATTCCAGTTAGATAACTTGACTTTCAAATCCATAAGTGTATCAACAGGATTGCATCTGAGATGACCTATTTTTGCTAGAAGATCAAGGATGTACTTCCTCTAAGATAATTCTAATTGTTTGAAGTTTTTTAGTATCTCAATATCTAAGAAATAATGAAGATGTCCTAGGTCCTTTGTATGAAAGTGTGAATCAAGATATTTTTTGACATTGTAGATATCCGTTGTATCATCCTCTGTGATTATAATGTCATCTACATAAACTAGTAAGATGAAAATACCTTGAGTTTTGAGTGAAGAAAGATGTGTCAGAGACACTTCTGATAAAGCCAATTTGTTGTAGTACTATACTTAATTTGCCAAACCATGACGCGTAGTGAATGCTTTAGGTTGCTGAGTGACTTCTTCATCAGATATACCAAAGACTCCCCGATCGCTCAAAGTCGGGAGGTTGTTGCATATAAATGACTTCAAAGAGATCTCCTTATAGGAAAATGTTTTTCACATCCAATTGATGAAGTGATTATTTTTGAGAAACTACTACACAAGAGAAGGCACACAATAGATAATTTTGCTACATGTGAGAAGGCATCAGTATAATCAGTTCCAGATTTATGGGTAAATCCTTTGGCTATAAGACAAGCTGATACTCATACGACCTCCTAGTCACACGCCATGTCTCCCTTTGCTTATGTAGCTGTAAGTGGCATTATCGTAATTTGTGTGTGCCACTCCCCTAGATAAGGGAGTCATAATATATTTTATTTTGGGCATCTGAGAATTTGTGATTGTAGGCTCTCTAGGTGAGAGAGGTTCTTAGGGGAAACCAGCTCTCAAGAGTTTGGGTCGAGCTTGGCTCGACAATTGAATCTCTATTTTGGTGTTAATCTTACTATTTTCTGTACTTGATAGTTGCAACAATTAATTGGTCCGACATGTCGCTAATTTAGGGTTTCAGTCAAAACCCTAATTGGACTTGCATCCTGATTCTAGTCGTCTGCGTTTCTTGCCCGCCGATTTCGTCGTCTACTTCTCGCTCGATCCGCTCATATGTTACATTCCCGAGCTCGTCTTCTATTCTCGCTCGACGCAATTCAACGATAGACCGCTCCATCTCTCCTCGTCGGCACGCGTGTGACGACGAACGCTCGATGACATCGTCTACCGCTGCTGCGCTCATTCGATCGATGCCTCTGTCGTCTGCCGCTGTCGCGCGTTTGATTTCGATCGACGCTGTTTGCCATTGTTCGGCCTTCCGCGTGTCCGCTGGCATTCCGTCGACCTCCAGCGCTTTCGATGCATTCCACGACCTTCCAACGCCTTATTCCATTTCCTCTCGACATCCGGTACAACTCCGTCTCAGTATCCAGCTGTTTTCCGCTCCGAGGTTGCTATTCCCGCAATCCACTCAACGTCTTCCTTAGCCGTCTCATTGCCCAACAACCGCACGTTCCTTACCTTCCTCTGTCCCCGTCATTCCATGCCCTGAACACGTTTAATGGCCCCTCACACCGACGAGGACACGTTCGCCTATGTCTCCACAGACACCCATCACTTGGATCAACTCGAAGCATGACCTGAGTGAGGATCTCACTCTCTTCTTTTGAGAGCTCGCGACTATGGTAAACCACCACCACAACCCCCTCTTCCCTTCATGGACTACATGGGATTTCTCCACCCGACTACAAACATCCACTCGACCCATCTTCGTCAGATCGAGATCCCTGTGTTTGTTGACACCGATCCCCCTCGACTGGATCACCCTCGCAGAACGGTTCTTCAACCTTCAATCCACTCCCGCCAACCAGATGGTTCCTTTGACTACTATTTATATGGCGGGATTGGCTGACAGACGCCCAATGCCTACGAGCATCTCAGCTCCGTGCACCACTTCGACACCGTGTCCACCTGCATTGACGCGTTCATCGAGGTCGCCACGCACGTACTAGGCATATCCCCCGACCATTAACTAATACCTAGGGTACTTCCTTTGGGGCTACAACCCCACCTTCGATGTTCCTCCGGGTCCACAATCCGACACCTCTTTCCTGCACCATGAAGCAAGCTCGTTGCCTTGACGAGGAAATTTACATAGCCTAGACGTCCTCCTCGTCCTGCCCACCCCACTAGCCATTGCCGCCAAAATCTCTGCTCCCTCTTTCCTGCTTGGATCACCTGCCCCGCCTGGGCCCAAGTTGCTAGGCCCACCTCCGCTGCCGCAAGTTCTATTAGCCCCACCTCCGCCAGTTTTGCCAGCCCCACCTCCATCGCGCCTCGACGACTCCACCGCTTATCTCATGAGCAACCCCTCGAGCTTCTCCGTAAGGGTCTTTGCTTTCACTGCCAGCAGCCGTACTTGCCAACCCATGTTTTCACTTTCAAAGACTTGTGCGTGCTGGTTGGATCTGAAGACGACGGTCCTGACTTCAGAGACTTGGATCCTCTGAAGATCATGGATGACCCCTACAGACCTCGACCTTGAAGACAATGTTGTTTTTTGGAGGGGAGTGTTGATACAGATTCGAGCTCATGGTCACACATTGCGTCTCCCTCTGCTTATGTAGCCCTAAGGGGCGTTATCGTAATTTGTGTCTTACTCACCTATATAAGGGAGTGGTAGTGTCTTCTATTTTGATCATCTTGAGAACTTGTAAGTGTAGGGTCTCCTAGGTGAGAGAGGCTTTTAGGGGGAACCAATCCTCAAGAGTTTAGGTCGTGCTTGTCTCGACAACTGTGTCTCTATTTTGACATTTAATCTTACAATTTTTCGTACTCGATAGTTTCAACTATCACGAGCCTTGAGCAGTTCTACTGCACCATCAAAAATTTGCTTAATTGTGGACACCCAATTAAAAACCCTGAAATGTAAGACAACCAAAGTCCACGTTTTATTTGAGGTACGTGATGTTAGTTTGTATAACATGGCAACACACCATCCAGGGTGAGCAAGAACATCCATACTCGAGGGTGGAGTGAGGAGACAGTCAAAGATGTAACAAGTTTCATTGAAAAGGTGTAAGTCAATGATAAAATTGAAATTCAGAAATTGAGTGAGATGTTCAAGGACATTTACCTTTCCTAAGACAATAAGTAGAGCTACATATGGAGCCCCGATTGGTAGTGTGGGTTGTGATCAGTAAAATTTGGGGATTGTTCAGTAAGGTTGGAGTTATTCTTCTGATGATGAACGTAATGACAATATGAAGGATAAGGGACTTGTGGAGAACCATGAGTAGGAGGTTGCATTGTTTCAGAGTATATTTCCAGTAGGATATTGAGAGGCATCGTCAGAATAGTGGTGGGATTTTTCTTCAAGGATGGTCACAAAACAAATGTGCGTGAGGGGGTGGGATCATACTTACAATATTTTTGAGATCAAGAGTAGTACAGAGATACCATCCGTTGAGCCCTATGATCAAGTTTATCATGAGTCGGTGTTAGGACTTGAGAGTAACAAACACCAAAAAACTTTTGGAGGGAGAGGGAAATGATAAACATTTAAATATAGAATGGAGAACAGAGTTTGGTTGCGGGGGATGCGTGAATGCATGCGACTGATTTAAAATACACGTTTAAAATAACGAAATTTGCTAAGTGTTAAGAACATTAATATTGGAGAATTTTGGAGCAGGCAACCTCCAAGAGATATCTGTTTTTGTGCTCGGCCCCCCTTTTTGTTGAGGTGTATATGAGCATGTAGTTTAATGAAGAATATCATGTCCGTGAAAGAACTCTTGAAGATGTTTGCTAAGGTTTTTTTGCATTATTAGAACGAAAGACTTTTACCAATGTGTTGAACTGAGTAAGAATTTCTGCATAAAATATTTGAGGACGGATAATAACTCATTGTGAGAGCGTAATAAGTATAATAATTCATGCGAGAGTGATCATCAATAAATATAATGAAATAATTATATCCATTCACACTCTAATTTTAAAAGGTTCTCAAATATCACTATGAACTATATCAAGCATGCACTTTCAACATTCAGACTTGCTAAGTGAAAAGGCAAATCAATGATATTTGCCTAGGATACATGACTCACAATTGAAATCAGGAAAAAAAGTAATATAAGACGTAAAGAGGATAAAGGTTAATGGTTGGGTTGCTCATAGATGTACTTGACACATGATCAACATACTAATGCCCCTCACCAATCTGTTGCTTTGTCAGCAAATCTTGTATCGCGAAATGTGAGGAGAAAAATGTTACAGAACAATTGAGGTCACGAGTCAGTTGACATATTTGTAAGAGATTATGATTAATATCACAGACAATTAAAAAATTATACAAATGTAATATTTGAGATATATCTGTGGACCCCAAAGCATAGATTGTAGAACCATCAACAACAACCAACAAAGGTAAACTAATTGTGGTGAAGGTCAGTGAGGCTGTCTTTTGACATATGATTGGATCATTGGAAGCACCAACCAAATTAAGATAAAAAGGATATACCTTAGGGAAGTGAAATGTTTGTGGGTGCTACCCTATAAGAGGAGGAGACGTAACTGAGTCAGTTCAACAACAAATATGTTGTTATATCCATCCAGGGAGTTGCTGAGAGGAGTGTTTTATTTACAAAAGATTGATGTGTTGTAGGTACATCTTCAGGCCATTCATATTTCTCCAAACATTTATCTTCAAAGTGATTGGTGCCACCATACCAGCCACTATATACACTACATCCAAATCAGCCCTGAAGGGGTTGGGAGGTTTCTCGACTTTGAGTTGATCCCTAACGACTATAAGTATTGTTGGTACCAGAAAAATCAATGCGTACTCGACCTTGTGGAGTAAGAGTAATCATAGTAGATGACAATGTAAGATGATAAATTGTAGATAAAGTGGTCGTTAGTGGGGTTGAACTTTGCTATGAGGGGATAAGGGTACAAGCAACATCATAAGAGTTGAGAGTAAGTGCACGAGAAGTAAAATACTAACGAGAGATTCTCACCAGAATTGAGATACCACAGGATTTGAGGAGATTGGCTAGAGGACATTTCATTGATCAAGGAGGCCGCTAAAGAGAGCGCCAAAATTATGTATATCTTTGGTAGGAGATGTTGAAGTTAGTTACTAAATTGTCATAATGTTTCTGTTACGTATCTTTAGATGAGTACAAATGATCGAAGATGAGACCACACTTCCTTAGCAATTTGGAGGGACATGACGGATGTGCAACAACTGGTGTCCATAGAGTTCGATAGCCACATTATAATTTTTTTGTAATTTTTGAACCATGTCTTGTATGACCCATGCTTAGTATGCGGAGGCATGATCATCATGACCATTACTAATGAAAACATTATCAATGGCATTACCACAATAAGTAGTTGGTTGCCCTGGTGCGAGAAATGTTGGTGAGGCAAATTCGTGTTGAACAGGAGTCGACAAAGACGTCGACCATGAAAAACTGTCAGTTTTTTTTCAGTGTCTAAGGAAATGGTAGTAGCTGGCAAGGAGGTGTCACTATGAGAATTGAGGAGACCAGGGATCATAATATGGGGAAGAATTGATATCTCTGCGAGAACTACGACTATAGGTTGGAGATGCAGCTAGAGGTATGCGTTGAGAGAAACGATGAAAGATTTGGGTGAGATTTTCAATGTTGAAGTAGATCGCGCAAAACGTCGTGCGGTTGCGGGCGAGGAATCAATCGCGCGAGACTTCACAACGATACTTCACAGTGAGACATCCATATTGCAGTTGAGAATTACATTGGGTGAGGATCTCAGTAAGAGCTCCGTTGAAGTTAAGTAGAGACGTATCGATCAGATGTGTATTGTGGCAATGGGAAGTGGCCTTGGACAAAATTGAGAGTAGTTCACGGGCAAGAGAGATCAAAAATTCTGTGAGAGAGAGAGCAACAAAAAAAATTTCATCATACTCTTATACCATGAAGAAATGATAATTTTCATATATTATTAATGTAAATACATGTATAAATACACAACATTTTCCTAAAATATTCTAGGTAGTGTGACCCTTCTTCGGACCCTCACCGCACAGGGGTACTTTGTGCATTGGGCTGCCATTTTTTTAAAATTCTAGGTAGTGTAAGACTAAGCATGCGTTTGGAGTGGAGGATCTCACATGGTCGTGTGGACCATACCTCCCGGTCGCGGACCATAATGCCTGGTCGCGGCCCGACCCGTTTGTCGGGGCCGCAGGGATCCCCCCGCCTGTGAATTCCGCAAAAATCGTTTGTGCGAAGGACACCGTGATCGCGGAGGCCTCTGCGCCGATTGGCTCCGCGAAAAATCCGCGGAGCCAAACTTGACCTAATATATATACAAGAATAATATTCAACGTGCAATTATGGACTTTCGTCAGTGGGCTTCAATATTAGCAATTTAAACTTAAACGACAGGTTTGAAGATTTTGAAAGATAGAGGGGATGTTATGTGCTTACTCGGAGAGGTGGTCGGAGGCGGAGATGATGGTGGTGGAGGATACAACAGAGCCCTAACCGCGACTGTCTAAGCGGAGTTGCTCGTTAGAGGAGAGAGCCACCAAGATCTCACATTCAAGGGGACATGAACTAGAACTCTTTCATTGCTTGATCCTTTTTCATACATGACAAGGTGTATAATATAAGACCCCTGTGCATAATTGCAAATACAACAAGGGGCATTAATAAAATACGCAACTCATACGACTTGATTCATATGATTAACTATATTAAAGATTTGACCCCTAATAAAGACTCGAGACAACATAATAGTTATATAATATGATAAATGACGGAGGAGACGAAAAGCAATCTGTAACATCTCATCCGTCCCCAAAAACCGAGCTTACCTTCAAGCTCAAACTTCGCGTGGATGGCTGAGTCATCTGGAATCTTGATCTCCCTCCAGAAGAGCGTCTGGTAGTGCATCACGACGGTGATGGCTTCGGCGAGGAGCGGCGTCGTCGTCGGAGCAACGAGCAACGAAAGGGATGTGTCCGGTGGGGCATGTGGTGCGGTGGGGATCAACAACTGCATGGCGATCAGAGGGGCCAGGGACGGTGACAATACTGAATCTGGCGGAGTGGCGGTGCGCATCAACGACAAAGCTGTTGGAGAAACGACGATTGGCTGCAGGTACAGAACCGTCGGGGTTGGCAGAGCAAGTGCTGGCAAAAGATGCGGCGAGTTGGCTGTGGATGGCAAATCAACAACTGACCTCAGCGGCCGAGTGGCGATTGCATGGACTTGCAGCGGCGGTCGAAGAGGCAGCGACATGGGCAATGACAGAAACACGACTGTTGGATTCTTAATTTGGTGAAGGAGTGCGTCCGCATTCTGAAGGCGTGTGTCCATGGAGGCCGTGAAATCTTGTAGCATTGATCTGATGACGGACACATCCTCAATTGTCAGCTTGATGTTCTCCATAATAACACTTGATGAAATTAATTAAACATGTAAATCCACTAGCACTCAATCAGTCAAGATAGAGAACGTCCAAGTAAAGAAGGGTGGGGCCCGATGGAGCAGATGGGTTGCACAGGACTTTGCAGGGCTCGATACTACTGGAGCAGAGTCGCAGAAAGTGCTGCACAGGGCTCGAGAGAGGCATGGCTCAAAAAACTAGGAGCAGACAAGGCGTTGGATGGGCAACTGCGCATGTGGCGCGATGGCTATCGTGTAGCCCGATTGGACTGGGAGGCATCGATGTAGAAAGCGGGGCCACCTTGCTGTTCCTTCGACTGCGCAGGACGGAAGCGTCGCAGAGACGCAAAGGATCACATCTGGATGTGTTGTCGACTTCGTGTGGGGAAAGCCTTGGATGTGTCGATGGAGCAGGCACTGAGAAAGAAGTCAGGAGGTGCCGGGAAGGCAACGGTGGATGTTGGAATGAATAGGACGTCGGCTCGTGGTTGAGGAGTTGGCGTTGTTGTTGGAACAACGGGTTGTAGGAGCGATGCTTGGCTGAATGTGGAAGGTGTTGCGTGCGTTGGTTGGAAACAGTGGAGGAAAGAAGAAACAACTGTGCTGGGTTGGAGGGGTCGATTAGGAATAGATGGGTGATGAATGGATCTGATACCAAAATTGTTATGTGCTTATTCAGAGCGGTGGTCGGGATAGTGGTCGGAGGCGGAGATGATGATGGTGAAGGATACAACGGAGCTCTAACCGCGGCTGCTTAAGCAGGGTTGCTCGTTCGTGGAGAGAGCCACCAAGATCTCACATTCAAGGGGACAAGGACTAGAACTCTTTCATTGCTTGATCCTTATTCATACATGACAAGGGGTATATATAGGACCCCGGTGCATAATTGTAAATACAACATGGGGCATTAATAAAATACGCAACTCGTGCGACTTGGCTCATATGACTAACTATATTAAAGACTTGACCCCTAATGAAGACTCGAGACAACATAATAGTAATATAATATGATAAATGATGGAGGAGCCGAAATTGATCCGTAACAGGGGATTGGGGAGGTCCCCGTAATTATGCGAAGTGAGAGGGGAGGTCAAGCAAATGACCCCATATATATATATATATATGCATTACAAAATCGTCAAATGTTATGATGATAACTTTATTGTTTCTCTGACTGCATGTCTATAGAAAGTGACTAGTATCCATTTGAAAACTGCCTTTTAGTGGTAAGCATGTTTTTTTCTGCAGTTCAGCTGGCTTTGATATTTTCTCATACTAAGATGTACCCAGATGAGCCACCACTTTTGAATGTGAAGAGGTCAGTCCTAAATCTGGAAGCTGAGTTTATTTATTTTTATTTTGTTTCTTTATGTATAATTGATTTTAGAATTGAATAACTTGTTGTGGATTTATACGGAATTGTACTGTTTTATGAGTTAATAGTTGGAGTTTTGATTTTTTGGCTGAAACTCTCTTGTCTTTGCAGCATACGAGGAATAAAACCTAATGATCTTACTTTATTACAGGAAAAACTTGGAGGAGAGGTAGAATCAGAACCTCGTTTTTTTGTTTGTTTGTTTAATTTTGAATTTCTAATTTCTCAAGTACCACTGCATAGTTTGGATATGTATATTGAATTAACAATTAAGTTAAGCTTTCTAATTACTAATGAGAGGAAGCTTCTATTTTCATTTATTTTCTTATTATATGGATTGTATTATATGTTGTTGAAAGCATGCCTAAGGCTCAGAGGTTTACTCAGAGGTTTACTTCTTCGTACGTCTTTTTGCGCCTTTGGAGTATCAAAGACGCATCTAGGTGAAATTTTTGTTGTATTTTTTTTCAAAATAAATAAAAAAATAATGTAAGAACTCAATATTTTTTCATGGTTTAGTGTTTATTAAATATATTCGAGCGTTGAGACTTAGACATGATGCAAGTGATCATATTGATTCTATTTTTTAAGAGATATTAATGATAGTAATGAATGATTAATGAGTAGAATAGTTGAAAAATCTGATTAAGAAGATGCACTGATGTTTGATGTTGATTATTTAAAATGGATGTGGTTGCGTCTTGCCATCATTAGGCGCACACCTGCCCCTTGAACCTTGCGCCTATGCTCCAAGTCCCCTTCGCGCCTATGCTACAAGTCCCCTTCGCGCCTATGCTACAAGACCCCTTCGCGTCTAGGCTACAAGACCCCTTCGCGTCTAGGCTCCAAGACCCCTTTGCGCCTTGGCTCCAAGACCCCTTTGCGCCTAGGCTCCAAGACCTCTTTGCGCCTAGGCTCCAAGACCCCTTTGTGCCTTGGTATGCCTTGAGCCTTTAATAACTAATAAAAAAGTCTAGTGTTGGGCAAGTTTACCATTGAACTTCCTAGCAAAAGCTAGCGGCTGAACCACTAGAGGTTCTGGACGGAGGAATGAAATTCATGTCATTGTTCAACCATTCAGATAGTGCATCTGATTGAACTGATTACAGATGGTTTCATGAGTAAAGGGTTTTATAATTTTTAATAGAATATGATTGTTTATCTTGCAGTATTTTTATAACTTTTTGTTAATCTCCTAAACTATTTGGATTGATATGAACTTCATTAAAAATTTCAATTTCCATTTCCGGAAAATTTGTAGTGGGCACCTATAGTTTACATTTTTTCCCTCCAAGTTATAATCAGAAAAAAAAATTTAAGAGTCCACATATTTATTTTTGTAATATCAACTCATTCAGATATACTCCCATGCCCTACTCTCTTTGTCTTCTTCTTCTTCTTCTTCTTCTCCTCAGGCTTCTGAAAATCTTGGTATGTCGATGATCTATACACTTGCAAATTCAGCTAAAGATTGGTTACATGAAAAGTATGGGCAAATTGCTTCAGATGAGGTTGATGACGAGCCCGCTTTAACTAAAGATGATGTATGTATGCTTGTCTAGTGAATGACCTTCTAGTTATAACTCATTGATATGCCTTTCTAGTTTTGACTCCTTATTTGTGGTTTCTATGAGGATGTATTTGAGTCTTAAAACTAGTTGATTGCTTTTGCAAATTGCTAGTGAATATTTTTTCTTGTATCCTTAGGTAGGATTGCTAGTGTTTGCCTTTTATTGTTGCTTTTTATAATTGCACAGTGTGCGATGACGACAGTACTCAACCGTCACTTGCACGACAATCAAGTACTATTGTTGTCCCACAATGCACCCAAGGGGAATTCTGCATGGCCACCAAAATCTATAAATATCATATACAATTTTATTTTATTATGCTAGCCATATGTATAAAAAAAGACGTGTTCTGTTAAATCAAAAAGATTAAAATTGGAGGGCTCAGATTCATTTTATGATCCTATTTTAGGATCATTACCACTTTAATTTTTTTAATATATTATATATAAATAATAAAGTCACTTCTTAGTGCTATTATCTGGTTTAGAATCATTCATAATGTTGTATTTTTTTCGATTGGGTTCAGATAATTATTCCACATGGGGAACCTGTTACTGTTGAAACTTTTTTTGCTTGGAGAGAGAGATTTGAAGCAGAACTAGCACTGCAGCGAGCCAAGTAAGAATATATATTTTTTTCAATGAGTCTAAATATTGAGCTTTCTATGGTCCAAAGCTTTATGCCGCACAAGATATTTAAGTTTAGTTTAACTTCAGGAGTTTTGTACATAATTTTTTTTTGCAAATATAATTTTAGTTTCTATCAAGTGGTTGGTAAGATTTTATTTTTAAAATGAACTGCCGTGATTGCTCCGTGACTAACATTGTTTTTCCTGAATTACTTGTACTGGATTTAATATTTGTTCCTCAAGATGTGACATTTTTCTTGAGTATATTTTACATGAACAACACATTTATTTCACTTTTGGAGTATCTCATAAATTTATGATCATCATCATTAATGTTGAAACCAGAAACCTGGTCTCTGTGGAGTTCGGGGTCCCTTGAAAAGGGGTGACCTCACACCTACTACACTCGAGAGAACGTCACGGACCAAAGGATCAAGAAGCTAGGAATAGACCCTCGGCTCTAGCGCGGAGGTCCCACCTCACACCCGGAAGGCTACCTGAGCACTTCCCCTCCCTAGCCAATGCTCGAGCTAGGGTGCCTTGGAGGAGCTCTCTCAACTCTACCAAGAAGTAGCCAAGGGAGGAGCCAGCAAGAAGAAGAAGATCCAGATCCCCTCCAAGGCACCCAAGGGGGTCTATTTATAGTTTTCCAAAACCCCTTGGACCAAAATGACCAAAAAACCCTCACGCCCAAAAAGCCTTGGGCCAATAGAAAACAGCCACGCCGGGGGGGTAAAGGGGAATTTTCCCCGAGGGCAAGAAGGTAAAACTGCAAGTAGAGGCCCTGGCCCCCGGCCGGTCTCGCCCCACTAGGCCGCCGAGCAAGAAGAGGCGGGGGCGAGACCCTGGCCCCAGGCCGGTCTCGCCCCGCTAAGTCGCCGAGCCAGAAGAGGCGGGGGCGAGACCCTGGCCCCAGGCCGGTCTCGCCCCGCTAAGTCGCCGAGCAAGAAGAGGCGGGGGCGAGACCCTGGCCCCAGGCCGGTCTCGCCCCGCTAAGTCGCCGAGCCAGAAGAGGCGGGGGCGAGACCCTGGCCCCAGGCCGGTCTCGCCCCGCTAAGTCGCCGAGCCAGAAGAGGCGGGGGCGAGACCCTGGCCCCAGGCCGGTCTCGCCCCGCTAAGTCGCCGAGCCAGAAGAGGCGGGGGCGAGACCCTGGCCCCCGGCCGGTCTCGCCCCGCTAGGCCGCCGAGCAAGAAGAGGCGGGGGCGAGACCCTGGCCCCCGGCCGGTCTCGCCCCGCTAGGCCGCCGAGCAAGAAGAGGCGGGGGCGAGACCCTGGCCCCAGGCCGGTCTCGCCCCGCTAAGTCGCCAAGCCAGAAGAGGCGGGGGCGAGACCCTGGCCCCCGGCCGGTCTCGCCCCGCTAGGCCGCCGAGCAAGAAGAGGCGGGGGCGAGATCCTGGCCCCCGGCCGGTCTCGCCCCGCTAGGCCGCCGAGCAAGAAGAGGCGGGGGCGAGACCCTGGCCCCCGGCCGGTCTCGCCCCGCTAGGCCGCCGAGCAAGAAGAGGCGGGGGCGAGATCCTGGCCCCCGGCCGGTCTCGCCCCGCTAGGCCGCCAAGAGTTCGAAATACTGGCGGCCTGCGACCTGGCGGCCTGAGGCGGCTTGCGGCCTGGCGGCCTGCGACCTGGCGGCCTGGGCGGCTTGCGGCCTGGCGGCCTGGGGCGGCTTGCGGCGGCTTGCCAAGAGCGCCTTGGGGGGAGAAATATTTTCTCCCCCTACTAGTATATCTTTCAAGTTCACCAAAAATTGGCCCCTAGGAGTGCAAAACTCCCAAAAAGCTTAAAAACTTGCTTACCTAGTTTTGGGCCCACTCTTCGCGAATACGGGGTTGTACACAATCCCCGCTCTTTTCGAGGTTGGCACAAGCTCGGAAAGAAACATCCAACCCAACGTATTCGCGGAGTGTAACTTCCCTTCGGGGTCAACCTGCCATGCCAGCTATGGGAGCCTGGGTGGCGAGACCTCCTCTGGGTGAAAACACTTAGCCTCCACGAGAGATCAACTTGCCCTGCCAGCTAGTGGGAGCCTGGCGGCGGAATCGTCATCGGAGCTAAGGACTTGGGCTACCACGAGAGATCAACCTGCCCTGCCAGCTAGTGAGAGCCTGGCAGCGGAATCCATCTCGGAGCTAAGGGGCTTAGCCTCCACGAGAGATCAACCTGCCCTGCCAGCTAGTGAGAGCCTGACAGCGGAATCCATCTCGGAGCTAAGGGGCTTAGCCTCCACGAGAGATCAACCTGCCCTGCCAGCTAGTGAGAGCCTGGCAGCGGAATCCATCTTGGAGCTAAGGGGCTTAGCCTCCACGAGAGATCAACCTGCCCTGCCAGCTAGTGAGAGCCTGACAGCGGAATCCATCTCGGAGCTAAGGGACTTAGCCTCCACGAGAGATCAACCTGCCCTGCCAGCTAGTGAGAGCCTGGCAGCGGAATCCATCTCGGAGCTAATGGACTTAGCCTCCACGAGAGATCAACCTGCCCTGCCAGCTAGTGAGAGCCTGACAGCGGAATCCATCTCGGAGCTAAGGGGCTTAGCCTCCACGAGAGATCAACCTGCCCTGCCAGCTAATGGGAGCCTGGCAGCGGAATCCATCTCGGAGCTAAGGGACTTAGCCTCCACGAGAGATCAACCTGCCCTGCCAGCTAGTGAGAGCCTGACAGCGGAATCCATCTCGGAGCTAATGGACTTGGGCTACCACGAGAGATCAACCTGCCCTGCCAGCTAGTGAGAGCCTGGCAGCGGAATCCATCTCGGAGCTAAGGGGCTTAGCCTCCACGAGAGATCAACCTGCCCTGCCAGCTAGTGAGAGCCTGGCAGCGGAATCCATCTCGGAGCTAAGGGGCTTAGCCTCCACGAGAGATCAACCTGCCCTGCCAGCTAATGGGAGCCTGGCAGCGGAATCCATCTCGGAGCTAAGGGACTTATCCTCCACGAGAGATCAACCTGCCCTGCCAGCTAGTGAGAGCCTGGCAGCGGAATCCATCTCGGAGCTAAGGGACTTAGCCTCCACGAGAGATCAACCTGCCCTGCCAGCTAGTAAGAGCCTGGCAGCGGAATCCATCTCGGAGCTAATGGACTTGGGCTACCACGAGAGATCAACCTGCCCTGCCAGCTAGTGAGAGCCTGGCAGCGGAATCCATCTCGGAGCTAAGGGGCTTAGCCTCCACGAGAGATCAACCTGCCCTGCCAGCTAGTGAGAGCCTGGCAGCGGAATCCATCTCGGAGCTAAGGGGCTTAGCCTCCACGAGAGATCAACCTGCCCTGCCAGCTAGTGAGAGCCTGGCAGCGGAATCCATCTCGGAGCTAAGGGACTTAGCCTCCACGAGAGATCAACCTGCCCTGCCAGCTAGTGAGAGCCTGACAGCGGAATCCATCTCGGAGCTAAGGGACTTAGCCTCCACGAGAGATCAACCTGCCCTGCCAGCTAGTGAGAGCCTGGCAGCGGAATCCATCTCGGAGCTAAGGGGCTTAGCCTCCACGAGAGATCGACCTGCCCTGCCAGCTAGTGAGAGCCTGGCAGCGGAATCCATCTCGGAGCTAAGGGGCTTAGCCTCCACGAGAGATCGACCTGCCCTGCCAGCTAGTGAGAGCCTGACAGCGGAATCCATCTCGGAGCTAAGGGGCTTAGCCTCCACGAGAGATCGACCTGCCCTGCCAGCTAGTGAGAGCCTGGCAGCGGAATCCATCTCGGAGCTAAGGGGCTTAGCCTCCACGAGAGATCGACCTGCCCTGCCAGCTAGTGAGAGCCTGGCAGCGGAATCCATCTCGGAGCTAAGGGGCTTAGCCTCCACGAGAGATCGACCTGCCCTGCCAGCTAGTGAGAGCCTGACAGCGGAATCCATCTCGGAGCTAAGGGGCTTAGCCTCCACGAGAGATCGACCTGCCCTGCCAGCTAGTGAGAGCCTGGCAGCGGAATCCATCTCGGAGCTAAGGGGCTTAGCCTCCACGAGAGATCGACCTGCCCTGCCAGCTAGTGAGAGCCTGGCAGCGGAATCCATCTCGGAGCTAAGGGCTTAGCCTCCACGAGAGATCGACCTGCCCTGCCAGCTAGTGAGAGCCTGGCAGCGGAATCCATCTCGGAGCTAAGGGGCTTAGCCTCCACGAGAGATCGACCTGCCCTACCAGCTAGTGAGAGTCTGGCAGCGGAATCCATCTCGGAGCTAAGGGGCTTAGCCTCCACGAGAGATCAACCTGCCCTGCCAGCTAGTGAGAGCCTGGCAGCGGAATCCATCTCGGAGCTAAGGGACTTAGCCTCCACGAGAGATCAACCTGCCCTGCCAGCTAGTGAGAGCCTGGCAGCGGAATCCATCTCGGAGCTAAGGGACTTAGCCTCCACGAGAGATCAACCTGCCCTGCCAGCTAGTGAGAGCCTGGCAGCGGGATCCATCTCGGAGCTAAGGGACTTTCCATGGACCACAAATATTTTTCGGTGGTTTTTACCATTAATCATAGCCAATACAACGCAAGCTAAGTTCCTTACAAAAAAGATGATTCACTTCTCTCTTACCTCCCTCTTCCCTCGTGAATCATCCGATCCTTCCCCGGGTGCCCACATCAACCCTGTCCTCACATCTATCCTCTGCTGCCCCAGGTCGGACTTCTTCAATCCGCACCGGGTCTTGCGCTCGTTGAGGCTGATGAGGTTGCGGGGCTGGGGCTCTTGTCCTTCTCAACTCCAGAAATTCGGGGCAAGTAGATGTCGCGTGGCCTTCCTCCTGGTGGAGCTCACAGAAGGGTAACTCTACTCTGACTCTTTTCCTTCCCGTGCGGTTCCTCCTCCCCCTTCGACCAATTTCCATCGCTTGCTGTGGTGGGGGTAGGAGTTGCCTAGGGGCTTGCCTCTGGAAGTTGAACCTTCCTTGGCCCCCATGAAAGTTTCCCCCATCATGGGCGTAACCCCTTCCCGGGCCCTGAATGGGTCCTCCCTGCTGCCTCCAACCTGGCTCTGGACCCTCCTGAGCTCTCCGCTCCTCTCTCCTTCTTCCCTCCTGGGGCCTCGAGCCACCTTGCTCCTTTGCCTCTGTCTCTGTCAGTTTTGCCAATTTCTTGACAAACGCCGGGTTGGCCGCTTCCATGGCTATCTCCTCTGCCGCCCTTTCCATCAGCTCCTCGAAGGAAAGGGGAGCCTTCCGGGTCAGGCTCATCTTGAAGAAGCCTTCCTTCAGCCCAACGGTGAAGGCCATCTGGAGAGCATACCCTGGCATCTCCTGGACCTCCAGAATCTCCTCTTGGAACCTGTCAACATAGCGGGCCAGCGACTCCTCGGCCCCCTGCCTTATCAAGAAAATGGACTCAGGACTCCTCTTCCGCTTCTTGGAGGTGGAGAAGCGGAGCTGGAAGCTTCGGCTCAAGTCCTCGAACCCGTAGATTGACCTTGGAGGGAGTTGGTGGAACCAGTCCCTTGCCTTCTCCTTCAACGTGATCGCAAAGAGGCGACACTTGAAGGCGTCCGTCATCGGCCTGATGGAGACGGCATCCTCGAACCACTGCAGATGCTGAACAGGGTCATCCTTCCCGGAATAGTAAGCCATGTCTGGCTCTCTGAACCCCTCGGGAACGGGAGCTGAGATGATTAGCTCGCTGAAGGGTGACCCCCTAAGGGGTGGTCTCGCCACCTCCACTCGCGCGACCTGCTCGCCTTGAAGGTTGGCACTCGCCGGGCTGGAGAACAGCTCCCGGCCGGTGAGGTCTCGCTCGACCCCATCACCCATCCTCTCCTTCCCGGGCCTTCTTCCTGGAACACTTCCTTCTCCCCCTGCTGGGGTCATCTCGCCTAGACCCCTGGGAGTCGACTCGTCGAGAGGGGGAGCTAACTCCTGGGGGGTCGGGGTGGAGCTGCCACCCTGAGGAGCAATGCTTCGCAACATCTCCATGATGCCTTGGATGGAGGCCATGAACTCTTGCCTCCCCACAAAGGGTCCTGGGGTGGGGAGCTCGCCGAGATCATCACTACCTCCTTGACCTCCCGTCATGACACTCTCCCGAGATCTTCTGTGCTGGTCACTCTCCACGCTCACCGCACCAAAATGTTGAAACCAAAAACCTGGTCTCTGTGGAGTTCGGGGTCCCTTGAAAAGGGGTGACCTCACACCTACTACACTCGAGAGAACGTCACGGACCAAAGGATCAAGAAGCTAGGAATAGACCCTCGGCTCTAGCGCGGAGGTCCCACCTCACACCCGGAAGGCTACCTGAGCACTTCCCCTCCCTAGCCAATGCTCGAGCTAGGGTGCCTTGGAGGAGCTCTCTCAACTCTACCAAGAAGTAGCCAAGGGAGGAGCCAGCAAGAAGAAGAAGATCCAGATCCCCTCCAAGGCACCCAAGGGGGTCTATTTATAGTTTTCCAAAACCCCTTGGACCAAAATGACCAAAAAACCCTCACGCCCAAAAAGCCTTGGGCCAATAGAAAACAGCCACGCCGGGGGGTAAAGGGGGAATTTTCCCCGAGGGCAAGAAGGTAAAACTGCAAGTAGAGGCCCTGGCCCCCGGCCGGTCTCGCCCCACTAGGCCGCCGAGCAAGAAGAGGCGGGGGCGAGACCCTGGCCCCAGGCCGGTCTCGCCCCGCTAAGTCGCCGAGCCAGAAGAGGCGGGGGCGAGACCCTGGCCCCAGGCCGGTCTCGCCCCGCTAAGTCGCCGAGCAAGAAGAGGCGGGGGCGAGACCCTGGCCCCAGGCCGGTCTCGCCCCGCTAAGTCGCCGAGCCAGAAGAGGCGGGGGCGAGACCCTGGCCCCAGGCCGGTCTCGCCCCGCTAAGTCGCCAAGCCAGAAGAGGCGGGGGCGAGACCCTGGCCCCAGGCCGGTCTCGCCCCGCTAAGTCGCCGAGCCAGAAGAGGCGGGGGCGAGACCCTGGCCCCCGGCCGGTCTCGCCCCGCTAGGCCGCCGAGCAAGAAGAGGCGGGGGCGAGACCCTGGCCCCCGGCCGGTCTCGCCCCGCTAGGCCGCCGAGCAAGAAGAGGCGGGGGGGAGACCCTGGCCCCAGGCCGGTCTCGCCCCGCTAAGTCGCCAAGCCAGAAGAGGCGGGGGCGAGACCCTGGCCCCCGGCCGGTCTCGCCCCGCTAGGCCGCCGAGCAAGAAGAGGCGGGGGCGAGATCCTGGCCCCCGGCCGGTCTCGCCCCGCTAGGCCGCCGAGCAAGAAGAGGCGGGGGCGAGACCCTGGCCCCCGGCCGGTCTCGCCCCGCTAGGCCGCCGAGCAAGAAGAGGCGGGGTCGAGATCCTGGCCCCCGGCCGGTCTCGCCCCGCTAGGCCGCCAAGAGTTCGAAATACTGGCGGCCTGCGACCTGGCGGCCTGAGGCGGCTTGCGGCCTGGCGGCCTGCGACCTGGCGGCCTGGGCGGCTTGCGGCCTGGCGGCCTGGGGCGGCTTGCGGCGGCTTGCCAAGAGCGCCTTGGGGGGAGAAATATTTTCTCCCCCTACTAGTATATCTTTCAAGTTCACCAAAAATTGGCCCCTAGGAGTGCAAAACTCCCAAAAAGCTTAAAAACTTGCTTACCTAGTTTTGGGCCCACTCTTCGCGAATACGGGGTTGTACAATTAACCTTACCCTGACTTTGCAGGGTTACTATGATCCTCATTATTTATTCATTCCCTGTAAATGTTATTTGATGTGCTAAATCTAATTTGGGTATTTCTTTGCACAACCATGAGGTTGAAAAGAAAAAAATGAATGAAAATGAAGAGTAAATAAAGAGAAAGTTACCACTCGTCTGCAAATGTAACCATCTAGAGTTTTTCTCCAACGAAAGAGTGCCTCTTAAAGGTATGGGTCATGGTGTAGAAATCAATTATCTGCAACTGAAATTAAATGCGTGGAAATGTAATCCACAATGATACTGCCAACTTACATAGTGACAATTAATTGTGTTTCATCTTTACACGAAAGACCATATTAGCTGCTATCTGAATAGTGCTAGCGTTGTCACAATGATGTCAGTAATAAGCCAGCATAGCAACAAGTTTTTTGTATCTAGGGGGATTCAGGAGATTATTTTTGTCCTTGGAGTGATCTCGAGATTCAAGTCAAAAGGAATATGTGCTACATGAGAATTCGTAAGATCTGTAGAGAAAGCTCAAAACTTGTATATATTTATTGAGTATGTATACAAGGAGAGAATACAAATATATAGAAGGAAGAGAGAGAGAATAAATCCTATATACGATGTGGGACTAAAAGAGAAGAGCACTAATGTGCCCAAAAGATGGGCCCAATACATGGGTTATTCTAACACTCCCCCGCAAGCTGGAGCGTACAAATCGTATGCACCAAGCTTGGACAAACATTGATAGAAGAGTGCCTTGGGAAGAGCCTTTGTGAGGACATCTGCAACTTGTTCCGTCCCTGAAACATGCTTTAGATTGAGCTTCTTCGTTTGAACTTTTTCTCGAATGAAGTGACAATCGACTTCGTTCTTTCATGGAAGACTGGGTTCTTGACGATATGTATAGCCGCTTGGCTATCACAAAGGAGAAGAGCCGGAGAAGGTAATTTTACACCCAGATCAGTGAGAAGACTTTCAAGCCACGTCAGTTCCGATACAACAGATGCCATTGCCGGTATTCTGCCTCAGCTGATGATCGAGCAACGACCGCTTGTTTCTTGCTTCGCCATGTAACCAGATGACATCCAAAGTATGTGCCAAAACCACTAGTAGATCGCCGGTCATCAAGAGAGCCGACATAATCAGCATCAGAGTATGCCACCAAAGTTGGAGCGGACGAAGAAGTCCGGTAAACAAGTCCTTGACCAGGGGCTGTTTTTAGGTACCTGAGAATGCGTTCAATAGCCTGAAGATGAGATTTTCGAGGAGAGTCAATGTACCGACTGACAAGACCAACAACAAAGGAAATATCTGGTCTGCTAACCGTAAGATAGATCAATTTCCCAACTAGTCGTCGATAATATTCAGGATTCTGGAGAAGTAGATCAGAGTCAGATGCCGGAGCACATAACTTGTGGTTTATATCCATAGGGGCATCACTTGGCTTACACCTTGAAAGACCAGCATCATGAAGAAGGTCAAGACAGTACTTCCGTTGAGATAGAATAAGCCCGTCCGGTCGCCTGGCAACCTCAAGACCTAAAAAATATCGTAGAGGGCCCAGGTCCTTTGTCTGGAAAACCGAGTTTAGATGCACTTTGACGACATGTATCCCTTGTGAGTCATCTCCTGTAATGATGATGTCGTCAACATATACTAACAGAAAGACCGTCCCTGTTGGTCGGTGACGAGTAAACAACGAGAAATCGGCCGAGCTGCGAGTAAAACCGATATCACGAAGGACCTTACTGAATTTTTCAAACCAGGCCCGTGAAGATTGTTTGAGACCATACAGAGCTTTTAGAAGGCGGCAGAGCTGAGACTCCCCCATGGTCGCAAACTCGGGCGGTTGTTGCATGTAGACCGTCTCCTGGAGATCCCCATTTAAGAATGCATTCTTGATATCCAGTTGAAATAAGGGCCACTGGCGATGACCAGCGACAGAGATGAGGACGTGAACGGTATTGAGCTTGGCGACCAGAGAGAAAGTTTCCTCATAGTCGAGCCCCTGTTGCTGGGTGAAGACTCGAGCCACAAAACGAACATTCAGACGGTCAATCGTCCCATCAGCAGCATGTTTGATGACAAAGACCCACTTGCACCTAACCAGTTTCTGACCCGGAGGAAGGGGTACGACGGTCCATGTCTGGTTAGCCCAGAGAGCAGACATTTCCTCCTCCATGGCTGCCCGCCAGCCAGGATGTTGAAGCGCCTCCTGCACAGAGTTAGGAACAGCAATCGAAGAGAGAGAAGTAGCAAATGTGTGCAGAAGGGGAGAGAGGCGATGAAGAGAGACGTAGCCGGACAGAGGATAGACAGTGGAAGGTGTTACCTGATCAGCAGGACGCGAAGTATCCGTGGTAGAGGTCGGCTGCAGAGGGGCAACGGAACTGGGAGGGCGACGAGTGTAGACACGGATAACGGGTGGTTTGGCGGTAGCAGGAGCGGGGGCAAGAGAAACGGGCGAAGGTGGCGTAGTAGTGAGAATAGCGGGGCGTGGTAGAGATGGCGGGAGAGGAGTCGGTGGTAGATCAGTGGGTAAAGGAGCAGGAAAAAACGGTTGTTCTTCCCGGAAGGTAACGTCGGCAGAAACGGAGATCTTGAGAGTAGCGGGCGAGTAACAGACATAGCCCTTCTGGGTGCGTGAATAGCCGACAAAGATGTGTTTCACCGCCCTGGGATCCAATTTATCCGAGGAGGGCCCGAAGCAGTGGACGTAGCAGGTGCTGCCGAAGATACGAGGCGGGAGAGGAAAAGCCAGAGTGGAGGGAAACAATATGCTAAACGGAGTAGCATAATTGAGGACAGAGGAAGGGAGACGGTTGATGAGAAAGCAGACAGTCGAAACCGCAAAATTCCAGTATGGCTTGGGAACATGCATTTGAAGCATGAGGGAACGGGCGACATCGAGTAAGTGACAGTTATTTCGTTCGACAACCCCATTTTGCTGGGGTGTGTAAGCACAGGAGGTTTGATGGAGAATTCCATATTCAGAACACACAGTGGTAAAGTCGTGGCCGGTGTACTCACGAGCATTGTCAGTATGGAGGATTTTGAGTGTGGTGTGGAATTGCGTACAGGTCTCGAGGACAAATGCCCGAAAAACCCGGGGAATCTCGGAGCGTTCACGGAGTAAATAGAGCCACGTAGTGTGAGAGTGATCATCAATAAATGTGATAAAATAGCGAAAGCCACAGATACTGGGAATCTTAAATGAACCCCATACATCAGAATGAACTAAATCAAAGGGAGCTGCACTCCGAGTACAATGCGAAGGAAAAGAAGAACGCGACTGTTTGCCGAGGATACATGAGTCACACTGAAAAGACGAAAAAGGAATATCTGGAAGAGCCCGCTGGAGGACCGGTAGAGGGGCATGTCCAAGTCGGCGATGCCATGCAGTGGAGGAGACGGAAGACAGAATGGTGGAAGATTCATCGAGAAGGTAGAACCCGTTCCGCAGCTGGCCTTTACTAATGGTAGTCCGCGTCCGCCGATCCTGTATAACAAAGGAAGAAGAAGTGAATATAACAGAACAATCCAGATCACTTGTAAGACGACCAACAAATAGTAAATTAAAGGGTGAACTCGGAACATGAAGAGCCGAGCGAAGAGGGATGGACTGGTTGAGAGAAAGATCTGCCGAGCCGGAGACAGGAACCAGCACCCCATTGACCACAGTGATAGACTTCGGATAAGGAGAATCCGAGTACTGGGCAGTCCGTCGCGAAGTAATGAGATGAGTGACACCAGAGTCCACAATCCATCCCAGGTTGGTGGAGAGACAAGCAGTACCTGTGTTGGAGACGGAGGCGACGGAGGCCGATGGTGGGTTGAGCAGGCCCTGGAGATGCTGGAGCTGAAGACGGACGGTCTCAAGATCAGGAGGACCGGCGTCAGTAACAACAGAAGCCGTCGGACGAGGGGGATAACTGATTTTCTTGTAGCAAGTCGCCCAAGATGACCATCTTTCCCGCAGAAGGAGCACTTTGGCCGTCCCCGGCCACCACGGCCACGACCCCGCAAGCCCGAACGTCCCCCCGAGCAGAAGTGAGAGGGGATGGTAAGAGCGAAGGGGCCTGCTGAAGAAGAGCCGGGGGAGAAGGAGCAGGAGGATCTGGAGGAGGGGAGACACAGAGAATCATTGAGCATACATCAGAGAAAGATGGTGTGGTGGGAGCAGCCAGGACTTGAGCACGAAGACTCTGACGATGAGATGGAAGACGGGCCATGATGATGGCAATGCAAGCGGCTTCCTTCTGAGCGCGCTGAGCTGCATGATCATTGGTGGACGGCTGATGCTGGATCTAGGCTTCAACAAGAGTTTTATCCCGAGCGACAAACGAGGTCATATCCGAAGCGCCGCCAGTGTCGAGAGCAAAGAGGTCAGTGAGGATGTCATAAAGATGTTGAAGGCTGTCGCGGCCTGAATACAAGGAATGTAGCTCATCCCACATAGCCTTGGCGGTGTCGTGATACATAGCCATTTGATAAGGCTCACCATGCAAGGAATTCAGGATCCAAGTCTGAATGCGTCCATCATTGCGGATCCAATCATCCGTGAGAGGAGACGGAGGTGGCTGAGTAAGGTGAGGCAGAAGACCCTTAGCCTGAAGAACTCGCCGAACTGAGTGTACCTAGGGAATAAAGTTTTTCTTGCCAGAAAGAGAGTAGTGATCCTTAGCTCGTGACGGACTTCAGCAGAGCAAACCGGGAGGTCTGGAGGACAGGCCGGGAGGTCAATGGGCGGACTGGTCGCCGAGCTCGTAGAGTTACCGGAAGAAGCCATAGAGGCAGGCCGCAGAACCAGAGGACCTAGGAAGACCGCCGCGAAAAGAGCAGGAGGCCGCTCGACAAGGCCGCTGCGGGAAGGACAGGAGACCGCGACCAAGAAAGCGGAGAAAAGAGGACTAGTCCGCACGGTCGAGGTGAACACAACAGCGGATAGAGCACAGGAAGCAATCCACAGCGGACAGGATCAGGCCGCAAGAAGAGAGGGAGAGGCCGGCAGATAAGAACAATCCGCAAGAGAGGGGAGCCCGCGCGACTAGAGCAGAGACCGCCCGATCAAGATGTGAAAACACCAGCGGCAGGAAGAGGCCGCGACCAAAGACGAAGCGTACTGGGAGAAGAAGTCCGCAGCGGGCAGAGATACGCCGCGCGGACAGAGAAGAGAAGAACCGGAGGAGATCGCGACCAAGATGCGGGTGAGAGAGGAACAGCCCGCACGGTCAGGCGGATTACAACAGCGAACTGAGGGGAAGGAAACCGCGACCAAGATGCGGGTGATTGAGGAACAGCCCGCACGGTCAGGCGGATAGAGAAGGCAGGAGGCGGCGAGCTGGAACAAGTCGCGAGCAAGGCAGTCCGCGAAAAGACAGAAGCGGAGAGCAGAGCAGCGGACTGAAGACAGGCCGCAACAAGTAGGGAGTCCGCAGCGGACAGCGAAGAATAAAGGAGAAGGTGGCCCCACGGATGGAGGAGGAGAAATGGCTATAAGAAGGGAGGGGTGAGGGTGGAACCACAGGAGAAAAGAGAGCAACAGGAGGGAGCGGAGAAAGAAGCGGACTGAGATGAGCAAGTCGCAGAGGGAAGCGAATAGAAATAAACAGCCCGCGGGAGGCAGATCGCGAGAGGCAGCCCGCAGGAGGCCGCAGGAGAGCGAACCTGGCTCTGATACCATGCAGAGAAAGCTCAAAACTTGTATATATTTATTATGTAAATACAAGGAGAATACAAATATATAGGAGGAAGAGAGAGAGAATAAATCTTATACACGATGTGGGACTAAAAGAGAAGAGCACTAATGGGCCCAAAAGATGGCCCAATACATGAGTTATTCTAACAAGATCCAATATATAAACTTTTGATGTGAGATAATGTATTAATGAGGAGAGTGCTCCATCTCTAATCCAAATAAATATTGGAGACCAAAATCCTTCATCTCAAGCTATGTGCACAAATGTGGTTTCACTTGCACAGGATCCTTAGAATATTTCCAATAATAATCATGCCATTACCATACAATAGAAAGAGAGTCTATGAAGGGTGCGTGAACAAAAACATATCACGAAGCTGCCAGTTAAGCCACCGAAATGAATGACAATGATGAGTCTAGAAAGCCATGCTCTAGGAATCTATTTGACGCATAACGAATCTATATGGTCTTCTAGATGGGGATGTTAATTCAGACGCACAATCCAATGGATTAAACGCCAGCTAACCTTAACTTTAATGTTATGCAAATGTTTCAGCAATGCAAGGTAGTTTTTCTGATGTGCTATTGATAAAATACATTAATTTAAAATCTTGCCTGAATGCCTCAATTAATCACTGTGAAGAAGCACTTGATTTCATCTCAAATGCATGAATTTAGGGGGTTTTGATTTCGTTTTTTGGTGGATTATGTGGGACTGGGGATGGGGAAGGCTGTCCGGGTTCAGGATATGTGGGCAAAGGGTTCATCAGGGTTGTTGGGGGAAGGGGGAGGGATAGGAAAGCTTCTTCGGGGTCGACTGGCCAATGTAGGGCATGGTCTACGAGGATTCAGGTGTTGGGATAAGTCTTAAGGAGGGGGGGGGGGGGACGTTGATAACGACATCTGGGTGCAGTTTAGATGCATTTGGTTCCGTTGTAGCAAGAAAACAAATGATAGGTGGGTAGGGATGAGAGGATGTAGTGTGGGGATCACTGGTGATTGTAGGGACGGTGGGAGGCGACAATGGGAGCTCATTGAGTCTACACCAACATATCATAAGTAGTCAGCTTTGGCATCTAGACGAGAGGCGACTGAAGGTTTTACTCATCGATAAAAATCTAGGTCTAAAATTACGCGTGTATACAGGGGGTGGCGGTTAGGTTAAATCACCCGATGACTCGCATAGTTTGATACCTTGATTTTGCCTAACTCCCGAACCATCATTCGGAAAAATATAAAAAGTACACAACATACAAAAAATTGTGCTGATTGTGATGACGATCTTCGACTTTCCATCCAACAGTTTAAAAAATGTCGATCACAAAAATCGACTAAAAGGTGTGCGACCGATCTCCATCTCTGTTGCTATAATCATGAATCTAAAGAGCCATGTCTAATGGAATGTGTTACCTTAGGAGGTGTCATGTAGACATCCTTAGCTAACTTAACCATGAATAAAGACATTATTCACATCCATGTGAACAAACAAAGACAATAACATGCATAATCGTCTTAGTAGTCATCATCATAACATGGGTAAAGTTCTTAATATAATTAACCCTGTATTATTGAAGAAAATTTCTAACAATTAGTTTGACCTTGTAACTGTTAATATTGCCATCAATAGAGTTTTAAACTTGTAAACCCACCTGAAAATGACTGGGCTTGTGGTAGCAGGTTAGGGTACAAGATCACGTGTAAATATGCAGCAAGGATCTCCACCCCTTATCCACAACTGCTTGTCACTCATGGATTGTAATGGTTGGAATCTTTGATCTAGAAGTGATAAAGTGATTAGTCTTATTGTCAATATAATATGAACCTATAGGATCGCTGATAGCGATCAACAACACATGCACGTTTATTCCCGCAGAAGGCGGTGATCGGCGATCCATTTGGGCAATCCGAGTCCACGAATGCGCCCGGATGGTCGTTCCGAGTCTTTTTTATATATTGTTTTTGTATTTCGTGTTGTATTTGGCACTGGATTGGCTCGAACGTTATTAACCGTCAGATCTGGGTACCCTAACTCTTTATTTTTCTCTCACCTATTTATACATGCAGTCGCCGCTAATTTGGGGATCGTAGTTTGTGAGTTTGGCAATCCGTCGGTCTCTCTGTGGACTCGGAGCTGTACCCTCCCCTCGTGTGAGACTACCGCCTCTTCCATCATCTCCCTCAGCCACGTACAACCCTCCTCTAGCCCTACCGCCGCTTCCCTCGCCTCTTCCAGCCCCATACAACCCTCCTCCTGCCCTACTGCCACCTCCCTCATCTTCCCCAACCCCGTACAACCCTCCTCCAACCCTACCGCCTCCTCCCTCATCTTCCTATCCCCGTACAACCCTCCTTCAGCCCTTCCGCCGCTTCCCTCACCTTCCTCAACCCCGTACAACCCTCCTCCAGCTCTACTGCCACCTCCCTCATCTTCCCCAGCCCCTTGAAACCCTCCTCTAGCCCTACCATCGCCTCCCTCATCTTCCCCAACCCCGTACAACCCTCCTCTAGCCCTACCGTCGCCTTCCCACTGCCATAACCCCTCCCAATCCCCCTTCACGCCTAATGCAACCCTCCTTCTACACCTTGCCCCATCCGCAACCCCTCTTTGGATCCACCGTCAATACGAAGCCGTTGCAACTAGCAGATCTCTTTCCCCAAATCACGCCTCCGCATGCATGAGCAAATCTTGGTATGGATGTTATTTATTTCACTTATGTTGAATGGTCGGACCATTGCTTGTGAGATCTAACTTTTATGTGCGTTTAGTATTATTATTCGTTGCTTGACTTGCGTATTTCATTCGGTGCACATTTAACTGAAATTTGCGCCTCATTTTGATGGTAAATCATAAACCGCTCTTTGATCGAATTAAGTTGTTTTCAAATGTGCAATTGGCATAAAGCTTATTTATTTTATTACTCTTGTTAGATCTTAACCTGGACTATTTGCACCTTCATCTCACTCGCACTGAATTTAAGTTACATCATAGTTGTTCTAGTTATTGTCAGCCTACCCCTGCATCAGTCGCACGTTAAAAACATACAGATATTTGATAAATGATCTTGCTGGTTTTATTTATATTAAATATAAATGAAAAACCAAGTCCAAAATATGTATTTAATTGACTGGGCATTAACTAAATTTGGATTAAAGCTTGTTGTTCGTCGAATTGGATCAATACTGTTGTTTAGCATATACTCGACGTACGTCAATTTGAGAAATTGATGCATGTTGAATTAGTTTACGGTTAAGAACCCAAGCCAATATCGAGTTGAATTTGACGCACGCCAATTTGGGTTGCTGTTAAGAACTGGAAACAAACGTGGACTAGAATTCAACCTCAAATCGATTATTATGAGTCTTATTATGACATTATTTATTATTATTATTATTGTTTTCTTAATATGCACTTATTCCGTCGTAAAAGTCGTGGCCTTATATGACGTCGTTATTTATGTCATGTCTTTATATTGTGCCCTTTTTAGTCGCATGCTCAAGTTTGTCATTTGTTTTCATTAAAAATCTGCTGCAAGTCCTATTTAAAGGACATTAAGGGTCATGTATGAGTAAACAATGAAATAGTCTGTTTCTCGTCTTTGATTGAGATCTTGGAAGCTCTCTCTCTTTCAAGCACGCCCGCTTAGGCAGCCGCAGTCAAGGCTCCGTAGTTTCTCCACTACCACCATCTCCACCTCCGACCACTTCTCCCATAACAACTTTGTATCATAGGCCTCCTTCCTCGTCGCACCTTCTACTGAAGCCTTCTACAGAAGCCTCACCACCTCCAGCACCATCCACATGGGGAGGATTTCTCTACGTTTCGCACAACCCACCGTGTGGTGTATGAAACAGGAGGCAACCTCCTACCCGATGTTGTAATTGACTACATCTTTTGGCTTCTTCCATTCAGCTGCTGCACACCCCATCGCCTCCCTACTCCGACGATCAATCCTCTTGTGCCAAGTTTTTGTGGAAGTGTCTTCTCTGATCGCCCCACACAAGCAATCACACGAGCTCCCTTACCAACAGGATCGTTGCACGCGATATCCGCGGAAAGTGTGCCACCATTAGGAGAAGACATAGATCTCACGACAACTCCCAAACAGCCGTCTTCGAGCAATCTAGCTGTCCCGTCACCTGCTCCTTATCTTGTGCTACCTCCATCCATAATATGGAAGACTCGCCCGATTTCTTGGGTTCTATGAACCGACTACACACATTTATATCCGCCATGAATGCACGCCTTCAGGAAGTAGAAACACGCTTTCGAGACACTGATGCACGTCATCTGGACGAGTTGGCAACCCTCACCACCATGCTTATTGAACTAACATCATCAACTCCCGTGGTTACCACCCCTACAATGGATCACACCAGAAGCAGTCAAGTTTCGGTACCGCTGCTCATCTGCCACAAGCCACCACCATATATCCTCTTACGCCCTGAAGCTACTATTCTGTCGCGTTATATCTGATTGTAATGCCCCACCTACGATGGGAAGACTGATTTCTTGGGCTGGCTCATCAGGTGCGAACAATTCTTTTGCCACCAACAAACTCCTGCAGTTGAACGACTTCCTCTGGCCTCCTTCCACCTTCTTAACTCGGCTTTGTTTTGGGCCACTCGTCTTCTCACTGATCAGCCCGGTCTGACGTGGGACCACTTCAAGCGAATCTGCAACCCGCGTTTCGGCCCTCCCATCCGCATGATGTCCTCACGACGCTACGCCATACGCCCTCTGTGGACGATTATCTAGACCAGTGTCAACTTCTTCTGGCGCACATCACGCTTTCTCTAGAGATGCAGGTAACCATCTTCACTGCAGGACTTTGCGATCATCTGCGACTTGATGTCAAATTTGAGGATCCGACAGACTTAGTGCTGCAATGAGCCTGGCCAGGCTATGTGATCGTTGCCTCCATCTGGTGCAGGAGGTCTATTTGCCCACCTACACGTGCATTCAACAAGGCCATTCTGAAGGCCATCTAACCCCACCAATCCGTAAACTATCTCGGGCTGAGATGATGGAATGGCGCATGCGGGGCTTGTGTTTCTACTGCGATGAGCAGTACACTCACGATCACAGGTGTAAACAGATTTTCCATCTGCACGTCAAGGACTCTGATGATGGTGGTGTCAGATAACACAGACACCATTGATCTCCCTCGAGCTTGAAGACTAGCTTTTTTTTTGCAATGCGGAAGAGATGTTATGGGTCTTATTATGGCGTTATTGGTCTTATTTAAAGGACGCGAAGGGTCTTGTATGAGTAAGTAATGAAACAGTCTATTTCTAATTTTTGAATGAGATCTTAGAAGCTTTCTCTCTCTCGAGCACTCCCCGCTTAAGCAGCCACGGTCAAGGCTCCGTAGTATCTCCACCACCGTCATCTCCACTTCCAGCCACTCCTCCGACAACATCCAAGTAGGCCCATAACATCGACATACATAGATTTGGTCAGAACTCGGTTAGAATTTGATGCACGTCAATTTGAGAAATCAACGTCTGTCAAATTGAGCCAAATTCAGAAGTTTGATGGATTAAGTTTTCTCATTTGTCGGTTTTGAACCTAAATTGGTTTTCCCAACTTCATAACTTTTACTCTCGTATTTTCAAAATCTATCTCTCTAATATAATAAGAGCATTTTGAAAAACGTCCATAACAATCTATCTGAGTAGAGAGGACGAAGAAGTTTCTCTGCAAAAACAAAACTAGTATTTTGTTGCAGAGGACAATCATCTTCCAACCCTTAGACCGATTGGACAGACTGCGTTGCGTTTCCGACATTCGTGTGGATACCAATTGAGATGCAGATTTTTGTTCCGCGTTTGGTTCTCGAAGTCATCATAATCTACAATCAACCATGTGATGTCGATGAGTATAACGTAGTTGAGGTGTGGAAATACGATAAACAAGATCCAACTAATAAGTGGAATAGTGGGAGCCGTGGTCGAGGGCCAATAAAAACTACGGTTGAAGGTAGGAGAGAGTGGTTGAAGGTAGGAGAGAGTGGTTGAAGGTAGGAGAGAGTGGTTAAAGTAGATCAAAGGGAACATGGGAATCATGTGGTGAAGGTGGATCTGATGGAGTAGATGGACCGGGTTGGATCAGTGGAACAAGTATTTCAATGTCAGGGAAAGCAAGCTCGTAAGTAATGGAATAGGAGAACATGATATGCTCTCAAGAAAGATAACATGCCCAGATCATGAACACATCTGTTAATAGGATCACAACATTTACATCACTTATGTTGAAAGTTATAATTAAGAAAGACACAAGCAACAAATCAAAATGACAATTTATCCGCCTCAATCAAAGAACTGGATGAAACAAATGCAATTAAAAACCAGGAGTAGAGAGTAATCAAGGACACAATTATATAACCTCTTGCGTGGGGGCACTATCAAAATAGTTTATAGGATTTTGTTGATAAAAACACACTAGTGAGAACAATTTATACCTATAATTGAACATGTATAAAAGCTAAAAAAAGAACAAGGGATCTAGGGTCTATTTGATAAGGTGGTGGCAGTCGTGAATGTTTTGGTTATGAACCGTCGTTCGTGAACGTCCAACCTCGGTTGAGGAACTACGTTCATTTTTATGTTCCTAATAGAATTTATTCCTTTTTTCATTAGATTATGAAGGAAATAGTAACACCCCCCCCCCCACCCCCCACCCCCCACCCCAAATGCATTTCTTCATATTTCCTAGATACCTATTAGTTTAGGCTCCATTTGGCTCAGACATTGTTAAATGTCCCACTGCTACCGCCTGAACGTGGTAGCCCTTCCACAAGAGAAAATAGGGACTAAAGAATGGTGATCCACTGTCTTATTACGCGTTGGCGTCCGCCCTGCTCACACCATATGGGCAGGTTCCGGTCAGAGGGTGTTCCTCGATACACACGGAGCCTTAATAAATTGGGAAATGAACTGGTCTTTTGCTCTCTCCAACTCCTTGGAACCAAACACAACCTAAATGATAACTTGATGGCTTAAAATTCAAAATATGCAACTGTTATTAATTATTATACTACTATGCGCAGGCTAATGCCAGAATCAGCCCTAGCGTCATCAAAAGAGAAAAAACTATCTGGAAGGCAATGGTTTGAGAGTGGAAGGGCTTCAGCGGTAATATTTTGTTTTGCTTCATTCAAGACTAATAAATTTTTCATCTTTCTTCTTCTTTACGTCTTTACCCACTCCATTTCTTTGTTCTCCAGAAAGGTTCAGCCACAGTTGCCGCCGAATCCGAGGAGGAGGAAGAAGAAGAAATCGATTTTGATGATGATTTTGAAGGTCAAACTTTTCACACTTTGTAAATTAAGCCGTCATTTGCTTTCGTTTAAGATTAATTGCATAAACCTCCCCTGTGAGTTTATGTAATTACCGGTCTTTTGAAATTACCAAAACCTCCCTCATAATCTCACTATCTCACAGCGACGTTTTTGGTAATTTCAAAAGAGAAAGGAGAGTGCCTGATAATCACACTAACTCACGAGGAAGATGACCCGGCGTGCCACATTGTAGAGTTCTGGTAATTTCACGAGGAAGATGACCCGGCGGCCGGCGTGCCACATTGTAGAGTTCTGGTAATTTCACGAGGAAGATGACCCGGCGGCCGGCGTGCCACATTGTAGAGTTCTGATGAAGCATGCACGTTGTTTCGTGATTTTTGCAGATGACGACGATGAGATGCTTGAGCATTATCTAACCCAGAAATCCGAGAAACCGTTGCAGGGATCCAAAAGTTGAAATTAAGGAAGCAATTTTGAGGGCAAGGGGCGCGGAACGGATTGAATTCGTGCGCCAACTGCCATACTCGTCCATTTTATGGATGCGATCCTACGATGATGCTGATTAATTAGGTATGTAGATTTTAGCAATGAGGCAATTATTCCATTATACATTGTTACATTCGGTGCGCCAATTGCTACGCGCGTGCTCTCTCTCCATTGTTACAATACTGAATACTCCATCACACATTTTGTTTCGTGCGCAGATATTCCCATATACATTATTACAATAATCAATATTCCATTGTACATTGTTACAATAATGAATATTTCATTATACATTGTTACATTCTTGCTTCATTGTACACAGTAAATTTTTTTTCCTTCAACTTTTTTGTCAGTCAATGTAACGTGCAGTTTATTTTATTTTAATTTATTCGAGTGACGGTGCATTGGGGCCTCCCATGCAACCGCGATAATACCCAAGCCGCGATAGTATTTGTCTGTGCACATCATTACACCATCATGCAGGTGGAGGTATTGTCGTGGCCTGAGAAGAAAATAAGGAGCATTGGTAATTTTTTATTTTTAATCAAAGACCCTGAGAGTCCGTTCGGCGCGCAGGTATTGACTTTCTGGAATTGGACTTTGGTCAGAAAATCAATATCTGCAGGAATTTGTTTTGTGCAGAAAACCAATTCTGCCGTTCGGCTGCAGGATAGAATTCAGCGAATGAAATTGGAATTGATATGTTAAAGCTGTTCGACTGCACAATGAAATTGACTTTCTGAAATTGAAATTTTAAAATTTAAACAAAGCAAAGTAAACTACTACTGATAATTAAAGTTCAGAATTATAATTACGTTCTGTCGCACAAATATTTTCATAATTAAAATATAAAAATAGAAAAATGTCCATCATCGATTAAAAAAGACACAATCTAGCGATCAAACTGCATTCACAGCCATATGCCCTTCATGTCTTCAAGCAGCCGCATGAATATGTCACGTTTGACATTATCATGACACAGTATGCCCATCGCCTTGAGAATATCACACTGGTGTAAATCCGTCATCTGAGCTAGTGCAACATATATGTCATCAACATTGCTAGCATACTTGCTCCCCACTGTCTTTTCTACGGAGTCAACCAATTTCTCTATGGCTACAGCTACGACATCAGCTCCTACTGCTCGTTTTCTCCTCCTTCTGATGCTTCCTTCTCCATCTGTTCTAGTCTGTTTTTATGTATTAGTTGTTTTCTCTGTCATTGACTCAGCATCAATCTCCTTTGCCATCTCACTTGCGATCGCGGCGTGAGATGCTCTATCTTCCGCAGAGCATTATCTAACCCATAAATCCGAGCATTATCTAACCTTGTCCTTATAATGATTGACAGATGGATGAGCCTACAATATTATAATTAATGTATCATTTTAATAAAATCAACGTAGAAAAATTAATTTAATAAAAATTATACCTTCACATAGTTAACCCATACTTCCTCAGTGTCTACCTGCACCATGTTCCGTTGCCAATCCCATCCAAATCCGCTAGTGCCCAACATTGCACTGTCTTCTATGTAGTACTTGCCAATCCCATCCTTCAGATTTGTGTTGTCTGTTTTCAGACAATCAGATATAATCGTTTGAGAGTCTTAGTAATGCATTCAAGATAATGTTGAAGTGTCTGCTAATTGTATCCGTCGATCGGATAAACGTGCCACCAGCAATTCGAAATTTTGTGTTATGTGCTAAAATGTGTAGAAATAACACAACTGATTCCTTAGTGAATACAGACTGTGTGTCGTAGACTCACATACAAACCCTTTTGCACGGAGAATACCCCAAAGCTCATTGAAGGGTGCTTTACCCATGCGTAGGTGGCTAAAGCAGTTAGCCTCATGTCCATTATATAGTCGTTTTAAAATTATATTACGTAGAACGTCTTTATCTATAATGTCAACTGGGTTTATGGGAATGGATTACATAACAACCACAACTGCTCCATAAGTCGCAACAACTCCTGACTTGATTATAATATTCATCTTACGTTTTTTTCTGTAATTCTACGTGCTCCATGACAAAAGCTAGTTTTACAAATCAAAGTGAAAATCAATAAAAATTAATGCAATAAACCTATATCTAATCATATAAATGTACACAAGTAGGGGCACATTATAATTCATAACATCACAATTGCAAATCCTACAACTAATATGACAAAGGAAGAATAAACCCTAAACACCCTAACAATGAACAAGCACCACGATAAGGAAATAAGTCATGAATGAACAACCTTAAAACGGAACAACCCCCACCATAGAGAGCACTAACACCATTGGACAATTCATAGCAATTCATCACAAAGGAAATTTAATTGGACCTACGACATAGCTTAAAACGGAATTTTATACTAATTTCATTCCAAAAATTCACCTATGCAGCACTGGAGAAAATTTATACTACAGGTAATACAGGAAAAGGCAAAAAAATTTTTCTGAAAAAGGTTTGTTTTACACCTCATTTCAAAATGAGAAAGGTTTGTTTTACACCATGATGATGAAGAAAATTCAGATCTAAGTAGGAGGAAGAATTTTTTGGGGTTAACCAAGATCATGCATGGTGAACTCAAGATCTGAAGTTTCAGATCTAGGATCGAGAATTAAGAAGATGAAGAAGAAGAAAGGAAGAGGAGGAAGTGGAAAGGCGGAGGAGGAAGATGAAAGGAGGAAGAAGTGGAATCGACAAGAAGGTGAAGAAGAAGGTGAAGAAGAAGAGAATCAGAGGAAGAAGAAGGTGGAAAGGCGGAGGAGGAAGATGAAGAAGAAGTGGAATCGGCAAGAAGGTGAAGAAGAAGGCGAGGAAGAAGAGAATCAAAGGAGGAAGATGAGGAATACCTGCTCCGGAAAGAAGACGAGGCGGACGATTAAAGAGGAGGAAGACCGGCGTCGGGGCGGAACAAGTTCCCGTCGTCTGCTATCGGGAAGAAGAAATACGCGAAAACTCGTCTCGGAAGGTAAGAATGGATTGTGTTTTTAGCCTAGGTTTAAAACCGATGTATTTAAGCCAAAAATCAATTCCGCTCCAATTCCGCCCAGCCGAACACAAGAAATGACTTTACTATTTCCGAAAGCCAATGCCAGAATGCCAATTCCGTCCCGCCGAAGAGACCCTGATTATTTTTTCCTTGAAGAGTGTCACTCTTGATTTAAAACGAATGGGCAAGATGAAAGAGATGGTGCACATCATTACACCAAAAAAGGTTATCTTTTTTATATATAAAAACAAAACTTCCTCTCATGTTACATTCTTAATCCTAATTATATTCCTCATTTTAAAATTTAATTACTATTTTTATTTGTACTTATTTTAAATAATTTGAATACTTTTATTTTAAAGTATTTTTTTTATTCCCGCAAATTCTTCCCGTTGGATTTACACTTCCCACCCCAAAAATGATTTTACACCTTTTTATTATAAAATTTCTATTTCTTTAATTTTTATTTTTCTTTAAATTTTTTTTTTAAAATGTGCTTTTGTATAGTCAAAATCTATTATGTACACTAAAAAGTATTCTGCTTGCAAACTCTCGTGCACACATGAAAAATGAGGGACGGATGGAGTATAGCGCTTGGGGTTTGCGAGCGACAAGTGCGTTGTCGCGTTGGGGCAATGTCGCGACTGAAGTACTCGCGTGGCACTGAAGATCTCTCGTGCACTGTCACGGTTGGAATACTGCCGTTGTTGGTCGTAGGGGTGAGAGTGCGTGTCTTTGGTTTGAGCTCCATTTTCATGCGAGCCATGGACTCTTACTTTCCAAACAAAGCTAATGTCTTTTCTTTTTTGCTTTTCTAAAGGAGAAAAAAATGAACTTTGCCACGTTAGGATCGGGGATGCTTGTTAATGTGATTGTTGCGGTTTAAGGTTAGAAAGGTGAAAAGTCCTCTGTGCCGATCGCACACGCTCTTCACTTTCCCGGTCTGCACCGCTGCTCGCTATCTCCGCCGGATGGTCTCAACCAATGTTGGATGCCCCTAACCGTGCCTCACCACCGCCAAATCCTCCCATATAATTTTTTTTTTTGTTTTTTTGGCTTTACTATATTCAAATGTTACTTTGGGCAACACCGTATAAGCCACCTCAATGTGACCTTATATCTCTTTGGTGTACAATTTTTGGGCATTTAGAAGGGCTGTGAAACAATGAAGCTTTTCTGTATGGAGCAATAAATGCAGCTAGTTTTGATTTGCTCATTTGATTCTATTAAGTTTTGACTTATTACTCTTCATGTACTATCTAACATGTATATAATTTTCTTTATAAATTTTTGAAGAATTTAGAAAGTTCTAATTATTACAAATTTTGTATATTTAGATGGTTTTAATTTAGTTTTTTTGTAAGCTTTGTATGTCATTAACATAATGGTGTGTGTTTATATTTTTGTGATATGTCATTAACAAATCATTAGTTTAAATAGGTTTGCCAATAACATAGTCCTAAATTTATTACGCTCCATCAACGAATGACGATTCAAAAGCGCACTTGATGAACGATATTGGAGCTTGATCGGCACTTGCACGGTCGGAGAATGAAAAGAAACCAGCTGATGAGTACCAAAATGGTGTTAATGACACAACTTCCCCTAGCTTGATGGAGAAAGCTAGGTGAAGCTCTTCTTATAGCTCAAGGATGAAGGAGGAGGCCGAGAGGAAGCTCCAGCATGGATTTGACAGCGAAAGCTTGCCTGGATGATGATGGCTCTAATTAGGGCGAGACCTGCATGGTCGGAGAATGAAAAGAAACCAATTGGTGTTTGCTGATGGCTCAGATGATGATCGGTGATTGCTTGGCCAACGAATGGTGATGGGAAGTAAGAAAAATAATAAAAATGTTTCTCTCCAAGAATTTGAATTCTCTTCAAATGATTTTGAGTTTTGAATTGATGTAGAACACAAACAACAAATATCATAAAAGTTACATGAAATAATTATTAAAGAATATAATTGACAATATTGTAATGTACAACCTGTATTTGTTGAGGTGGACTCCAGTCTGAACATAGGTCCCAGGACGTCAGAAGATGGACTGCACTCTCATAAATATTCATCCTTAGAGACAACGAGAGTTCATTCAGAGCTTGCGCAGGTCTCACTGCTTAGTTCGCTTGCGACCTCGGTAAGATGGATGTTGGTTCGCCAATGAGCTAGCCATGGTTGGAGCTCGGCTCCCCTCTTAGCTCGGCCATTTGCAGAATTTGGTCGCAAGACCCTTTTGAGCTTGTCGCCAAACTCGCCGCATAAGAGACCTCGCCTAAGCTGACTCTGATTAGCTCGCCTCCTCCAGAGATTCCCATAAAACAAATCGCCCAGGTGTCAGGTATCCAATGTCTCAAGAAGCGGGAAGGCTGCTCGCAGACCATGTACTCTCCTGAATTGTCTATAAATAGAACCCTAGAGCGCAAGAAAAAGACACGTTGACCCCCCACCAAGGTTCCCTTCAGAAAAGTCTGAGTGCCGAGCTGAGCCTTGGTTTGGGAGGAAAAGTTCCTAAAAAATTCCGGGTACGTCACAAGACCTTCTCGTTGCAGTTCAGGATTAGTTCTTGTTCTCCAGCTCTGTCTATTCTTAATTTGCTCGGGTCGAACGCTAGACTATTAGAGAATTAGCCTTTGGCAACCCCTTTAGTCCAAACATTTGTGAACAAATTTCCCTTGGCTCTAACATGTTTCAGTCCTCAAGCTTAATGACGCAAGTTGAGTTGAGCCGACTCGAAAAAAACTCGACTCGAGCTCGAGTTCGATTAAAAATCAAGCTCGAGCTCACATATTGTTGTTAATTTGCTTTTAAAATATAAAATATAAAAAAATAAGTCTCATGAGTTAAAAAAAACTCGCGAGAAGCTCGAGCTCGACTCTAGCTTTCGAGCTCAAAACTCAACCTCGAGCTTAATAAGTTGGCCTGAAGCTCAAGCTTAAGCTCGAGCTCGAGCTCGAAATGATTATCTCGAGCTTGAATATTTTGCCAAATAGACTGGAGTTTGACTCGTTTGCACCACTACCCAAACTCAATGAATCTTTGGAAAGAAGTCTCTCAACTTTTAAATGTAAGATTTCAGTTCCAAAACTCTACATAATTCATTCATCTTAAATTCATTAATTTTTAGAAGCATAATAAACCGCTACTAGCAAACCCACGTCTAATTCATTTCCTCCTACTATCTCGTTCGCACTCCCAGGCCTCCCAGGCTTCGAAATACCGCCGACCGCCGGAGAAAGATATTCCGCCAAGTCCTTCCTTTCCGTCCACCCGCTCCTTCTCGTCCGCCCGTTGAGTTAGGGTTCCGCCTCTTCACCATCGGCCACCACTTGCCTCTTCCCCAGCGCTGGGCACCTGCTTCTTCTCCGGTGGCCGCTTGCTTCATCTCTAGCGGATTGTATCTTGTATCCCACTGTACAGCACTTGATAGGTATGCTTTTGCAGCATCCATGATTCTTGTAAGCAAAAACCATGGAGTTCCAAGAAATTGTGTTCCTCCCAGGCATATGATCAAATATCTACTCCAGCGACTACAGAACACCATTAACGGGGATTTCGGCTCTTGCAGACAATTAGAGCACCGGTAGAGACTTGGATCTCTTAAACCTAAGCCAGGGCACTGTGGAATTCCAATATCTCTGCCTCCCTGCTATTGATATTTCCAATTGATTCGAAGACCATGCTCCGATTGAGGGCATTCCGTCCGTCTGGCGACAAAATAGTTAAGATTGTGCTCCACCCCACGCATCCCTGGCTCGTCACTGCGGATGACTCCGATCACGTCTCCGTATGGAATTGGGAGCACCGGCAGGTCTGGATCTCTATGTTTCCGCGAGAGTTTTTGGTGTTTTTTTCTTTCTTTTTGCTGCTTTTTCTAGGAATATCTTTATGTAAGTTGGGTTCTCTTCTTTTATGTTCTTTGTAGGTGATTTATGAACTGAAAGCTGGCGGGGTGGATGAACGGCGTTTGGTTGGGGTGAAGCTGGAGAAGCTCGCCGAGGGAGAGTCCGGTACGTGGCTGGGAAGCACTAGCTGTTGTAGTTTATGCAGGTTCTCTTATTTTCACTGAAAAAATGATTGTTTGACATGGAAATTTTATGTTTTTGGGTGCCATGAAGGCGTCCAACTTTCAAAATTGGTTGTATTAGATAATTGGTCTGATTAATTCTTCTAAAAAAACTATTCTGGATCGGCTTTGTCAATTCTATTTTTCATGTTTTTGTTTGTATGCTACTTGATGTTTCTAACCTTAACATACTATTTTTTGGTTTTCCATCTAACAAAGTTCCCACTGATCACGAAACAATATCCTGAAGTTGATTGTCGGTCAACAACTGATCCACTCAAGCCGACATCATTGTAGAATTCAATTTTTAGGTCATCATTCAGTTAAAACATAATACCACTTGCAGGAGAGGTCTTGAGGTATCTTAGGATTCAAAAGGCAACATCTAAGTGACGAGTCTTTGGAGAATGCATGTGTTGGTTGATGACTCATAACGCATACGAGATATCTGGGCAAGTATGAGACAAGTAAATAATCCTTCCCGCAAACCTATGAAACCGGTGATGTCATCAATGACTTCTCCATCACCATTCCTAATCCGTGGTTGGATTCAATAGGAGATGTGAGTAGGTCTACACCCATTCATCCCGGCTATCTCAAGCAAGTCAAGGATTTGCTTTCTCTTTAAGATTAAAATCCTTCGCCTGGATTTGATGAATTCAATGCCCTTGAAATATTTGAAGTTCGCTAGGTCTTTCTCCCCAAATTTCCTTGCCAATCTTCCCTTGTGAATTTGAATCTCATCCAAATCATCTCTTGTTATAACAATATCGTCCACATAAACGATAAGGTCCTTCAATTTACCTCTCACGTGGTTGATGAACAAAGTATGATCTTCATTATTCTTAGTGTATCCAAAATTGTTATAGCCCTTTGAAATCTTCGAACCAGGCTGTAGGAGTTTGTTTAAGACCGTATAAAGCCTTTTTTAACTTACAAATATTCCATTCAGACCCTTTAGGGGCAAGTTCAAGAGGTAGGGACATATTCTTTCTCCTCCAAGTCCCCATGATGAAACCAATTCTTCATATCTAATTGACTGAGGTTTTATTCCTTACAGGTAACACATGAGAGAAGAGCTCTCATCGAGCAACTTTGGCATAGGAGCAAAAGTCTTCTGATAATCAATCATAATAATTTGAGTGTATCCCTTAGCAACCAATCTTGTCTTTTTTCTTTCAACTATTTCTTGTGATTTTTGTTTAACAGAAAATACCCACTCACACCGACAACTGTCTACATTTCAAAAGAAGATGCATCAGATCCCACCTGCAATTTTTTTCAAGAGCATGCATTTCCCTAAGCATCACTTCTTGTCACTTATGGTGGCCAAGGATCTCCTGCCAAAATGACAGAATAGACATTGAGGACAAATATGAAACAAAGACTCTATTTGAAATACTTAATGATGTATAAAAAACAAACTCGGACAAAGTATGTTGGGTAGAAGCACTTTCTCTTAGAGCAATAGGCTATGAAGATGGATCTGATGTCGTGTCTTGTTTCAATGTATCATGGGAGAAACTTGTGTATTTGTACTAGGGGTGTAAGTTGAGTTGAGCCGGCTCGAAAGCTCGATGAGCCGGCTCGAAAAAAGCTCGACTCGAGCTCGAGCTCGATTACGAGTCGAGCTCGAGCTCATCTAATGTTGTTCTTGAGCTCGCGAGCTTTTTATTTATGCATTTTTTTAAAAAAAAATAAAAAATAAGAAAAATAAGAAAATAAACTCATGAGCTAAAAGGCTCGCGAGCAGCTCGGGATCGAGCTCGCGAGCTCGAAACTCGAGCTCGAGCTCGATAAGTTGGCCTTGAGCTCGAGCTCGAGCTGAGAAAAATGAGCTCGTCGAGCTCGAGCTCGAAATGAAAAGCTCGAGCTTGAGCTCGAGCTTGGAAATTTTGCCAACCTCGACTCGAGCTCGACTCGTTCGCACCCCTAATTTGTACTCTTGTTTTTCTAAGAGTAAAACTGCAAAGACTGATTGCTAGTTTTCTTCTAACCTTTGAGTAGTGATAGGAAGCTGATGTGAAGGAGGAACATGTAGAGGTATAAGTGAGGACTGAACAGGTGGGGAGTTTGCTTTAATCATGGTCGAGGACCCCCCCTTGAAGTGAGGTCTCATAGTAGGCCTCAGATTCACGAAATGTGATGTTCATAGTAATAAAGATCTTCTTGGTTACATGATGAAATTATTTGTAACCCTTATGTGTGAGAGAATACCCAATGAAAACATATTTTAGAGTATGATCGAGTTTGTTTTATTTGATGCATATGGACAAAGAACACACGCATACGCCCCAAGATACAAGGATGAATATGAATTGGAGTAATTTGGAGAGTGCTGAAGGGAGTTTTATGCCAAAAAACACAAGTATACATACGATTAATTAGGTATGCTATAGTGAGGACAACATTCCCCCGCCAGTATTTAGGAAGGTGCATCTTAAATAAGAGACACAGTACCACATCAAGAAGATGATGTTTTTCTGTGCTATGCCGTCCTATTTTGTGCATAGGAGTATACACAAGAGGTTTGATGGATAATGCCTAGGTCTTTGTGATATCTCTCAAACTTAAATCAATGTACTCACGCCAATTTTCACTATGCAATTTTTTAATAATAGTATCGAATTGAGTGACTATCATTTTTTGGAAGCATTGAAACAATAGAAATACTTTATTTAGTTCTCTTCTTTTTGAATAATAACATCCCAAACATCCGTATGAATAATAACAAAATACGTAGTACTAGGAAGAGAAACATGATTAAAAGAAGTATGATGATGTTTACTTAGCTCACACACATCATACTTAAAGATTTCAGTTAACACATAACATAGTAGGAGATGAATTTCCATGGTAAAGATAGAGGATGCCCTAGATGGCAGTGCTAAGAATCGAGACGAGAAGACTGATCCACATGTAAGGCCTGTGGAGATTTTAGGGTTTAGGGTCAAACACGTAGATTGCACAATCTACCAAACCCATTCACCTTCTCGAAATTCAGGTCCTGAAACACAAATAAAGTGGGAAAAAAGTCAAATGACAACTCATATAGTTGGTTAAGTGACTAATGGGGAGGTAATTATGAGTAAAATTTGGAACATGAACAAAAGATAAAGTGACAGAGGAACATGTGATGGATCCTTTTTCAGCCATGTGTTCAGTGGCTCCAGAGTCAATGATCTAATTAGTAAAAGAGCGTGTGGATGCGAGATGAGCACCTGTCATTCTTTGATGAGGATATGAGGAGGTAGATGGCTCAGTAAAATGGCCATGCATCATGCAGAGGAACACCTGTATCTCATCCGTAGATAGATCCATGAGAAGTACAATAGTATTAGGTACAACATCAGGTGCAGTCTTCTTAAAAGCATCGAAAAGATGAGCAGAAAGAGATAGACTTGGCCAACCCTAAGAGCATCCATAGCTACAATGACCTTGTGGAGTAGAATCCTCTGTCTGAGGTGGGAAGCCATGAGGCATGAAACACGTGCCCCGGGAGTGGCGAGACTTCCCAAAATAATCACAAGTCAAGTGATCCTTATCTGTAGGCTTTCATATAGGGCCGCGTTTTGTACGACTCCCATAATTTACTGAGCTGCGAAGTCCGATCTCTCAGAAACTAAGTCAGGTAGCCCGGTCTGTCGTTGTTCAAACTCTTGTTGAACAAGGTTGTAAATTCTTGGAAAAGAAAAAGTGGGAGTGTGCCCAAAAATCCTAACATTGATTTGATTGAAGTCACGATGCAGTTCATACATGAATTCGACGATCCTGTTGTGTTCCTCCTGACCTCGAACCAAAACTTCATCCTCAGGTGACACAAGGTTGAGCAAATCAAAGCGATCATATTCCTGATTCAATTTAGTGAATTCTAAGTAGCACACATGAGGGCGATCATGTAAGACACCCCCCCCCCCCCCCCCCCCCCCCCCCCGAAAATTAGGCAGGACAAGGGGGTTTTATCACACACCACCACCTATATATAACATCCCAAGCTTGATAAATGATAATATATAAAATATTGTAAAACTCTAAAGTATAACCTACTAAGCTAACTATAGGATAAATGATGTTGCTAAGGGTAGCAACCATCCTCTGTAAGCCTTCTATCTCCTTGTCATGACCTCACATATCCACGTCATAGCTCCTGGAACTTCTTGGGTGGAGTCAACCAATTGTGATGGTTAGCAAAATACTAGCCGTATATGCTAAGTCGGTTCCAGCATCTCCCCCTGAGTCCCGAACCACCTAGGTGCTCAAAGTGAGGCGGTAAGTGTCCTGCAGTAAGTGTCAACACAACACAATATATATATATACACATATATAAATATGAGTAGTATGAACAATTATATATTTAAGGGGTGCATGCATATATAGACTATAAGAATTGCAGTAATAAATAATGACAGTAAATAGAACGCTTCATTCTTTCTACCCTAGCGGTGTCCACAACGCACGCACCCTCGTATGCATATTAGGTAGTATAAGTAAAGAACGTCTATTTAAATGACCAATCATATAAAAACACTCATACAAATTTATATGATGAGAATCTTGCACAATATAAACTGCACTATCAAGTACAAACATCACGACGATCTATCATCTCAATTAATACCAACTAAACAAGTTTATCCTCGTCAGAAGAGTGTTACAACCCGTTAACCAACCCGACTCATCAGAGTCACACTATATAAATGCATATACGCTATCATCACAATCAAGCATGCACATACACAAATACTATGTCGACATAGATTTATCATGCACGGTGTCGAGACGTAAGCACACGATTGTAATCGAGTATAGGCTAACAATTGAGATCACTTATTCGTGGAGTTGCTTAGCCCACAGACATCACCATCGTGGACAAATGGTGGCAGTGACACATCCTGTCCACTTCTAGAGTATTTAGGCACAATCATCCATAGGCCTTACGTTCAGCTGTCCGAGCACGTACTCATTCTCGCCAACCTGTCTGTATAAACAAAAAGGAACCGAGATATAGCTTAGGTTGAACTCCATATGGCTAACACCTACACAAACCACAAACTAATCTAGAGTGCACATTGTCATTCGACCACGTTATCCTTGAGTCGCTGCCCAAACACTTCAGAGTGTGCTATCGGCAGGGCCAGTCGACTAGCCACATACATGCTTATGCATTATCATTTCTTATAGGCAGAGTACAATATATTCATTACAACTAGGGGAGGTGATCAACCAATTACTCTACCCTCTCAAGAGACTAATCATCGCAAAATATGCCAATCTATAATCATGTTTTTCATTATATATGCACAACTAGATCTAAGTATGGTAATACCTTTACTATTGCAATCTAGCTTCGATCTCACTATATCTAAGTATTGTAAGACACATATTATTGCAATCTAGCTTCGGTCTCACTAGATCTAAGTATGGTAAGACACATACACTATTACAATTTATCTTCGGGCTTATAAAATTATTGAACTAAATGAATTAATTTGTTGATTTAGGATGAGATCGTCGATTATACATGCAACTCTTTATAAATTTCTAAATTAGATCCACTTAAGTTTTTCATTCCAACCCCAATTGGTAATCACATTAATCGAACTCTATTTTAACTCCATCGAAGTGGTCTTGTAGATTCATAACCTAAATACTACAATCATCATTCACACCCGATCCTGGTTTCATCATAATCGTCTAAACATATGATCATACAAAATCTAAGTTCATTTTATTTTTTCGTCGAAACTGCCTAAGCACTTCAAAAGTTAAGATCTTAAATTCTATATCAAGATTTGGGTTATTCGCTCATAAATACCAATTATTGACGAAACGAGAATGCCCTTGAAAGACATCATGTTGTTGATTAAATATTATTGAAATTGGCGATAGTTCCTTGGTTCAATGATTATACCCTAAATCTGAATTGCGTGACAATAAACATGATTTCATCTTTGACATTAGTCTTCACCGCTAGCTTCACAATTATTTCCATTGCACAATCATCATTGATTTCCATCGCATGCTCCACCATTGATTTTCATTACATGGTTCTCTGTTGGTTTTCATAGCACGATTTAATTTCATTTATTGCCCCATGATCAGTGTAATTTTGGTCGCGCACACCAATATAATTTATCGTTGCGTGAAGCCGTTATTTCAATTGTGCGCATCAATATAATTTATCGTCGTGTGATCATCGTTATTTTGATCGCGCACACCGATATGATTTATCGTTGCATGATCATCATTATTTCGATCATGCACATTAAAAAAAATTATCGTCACACGAGCGTCGTTATTTCGATAGCACGCACCAATACGATTTATCATCGCGAGATCGTCGTTATTTCGATCGCGCACACCAATATGATTTATCTTCGCACTATCGTCGTTATTTCGATCGCGCACACCAATATAATTTATCGTCGCGTGATCATCGATATTTCGATCGCGCACACCAATACGATTTATGGTGTCCCGATCGTCGTTATTTCGATTGCGTGCAACAATGTAATTTATCGTCGCACGATCGTCTTTATTTCAATCATGCGCACCAATATAATTTTCCATCAGCGACAATAATCTCTAAATGCATGAAAACTCAGATCTAAGATATAGGGGGAGGTGAAGGAACTCACCGCAGGTCTGTGCATGCTACCTTATAGCCGTGTATGCGACATTTGTTCGTTTCTCCCTTCCAAAGTTGGATCTCGCCAGACGCCGAAGAGGTGTTTGGCCTTTTGAGTGGGCTGTTTTGGTCTTCGGAGAATGAGGTGGATTTAAAGAAGGAGATGGAAGCTCGGCCATGGAGAAGAGGTTGGATCTCGTACGGGCAGCCAGATCTTGGTGGAGAAGGAGCTTTGATGTTAGATCCATGGTTTGGAGTTGGGAAAACTTGCCGGCGTTGAGGGAGGTCGCACGAGGAAAGGTGTTGCGGCTTGGAAGCTCGCCGGCCGGGAGGTGAAAGCTCGTCGCACTGGATGCCCGTAGAAGGGACTTGACAGAGAGGAGAGATATAGGTGGAGTTGGCCGATCGAATGAGGGAGGGAGGGCGCTTGAATCCATCGATCATTGGAGGGGAGAGATGACAACTCTGGAATCGGGTAAGTTTTTATTTAACCTAATTCTAACGTGTGTGTGTCTGTGAATAAATATATAATAATAATATTAATTTTATATTATTAATACATTCAAACACTCATATTTTGCTCTAGAGGACTTGAAATTTGTTCGAACAAGCTCGTTATGACCGCCTCGTTGAGATACATTCACTAAAACTATCCTAGATCAATTTTGAGTTCGTTTGCTCAATTTATGCTTTCCGGAGTATTTACGACCAAATTTACTTACAGATCAAAACTACTCAAATGATGTTGGAATTGCAAACCTATGATTCCGTTGAACATGTACTATTGTTACGAATCTAACAAAGCTGTCTGGGGTCAATTCCTAGGCCGTTTGCTCAATTTCACAATTTTGGATAATTTCAATATTTGCAAAGCACGTCCGAATGACAAATTCTCGATACTTATCGGAATTGAGCGCGACCGACTCTGTTCGGTTCGTATAGACTTTACGAGTTTAGCAAAACTGAGTGAAATCGATTATGAGGCCAATTGATCAAATTCTGTTTTTTGGATAATTACATTACTTAGTCGCGTTGACACGTCAAATTCTTCGATACTCATCGGAATTGAGCGCGGTCGGCTCAGTTGGACTTGTATAAGCTTCATGAGTCTAATGACGCTAATTGAATTTGATTCTAAGGTCATTTGCTAAGCTCGTGAGCAATCGATAGATTTAGGTCTTGGTCGAGTAATGAGTCACTCGAACTCGACTAGACCATTCACGCGGGCCAATTGAACCGACTAGACTGCTAAATGATTCAATTAAAAAGTGGGATGTTATAAATCACCTAGTCTTAGATTCTCCATCGCAGTTGAAGATTTGAGTTGCATTCCCACGACAAAAGTGTTGAAGGTGAGTCTGGCCCAAGCTTTAGCCAATTTCGAGAGACCCACCTCCCGTAACACCCCATCCTAGTTTAACAACAAATCAACAGTCCGGCCGGGCTCAGCGATAAATAGTAAACTAAGAAACAATATCAAACAGGTATATAATAGACATAAACAAAAAGTACTGAAAGTAAACTACAGCTGGAGTAGAAAGTGTAACTGAGGGTAAAGATGTACCTCAACAAACTGAATTCATAGAGCCACTAGAAAAGATAAAGAACCCAACAAATGAATGTCTGAAAATAAGACTGAAATAGTATAAAATGTCCGATACAAGAAAAACCCTTAAACATTAGTATTACATAGTGATCAAGAACTAAACAGTACATTATAAAAATGAACTAATAGAGGGACTGCACAACATGCTCATCCTAGGCGCAACTTCCCACTTGCATCCCCTATAAAAACATACCCGAAAATGGGTGAGTCCAATGAGAGAGTAAAAAACTATTCCTCCCAGTGACCCTAAAATTATTTGAAAAGAACTGCATGCATGCTTTTAAAATAAGTTTAATGCTACAAAAAAATTATATGCTAGTGTACTATGCATGCTCTGGTAAAGTATTACTGACAACATAAAATGTTTGTTCTAATTTACGTGCGTCAAAAATATTTACTCAAGTTTCGATAACCGGTTGACTAAAAGGTTCTATATGGTTAGGTCAACACTTGAGTTCTAGGTGGCTCATGTTTGTCCTTCTTAAAATTTTTAGGCAGAGCAACTTCTAATGCGCAATTCTAGTCTAACAATCTAAGTCATACTAACGAACTCAGGTGTTCTAGTGTCTCACGTACATAGACTCAAATCTACTAATATTTTAAAAGAGGGTAACATCTCCTAAACACTGAGGTTCTTAAGGTACACACGTCCTATGAGAAAGATAGTGCGCCTCTATCTAGCACGAGAGGAGGTCTCAATCGTGTCTACTAATTATACTCTGCTTGCGAATTTATCTGCGTATCTTAGGCAATACAATATATCAATTAATCGGCAAGATCTCATATTCATGAGGTTAATATTTTCCGCTTCGTAAATGTGGACGACTGTATATGATTCATAATTTGCACTATTTCAAAAGGTCTAACTGTTTGAGAAATTTTGAAATTATGTACTACATATACTAGCTAGATGATCATTGAACTATAGATCTCTAACGATAATAGCAGTTTCGTACATCTCTAACGATAATAGCAGTTTCGTACATCTCTAACGATAATAGCAGTTTTGTACAACCATAATAATTTTACTGAATTCTAACGAACATTACTATGCAAGGTATTTGATATGTCTATCCAGAAAGAATAAGAGTTTCTTACAGCGGTAGTGCGACACTCGTACAACAGACGCGGCGGCATGATGCTCTCTAACTTATCTTGATAACATAAACTTTCTCCAGCTTATACTCACCCGCATCAGATATCTCGTTCCCAAAAGAGGAGCCCCTCTAAAGTTGACTCGAGACCTCTGTTGCCTGGAAACGAAGGCATTTGGTGCATAAGACAACTAAGGAATACCAATAAAATGCCCATGGATTCACTATACGAAAGGTTTTCAGTGGTTACCTGATAGGATTGAGGGAAGAAAGCCCGCTAGCAGAGGGAGTTGTCTGTCAGAATTTGTTTGCTGCAAGAAACCCCTTTATCAGAGGCGAAAAGGGTTGTCTTGGTTCTGAAAAAGAGGTCTCTCCTTTAGATAAACTAAAATCGGTCTAGGATGGAAGAAGAAACTCTAAAATGATTTTAATGTTTGATTCTTGCGTTTTACCTAGACAAACAGAGGGCGAAAAAATAGTATTGTCGGATTTGCCGAAAAAAGTCTGCCTGGTTTTGAAACCATAGAGGGAGCCTCGACTAACCCCCTTGAACAGAGAGGAAGCGTCAACTAGGAATATTCGCACGCCTAACCCTGTCGACGAAGCTTTCTGGCGGAGGAAGACAATACTGCCGTCGTCTGCGAGAAAGAGGGGAACTGCGTCGGTCGCTGTAACCTGACGCCGTCGCCCCACGGGAGGAGGAACAAAAAGCCCTAGCCCTGCTCTCGTTTGAGTCGTGCGGGAAAAGGAAGAAGCGACTCTTTCGTAATTAAGGTTTACGGCTTTTAAAACCGTCGGTTGCTGCACTCACACGAAAAGGGACATTATTGGGCTGTTATAACTAAATCAAATCGTGCAATGAGACGGGGGAAACTTGGCTGAATTTTCTTAAGTGAGGAAAATTAAACTTTTAAATCTGATTTCACTGGTGTCATAACTTTATTAATTCTAAATCTACGTGTTACGCTCTCGCATAAATATAAAGATGTGTCGAATAAAATTCCAAACGCTTTCGTTCAATTAATTTACGTGCATCCATTGATCGTAATAAAATAGTACCTTGACCCGACGGTGGATTACTCACTTTTTGCTCGTGATCGAGCCTGCAATTAAATTTAATTTGCGTATTAAAATACAGGTGTTACACTTCCCGCATGCAGGCATTACACCCCAACCCGCTCTCCTGTGGAATTAATCCTAGGCAGGTTGTTGAGGTCGGGGTTTGAATTCTCGACCTCCTTTATCAAGATGTACCACAACTCACTTTTGTTGAAGGCGAGTCCGGCCTAGGCTTTAGCCTATTTCAGGGGACCCATCTCCCGCCTGCAGGCGGTACACTCCAACCATCTCTCCTGAGCCCGGGTGGGTTGTTGAGGTCGGGGTTTGAACCCTCGATCTCCTTTATTAGGGCCTTTAAAGATCCTTTGAAGGTGTGTCCGGCCCAGGCTTTAGCCTATTTCGGGGGACCCACCTCCCGCCTGCAGGCGGTGCACCCCAACCCGCTCTCCTTCGGAATTAATCCCAGGCTCAGTTGGGTATCAGAGGACCTTTAATGGCCCTGATAAAGGAGGTCGGGGGTTCAAACCCTGACCTCAACAATCCGCCTGAGATTAATTCCTCAGGAGAGCTGGTTGGGGTGTACCGCCTGCAAGCGGGAGGTGGGTCCCCCAAAATAGGCTAAAGTTTAGGCCGAACTCACCTTCAACAAAAAGTGGTCTCATCGCTTTTCCAAATATTTGTCGCTGTATCCATGGGCAAATAGTTTCGGACAATGGTTTTTCTGCATAGAATTCGTGAACCATGACATGACCAAAGTATCTCAGATTTCCATTACTGTCAATCTGGTGAAGTTGGAGCAGGTTCGTTGGTGGTGCCACTGAAATATCCAAACTTTCTCCAGCTTTTCAGGGCAAGACTGATGGAGCGAGCTCATGGAGAGTAGATTGAGCCATCCATTGAAATATTAGTAATTTAAGGAGTATTGTGATCATTGTTTGCATGGATGGATCCCACAAAAGTCGCAAGAGAAAAAGAGGCAACTCCTCTGAATGAGATAACAAGAGAGTCAACACTCCCTGGCATGGCGACCCAAGAATAAAAATCAATGGTTCACAGAAACAAGGTTTAGAGAGCCAGCGATTGGGGTATTCTCATATAATGAGGAAAAATGAGACCCGACATGACAATGGAGCCAAGCAAAGTCACAATGGGTGATGGAAAGAGGAGGAAGAATCATCTCCTAAAAAATGGAGAGGGTTGGACATTGGAGAGGGAGTCACAACTCCATCAAGGGTTTTGACGCCCTTATGTGCTGATCGGTACAAAATCACTACCTGCTATTGGAATGACCTGACGAGAGGCAATGAGAGATCCGCGACTAAAAGGTCAGTGGGCTGAAAAAGAGCAAACATGAGTTACGTGGGAGAATCTACCTCAACGACAGAAAGTGTGACTGCGTGCAGAAGACAAAACACTGACGAAAGGCGGAAGTGTGATCAAGCGGCATGCGCAAGATGAAATAAAGGCCCTGATACCATTTTGAAATCATTGATTTAATTGCATGATGGATGACACAAGGGTAAACAATCCTTTATATATAGGAGTAGAATGTTACACTGGAAATCGAGTAAAAGGAAATACGAGTAAAATACTAAATGCTAACATGGGGTATCTTTATATGCATTGACAAACATCCCCTGCATGCTTAGCCAGAAATATCTATCATCGATAAAGGGTACAACTTTTATTACTCTGAAATGAAGACCTAATTCTCCACTATGAATCTAATGGATATTAATTTCTTAAAGAGAACCTTCATGATACAAGATGAGTTTTTTTGTTCAATAGCTCAACTTGGATAAAAAATTAAGCAGTGAGATTGTTACGGATCCTCGTTGGGGCGTGACGTACAAGCGCCGCGCGCCGCGCATAGCACCCACCTAATGCATTCTCCTATTTTATCACTCGTATTTTCTTATGTTGCTTAAATGTTTTATCCTCATGTATTAAACCCTAATGAGGAGGGCAATTTAATATTTTGGATATTGGACCGGTTTCCACCTTATATGGGGCGGAACCAATGTGTGTGAGGTTCAAGCAAGAATTAATGAAATCTATTTTCTCTCTCTCTCCCTTTCTCCCGATATCGCAACACCCCCCGCCCGACGCCCTAGCCGCGCGCTACGTTCCACCCTCCGACCACTTGCCTCCCGTCCGCCGCCACCATAGATCGTCGGAGAGCCAAGAAGGCTCCCTCTTCCTTCCTTGAGGACTTCCCCGCTCTTCCACAGTGCACTCGCTCTCAATCCCGAGCACGTAACAACTTGGTATCAGAGGAAACCTTCCTCCCGACGGCCGCCACTCCAGATCCGGCCGTTCCTTCCCCGTCCGAAGCCGATCCGGCCACCTCGACCTCCGCGCGGCACGTTTCCGCCGCTTCTGCCGTCCAGTTTCTCCCGCAACGCACCCCATGGGAGTATTGACTTGGTGTCGCCTCCTTCCACCTCATGGGCTCGGCCCAACTTTGGTTCTCGCACCTTCATCGAGAGAGGCCCGACCTTACGTGGGTGGACTTCAAGGCTCGGTGCACTCTCCATTTTGGCCCACCGCTCCCCAGCAACCCCATCAACAATCTGATCTCTCTCATGCATTCCGACACCGTTGATGACTACTTGGAGCAATTTCAGGTGCTCCTGGCACAAGCCTCATCCATTCCCCCGGCCCACCAAGTAGCCTTTTTCACTGCCGGTCTCCACGAGCTGCTGCGCATGGATGTTGAATTTCAAAACCCAACCGATCTCACTACAACCATTAGTTTGGCTCGCCTCTGCGAGAAGCGTATTCTCATGGACCGACCGTATCTCGGTCGTCGCACTGGCGAAAGCTCTTTTCGAATCTCCAGCCATACCCACACCGCCGCTAGCCGCAACCTCCACCGGCCCAAGGAGGGGGCACGACCCACCATCATCCGACGCCTGTCACCCTAGGAGATGGCAGACCGACGCGCCAAAGGGCTCTGTTTCAACTGTGATGAGCACTATGAGAAGGGACACCGTTGAAAGCGCCTCTTTTGACTTGAGGTTGATGACCCCTCATATGAGGACAATGGTGATGACGAGCCAGGGGACCCGACGATTTCCATAAATGCCATGTCCGACCCTAACACTTCTGACACATTGCAGATGCCCATTACAGTCGCAGGTTGCCGCCTCTTAGCCCTCATGGACACGGGCAGTACACACAGCTTCCTCAGCGATCTCACCGCCCAGCGGCTCCAACTACCTATTACCAGCCGCAGTCGTTTGAGTGTGGCCGTGTTGAATGGCGCCGCCATGGCCTGTACCGGGGTTTGCCGAGCGGTTCCCATCATCGTGGAGGATTACCATTCCCATGTCGACCTCTTCGTCATCGCCTTACGAGGATTCGACGTGGTTTTGAGAATGTGCTGGCTGCGCACTCTCGACCCGATTTTGTGGGATTTGGAGAGCATGACGATGTCTTGGGGTCCAGGGACATGACTGACGGTTTGACAGGGCCGTCCGATAGTAGATTCTAGCCACGTCTCCTCCCTTCGGCTCGAGCGATCAGTGTAGCGGGACCTTTCGTCCCTTCTCGCAGAGTATAACGACACCATGCTTCCACCCGCAGGTCTTCCCCCTTCCCGCCGCCAGGACCACCACATCTGTCTTCTTCGAAACACAACACCAGTGGTCGTTCGCCCCTACCGCTACCCGTTCTGGCAAAAGGACGAGATTGAGCGGCAGTGCGCCGACATGCTTCGTCAGGGCATCATCCGTCACAACGTTTCACCATTCTCCTCCCCTGTTTGTTGCACAAAAGGACGACTCTTGGCGTTTCTGTGTGGACTACCGCGCCCTGTACGCGGTCACGGTGACAGACAAATTCCCTATTGCAGTGGTCGAGGAGTTGCTGGACGAGTTACATGGGGCCCGTTTCTTCTCCATGCTCGACCTTTGATCGGGCTGCCATCAGGTCCGTATGTTCCCTGCCGATGTGGAGAAGATGGCTTTCCGCACGCACCATGGGCATTTTGAGTTCCTTGTGATGCCCTTCGGGCTCACAAATGCACCTTTTACATTCCAGGCCCTCATGAATGAGGTATTCCACACTCTCCTTCGTCGAAGTGTACTTTTTTTCGATGATATTTTGGTGTACAACAAGATGTGGGAAGCACATCTCGAGCACCTTTGCATTGTCCTCCAACTGGTCCGCTCTCATCGTCTCTCCCTTAAGCGGGCCAAATGCTCTTTCGACACAGACAGAGTGGCATATCTGGGCCACATCGTCGACCATGCGGGCGTTTTCGCCGCCCCGGTCAAGATTCAATGCGTCCTCGACTGGCCCCTTCCTCAAACTCAGCGGGAGCTTCGCGGGTTCCTCGGCTTAGCGGGCTATTACCGCCGCTTTATCCAGGGCTATACGGTGATCGCCGCTCCCTTACTCTCTCTTCTGCGCAGACAGTGTTTTGTATGGGATGACGCTGCCACGACGGCCTTCCGTGCTTTGCAGCAAGCCCTGGTCTCGGCACCAGTCCTTCAGCTTCCGGATTTCGAGAAGGGTTTTCAGGTGGAGTGCGACGCTTCCGAACTCGAGTGTGGAGCTGTCCTGCAACAAGAGGGCCACCCGATCACTTATTTCAGCCGCACTACCGCCCTCCACTATCGGAAACTTCCGGCACATGAGCAGGAGCTCATCGGCCTAGCCAAGGCCGTTCACCATTGGCACCCGTACTTGTGGGGACGCGCTTTCATCATCCGTACCGATCATTTCAGCCTCAAATACTTATTGGAGCAGCGACTGACGACAGTTCCTCAACAACGTTGGGTGAGCCGGCTTTTGGGCTATGATTTTTGGGTAGAATTCTAGGCGGGGCACTTGAATCGTGCGACGGATGCTCTCCCGTCGCGTCTCCTCCAGTGCACTGCTCTTTGCCGTCTCCACACCGTCGTCTCTGTTTCTGCCTCGCCTCCGCTAGGTCATCCCCGACTCCCCGACCCTGACCGAGCTCCTACACCGCATACAGGAGGGCCGCCTTCCATCACACTGGATAGTACAAGACAGTCTGATCTTGTACCAGGATCGCTTCTTTGTGCCCGACTCTTCCCCGCTGATTACTGACATCTTAGCGACCGTCCATGGACATACACACGAAGGGGTGCAAAAGACCCTTCAACGAGTGCGTGCCGAGTTCTTTTGGCACGGCCTCAAACGGAGCATCCAGACGTTCATTGCCACCTGCCTCGTCTGCCAGCGCAACAAATCCAAGTCCCTTTCTCCTGCCGGCCTCCTGCAGCCACTTCCGGTTCCCACTCAGATTTGGGCAGACATATCAATGGATTTCATCGAGGGATTACCCCCGTCTCGGGTTCACCCCATCATCTTTCGTCGTTGTCGACCGGTTCTCTAAGGGGGCGCACTTCATTGCCATGAGCCGTCCCATCACCGGACCCACGGTGGCCCGTGCTTTTTTTGATCGAGTGTTTTGCCTCCATGACATTCCCGAGAGTTTTGTATCTGACAGGGATAAAGTTTTCACCTCCCAGTTCTGGCAGGAGCTCTTCGCCCTTTGTTGCACTAAGCTGGCTCTCTCTTTCGCCTATCACCCCCAATCAGACGGCCAGACTGAAGTGGTCAATCAGACACTTGAGATGTACCTACGCTGCATTACAGGGGATCACCCCAAAGTCTGGGCGCGTTGACTTCCATGGGTGGAATAGTGTTACAACACTTCCTATCATACAGCTCTACAGACCACCCCGTTCAGCCTCATCTATGGACGAGAGCCACCCCGACTCCGGACCTACCAGAGTGCCTCTGCCCGCTCCACCGCCGTCGACATAGAGTTGCGCTCGCGCGACGAGCTTCCGCGCCTCGCACGTGACCGCCTTCTTCAGGCCCAGGCACGCATGGAGACTGCCCACAATAGGGGCCACCGCGAGCTGTTCTTTGCCCCGTGGGATTGGGTTTGGCTGAAACGCTGCCCCTAACGTCAGTTTACCGTCTCCAAGGGAGCCTATCAAAAGCTGGGGACCAAGTTCTTTGGGCCGTTCGAAATTTCCACCCGCATCGGGGAAGTGGCGTATCGCCTCCGCCTTCCCGCCGACGCTCAGATTCATGATGTGTTCCATGTGTCACAGCTGAAGGTCTTCATCGGCGAACCGCCCACCGCACCTCTAGTCCCGCTACCACCACCACCACCACAGCACAAGCTTGAGGACAAGCTTGATGTTGAGCCGGGTGGAGATGTTACGGATCCTCGTTGGGGCGTGACTTACAAGCGCCGCACATAGCACCCGCCGGATGCATTCTCCTATTTTATCACTCTTATTTTCTTATGTTGCTTAAATGTTTTATCCTCATGTATTAAGCCCTAATGAGGAGGGCACTTTAGTATTTTGGATATTGGACCGGTTTCCGCCTTATATATGGGCGGAACCAATGTCTGTGGGGTTCAAGCAAGAATTAAAGAAATCTATTTTCTCTCTCTTTCTCCCGAAATCGCAGCCCCCCCCCCCCCCCCCCCCCCCCCCCCCCCCCCGGCGCCCTAGCCGCGCGCTACGTTCCACCCGCCAACCACTCGCCTCCCGTCCGCCGCCACCATGGATTGCCGGAGAGCCAAGAAGGCTCCCTCTTCCTTCCCTGAGGACTTCCCCGCTCTTCCACGGTGCACCCGCTCTCAAGTCCCGAGCACGTAACAGAGATCTACCACATCAACATGCCTACTCCCAAATGGAATAGGAATATGCATCACTTAAGTATCCTTAAGGGAATTTAAAGATATTATAATAATCCTCAACATGACTAAAATGAGCGTCCTACTAAACACGTTAGCCACTCAGTTGACAAACCCCTCTTTATGACTTACTAAGGTGAAACACTTACTCTTGCAGAAATGATGACTATTTAGCATATTTATTCTTAATGCTGCACGATCAAAATTTATTTTTCTTTAAAGAAGGCAATGGCTATGTAAGCTTGAACAACAACAGAAAATTACATATGGAGTAATGAGATCGGGCATCATTAAATTTGTAATTGAAAAAAGTAATTGAACTATTTTCTTAATTGAGGTCTGAGGACAATGTCTGCACGGATATTACATGGCCACAGTCAGCTTCAAAGACTTTATCAAAGTTTGGTAGGCACCAATATGGGTGCTTGCACCATTTTGACCTTGATCATTTGGATGACTTGTTCATATTTCGGTTTCCACTTAAATATTCTCCTTTTTTAAGCAATTTTGTTTTCCACTTAAATATTCCCCTTTTCAAGCAATTTGGGATAGGTGTAATATAGAACCGAAGTTCCAAATAATCCTAAAAAAATACAACAAAGAATTGCAAAAATTAAACCGGTGCATCTGCGGGCTCAAGTCGTCATCTTAACGATCCTATAATCAACAGTAGTGTATAAAGACCCCGACCGAGTCCTAAAGCGCGACGTCACTGACTTTTCTAGGATGGCGGGCCATGACATCGGGCTCAAAGTGGTGTGGGGCTAGACGCTCCGGTGATGCCTTGAAAGTGCATATTCTTTCGAGAAATACTTTCTAGAGTTCAAGCTATATCATCTCATAAAAGAACCAACTCTGTTGAAACCGAGAACCGGCTTCTGTGGAGTTCGAACCCTTAGAGAAGAGGTGACCACACACTTACTTCTCTTGACGAGCTTGACTAACTGAAGACTTAGAACTCTAAACTGACCCAAGGCTGCACGGAGGTCCCACCACATACCCGGAAGATCTTAGAGCGATTTCCCTCCTTAGCCAGTGCTGAGCTAAGGTCACCTCAGAAAGCGCTAGAAGACCAAAGAATGAGAAAGCTTGCCTTCTGAGGTACCCCAATGAGTCTATTTATAGATTTTCGAACCGGGTCTGCCAACAACACAACTCTGCTATTCTAAATGGCTATACGCAACCCATCTGGGTCTGCCAACAACGTAACTCCGCCGTTTTGAGTAGCTAAATTCAGACCTATGAGGGCATCCAGGTAATTCTGCTCGGGCAGTATTTGATGAGTGCTTGCTGACCTGGAAGAGAATCTTTTGTGGGCCCCTCCATGGATCTATAAATATTCAATCACAAACAAATGAATTTTGCCCCATCCATTTTTCCGAGTTGTCTCGCCTCCAACTCGATGTCGCTCTCGAAGGAAGCCCAAGATCGTCTCAACGCTGCCCGAGCCGAGACCAGAACTTTGATGGGCTCATTCGCCCCTTGGCTTGCCCGGAAGGCCCCGAGCTCGTCCCCCAAAACGAAGAATGCCAAGATGGTCAGACGTGACGTGACCAGGGACGAGTCCATCTCGCGGACTCCCTCCTAGCCCGAGATCCCTCAGGTATCCTCACTCGCTTTATATTCCTTACTAGGATAAAAGAAGATGCCGACGCGTTCGCTTGCGGATTTCGTCAAAGGAGAAGGGAGTTGGGTAGGCGAGTGCTGAACCGCACTCGCTTGAGGCTGGCGACGACAAGACGGCTCCCGAGATCACCTCCCCGCATAAACCAGATGATCTCTCACGAGACAATGGCAAGTCCCCTTTTATCCATTCGCCTCTTGTTAGTTCGCTTACCCTTGTACTTTGCAGCTCCCGCATTTGGGATCACGGGACTGGGTGATACAACGCCCAAATCCCATGCTCGCCTGACGCCCTTGGATCCCGCCTTGGGCCTACTATCTCCAGCGAATGACGTACCCAACCTTCCACCTCGCGACAACCCTACTGCCGAACAGGCGACTCACCGCCCAGGGCTCGGGAAGACGCATGTCATCTTCGACACCCCCTTCAAGGGGCAACTCAGCACTTCCCGCCGACACTCGGGCAAGGACGCGAATACCGGGCCAGGTAGCCAATCACACCCGCCTTCTAAAAAAGGAAGGTCATGCTTGGCTTAACATTTCCTACTGCAGGTTACCGCGAGATATCGTCGACTGATGTCGACATCGACGATGAGGAGTTCTCGCCTCCCCCTTTGACTAACTCAATCGCCGCCTTTCTGGGCGATCCAAAGGATGCCGAGGCGCTGAAGCGACCGACGACGGAGGTTTTATGGAAGCACGCCCCGATGCTGTGCCAACTCTACAGCCGGGTTCAAGAGAACCAAAACTCTGCCGAGGAGCGGCTACTCTTCCTGGAGAACAACTATACGCAACTGATTGCTGAGCTGGGTGGAGATGTCGGCGGCGGGAGGGACTTTCCTGGGATCCATGTCGCACGAGCTGAAGATCAATTGCGGCTCGCTCAACAGGAGCTGCAGATCATTCGCTCAATGCAATATTCTCGCACGATGCCTAGGGAAGGAAGGGGAGGCCAGGAGACGGTGGTGATGGCGCCAGGTGGGCCTACCGACACTCGCCTCTCGACTCTCTTCTTATCTGCTTGTAATAACAGACTACCCGTTTACTGGTGCCTGATGTGAATGGATAATAAAACTGTGCTTTTCTTTTCTTATCTCGCTTAAATGTTCCCGCTGTCTGTTCTTTCTGTTTTCGCTCATGTTTTGTTTTTACTGTCGACCTTATTTTAAAGCTTTATAGCACTTAGCTTTATCTCGGCGGTGAGTGAGGGAGTGCGAGATCTCGACATGTTTTTGGGCTGGATTTGGGGAATTACTATCCACAATTTTCCCAGCTCGGATCCTTTCCCGCCCAAAATTTCGTATAAATAGACCCCTCACCTACCGCATTAACCACTGCTTTAAATAGCTTCCAACCATTCTTTCTGCATTTTCTTCTCTTGCACTCACACTTCTACGTTTTCTTCCCACTTCTCGCGAGATGACAGGAGATGCCGATGGTCGAACCAAATGCGCAACCGCATCCGCCGACTACCCTTTCATGAACTGCAACCTAACTGGAGAGGAGTACCACTCGCTCGTTGGTCTTTATGTCCCGCCGGGCTTCACCGCGTGACACCCGAGGAAGGACGAGTCGATCAACCACTTCTCGTCCTACGAACTCGTCATTCCTGCCGAACATTTTGAGGTGGGATTTCGCCTCCCCATCTGGTCGGAGATTCACCAGGCCTTGCGCTACTTTGGAGTTGTTCCCGCACAACTCAACCCCAACTCCATCGCCTTGCTAGTAGCATTCGTCTGCTACTTGCGGGAGGAGCAAATAGAGTTCAACCTTCTCGTCTTCCGCAAACTCTTCAACTTCCGCGCTAAGAGGGGTGAGATCACGTTCTTCTCCGGCAACAACCTCAAGGCCAGAGGTCTCGCTAACAAGAATCATCACTGGATTCAGAAGTTCATCTTCATCTTCGTGGATTTCGGCAACCTCCCCCTTTCACCAATCCAACAGGAAGGATCAACTTACCATCCTCCATCTCTCGGCGGCCATGAATCCAAGCTCCATCAATTCCTTTTTGGAAAGGACTTTGACGTTCCTTATCTGAGGAGGAACGTTGATTCGCTCTTACCTGTACTCGTCGGGGATGGTAGGTATCATACTTTTCTTTAACTAAAAGGTTTCGAAATTTTGCCAACTATCAACACGTGTAAGGGCGCGAGATCTTCCCCTCAACCCGCCTTCCGTGAGCAACACAACACTCGCCTCCGAGAAGGCACGCGCGGAGGCCGCCGCTGCGGCATGCAGAAGCCAACCGAAGTCGCTGCCGAAATCTAGCAGCCAAAAGCGGAAACCCGATACACTTCCTCCTCCGCCACCTCCCAAGAAGCCAAAAACTGCAGATCTCGCCAAAGGCAAGGAGATCATCTCGGATCCTCCCGCGAGTGCTCCGACCGCTGGCGAGACCGTGGGGAAGAAAACTAGCGAGGTCGGAGGGACCTCGTCTGCTCTAAAGGCAGTAACGCCTAGAGGCCACATGAACTTCGGCCTGGGCGTGAAGCTGCTGGACGAATCCGGCGATCCCCTGCTAGTCTGGGACCGAGAGGTCAACAGGACCTCTGTCTCCACTGTCCTCCCCTCCTGGCAGGAGGGCGAGACTGTCTCTGGTCAAGCCTACGCACTCTCCTTCGGACTGTATGAGCGGGACAACGCCGCCTATTATGACCACACTCATGCAATCTCTTGCATACGAGAGCTCTCGAGCTCAATTCCGCGTCATCGAGCTCGCTCATATGACGGCTCACCGCAACATCCGCTTGTCGCGACAGATGGCAGATGTCAGTGCCTCGCGGTCTGCACTGTCTAAGGAAGTGACAGATCTGAAACAGAAGTTAGCCGCTGCCGATTTAGTTGTCAAGGCGCGCGCCTAGGCGCCGGGCGCATCAGGCGCAGCCCGCCTCACTTTAGCATGGCTGAGGCGGGCGATGTGCCCCAGACGCGCGCCTTACAAGCTCCCAGGCGCGCCCGAGCCTGTCGAGGTATTTTTTGTAAAAGTTTTTTATATAGGCAAAACCATGATCTTAGACGCACCCGAGACACCCCTAGACGCACTTGGGCGCCCAATTCGCTGAAAATCGGCGAATTCACTCAATTTCAGCGAATTGGGCGCCCAATTCGCTCAATTTCCTTTGCCCCCATTTTTGTGCCTCACGTGCTTCAGGCGCGCGCCTGCGCCTTGCGCCTTGCGCTTAGGCTCCAGGGTCCCTTTGCGCCTCGGTGCGCCTTGCGCCTTTGATAACTTAGGCTGCTGAGAGCGAGCTCGTCGGGCGAGTGGGTGGAGTGGTATTTCCCTTCTCCCACCTGGCTCACTCGTTGAACACCTTTCTCGCTCTAACGTTTGATTGACTTGCTGGATGCCGCGACAGTTGTCCGACAGGATGCGCGTATTGCCCATCTCGAGGAAGAGAACCGGAGGTTAAAGGCCCAGAACCAGCAGTGGATCGGCTCGCTGATTCCCCCTCCCCCAGTCGAGAAGAAGAAGGCTCTGCTGTACTCGCAACACGAGCTGGAGCTGTTGATGCAAGAGAACGCCATCGCGTCAACAAAACACGCTCTCCAGACGATGCAAAGAGCTGGATTTCTGAAAGGCGAGGGCGAGAAGGTGGCTGCCGAGACCTTGGTTCCAGAGCTCTTCCTGCCCATCCCTGAACCTGAAGATAACGTCGACGACATGTCCGGCGAGAGCGAGCAATCAACATCATCACCCTAAAGTTCTCGTCTTCTAATTCTCCTGTATTTTTCTTTTTGGGTCTTTCCCTTCTTTTGCGGGATGTAATAACAGACTAATGATTGAAGTAGTTAAGATTTTACTGTGAAATTTTTCTATTTTTTATTCTAACTTTGAATGATGCCATGCAAAAACACACTCCACTCGCATTTTAACTTAGGTAGCCCATGTTCGAGACAGCACACGAGGCCATAGATCCACCTTTTACCACGTCAACCTGTAGACTATTGATTTCACTAACTTGATATATAGAACTAGGTCTCGCGTTGTTCTCGCCCCATTGGCTCACGCGCGCTTAGAGTGTTCGACTTCTCGAACTCACCGCTTAGAATAGGGCCTTGCGCCGTTCTTGCCATATTGGCTCACGCGCGCCTATAGCGCGCGACTTGTGAGATCTTCTTCCGATCATTCGCATTCGCTTATAGATTTTGTCCTGCTCTCGACACTTTGCCCCAGGCTTACCCTTGAATGCCTCCTTCGACTGGCGAGATCCCCGACGGCGAGATCTCCTTAGGATTCTTTAGTCATTCCAACATTCCAACGAGGACCTTCCAGACTTGTCAGCTAGTTGAGAGCCTGACAGCGAGAGCAACTCCGGGCTTAGTTTCAAAGCTTTTTACAACGCCCACCGAAGGCCCAACAGCCCTGTCAGCTAGGTGAGAGCCTGACAGCGGGAGGTGAACATCAATCAATTTTTTCTTTCGACCAACCACCAGAAGCTACCATTGGCCCAATCAGATTGTAGAAGCCTGACGGCGGGTGTTGAGCATCAACCAGACATATCTCTTTGGCTAGCCACCGAGCGCTACCACCGGCCCAATCAGCTAGTGGAAGCCTGACGACGGGTGTTGATCATCAATCAGACATATTTCTTTGGCCAGCCACCGGGCACTACCACCGACCCAATCAGCTAGAGTAAGCTTGACGACGGGTGTTGAGCATCAACCAGACATCTCTTTGGCCAGCCACCAGGCGCTACCACCGGCCCAATCAGCTAGTGGAAGCCTGACGTCGGGTATTGAGCATCAACCAGACATATCTCTTTGGCCAACCACATAACTCTACCACTGGCCCAATCAGCTAGTGTGAGCCTGACGGCGGGTGTTGAGCATCAACCAGACATATCTCTTTGGCCAGTCACCGGGCGCTACCACCGATGCAATCAGCTAGTGGGAGCCTGACGGCGGGTGTTGAGCATCAACCAGACATATCTCTTTGGCCAGCCACCGGGCGCTACCACCGGCCCAATCAGCTAGTGGGAGCCTGACGGCGGGTGTTGAGCATTAACCAGACATATCTCTTTGGCCAGCCACCTCCCATATTCCAAATGTTGAGCAAATGAACCACCAATAACAGCCAAGAATATGAAAAGGGATTGATTTATTACTTTCATGGGTGGAAGCGCTTCAAGTCATCGCCGCTCCAGGCATGACTGAGGGGCTCCCCCTCCACATCTTGGAGGTGATATCCCCCCGACTTCAACGTCTCTTTGATAACATAAGGACCCTCCTAGTTAGGATTCAATTTGTCGACGGCTGCCGACCTCCCAGCCGCATCGACCTTCTTCAAGACCAAATCTCCTTTTGCGAACTGCTTGATCCGGACGTGCTTGTCGAAGTACTTGTCCATCCGCCGCTTAACCTCTTCCTGCCGGATGGCTGACATGTCGCGCAGCTCCTCCACCATATCTAGGGAGAGCCTCAACTCGTCTTCGTTCTCAGCCCTCCACTATTCTCTGCCTTCCTCTGCCTCCACTATTCGTGGTGTCCGGACCTCGAACTCTATCGGGAGTACAACTTCGTAGTCGTGGGAGAGCTTGAAGGGGGTCTCCACCGTGGCTGTGTTGGAAGTGGTTCTCATGACCCAAAGGACTGAAGGGAGTTGCTCCACCCAGCTCTCCCTCAGATTTTTCACCTTCTTTTTCAACAAGTTTACAATTATCTTGTTCGCCACCTCCACCTGCCCATTACTCCTAGGGTGGTGGACTGATGCGAACCGAAGATCAATCCCAAGCTGACCACAGAAACTGATAAACTCTGTGCTGGCAAACTGTGGCCCATTGTTCGTGACAATGACCTGAGGCAACCCGTGTCGGCAAATGATCTCTCCCCATATGAAGTTCTGGATCACCTGGGAGGTCACCTTGGTCAGTGCCTTGACCTCCAACCACTTAGAAAAATAGTCGATCATGGCCAACAAGAATCTTCTCTGCCCGCTGGCCTGGGGGAAGGGTCCCACGAGATCCATCGCCCAAATGACAAAGGGTCAGGGCACGATGATGCTTCTGATCCTCTGAGCTGGTAGCAGTTGGAGAGGGCGAACAACTGACACTTCTGACACTTTTTTGCGAACTTGGTGACATCATGGCCCAGGGTCGGCCTCGGCCAGAGTCCTACTCCCCCTTGCCTTACTATCCTCCCCTCTAGAGTCCTACTCCCCCGAGTGGCTCCCGCACTCCCCGGAGTGGACCTCTTCCAGAATTCTCGGGACCTCCTCCTCGGCCACGCAACGTGCTAGCAATCCCGAGAGGGTCTTTCTGTATAGCTTCCCATCACGCATTAGGTAATATGCCGACTTATGTTTGAAGCGCTTTTTGTCCATGCCTTCCGGGAACTCCCATGTGGATAAGAAAGCTGTGAAGGGATCCACCAGGAGGGACGTTGATCCACTACCATCAGCTCCCCCTCTTCAATAGACGAGCGAAATAGGTCGGTGAGGGTTCCCCCCGCACGGGGTCCGAACTTGGCCAGCTGATCTACTTGCACATTTTCTTCCCGCGGCACGTGTCAGATGGAAAATGTTTGGAACATGCCGATGACCCCCTTTAACTTTGCCAGGTACAACTAGAGAGTAGGCTCCCATGCTTCGAATTCACCGTTGATATGAGAGGACACCACCATGGAGTCCGTTAGCACTTCCACGTCATGCACCCACAGCTCCCCGGCCAGCCGCAACCCCGCTATCATTGCCTCATACTCTGCTTGATTATTTTTAATGAGAAATTGGATGACCACCGTCTGCTCTATCCTCGTCCCTTGAGGACTCTCTAGGATTACTCCTACTCCTAAGGAGTGCCTTCCCGAGGCGCCGTCCACCATCACCTTCCAGAGAACTGGGCGAGTGAGCTCCGTCTCCGCCAGCTCAACCACATAATCGGCTAGGAAGTCGGCCATTGCCTGGGCCTTGATCGAGAGGCGAGGAACAAAAGATATATCGAACTTGCTCAGCTCTACCGACCACTTTGCAAGCCTTCCAGAGTGCTTCGCCCCCACAAAGATGTTGCGAAGGGGATGATCAATCACTACCCGGATAGAATGCGGCTGGAAGTATGGCCGGAGCCTTCAAGCCGAGATGACTAGGGTGAAAGCCAACTTCTCCAGAATCAGATAACGAAGCTCTGCCTTCCTCAGGACCCTACTCACATAGTAGATCAGCAGCTGCTTCTTGCCTTCCTCCCGGACCAGTACGAAGCTCATGGCCTCGACCCCATGGTATAGGGATAGATCTTCCCCCTCCTTCGGTCACTGGAGTAGCGGAGCCCGAGTCAGTTGTCTCTTCAAGGCTTGGAAGACCTTCTCACATTCCTCGGACCATTAGAACTTTCGGCCCCCTCTCAGCGCTTTGAAGAAAGGCGAGCACTTCTCTGCTGCCCGGGAGAGGAACTTGCTCAGCCCCGCCAACTTCCCTTTCAGGCGCTGGACTTCCTTGGCACTCCGTGGTAGCCCCAACTCCATGATTGCCTTCACCACCCCTGTAGGAGTAAAGAGGTGACCCAGGAACTTCCCCCTGCTTGCCCCGAAAACACACTTCAGGGGGTTAGGCCTCATCTTTTACTTCCGTACGGTGTTGAAGGTCTCCTCCAGATCTCGTAGGTGAGAGTCCACGTCCCGACTCTTGATCATGAGGTCGTCCACGTATACCTCTAAGTTCCTTCCCTTCTGCTCTTGGAAGACTCGGTCCATCATCCTCTGATACGTCGCCCCTGCATTTTTCAGCCTAAAGGTCATCATTTTGTAGCAGTAGCACTCCTCCCCTATGATGAAGGAAACGTTATTTGTGTCGGACGGGTGCATCCTGATCTGGTGATAACCTGAAAATGCATCTAGAAAACTCGTTTGAGAAACCGACGGCTGCGTCAACCAGCACTTTGATTCGAGGCAGGAGATAACAATCTTTGAGACATGCTTTATTCAAAAGAGAAAAATCAATACACAGCCTTCAACGGTCGTCCCCCTTTTTGACCATCCCCACATTGGAGACCCAGCCTGGATACTGGATCTCTGACACAAATCTGGCCTTGAAGAGCTTTTCCACCTCTTCTCGGATGAGCTCGGCCAGCTTGTCAACAGTGGATCTCTTCTTCTGCCGGATGGGGTGGGCCTCAGGATCAAGGTTGAGGCGGTGACAAGCCACATCAACATCAATTCTTGACATGTCGTCCGCGCTCCACGCAAAGATGTCCACGTTCTTCCGGATGCACTCCAACATCCTCCCTTGGTCTTCCGGGCTTATCCCCCCGTTGACCCGCACTTCTCTACCCTTCCTCGGTGAGAACTTTCATCCCCACCTTCTCCGCTGCCTCCAGCCGGGACTGCTCTCCCTACTCGCTCGCGGCCTCCTCACCCGGCATAAGAACTTCCTCCTCAACTTCCTCTACGACCATCACCTCGGCCTGCTCCTCCTGAACTTCCTCCGCCGCCTCCATACGGGCGTGAACCTCTTACTCCACCTCCATCTCCTCAGCTTCTCTGTGGCCTCCTGCCCAAACAACTCCATCCTTCTATCCATCTTCTCGGCTCCTCCCTGCCAAGAGAAGGTGTTGACCATAGTCATGTAGCACTCCCTTGCCACCTTGGGGTCTCCTCGAACCCGGACCTGGATGCCCTCGACATTGAACTTGAGACACCTTGGAAAGAGGACACGCAGCGGAAGGCGCTGATGAGAGGCCGTTCGAATATTGCGTTGTAGCTGCTAGGAGTGTTCACGATGACGAACCTGCAGTTCCCGGACTGCCCTCCCAAGATAACATGGAGCCCTAGTCCTCCTTCCACCTATTTCCTTTCTCCGGAGAATCCGAACAAAGGCCCGTTCAAGGACAACACCCTTTTGGCCTCCAACTTCATTGCGTCAAACGCCTTCTTGAAAACGACGTTGACAGAGCTCCCATTGTCGATGAGGATCCGGGCGAAGGTAAATTTTTTGATGGCGGCTTGAACTACTAGCGCATCGCAAAACGGGTCCTCATGATCCGACATGTCTTTCCGAGAGAAGGTATTCTTCTCATTCAGGGGTGAAGTTAGGGACGTGGAGGCAACGCTCCAACGATACATGATGTGGAGATTCGCCTTGCGGGCGGCCTCGACTCCCACCCCCCATGGATCACCCCGATCCCTCCTCGACCCCCCTACATCAGTCCGGTCTTCGCACCTATCCTCCTCCGCTCCGGGCAGGACTTCCTCTATCCGCACCTCCTGACGGTGATGCTGCTGCAGCTGGGTGTGCTCCCTGGCTCCCCTTAGTTCCAAGAACTCTGAGCAGGTAGTCGTCGCGTGCCCTTCCTCCTGGTGGAAGTCACAGTAGGGCAACTCCGCCCTGCCTCCCAGCATCCTCCTCTGGACTCCTCTCCTCCTCCTCCCCAGAGCTATTGCCATAGCCCGGTGTTGATCGGGTAGAGGGGGTCTCTGGCCTTGTCTCCATCCCGGAGGGTTGAACTGGCCTCGTCCCCCTTGGCGGTTGTCCCCTCCGTGGAAACCTCTCCTCTGACCCTGATCATGCCACTCCTGCTGCCTCCAACCCAGCCGATTGTTCGTCTCTTGGCGACCCCACCTTGGTTGCTGCTGCTGCTGCTCCCGCTGCCTGGGCTCTGCCCTCTGCACCTCCTGATTCTTCCCCCTGGCTCTTTGTCCTCCTCCACAACCCACTTGGCTAGCTTCCTGGCAAACGCCGGGTTCCATACTTCTCCCTCGACTTCCCTGCCTGCCCTCTCCATCAGCTCCTCGAAAGACAGCGGAGGCGCCCGCTTCATCCCCATTCTGAAGAATCCCTGCTGTAGCCCCAGGGTGAAGGCCACCATGAGGGTGTGCTCTGACATCTCCTGAACTTGGAGGACCTCCTCCTGGAACCTATCCACGTAGCTTCCCAGTGTCGCATTCACTCCCTGCTTGATGAGAAAATGGGACTCCGACTCCTTCTTCTTTGAAGTTGTAAACCTCAGCAGAAACCCCCGACGCAGGTCTTCAAAACAGTAGATGGAGCTGGCAGGAAGCTGATGGAACCAATCCCTCGCCTTCTCCTTGGGAGTTATGGTGAAGAGCCGACACTTAAAGGCATCCGACATCTATCAGATCAAAACCACATCCTCGAACCACTGGATATGCTGGACCGGATCATCCCTTCCGGTGTAGTGGGACATCTTTGGCTCGCAGAACCCCTCTGGAACTGGGGCGGATGAGACCAGCTCGTTGAAGGGACTCCCCTCCCCTGCCAGGCGTGCCGGGCGATCTCGCGCCTCCACCTCGCCGGTCCTTCCCGCACTCGCCGAGCCGGGGAACAAGGCTCGCCTCGTGAGATCTCGCTCGCTTCCCTCCTCCGCGACTTCCTTCCTTGATCGCCTGACAGAGGCGTTCTCGCCTAGAGCTGGGGAGGCGACCACTGGGATGATGGGTGTTGAGCACTCGCCACGAACCCCGAGTGCGAACATTATGAGAATCCGCATTTCCTGCCTGAAGTACTCGAACATTCCGAGGGTGGCAAGTGGAGGGGGAGGTTGCTAGTCGGCCCGGTCAGATCCTTGTCCTTCGCCTCCAGTCATTGAACTCACTTGGATTTTCTGTGCTAGTCACGCTGCACGTTCACCGCACCAAAATGTTGAAACCGAAAACCGACTTCTGTGAAGTTCGGACCCTTAGAGAAGGGGTGACCGCACTCTTACTTCTCCTGACGAGCTTGATTGACTGAAGACTTAGAACTCTAAATTGACCCAAGGCTCCAACACGGAGGTCCCACCGCACACCCGGAAGATTTTAGAGCGATTCCCCTTCTTAGCCAGTGCTGAGCTAAGGACACCTCAGAAAGCGCTAGAAGACTAGAGAATGAGGAAGCTTGGCTCTGAGGTACCCCTATGGGTCTATTTATAGATTTTCGAACCGGGTCTGCCAACAGCGCAACTCCGCTGTTCTAAATGGCTATACGCAGCCCAACTGGGTCTGCCAATAGCGTAACTCCGTTGTTCAATTCTGCCTTCGAGTCCCACTAGGCGAGTGATCCATGAAGACACCACTCACCTAAAGGAGCGAATGTTGGGAGAGCCAAACATTCGCCTCCTAGGCTCTCTCTGAAGGGCGAGTGCCCTCTTGGGCGACCGTTCGCCCGTCCCGACGAGATGTCCTCCTGCATGCGTTGAGGCGCGAGTATTGGGCGAGTGCGTGATGAAGATCGCATTCTCCTAACCCTATGATTCCCCCCTGACTCGTGCTTATGCCCCTTTGGGCATTGGGCGAGTGCAAGCCAGTCTACCTCATTCGCCAATCTGGTGTTCTTGGGCCTGAATGTCCTACAATAACCTGAACCTGCCGAAGGGGGTCCACTCAGCGAATACGGGGTTGTACACATTCTATATTCTCTTATTGTATAGAAATCTAAATTAACAATGATTTCTTTTGCTTGGACACTCGAACTTGAGAAACTTCCCTATCCCTAGCCAGTACCTTCTGAGTAAAGGGTCATGTGTTGGTTCTTCTTCCTTCTGAAACCTATCTGATCCATTGCACTCCCCATAAACCTCGTAGGTTTCACGATGCCTAAGCGCTCCCTCTTTTCAGTTCACTCCGACTTCATTTTATAATTGAGTATAGAAAGACATCTGCAGGGCCAAATTTGTTGGAAGTAAAAAAACTCATAGTGAGCAGGCTCACACGAAGAATTTGCATCTTCCAACAGTTGACGCTCTTTCGTCCAGCCTGTCTTTACTAATGTGGGTTCAGGAACAGTGGGTGCATAATTCATTCTTACAAAGGGTTTGTCTGCTATTGTGAATGTATGAGCCTTTTTCTGTTAATTTTCAGGTATTTGCAGTTTTGGCGAGTTATGTGTGCACAAATAGATGTTATGACTTATGTGCCAGTATGATGACCGTTTGTGCTATGTTAAAATACTGAATAATGCTATGTGATACATACTCATATAAAGTCGTAGCAATAGTTTTCACACCAATATTTTATTTCATTTTTAACACAAAACTCTGTCCTGCTTGCTAGGAAAAAGTAATATTTAGATGTTGAAAAAATTCATGTACTATTTATTCTCTTCTAGAATGCTTGTTAGATTGTGTTTAGCTCCATGTCATGATTTTATTAGTTTTTCTCATGTTCTTATTTTTGTTAAGCTGATGCAGTTTGTGCTTTCCCTTCATCATTTGTTTTATTAATTTCCTGTAGAGCCTAGAGGAAAACCCACGGAAGCTATTCGAGGAGGGAGGTATTGTAATTCATTTTGCCACATCCACAGTATCCATTGCATTGTTGCAGTTCTCTTATTTTATTCTTAAATTTACACATTAAAACTGTCTACACATGGTATTTTAAGTGTAAAGCAGGTGAGTTTTTATGATGATGATGTGCGATTTTGGCAACATTGGAGAAATCGATCTGCTGCTTCTGAGGGTCCAACTGCAATCAATCAAAACTCTCCTGTTTTTAATTCTCCCACACCGAGTACTAGAGGGAGGCACTTTCTTGTCATATGCTGTGAAAATAAAGCCATATTTTTGGATTTGGTAACCATGCGTGGGCGAGATGTTCCTAAGCAAGATCTTGACAACAAATCTCTTCTTTGGTATGCGTTCTTTTGCTCCTTCCATTTGACTGGTCAACAGATAAATACTAGTGCTCATAGAAAAATAGTGATATCCATTGCAACTCTTGTTAACTTAAAATTGGTTTCTTATTTCATGATAGGTTATATTCTACCTCTTAGCATATTAATACTTGTTAGAATCCAAGCTTCCAATCCAAAATCAATTAGTTGTAGGTGGAGGGATCCAAGAGTTATAATATGTTCACAAGGTTACATGAGTTTCCTGATGTGAGACTATTTTTCAAAACACCTCGTCACGTGCTAGGTGTTTGCCTTTAACACACGGAGTTCTTCTTTAATTGTGTGACATGGGGGTGAGCCATTGAGCCTAGCATGCTTTGATTCCTTGTTGGAATTTCACATCCAACCTATAACCATCTGGTTTTATGTTAGGAGCATGAGTTCTAATTTGGTATCAGGGTAGAATACGCCACTACTTACTCTCATGTCTCCCAATTTAAAAAGAAGAAGAAAATAGTCTTAGAGGCCAAAGGCCTTACCCTTGAGGGGCATGTCGACGATACATTCTCACTTGGTAAACTCATTTAACCTCGTAACAATATTAAAGCTCATCAGTCTCTTGCATGATGTTCAAGTTGTATCTCTCTGGATAACTGTTATCATTGCAGCATGGAATTTCTCTCTAGATCTGCTGCAGGCGATGCACCTCTTGTTGCTTTTGGAGCATCCGATGGCGTAATAAGAGTTCTTTCGATGATAACATGGAAGGTTAAGACAACTTCACATTTTGAAGAACTTCATCTTCCGAATTCTTTACTCCACAATATTATTTGATTCTTATAAAGAAATTTGTTTATTACAGCTTGTTCGTAGGTATACCGGTGGTCATAAGGGATCAATAACATGTTTGATGACATTTATGTCATCTTCTGGTGAGGTACTTTGATTTTATATGCCACTGAAAACCTCACCTTTAATGCTAGTAGCGGACTTATTTTAACTATTACTTTAATGCGTTTAATATTTCATTTTTTTATTGAAAAATACACACTCAAGCCATACATGATGATTGTCTTTCGTGATATTAATCTTAATGAATTAGAAATTAGAAACAACGTCCATTCTCTCTATAATGTTCTATTTGTCATATCGTTCTTGATAATCAAAGATTTTTGATTAATCTGCATGGGATTCTTGCAGCAGCGATCTGAATAAGATACCCTAGTCTATTGTTCTTTTGCTGTTTAGTTTGTAAGCTGTATGTATCGTGTCGGTTATCACATGGCGAGAGCTGAGAACACAAGTAAAACGTTCATCTGCTACTGCTGAAAGACTTGCATAATCTAACAATTTATAAGCAAGATTCTCAATTGTAGTTTTTTTTTTATTTTGAAAATTTCAAAATTCTCAAGACAATTCTTTGTCATATGAGATTATTGATGAAGAAGGTATTCTGATTCATGACCAATAGATAAAGCTCTATGAATTAGAGTTTTCACTCAACCTTGTAAATGATTTATTGCAAGTACACCAGTGCTCTCTTAATGGTCGGTAGATTTGTCAATAACTCGATTGCAAGAATGGTGAATAGCTGCCATGACCTATCATGTAATGGCTTGGGAAAAAAGGCGAAATGAATGACAAATTGAGATGTGTTGAAGGAAATATGTAAAGGCCCAAATAAGGCCCATCTTGTTCCTTAGGTGTATTATCTTGTTCAGGATCCACAAAGGGGACTGGAGGAGAATCTGGCCTTTTTGGACTTTCAGCTTTTTCAGTTTCAGATATTGTCTGTTGTTGATGTTGCTGTCTGCTGCTTGAAGAGTATCTCTGCTGACTGCTTCCTTGAAATTTTGAAGATCTACCTTGATGCCTTTGGTAAGTTTGAGCATAGGAGGTAGATCTTTGAGAACTGCTTCCTGAAGCACCAGCTGCTGGAGGAGGAGGAGGAGGACCTCTCCAGTTCCTTTGAGAAGGAGGAGGAGAGTACCTTCTACTCTTCTTCCTGGCTTTTTGCTTATTCTTGGAGAGCCACATCCAAGCTGGCATCCCTGGATATGGAGTAATATTCTGTAGAATGTATTATGGAGTATTATGAGTGGGATTTGGTTTGGGAGCAGCTTTAGGCACAACCTTTCTCTTCTTAACAACTTTCTTTTTTGTCTTAGATCCATTAGATTCATCTGAATCATCATCATCATCTTCATCATCAGAAGATCCCTGATGATTGTCATACAAGGCATCAATAACCTTCAGAATATCTCTAGATATTTATTTTTCAGCTTGAGGAGCCACTGAAGGTTCTGGAAGAGCTGGTGGAGCAACAATGGTTTCAGAAACTGTCAGACTTTCTTATGCAATGTCTACAAGAATAATTTCATCTAAATCTGGTACAGGACTATCATCCATCTTGTATGTAGGAGGGGAGATAGCCTTTTGTTTTGGGGAGATCACGCGAGGAGTTCCTCGTCACCTTCGATTTCCACTCCGAGGTCGGCCGCTTTCGCACACGGGCACCAAGGAAATTAACACTCCCTCACACGAGGTGGTTCCACGGAATCACTCAACAAAGTAAGGAGACACAAACTAAACAAGCCTAAAATTCACTCGCACTTCACGCTCAAAGTGGTTCCACGAAATCTCAACACTCCGGTGGTTCCACGAAATCTCAAACACTAAGATATACTCTAATCTCTTTGCTATTCTCGGATTCTACAAAGCACAGTTCCACAATTGCAAAGCTCCCCACAAGGAAACCATCAACAAATAATATATTAGACGAGTACTGTTCATCTTCCTGGGGTTTTCACGGAAACAGCAGCAGCAGGTTCTCCTATTACTTTCCACAACATTACACCTTTCAACAGTAAACCTTCTCACAGCAATTATCTCACAGCTATCAACAGCAATGAGAAATCTAAAGTGACTGAAATTTACAGGCACCAGCACTCGCAAACGCAAACGAAAACACGTTCAAGCAACAAAACTCATCATAATCCTTCATCAACAACCTAAGAAATCCATACTACAGGACTCAAAACTGAAAGCAATAACAACACAAAATATTCATAATATTCATCCACTCAAGGGATCTTACGAAGCTAACTGAAAACGGGAATCAAATACACAAGAACTCTCAAATCATTCATCCATCAACCAAAAGCAAATTACAGAAATCCCTATTTATAGGGTTACAAGGAAACATGAAATCACCATAAACGAAATTAAGTAAGATAGCAGGGAACCTCCTCCTCACGATGGTAGAGTCAGCGGAATGGAATCGTGGAAGTTTCAGCCCCGGCAGTTGCAGCGACGCGGGACCGCTCATGGTGCCATGAGGTTGGATCGTGTCGGCTCCGACGGTTGCGGGCTCTGGCGGGTGCGGATGTGTGTCGATCGTGGGGAGAGACGGCTTCTATCGCGGGCCGTGGCGGAGCCTGGATCAGCGGCGACGTCCTCGGGCGGGTGCGGTATCGCCCTAGTCCTGCGACTCGCTCGGGCTGAAGAAGGGAGACAGCGGACCGACTCATTCTTTCCTAGCTTATATAATACCTGCTCATTATATAATATTTATATATATATATATTTATAGATTTATATATATATATATATATATTTCATCCATACACACTACAATATAACAAATCGTGACACGCCGACTCAAGGTCGATAAAGGTTCGGTTGGGTGCGACGTCGGTCACTTTTGCGACGCCCTGATCTGGGCTGGTCTCCACCAACTCTCCCCCTCTCGAAATCACTCATCTCTGGTGAGTGCTCCGAACGGTACTATTGTAGAAGATCAACATCCATGCGCTGTAACTCCTCGACCAAGATTCAACTGGTCTCGGTCTCTGGTCTGCCATGCCAACGAACCAAGTATCTCTGAAAACCACCATCAGTAGTGGTCACTGTCTCGTCATCCAATATCTGCTCGGGAACTAGAATCTGTCGCGGAAGTCGATCAGTAGCTCTGGGAACTGGTAAAGTAGACTCATCTGGTATCTCATGCTCCACCTGTAAGCTGTCAGTGAAAATGGGAGAAACTGCAGTGGACGTGTCAGTAGCGAAATGAGTATCGGTATGTCCTGAATGTGGCTCCTCACTCTCACTCACCAACCCAGAAGAATCAATTGGAAGAGAAGACAATGGAAAATCTACAGACTCATGCGGGTAATCGTGAAATAAAGTCAGATCGGCTACGTTAAAAACAGGATTTGCTCCCCAAACGGAAGACATCTCAAGTTCATACGCATTCTGCCCAATCCGTTTCACCACTCTAAAGGGTCCAGTTCTACGGTCAGCTAGCTTCTTTACGGTTCCCGATGGTAACCGTTCCGGATTTAGCCGAACCATCACTAAGTCATCCTCTTTAAAACTAGTAGCTCTCTTGTGCTTGTTTGCTTGAGTTGCGTAAAGATCATAAGTACTATGCAACTTCCGCTCAATCTCTTTATGCAAATCATGCAGATGCAATGCATACTCATGTGCAAACTGGCTAGTCCTAAATGTGTGTGGTAGTGGTGCTAAATCTAGTGGCACTCGTGCAGTGTGACCATGAACAACCTCATTAGGTGATAAACCCGTGGATCTATTCTTCGAATTATTGTACGCTAACTGGGCGTGTGGAAGAATTAGATCCCAATTTCCCTTATGATCTCCTACCAAACATCGCAATAAATTTCCTAAATTTTTATTCACAACTTCAGTCTGACCGTCAGTCTGCGGATGGTAAGCGATCGAAAATAGAAGTTTAGTACCTAAAAGTCTCCAGAGTGACTTCCAAAAATAGCTGGTGAACTTAACGTCTCGATCGGTAATGATAATCTTGGGTATTCCTCGATGTGCGACAACCTGTTTATAATAAATACGGGCTATATGAGAGGCGTCATCCGTTTTGTTGCAAGGGATAAAATACGCCATTTTAGAGAACCGATCAACCACCACAAGTATGGAATCGTGTTTCCTAAAAGTGCGCGGCAACCCAAGCACAAAATCCATGCTAACATCATCCCAAGGAATACTGGGGACCGGTAAAGGTGTATATAATCCAGCGGGTTGTTTATTGCCCTTCGCTACCTGACAAGTGCGACAGCTACTGACAATCTGAGCGATAGCCCGCTTCATCCCGGGCCAATAGAAGCGCTCTTCTACTAAGGCTATCGTCTTATCGCGTCCAAAGTGTCCACCTAAGCCTCCGCCATGTAATTCCCATACAATGAAATTTCGTAACGAGGTGCGGGGAATACACAGACGGGTCCCACGAAACAAATATCCGTCTCGAATCAGATAATCAGTCTCATCGTGATGGGGATCCGAACGTATCGCATCATAGATACCGCTAAAATCAGGACAACTAGAATAATCATCCTTGACACGCTCAAATCCTATCACCCGAGTACGCATCTGTGATAGTACAAGGGTGACTCGACTGAGGGCGTCGGCAACTCTATTCTCCGTTCCCTTACAATGTTTGAGAACGAAGGTGTATTCTTGTAGATATGATACCCACTTAGCCTGTCGAGGGTTCAACTTTTGTTGCGAATTGATATAACGTAACGCCTGATGATCAGAGTGGAGGACAAACTCCTTAGGTAACAAATAATGCCTCCAATGACGTAACGTCTGTACAATCGCATAGAACTCACGCTCATAGTTGGAATAATTTAGCTTCGGGCCTGAGAGCTTTTCACTAAAAAATCCAACGGGGTGACCCTCTTGACTAAGTACACCTCCTATCCCAACTCCGGAGGCATCACAGGATACCTCGAATACCTGACTGAAATCAGGGAGTCTCAAAACAGGTACAGTGGACATCTTATCCTTGATAATCTCAAAGGCTCTAGCTGCCGATGATGTCCACTAAAAACTTCCCTTCTTTGTACATTCAGTGATGAGTGCCATAATCGTACTGAAGTTCTTAATGAATCGACGATAAAATGTGGCTAGTCCATGAAAGCTACGGACATCGTGAATGTTCTGAGGGGTCGGCCACTCACGAATCGCTCGAACTTTCTCGGGGTCCATAGTGATGCCAGCGGAGCTCACTATATATCCAAGAAAGATGACGGACTCGGCCATAAAAACACACTTCTTCAAGTTGATATACAGTCGTTCGGCTCGCAGGAGCTCGAAAATAGTATGTGAGTCAAGTGCTCATCCTCAGTCCGACTATATATCAAAATGCCGTCGAAATAAACCACTACGAACTTCCCAATATATGGTCTAAAGACCTGAGTCATCATCCGAGCGAAAGTACTAGGGGCATTGGATAACCCAAAGGGCATCACAAGCCACTCATAAAGGCCATCCTCCGATTTGAAGGCAGTCTTCCACTCGTCTCCTTCGCGAATGCGAATCTGGTGATAACCACTACGAAGGTCGATCTTAGAAAAGATCGTGGCTCCAGTCAACATGTCCAACATGTCATCCAGTCGAGGTATCGGGAATCGGTATTTCACAGTGATCTTGTTGACAACACGACTGTCAACGCACATACACCAAGTACCATCCTTTTTCGGGGCAAGGAGGGCAGGCACCGCACATGGACTAAGGCTATGACGGATAAAGCCTCTATCAAGTAACTCTCCAATCTGCTTCTGCAGCTCCTCATGGGCGGCAGGATTCAATCGGTAATGCGGTAAATGTGGGAGGGAAGCTCCAGGAACGAGATCTATCGCATGCTGAATACATCTCATGGGAGGTAATTCAGCCGGAAGCTCATCATGGTGTATGTCCTGGAACTCCTCTAAGAGTCTCCTAGCAGGTATAGGAATAGACTCGTACCTCTCTAGTAGGTCAGATGCCTGTAAAACTACTAAGGCATAATAAAATCCACCATCGAAGCTCTCTCGATGGAAATCAGCGCCTCGTATAATGCTAAGAGTCTTCTTCCTTTCAGTGGGAGGAAGAGATTCTTTCGCACTACTACTCGTGCGGGATGTTGGTGCTGTGGGTCGCACCGGGTTCAACACTACTCTCTTTCCGTCTAGTAGAAAGGAGCACGTGTTGGACCTGCCATGTATGAGTACATCTCGGTCATACAACCAAGGTCTCCCTAGTAATACGTGGCACACATCCATAGGCATAATATCACACCAAATCTTATCGGTATACAGACCGATAGTGATGGGTACTAAACATCTCCTAGTCACAGATACGGTAGTCTTGGTAACCCAAGCTACCTGGAATGGGGAAGGGTGTGGCTCAGCAGTGAGTCCCATGCGGGCTAATGCTGTCTCAGCTATCACATTCATACAACTCCCGCTATCTACTACTAAACGACACACCTTCTCCCCTGCCTTGAAGTAGGCTTGGAAGATGTTCGTCCGCCAATAATCGGCTGATTCCTTTGGTGTGGATAACATACATCTCACCACTAGGATGCCGGGATCTATCTCCTCATCACTAGGCGTACCGTACACTTCATCATTCAAGATGTGTGAGTCCCTCTCGACTCCAACTTCTTTTATAAGCTCATCCTCCTCAGTCACTTCATGAATAACTAGTGTGCCTCTCCTCTTAGGACAATCCCTAGATATATGTCCCATCTGCTGACACTCATAACATCGGATCTGTGAATGGGTCACAGTTCCCATGGGGGCTTTTCCTTTAGGATCTCTCGTAAAGGTCGAGGTGGGCTTTGAGGCACTCTCCTTACCTTTCCATTCATCTTTCTTATAAGGAGTGTTTGCTTTATTTTGAGGTTTGAACCGGGAGGTTCTCTTCTGATGCTCCTCTATATCGATGGCGATAGATACAGTCTCAGCGAAGGAGTAGTGACCATATCAAATCAACTCATCACGAATCTCAGATCGCAGTCCACACTTAAATTTAGATAATGTATCTCGTGGGTGTTCGACTACGTTGCACCTAATCATAAGATCCTTCATCTCAGCTAAATAATCAGAAACTGATTTGGACCCTTGACGTAGAGACGTCAGCTCGTCTCGTAGACGGGTCTGGTAGTGCTGGGGAATGTACTGCTCCTCCAATATGGCTTTCATGTGGGCCCAGTGTGTAATGGGAGGGCGTCCATTCCTCTCTATAATACGTTCCTCACCTATACAAAAGATTTTCGCTCGCCCAGATAACCTCATCTTGGCAAACTGAACCTTCTGATCTTCCGTCATACGATACCAATCAAAGTAGGTCTCTATGTCTATAACCCAGTCTGAAAAGACCTTGGGATCCATAGATCCATCATAAAGTGGCGGCTCTAACTTTACTACACGTGTAAGATCCGGTCGCCTATCCCGGGGAGGATAGTCGTAATCATCGTCGTAAGGATCACGATGGTCTCGACGTCGTGGGGGTGGCGGTCGATGCCAATCTCTAGGTCGTTCATCACGATGCATGGCCGGTATAGGCCTACGATGGTCTCGTGGACGCTCTTCTCTAGCTACGTCATTATAGGCTCTCTCCTGATAATGATCTCGCGTACCTAGGAAATGCTTACGCGGGGTTTCAGGAAAATTTCTCTGGAAATTCCTACCCTGATTATACTCAGATTCATATCTATCCATGGGATTTCTAACCTCTTCCTCGAAAAGAGGGTTTCTCCTAAGTGCAGACCTCTTTCCATAAGGTGGGGGAGCCTCATAATGGGGTCGCACTGAATGCTCATCTCTAGCTAAAGGTGGTATTGACGCTCGAGGTGGTACTTCTAAGCTATTCACCCTGACACTAAGGTTTGCTAGCCCTTCTCTCATTTGGTAAACACTTTCGGTCATCGTTGTCATTTGGTGGACAAAAGGTACAAACCACGGGGGTGGTTCATTCCCTTCGACCCCTCGACTCGGTTCACCATGTTCAACTCGACGCATCTCCGGGTTTACCTCGTGGAGGTGTTCAGGTGGTGAATTGTGGTGTTGGGAACTCATACTCACTAACCTACCACTACGCAAATGCATGCAAATAAGTAAATAAATGCAATGATAATAGAAAAATAAATTCCTTCTTTTTTTTTGACAAATATGTTTAAAAGCTATGTGGGTTCCTATTCTACACAGGGCGGATCCCGAAATTTAGAAAAATTTTGGAACCTCGCTTTGATACCAAATTGATGCAGGACAGTGCGTAGGGTTTACGCACCTGTCGGCTATTTCTAGGAAACCTTAATTGTATGCAACGAAATATGATTTTTTTAGCAAGCGATTGAAGCGGATGTTGCGCGGATTTATGAATTCTAAACAACTTTCACAAACACGAGAAAGACTATTTGCTTTAAAGAAAAAAAAAATTTCTTAAATTGAGGGTTCAATTTAAATCCGGGGAAGGAAGCTCGCAACTTCGTTCCGTTCCCTTTGTTGCAGCCAAAACGGAAATCGTGAACTCCAAATACGTTCCCGTTTGGAGTTCTCGACGTAGCGTTTGCTGACAAAATTTGGCGAAAACCCAGCAATGAGTCTAATAATTTCTAAGAGAAAATGGAGACACACACAAAGAAATGGATAGAAGCAAGTTACCCACGGAAAGAGTCGTCTTTCCGTATCCGAAGTCGATGACGATCACGCGAGGAGTTCCTCGTCACCTTCGATGTCCACTCCGAGGTTGGCCGCTTTCGCACACGGGCACCAAGGAAATTAACACTCCCTCACACGAGGCGGTTCCACGGAATCACTCAATAAAGTAAGGAGCCACAAACTAAACAAGCCTAAAATTCACTCGCACTTCACGCTCAAAGTGGTTCCACGAAATCTCAACACTCCGGTGATTGCACGAAATCTCAAACACTAAGATATACTCTAATCTCTTTGCTATTCTCGGATTCTAAAAAGCACAGTTCCACAATTGCAAAGCTCCTCTCAAGGAAACCATCAACAAATAATATATTAGATGAGTACTGTTCATCTTCCTGTGGTTTTCACGGAAACAACAGCAACAGGTTCTCCTATTACTTTCCACATCATTACACCTTTCAACAGTAAACCTTCTCACAGCAATTATCTGACAGCTATCAACAGCAATGAGAAATCTAAAGTGACTGAAATTTACAGACACCAACACTCGCAAACGCAAACGAAAGCACGTTCAGGCAACAAAACTCATCATAATCCTTCATCAACAACCTAAGAAATCCATACTACAGGACTCAAAACTGAAAGCAATAACAGCACAAAATATTCATAATATTCATCCACTCAAGGGATCTTACGAAGCTAACTGAAAACAGGAATCAAATACACAAGAACTCTCAAATCATTCATCCATCAACCAAAAGCAAATTACAGAAATCCCTATTTATAGGGTTACAAGGAAACATGAAATCACCATAAACGAAATTAAGTAAGATAGCAGGGAACCTCCTCCTCACGATGGTAGAGTCAGCGGAATGGAATCGTGGAAGTTTCAGCCCCGGCAGTTGCAGCGACGCGGGACCGCTCATGGTGCCATGAGGTTGGATCGTGGCGGCTCCGACGGTTGCGGGCTCTGGCGGGTGCGGATGTGTGTCGATCGTGGGGAGAGACGGCTTCTATCGCGGGCCGTGGCGGAGCCTGGATCAGCGGCGACGTCCTCGGGCGGGTGCGGTATCGCCCTAGTCCTGCGACTCGCTCGGGCTGAAGAAGGGAGACAGCGGACCGGCTCATTCTTTCCTAGCTTATATAATACCTGCTCATTATATAATATTTATATATATATATATTTTTATAGATTTATATATATATATATATTTCATCCATACACACTACAATATAACAAATCGTGACACGCCGACTCAAGGTCGATAAAGGTTCGGTCGGGTGCGACGTCGGTCACTTTTGCGACGCCCTGATCTGAGCTGGTCTCCACCAGTTAGGATGTTTGATGAACTCAAAATGACCATATATTTTAACCCAAATCAAGAAAATGAATTAAAATAACGTAGCACAAGCTTCAAGAAATAGTAATCACGAGTTTTGGAGCATTTACCTACATATTTTTGATCTTATACTCTTCATTCCACTCTCTTCTTCGAATGATAGTAGCTCAAAAAAAATTCCTTCACCGTATGTCGGACTGAAGAAAGTCGCATACTTGGACAGAAGGCAAGTGTTATGAGGGTTTTGAAGCATTTAAAGCATCATAATTGTTTGAAAGTTGAAAAGTAGAAGGGCTGTAGCAAATATTCAAAACTGCAGTAGCCGGCGAGAACATGCTCAGCCTTACCTGGTTGCAAGTATGTGTTCAGGAAGTACCAAATTATTTAAAAGCAGATGAAGCTGTTTGCCAAACAACAATAACTAGTGGTATGCCAGCGTTTCAAAAATTAAATAGCTAAAAAGCTACCCACCTTGAGCTAAAGGTCCAACACTGAGCTGCACTTCATCAAGTGTTTTTTTGTTGTTCTATATTCTTTTTGAAAGAGGGACTTCGGTATTTTGTTTTACTATTTTAGCGCTTAGTTTTTTCTAAAAGTTATTATCGTATGTCTACTGTTTATATTAACTTTCAGGTGCTCTTAGTTTCTGGGGCCAGTGACGGTTTACTTATAATATGGAGCGCAGACCATATTCATGATTCACGTGAGCTCGTGCCAAAACTAAGCTTAAAGGTAAAAGTCTAGATTTTGTTTTAAACTTTGCAAAGTCATCGTGAATCCATTATAAAGTTATGCTGCAAAGACCTGTACAATCTGGTATAGTGAGTTAATGACTTCATTGACTGTGATGTAGCACTATGTTGACATATTTTAGAAATTAAACTATACTTGTTATAGTTGTATTAGCTCATTGTTACTCGAATTCTTCAAGGCACATGATGGTGGGGTTGGGGCTGTTGAACTTTCAAGGGTGATGGGAAGCGCCCCACAGCTTATTACAATAGGTGCTGATAAAACTTTAGCAATTTGGGATACTATCTCATTTAAGGTATTGTATGCACTCTCTTTTAATATTAGATGCTCATTCTTATAGTAATTATAAGAACTTTATTCTTGGTTTGTCTTACATAGGAACTCCGACGGATAAAACCTGTACCTAAACTGGCTTGCCATAGTGTTGCTTGTTGGTGCCATCCTCGGGCACCAAACTTAGACATTCTTACATGTGTGAAGGATTCTCACATTTGGTAAAAATAGTGTCTCCTTGGTTAATACCTGCGGCATTTAGCACATTCGTTTATGTCTAAAGAAATCTTAATCTTTTCATGCTATATATTTCCACTCCTTTTATCTTTTCTCAGGGCCATTGAACATCCAACATATTCAGCTTTAACCCGGCCATTATGTGAATTATCATCACTTGTTCCTCCTCAAGTACTTGCAACGACTAAGAAACTCAGGGTACATATCCGTTGATTGCAAATAATAGTTTGATTTTCTGATTATCTTAAATAATGATGATAACCTTTAAATTTAAAGGAAAACTTTGTTTAATTCTTGAATTCTGATTCCTAATTTAACAATGCATTTAAATTTGCTGATAGTAGTTCTTATGGGAGTTTACAGTTGTAGCTATTTGCTGTTCCAGATGGCATCTCCTTTTTTCCTATTTCTCATAGATTTAGGACACATTGACACGTTAATATAGTGAAACATGATAGCTGTACCCGAAGCTCAGTGGTGAGTGATTGAAGGTTGATGTCATGTTTACAATATTTTATTAAACTTGTTGGTGGAGACCAGTCCCGATTAGGTTGACGCAAAAGTGCCCGACGCCGCACCCGATCGGACCTCTATCGGCCCTGAGTCTAGTATATTTTATTTGCGTCATTCTTGAATTTGTGTAATTTGTGTAAACTTTGCAATTTGTTTATATATATATATATATTCATATATTTATAACTGTTATATATATCGGTTAACTGTCTTATATATATATAACTGTTATATGTATATGTTTTAACTGACTTATATTAACAGTTATAAATATATGAATATATATATATATATATATAAAGATTACCAATTAACTCCAACAAACAGCCAGTCGGGTTCAACATCCCGATCTACTGTTCATCTTCCGAAGTCGGTGTAAGCCCGCAGGGTAGGGCTCGCAGCGCGCCACTATTCCGCCATTTCCGGCCTGAAAACATGCAGGATTCAAGCTCGATTACTCTACCGATGCCGCTCCTCTACGCCATCAGACCACGTCGGTTACAACCGCAGAGCACAACACCCTCAACTTCTGAAGTTCCGCCATGGCCGAACCTTCAAGCTTCGGCCAGTTCCGCCATGGCCATGTGCATGTTTTCGTTTTTGCTTCCGATTTTGTTTTTGAAACCCTATAAAAAGAAGAATAGGAAATCAGTTGAGGTTGGTGAAGAACAAGATTGAGGAATGAGTTCGATTGCAGGCCTGGTGCCTCCGGATTGTGAGTTTTGTAGTTGGTATTTTGTTTTCAGTGTGAGGGAAGATGAATAGTAAACATTAGGGTTTAGTATTGTTGTAGGAATTTATTTTTGATGAAGGTGTGCTTCCTGTTAGAGTTAGAGGTTGATGTATTGAGTTGTAGCTTGTTGTGTTTGCTTCCAGTTTGGAGTCTTGTAGTTGGTTGAGGGGAATAGGAATTTGAGATTACTGTTTCCTATTTGAGGGCTACCAGTATTGTTATCTTTTGTCCTGTTAATGAAATTTGTGGTATTAGTGTTGTGAGTTCTGCTAATCCAGTGAAAGGTTACAAATTTGGTGAATATCACTTGTGAAAGGTTACAAATTTGCGGTATTAGTGTTGTGAGTTCTGCTAATTGAAAGTGAAGCCTGCTTGTGATTAGATTCCGTGAACAGTGAGTTTAGGAAAATTAATGTTGTTTCCCTTGTGCTTCTGTAATTTGTAGTTGGTCTCTTCTGAGAGACCGTGAAATGAAATTGTGTGTTTGTGAGATTTCGTGGATCCACCTTGAGTGATTGAAATTTCGTGGAACCACTTTGAGTGTGTTGAGATTAATTTACCAGCAGGACACGTGTATGTGAGACCGTGTTATGGCTTCCCCACCGTGTTTCAGGTCTGGGTGTTGACCCCGGTGGGCTCCTGTGGCGGAATATCCTTGCGGTCCTGTGGTTGGGATTAATCTCACATAGCCTGCAGCTTTCTCCCCTCCGTGTTCATGTACTCCGCCACCCTTCATCTCAATACCTGAGTTTTGAGATGAACTGTTGGGTTGGCGGGTTCTTTCATGGTATCAGAGGAGGTTGTCTTGCTGCGGGGGTGTGTTGAGATTAATTTGCCGGCAGGACACGTGTATGCGGCACCGTGTTATGGCTTCCCCACCGTGTTCCAGGTCTGGGTGTTGACCCCGGTGGGCCCCTGTGGCGGAATATCCCTGCGGTCCTGTGGTTGGAATTAATCCCACATCGCTTGCAGCACAGTTGGGTATGAGAGGCGGTGCTAGTTCCCTCTTATAAAGCAGGTGCTGGGATCAAGCCCCGGGCCTGAACAACCTACCCGCAATATTCCCGTATTAAAATTCGGAGCCTTGCGGGAGATTTGGTTGGGGATGCTGTGCCGTTAGACTGCAGTCTACCACGAACCCGATTTGACCCGATATTACCGTAAATTCGGAGTCTCAGGACCGGCGTGGTTTCTAACAAAAGATGACATGTTGAAGTTAATCGCGAAGAGTCGACACTAGAAGACATCTGACATCTTACGGATGGAGACGACATCCTCGAACCACGGGATGTGTGACACTGGATCATCCCTGCCCGTGTAGTAAGACATCTCGGGTTCTCCGAACCCCTCTGGAATTGGAGTAGACTGTAGAGACAATCAACTCGCTAAAAGGGCTCCCTCCTCCTACGGGGCGTGGACCCGTCTCGCGCGGTCATTTCGCCAGGTCTCTCCGCACTCGTCGGGCTCAAATCCGATTCGTGGTAGACTGCAGTCTAACGACACAGCAACCCCAACCAAATCTCCCGCAAAGCTCCGAATTTTAATACGGGAATATTGCGGGTAGGTTGTTCAGGCCCGGGGCTTGATCCCAACACCTGCTTTATAAGAGAGGACTAACACCGCCTCTCATACCCAACTGTGCAGCACAATTGGGTATGAGAGGCGGTGCCAGTCCTCTCTTATAAAGCAGGTGCTGGGATCAAGTCCCGGGCCTGAACAACCTACCCGCAATATTCCCGTATTAAAATTCGGAGCCTTGTGGGAGATTTGGTTGGGGTTGCTGTGTCGTTAGACTGCAGTCTACCACGAACCGGATTTCACCCGATATTCCCGTAAATTCGGAGCCTCGAGGCCGGCGTGGTTTCTAACAGAGTGTGAGGGCGAGTGAATTTAGAATTGTTAGGTTTGTGGCTTCTCTAGAGTGTTTGAGATTTCGTGGAACCACTTTCGTGTGAGAGTGAGTAAAATTTCTCCTTGGTGCTCGTGTGCGATAGCGGCCGACCTCGGAGCGGGAAATCGAAGGTGACGAGGAGTTCCTTGCCTGATCGTCATCGACTTCGAATACGAAAAGGTGCCTCTTTCCGTGGGTAATTGTTTCTATCTCTTCTTTTGTATGCGCCTCTATATTTTTTCGTAGATAATAGACTCATTGCTGTGTTTTCGCCCGAGTTTTGTCAGCGGACGCTACGTCGAAAACTCCAAACGGAAACGTATTTGAATTTCACGATTTTCGTTTTGCTACGACAAAGGGAACAGAACGAAAGTTCCGAACTTCCTTCCCCGTATTTAAAATTGAAGCATTTTATTTAAGAAAAATCATTTTAAAACAAAATAGCGATTTTGTGTTTTACAAAGAATTTAGTTGTTTCATTTCTTAAAGTTTGTGCAAATTTCGCTTAAATTTCGTTGCGCCAAATTCGTCGAATATTGCATGCGTTAGGGTTTCCTAGAAAAGCCAACAGGCGCGCAAACACTACGCATCGTCCTGCATCACTTGTGTTATACTTCATGCACTTAATCCTAACAAATATTTTTAGTACTTCGTTATGGGCGTAAAGTAATAATCTTTTATTTCATAATTATGTATCTTTGCTTTGGGTCATCTCGAGTAATTTAAATGTTGTTGTCTTTTGTGAGAGTTGGCAAATATTTCGCTTATGAACGTATCATGTATTTTCTATTTAAAGACCCCATGTGGTCATTGATTGGAAGAAATAAATCCTCTTTTCCCTTTCCTTAGTTCCCTCTCTTCTCTCTCTCTCCACCCCTTCACTCTAACTGATCCCACTTGAAGACAACGTATGGTTGAGTTTGGCTTCCCATCATATCTCGCAGGTTGAGCCCAACTCTTCTTTTGGGCAACTCCACTGTATCTCCAACATCTGCGTCACCCTTGCTATCTCTGGCCACCTCCGTGACAAGCTACTTCCACGTTATGGTAGGACCGTAACAACTTGGTATTAGAGCTTGCTGTCGCCGGTGCCACTTTCTCCACCATAGATGCTACCCGCATCCCCTACCGGGCCCACTGACGGCGTCTCCAACTGCCCCACACGACGACCACGCTTGTCTTCCATCTGGACCAAAAGTGAAGCCTTCCACGATCGTACTCCATGCCGACCACTATCCTCGTCCTTCTAAACCCCTCATGCAAAATCCCATCGCTTGAGCTGACAAGTCGCATTTGCCGTTGACGATGCATCTGCTAGCTCCGACATTGAGTTCCCCTGCAGCAAGAGCCTCATCCTCCAGCGACTACAAGGCCCACACACACTACCTTTTTTTATTATGCGAGCCCTTCCAGTTGATGTGCTCCTCGCCTAGTTGGCATGCCCCCATTCCAGCCGATGTGCCTCCCATGGTCCCACCACTCTTGGAAGCCAGCAGGTGTTTCCCCAGTCACTACACTTGTCCCTGTGTGCGTGCTACAATGTACGCTATATCTCCGGCAATTGAATATCGAGTAGCACACCTTCTGTTCCTTTGAGTCGAGCGCCCTCTGTCTTGGGCATACTGCATTAATTGATTAGGGAGGATTGTCCCACATGACAAATCATGCAACCTTGTGAAGTTAATATAGATCATCGACCCCTTCACCTACAACAATTTGTTTTGGGTTGGATTTTTGATTTCTAATATAGGAGTTTTAGTCAGAAAACGTGTATTTATCCAAGTTAATCATGGCAAGCAAGTAATTAAGTGTGGTGTTGGATTAAATATTATGAGCTGTAGAAGGACGAGTTTTGATATCTCAAGTATCAATTTATGTATCTTTTTATATCCAAGAGAACATTCACACTATGTTTATTTGTAGTCTAAAACGTTTGAGAGAAAATGACACGGAGCATTTGAACACTTTCATAATATTTGACTTGACAAGGTTATTGCCATCCCAATTGATGGGCCCGGCTTGTGCTACAAATGTTGATGGTCTGCTGATATGTTAGAAGTCAACTTGTTTCAGAGTTCATTTATACATTTATTGTTCTTGTTTGGTTTTTATACTTCGCCTTGATTTCAAGTAATTGGTGTTCAAATACATCTGGTTACTCCGAGTAAAGTATATTTATTTTTGCCAACTTTTTTGTCTTGGGCAATTTTTCTTTGCACTACTTTTGTTGCATGCTGCATAATTGCATATTGACGTTTGTAAGAATTTCCATTTACTTGATCTCATATTGAAGAAACTACCTTGCAGGTTTATTGCATGGTTGCTCATCCATTGCAACCACATCTTGTTGCAACTGGAACCAATGTCGGTGTTATTCTTTGCGAGCTTGATTCAAGATCTCTTCCAGCTGTTGCTCCTCTACCATCACCCCCAGGAAGCAGAGAACACTCTGCAGTTTATATAGTTGAAAGAGAGCTTAAATTATTGAATTTTCAACTTTCCAACACTGCCAACCCTTCCCTTGGAAGTACTGGCTTCATATCTGAAACAGGGAGATCTAGGGTTGAGTCAACTGAGGCACTTGTTGTTAGGCAGGCAAGGAAGCATATAAGCACACCTGCTCCTCATGATTCATACTCTATTCTGTCTGTAAGCAATTCTGGAAAGTGAGTCACTAGCCATGGGTCCGGTCTGCTTGGACCGCTGTATTTTAATTTCATTTGTTATGTGCTGCTAATCTTCCATGACGCAATGTAATATGTGATGCTTCTTGATGGCTTCCTTAACATACTAGAACAAATATGTTTCTTTAAATTCATTTGTATATGCCTTTATAATGACTGTTAAGTATTTTTAAGCTGTTTGTGAAAGATCAACTACAATCATTTGAAAGTGTTGTAAATTATAGTTGTATTAAAATGGCAGTTCCATGGACCAAGGAACAACTCTAGTTTTAGAGACTTATTGATGGGGGTCACCCATCCGATGTGGCTCCCCTCAAGCGTTGGGTTTAGTTCGTGTATTCGCGCTAGAGGAGTTGACCAGATCGGCGATCCGACTCCACAGATGCGTTCGAATTTCCGTTTACTTATGTTTTCATATATCATATTATTGTTTTCAGTTGTCATTTAATGTAATCGGGTTTGTTATATTGACAACCAATCATAGTTGTTGATGTAAGGGTGCCCTAGAGAAGTTTTATTATAACCTTCTGATAAGAATAGCCAACAAACCCCATCCCCATTCTCTGTGGGGCAACTACTAGAGCATTGCAAGAGCTATTCTTCCCGAAATAAGGTGCTCCTCTCTATAGTGCTGTGGAACTTTGTGACGACTCCGTGACGGTCTCTCTTTTGGCCCTCCCGGGAATGTCTCGGTGTAGAATTATTTTACTCGCTTAAATTATCTAGGATTTAACAATTTTATTACCCGCTTATATACCGTCGGGTTTTATTTCCTTAGGTTTGGAGAGTTGTTTTTCGACACGAACTAGGGTTCATGTGTGTATGTTGCTACCTGCCCCTCTCCATTCACCCTCGAGTCTGCCAACCATTCTCCATAGCAGCAACCCATACCACTTCCAAACAATATCAACCTATCTGATCTCCTCTTTTTAGTACTCCTTAACCCTCCTTGTAACAGTCAGATCCCGTCCCCCAGTCCATCAATCATTCTCAATAGCACCAGCCCCACCATACCTCTTCCAAACAGAAGCAACCTATCTGATCTTCTTCCCAGCGCCCCAAAACCCTTCCTGCAGTGGTCGGACCCCTTCCCCAGTCCGCCAACAAACCCCATCCTCATTCTCTGATCCTAGCCCCCGATACAATCCAGCATCCCAAAATCTCTAGGTTCACCTCCCTCCTCTAACTGCCATCCTCCTTATGAACCTAATCAACATTCCGCCATCATTCTTTCTACCACCTGGTGAGCCTCCGGATGACTCACATATCTTAAGGCGCATTTGGCATACCATAATTCTATAGCTCAGTGTTGATTTTCATACGGTCATTTTGGTATTTGTCGCACACTCGACGAGTATTTCTATATCTCACCCACTAAAACTCCTGATATACCACCCCATTTATAAACATTCAGTTTATTGTCGGACTTCCGCCTAGAGAGTGTGTCGTGTATATGGTGCTTCAACTGCATCATCCACACTAGTCTGTTGATTCTTTTGTTTGTCTTTTGCACAAGACTATGAAGTCTCTTATTTGTCATCTGCATGAGTCTACTGAGTCCTTTGTTCACTAGTTGCATGAATTACATGAGTTGGTCCGACGGAGGATCATTACTAGTAATGGATCACATAAATCCCACACAGATATTCACAGGAAGGAGCATGTATTTCATGATGGCGAGCATGTAATGGTGAGAATCCACGCTGAGAGATTCTATTGGGGGCCTTCCAAAAAAATTGAACTCCTAGAGAATGGGTTCATACACAATCGTATGAAGGATCAGAGCAAATGCCTATGAACTTGATATCCTTAAAAGTATGAGTATACTTCCCGTATCTAATATTGAATATCTGATGCCTTACTATGAGCCTCACGAGTATGTGGACTCGTGTTGTGGAGACCTTCCAAAGCCCACACCTCCACATTCTCAGCCTCGCTTTCAGTCTACTATTGAGCCACACCCACCTTTAAATCAGTCTCCTATGGCTTCACCGTTTCCACCACCGATCGCACCGGGACACCCATCAAGTGCGTTGAGTGGAGAGAGCATCATAGAGATAGTATCACATGAGTATGTCCTCTCTTCAGATGGTCCTTTATATCGATAATAGTACAATGGCGAGGGCGCCCTTCACTGATGATATCTGGATAGCGCCCACAGAGCTTAATCGACTCGAACCTGGACTTTGACTATAGTATGATCATCTTCATTCATCGAAAATGAAGGTTTTTCAGTCACGAGGCTGGGTGGCGGGGGATTGATGGGGATCACGCACCCCATGTGTCTTGCTTCAAGGCAGGGTTCATGTTTGTGTATTTGCGCAAGAGGACTTGACTGGATTGACGATCTGACTCCGTTGATGCGTCCGGATTTTCATTAACTTACATTTTCATATATCATATTATTGTTTTCAGTTATCATTTAATGTAATCGATTAAATCGGGTCTGTTACATTAACAACCATTCAGAACCGTTGATGGATTAAGTGAAGGGGGAAGCTGCCAGGGCATTGCAAAATTTTGGAGAGCTTTTCTTCCCAAAATCTGACGACTCTGTGAGGTTCTAGGTGCCGAATCCTGGTTAATATCTTTTATTTCCTTGAAATCCTATTGCTACCCACCCCTCTCCATTCACCCTCCAGTCTACCGACCATTCTTCATAGAAATAGTCCCATCATACCTCTTCCCAACAACAACAATCCATCCGATCCCCTCTTTCGAGTGCCCCAAAACTTTCTCTGCGACAATCAGATCCTTTCCCCCTGTCTGTCAATCATTCTCCATAGTGGCAACCCCACCATAGTTAAATTGTCCGCGTGCGATTTAACAATTTTATTAGCTGCTTGTGATCTAACCGCCGGGTCTGTGTGCATGCATGTAGCCACTTAGGTTCGGAGAGTTGTTTTCCAGCAGTCCAAACTCCCTGCTACTCACTCCCAAACATCCAGAAATTCCCCCAGCACCGAAAACCAGCCTCTGGAGTTTAATACAACACACGTTTATTTGGTTCTACACTTCTACAGCAATTAAGCCTCTCAAAACAGCCCCTAGAAGGCTACAATACACCCAGCTGCTACCCCTGTCATCCAATTCTGCAGCAGGCCAGTTTCAGCAAACTGAGCTTCCCTGGAGGCCTTAATCCAGTCCTTTGCCACTTTTCCAGTCACCAGGAGTTTGCCGGAAACCCGACAAGCCCTCTAATTTCTATTCCAGGTCTTGGAATTTCTGCCCATCACCCTGAAATCCCATTCCAGTCCTCCAAATCGTGTTCAGAAGTTCAAATTCAGTCCACCGTTGTCTCTCCGGTCTCCGGTTTCTCATTAGACATTCACCTAGCCTTCGATCCCATGATTATTGTAAGTTTATTGCCTAGTTTTTTCCTTTGTACTGTATCTTGTGTGAATTCGTTGCTTTGAAAAATATTAGTTTGTACACTTTGTGCCAATATTATCCCGCAACTTACCGGGTTTTGTTGGATCAAATATTTACTTTCTAGCACTCTTGCATGTATATTACAATATTTGTTACCTTAATATAGACTTTACTTGAACATGACTATTGGGTCATATTATTTATAATGTTCATTGTTGTAAGTTTAGTAGCTGGATTTGTGTCCTTCATTCAAGCATTTGTGGAGTCGATATACACTTTTGTTACAACCGTCCTGTGTTAGATTAGTCGTAGTCCATTGTATTCATCCCGTACTCGCTTAAATTGCATTTAGTGTTAAGATATCACACGTCCGCCACCTGTAGACCCATTCTGCGTCACATATCATGAGAGCATCCTTCAGCGACTTCTATCTTTTGGCGTCAAGATTAAAGTGCTGTTTTATTCTCTCCTACTTTTTGCCTTTTCATTTTCATATAGTATTTGTTGATAATGCTTTAGTTTCAATATTGGGTAAATTTTGCCTTCATTGATTTGTTAGAGAAGCCCATCTAATCTAGGCCCATTTTGTATTTTTATTCTCTCTCCTCTTTAGTCCCACATCATGTATAGGACCTTCCTCTGTCTTTATCTCATTTATATATTTGTACTCATTCTTTGTATTTCACTCAAGTAAACATATACACAAGGTCGATTTTTCCCTTTCTTTACATGGTATCAGAGTCACCAGTTCTCCTTGAGCGGATTCCCCCTTCTTAACCGCATATCCCGCGTGGTCCTCTTCCCTGCCTGCGGCCTACTGCGGCCTGTTGCGGACTGCTCTTCCCTGCCTGCGGCCTGCTGCGGACTGCTCTTCCCTGCCTGCAGCCTGCTGCGGCCTGCTCTTCTGCCCGCTCTTGCCGCTCAGTCTCTTGCGGCCCGTCTCTCTTGTCCGCTCTGCTTCTCTTCTTCCACTTCCTCTTCTTCTCCGTGGTTCCACCCCTCTCCCTGTTGCTCCTGGTTCAGATCGCTTCGATCTCCTCAGACCGCACTCTCTTCTTGCGCGGCCTGCTCCTGCTCGCGGCCTGCTCCTGCTCGTCGCGACCTGTCCAGACCACGGCCTGCTCCTCGCGACCTGTCCAGACCGCGATCTCTTCTTGCGTCCTGCTCCTGCTCCTGCTCTTCTGGCGGACTGATCCAGCTCGCTGCAGCTTGTTTCTACTCGCCACCTTCTGCCTCGTCTTACTCGCGGACTCTTCTTGTCTGTTGTGTTCTGTTATCCGCTGCCTTGTCGCTGGAGTCCTACTCGCGACATTTTACTCGTCGCGGCCTGTTCCTGTTCGCGGCGATCTGATCTCTCTATCCACTTGAGTCTTCTTTACTCTCGGTCTCTTCTCTCGCCCGCTCGTGGCCTCCTTTTTCTCTGACCGCTGCTGTACTCAGCCAGATCGTGCGGACTGTTGCCTTCCCGCATTTAGGTCGCAGTCTTCTCCTCTCTCCTATCCGCGCGGCTTGTCTCTGTCCGCTGCTGCCTTCTATTTCTACCGGGCTCCGCCTTTGGTCGCGGCCTCCTCCTGCCGCTAGTGTCTTCTCATCGTGACCATGCGGTCTCAGCTCTAGTCGCGCGGTCTCCTCTGTTGCCGGTCTGTTCTCCTAGCCGCAACTCTTCTTCATGACCTCTTCTGCTGGTTCTATCGGAACGGCGGTTCCTTCTGCAGATCGCCCGACCTCTATTCCGAAAGTGCGAGATGAGCTCCGTATTACTACTATATCTCTGACCGGCAAGAAGAATTTTGTGGAATGGGCGCACTCTGTTCGCCGGGTCCTGCAATCCAAGGAGTTTCTTCATCACCTGACCCAGGTCGTTACCGGTACTCCTACAAACGATTGGTTATGCAATGATGGTCGTGTGCAGACATGGATCCTTAATTCTCTTGACGACGAGTCCTATCGCCTGACCATGTACCACGAGACGACCAAGGGCATGTGGGACGAGCTCCATACCCTTTACTCCGGCAAGGATAGTCTCCACTATTTGTATGACATTATCACTGCTCTCCAGGCCCTTGATAGCGGTGGCACGACCGATCTGACCTCCTTTGTTACCCAGGCTCGGTCTCTGGTCGAAGCTTGGATCCAACATCAGCCTCCTACTGTGGACCTTGCTGCCCAACGTGCCCAAAAGGAAGCTGTGGGTATAGCCATGATGATGGCTAGGGTACCCCATCACCTTCACAGTGTACGGGCTCACATCCTCTCCTCTACTGTTACCCCGTCCTTCTCGAATGTGTGCTCAATGCTTCTCAAAGTCTCCCCACCTTCGGATGTGTCTGGACCTCCGTCTTCGGCCCTTGTACAGCAGGCCCCTGCTCCTTTACTGCCTATTCCGTCTTCAGCTCGTGGAGGCCGCTCTGATTCTCGGGGACGTGGTCGGGGTGGATGGTCTCAGCCTAAGTGCTCGTTCTGCGGCAAAGACGGGCATCTTGAAGCCACGTGCTATCGCAAGCATGGTCTCCCTCCTCGTCCGCAGGCATCTGTTGCTGCCACCGACTCCTCTCCCACTCGTACTGATCTCGACGAGGTTTGCCTTCAGCTCCAGCATCTTCATGGACTGCTCAGCCGCCCGCCAGCCTCGGTTGCCTCTGTTGCCTCCATATCCAATGAAGGTATCGCCTGCCTCTCCTCTGGCCCGTGATGGATCCTCAATTCTAGTGCCACTCATCACATCACCGCTGTTTGACCGCCTCAGTACTTGTCTTCACCTCACCCGAAGTACATTACTGTGGCCAATGGGGCCTCTGTCCCTGTCTCTGGATGTGCTGATACTCCTACTCTCCTCGCATCTGTCTCCTCGGATTGGCATCGACGTCTTGGTCATGCTCCTCTCCCAGTCCTCCAGAAGGCTCTCCCGGATATATCTCTTCCTGCTTTTCAGTGTGAAAGATGTATTTTTGACAAACATCCACGCTCATCTTTTCCTTCTCATTGTTCTCGGAGCTCCGCTCCTTTTGTGTTAGTACACTCCGATATATGGGGTCCGTACAAGATTACTAGTATTTCTGGCTACCGTTACTTTCTTACGTTTATTGATGATTATTCTCGCATGACATGGTTATATCTCCTTCGCGATCGTTTTGAGTTTCACCGCGTCTTCCGAGCCTTCATTCTTGATACTCGCACTCAATTCTCCGCGCTCATTCGAACTATTCGTACTGACAATGCGCGCGAGTACATTGGTCATGACTTCGCGACCCTCTGCTCTGAGTTTGGCATTATTCACCAAACATCGTGTGCGTATACTCCACAATAGAATGATGTCGCCGAGTGCAAGAATCGTCACCTTCTTGATGTCGCTCGCTCCCTTATGCTTCAAATGCAGGTTCCCAAACCATACGGGAACTTTGCGCTCTCCACGGTCTGTTTTCTTATCAACCGTCTACCATCTTCCGTCCTCCAGAATGCTACTTCTTTCATCCTCTTATTTCTCTCCACTCCGCCTTTTCCTGTTACTCCCCGCATTTTTGGGTGTACTTGTTATGTTCATTACCTCGGTGCCTCTACCAACAAGTTGGATCCCCGTGCAGCCAAAAATATTTTTGTAGGCTACTCGCGCACTCAAAAGGGTTATGTGTGTTATTCACCTACTACCCGCAAGGTGACAGTTTCTTCCCTTCTTTTCTGCTCTGGATATCGCTCCTGTTCCAGAGCCCGTTGTTCGTCCTGTCATCTCTGTTCCCCGTTTGTCATCCTCTCCTCCTGCCCAGCCTCCGGTCCGTCCACATCCACCTGTTATCCGAGTCTATTCTCGTCGCTCTCCTCATCTCGTTGCCCCACTGCAGTTGGCTTCGACCTCTGATGCTCCACTACCTGCTGCTCCGACTCCAACCTCCACCGCTCATACGATGACGAATTATGTCTCTCTACATCGTCTTTCACCGCCACTATTTCACTTTGCCACATCATTATCCTCTGTTTCTGTCCCTAACTCTGTGCAGGAGGCGCTTCAACATCCAGGCTTGCGGGCTGCCATGGACGAAGAAATGACGGCCCTTGGGGCCAACCAGACCTGGATCCTTGTCCCTTTACCTCCCGGTCAGCACCCTGCTGAGTGTAAATGGGTTTTCGTCATCAAACATGCTCTGGATGGCAGTATTGCCCGACTGAAGGCCCGACTGGTGGCTCGTGGCTTCACTCAGCAGCAGGGCCTTGATTATTAGGAAACCTTGTCTCTGGTGGCTAAGCTCAACACCTTTCGGGTTTTCTCTCCGTGGATGTGCACCGCCATTGGCCCCTTCATCAACTCGATATCAAGAATACATTTTTGAATGGAGATCTTCAGGAAACCGTCTACATGCACCAACCGCCCGGGTTTGAGACCACGAGGGAGTCTCGTGTGTGTCTTCTACAGAAATCCATCTATGGTCTCAAACAATCCACTCGGGCGTGGTTTGACAAGTTCAGCAAGGTGGTTCGGGACATGGGTTTCACTCGGAGTTCTGCAGACTTCTCCTTATTCACCCGACACTGGGCAACTGGAACCGTCCTCCTGTTGTTTATGTTGATGACATCCTTCTTACTGGGGATGACTCAAAGGGGATTCAAGAGGTCAAACAGCATATGAGCACCGTGTTTCAGACCAAAGACCTGGGGCATCATCGCTACTTCCTCGGTCTTCAGGTCGTACGACGGCCGGATGGGCTTGTGCTCTCCCAACGAAAGTATTGTCTCGATCTTCTCAAAGACGCTGGCCAGTCTGGTTGCAAGCCAGCTAATACCCCGATGGAGGTAAATCACAAACTATGTGCTCATGCCTTTGATGATGATTTGCTTCTCCACAACCCGAAATACTATCGACGTCTTGTGGGAAAGTTGATCTACCTAACGGTCACAAAGCCTGATATATCGTTTGTTATTGGGGTTGTCAGTCGGTTCATGCATGCTCCCAGGGTTTCTCATATCCAGGCGGTTGAACGGATTCTCCGATACCTTAAGGCAGCTCTGGGTCAAGGGCTTGTTTACAAAACCTTCAACTCTGCTCCTGCATTAGTTGTTTATTCTGATGTCGATTATGTCGGTTCCCTGGATGATCGACAGTCAACTAGCGGGTTTTGTACTTATTTTGGTGGTCATCTCATTACATGGAAAAGTAAAAAACAAGCCGTGGTCGCTCGATCCTCCGCGGAAGCTGAATACCGATCGATGACATTGGTTGTCTCTGAACTCACATGGCTCGAAAGTCTCCTTACTGACTTGGGAGTAAAACTTCCCTCATCTGCTGTTCTATTTTGTGATAGTCAAACAGCCATACACATAGTAAAGAATCTGGTGTTTCACGAGCGCACGAAACATATCGAGGTCGACTGTCACTTTGTTCGATAGAAAGTTCAAATGAAGAAACTTGAATTAAAGCATGTTCCGGGCACTGATCAAGTTGTTGATATTCTCACAAAGGCTTTATCAAGTACCTTGTTTTACCAGTGTTTGTCCAAGCTGGGTGCGTATGACCTATACGCTCCAGCTTGCGGGGGAGTGTTAGAGAAGCCCATCTAATCTAGGCCCATTTTGTATTTTTATTCTCTCTCCTCTTTAGTCCCACATCATGTATAAGACCTTTCTCTCTCTTTCTCTCATATATATATTTGTCCTCATTCTTTGTATTTCACTCAAGTGAACATATATACAAGGTCGATTTTTCCCTTTCTTTACAGTATTGATATGTTTAAACTCCTTTAGAAATTTCATTCTTTCTAGTATCTCTGGTAATGTAGGTTTCCCTATAACTTTGTTATACTTGTTTTTTTTTAAGATTTAGATGCTAGGCTCGTGAAGCTGTACTCTTTAATAGGACCTGCTTATAGGGCCGAAAAACTATCTTTTGATTAAGGCTTTGTTTGGCGTCGCGTTTTTACCGCTGCATGATGCAGATTTCCGAGAATCCGCGCAAAACGAAAAACTAGCACCGGATTCTCCCGTCACCACCGCCCATGAATCGCGCAAAACCCGCGATCTGGAGTCGTGATTATTCCTCACGATTCCAGATTGCGGAACGCCGCGATTGGAATCGATCTTCCTTGGGCGGAATCGATCTTCTTCCCTCATCCTACTCCGGCGAGAGAAGCTTTCTTTCGGCAAATGAAGTGTAGAGCGAGGGGGTGCCGCTGCACCCCATGATTTTTTTTTAAAACTTTATAGCTCGAATAGACCGCGATTTTTTATAAAAACCGCGTCTATTCCCCCATTGTTTTGCTATAATAGACAACGTCTGTTTTCCTCGCAAAATTTCACAAAATCCAACGCTATATTGTTCTGCCCCAACCCTCGATCCTCTTACAACGCCTGTTTTCCGGCGGCCGTTTTCCAGGTCTTTTCCTCTTCTTTCCTGCAAAACAGGTCGTTCTTGTTCGCTTAAGTGATTTTCTTCCCTAACCCTCGTTCTTATTTCCTCGCACAGGTCTTTATAAGCATTTTTCTGGTCGATTTCTGCATCTCATAGTTGAGGTAATCTTAGATCTGTGTTTATTTGCAATTTCTGCTTGACTAGTGTTTCATTAGTGATTGCTTTGTACTATTTTTTTTTGATTTGTGCATGATTAGTGTTTGAGTAATGCATGCGTAGTGCTTCATAGTTGAGGTAATGCATGATTTGTGTTGATTATGTGGCTATGCAAACACTCACGATTGAACCCTAAACTATACAATTCAGGCAAACAAGATAGTATGAGCATTATGTACTTTGAAGTTGTATGTTTTCTTTATTTTGGATTGATGTTTATTTTGGATTTGTACTTTTATGCTATTTCCACACATTTATGCTATTTCGATCCTTTATGCTGATTGTATTGATAATGATTAATGTTATGTTTTTAAGCTTCTATAATGGCTACAGAAAATCACGATGATGATCTAGACATGAGTGATGATGATGAACTCCAGCTAAATTATTGTGCAACTTTCTCAACCTTGTGACATTTACTGTGTCTGTGATCACTGAGTATGCCTCTTCGTTGTGTGATAAAACACCCTACATGACCTCTTCTCAGACCGGGCATAAATGGATACGTGAATTATTTGTCGGGCATCCTGGGAGGTTTCATAACATGTCTCGAATGACAAAGATCATATTTTTTGATTTGTTAGCACTATTAGAACAAACATATGGGTTAAAGGGAACACAAAGAACTCAAGCAAGTGATATATTGACAATCACAATTTATATTTTGGGTCACAATGAAACGTTTAAAAAAGCAAGTGAACGTTTCAACATTTTACAAAGACTATCAGTCAGTTATTCATGATAGGACTTTGTGCTCTGGATAACCTGTCCATGAACATTATTGATCCTACTGATCCTCATTTTCGTGCCACTGCTTCACACGTGAGAAATGACGAAAGATATATGTTATTTTTTAAAGATTGTATCAGAGCAATTGATGGTACACATGTTGATGCAAGAATACCAGTTGAAAATCAAGTGTCGTGTATAAGACGTCACAGAAGTCCAACACAAAATGTGATGGCGGTTTGCGACTTTAATATGTGTTTTACTTGCGTTGTGCCTGGTTGAGAGGGATCTGCACATGACAGACGCATATACCACCGTGCAGTTAGGGATCCAACGAGTAAATTTCCATATCCACATGAAGGTACAAATTCTATGTTTATATGCTTATTGTTTTGCCATATGTTAATACTGTCTAATCTTTTTCAACAATCAAGGTAAATATTATCTGGTCGATGCTGGTTATCCATTAGAAAAAAGACTTTTGAAACCATTTCCAGAAACTAGATATCACTTGCCGGACTTTGCTCGGGATAATCGACCGATAGAAGGACGTTGGGAGATATTTAATAAAACACACTACTCGTTTCATAGTGTGATCGAAAAGAGTTTTGGTGTATGAAAGAAAAGGTGGGTCATACTTGGCAAAATGCCTCCGTTTGATTACTCAAAGCAGCGTGTTGTTGTGGTAGCAACGATGGTGCTGCATAACTTCATTAGAAGACATCCATCTCGTTCAGACCCCGAGTTTGATGTATGTGATGAAAACGAAAGCTATGTTCACCCGGAGGCCTACATACTGCGACCAAACAATCGTCAAAGAACAATCGATCCAAATTTGAATAGCGCACCAAGTACATTTGAAGGAACGGTGGCTTCTGAAATGGCAAACATCAGAGACTTCATACCGGATCAACTGATGACATATCACAAGTAAAATATTATAAGACATTTAATATTGTAAGGTTATATTACTATAAAATTATAAATTAATTACACTACTCTTACTTAAGCAGTTGATGTTCGATGATTGAGAGCGTTGGTGCACGTTCGAGGCTAATCACCCATACGAGCCTGGTTCGAGGAAAACCTTTTAATTAGTGTGTTTTATTTTGTAATAGAATGTTTGAGTACCTATCATGTACACTATGTTAATTAATTTGTTTTAATTAATTGTTGTTTTCTCTATTTTTAAAAAAAAATCTTTCAAAATGCACAGCTGTTTTGCCAAACAACTTAACAGCTTCTCCTTTTGAAACAACACTGAAACAACTATTCTTCCAAACAGATTCACAGATTCTGCCACCACTCTGTAAAACAGCTGATTATTACACCATTGCTTCTCACCACTGCTTCTCCAGTCGCTGCAACCGCGCCAAACAGAGTCTAATTGCTTAGCTTTAATTATGTTTTAGAGCTTTTTCTATACAGTAAAGCTAGTGGTTATAGTTAGGAATTTCTATACCATAAAGCTAGGAATTTCTGTTTTTTCCCTAGTATTTCTGTTAATCTACTTTCCTTGTAAGTTTGTTGTGCTTGTTTTTTTTTTTGAAATTGTAGATGCTAGACTCAAAAAGTTTCTATTTAATATTACCACTTATCATGGAAAAAACTATCTTTTGGTTAACTGATTAGTTTTAATCATTCTTTAGAGCTATCCTTCTTCGATAAAGTTTGTAATATTATTTTTCTTCCATTTCTCAGTAATTTTCCTTCTTTTATGATAGGTATGTCTCCATTGTTTGGCCCGATATTCCCTCTTTTTCTGTTTATAAGGCAAGTGATTGGTCCATTGTTGACTCAGGGACTGGCAGGCTATTTGCTTGGGATACCTGTCGTGATAGGTATGCTTTGGTGGAAACTTCTTTGGCTCCCAGAATGCCGGTCATTTTTAAAGGAGGTTCATCTAAGAAGGTAAAGGAGGCTCAAGCTGCTGCTGCAGCAGCTGCTGCAGCAGCTGCTAGTGCAGCGTCCTCCGCAACTGTTCAAGTCCGAATTGTACTGGATGATGGGAGTTCTCATGTTTTGACAAGGTCCATAGATGGTCGAAATGAGCCAGTAGGTGCTGCATTCACGTGCTATTTACAATTTTTATCCTACTTTCTTCTTGTAACACTAGCCATATGATTGTTTATTACTTTAGCATTGTTTCTACGAGGTAATTGCCCATCATTACCTTAGTACCAGTGGGCTGTGTTGTATGGCCTTCCGTTTTATTCTCACGCTTCAGTTGCATGTTGTGCAAAGTGTTTTGCACTATGTTATGGCATTTGATCAGAGAACTTTAATAGCTCAACGTTTTTTAAACCTTGGCCTTTTACCTCGTGCGGAAATTCATTCCTTTTCTTATAAAATGATAATCTAGTATATGCCATCGTTTATGAATTTTCTTAATGTAGACTTCGGGTAATTACCAAAGATGTAGACTCTGGCTTACGTAGATCCCGGTTTTTGAAAAACATTTGGGTGCCTCAAGTTACTATCTACTTCACTTAGATCTCTATAGTGACTACATTGTTAATTTCTGCCAGAATGCTGTTTTTACCCTTGAATATGTACCATAATTCATAAACTAAGCACTCGTTTGGAGAATGTCTGCTTCATATCCAACAATCTTACACCTGCCTCTTTGGTTAGAGTTTTCTCCATTCTCCTTACCATGAGGATGATTGATTGCAAAGTAAAGAATGCAAACATTTGTGCCAGGAGGTTTTGAATTCTTCTGAAAATTTATTTATTAGGTCTGCTTTAAGTTTATTAACTAGGTTTTTAAGGTTCAATTGTATTATTATTGAATGTTTCTACAATTTCATTTTAGTTTATATTTCTCCAGCTGCTTTAATATCAGAGTTAGGAGAAATCATGGTCTACACCTGCTTTAATGACTACAAACATATAGATCTTCAAATAAAATAGCAAAAAAGAAGTCAGGCTTAGAGGAACTCTTAGATTATGGAATACATCTTTTGAAAATAAATGAAAAAATAAAATGAAGATTGAGCCTGCATCTTTTGTTCAACTGTCACATCATTGTTTAAAGAAAAAAATAAAAAGATGGGATTAGAAGAGTCTTCCATGTCATATTGGCAGTCTCCTGCTATAGAACGCTAAAAAATATCACATGCAAGATCACATGCCTGCATTTAATGGTGAAAATTTCATGATATTAATGACTAAGGACCATCTTGAATAACAAAAACCAAATTGAGGGACCTTCATGAAGTGTCAAAATGATGGAGGCACGTGTTTTCAGAAAATTGGACTTACGCAAAGCATGTTCTATACCTCGAGGATCTGTTAATTTATCGTAGATTTCTTATTATGATTTTTTGCATTACACATGGTAGCCTCTTCTGGATCACTTTCTTTTTGAGCCCTTAAAACGATGAAGGAGCAGTGTAACTAGGGGTTGGGCAACACTATGAGGTGACTTCGGAAATTGTAAAGAGCCATAGCAGGTATTAGGTGGGAGATGAGTTACAGTCCTAGGATCTTTTTAGATATCATTATCATTTCTTGAATGAAGAAAATGAGGCCCATTTTATTAGTGAATAATGACCCTACAGTGGATTAATCAGCTGTGTTTAATATTCCTTGACATGAAGTACGCAGGAGACAACTTGGCGGTGTTATTGGAGTAGTTAATAGAGTTGATAGAATGGTGATTATTCTATCTAGCACAAGCTTCTTTTAAGCTATGCTTTTTGTGGTAGTCTAATGGAGAGAATCACACATTATGGAATAATTTGACAGATGGAGTCATCCAATCAACTTCTCTAGATGGCATTGTTCATATTATCATTTAGATTTTGCACAATGCTCCTAACACAATATGACGAGGTATTCCTTGGAATCAAACTTAGCAAAATATTCAATATGAGATTATTTAGAGGCGGATAAACTCTTAACATGTTTGATAGATAAATAAATGATGCTTAAAAATGAATATCCCATCAACTTAGTTTACTGCACTTAACATATTTGAGATATAAGAATAGGAATGCTTTAGAATACATAAAAATATACCAAACCTAAAATACCAAATACTTGATTTGATTGAAACTGGAGGTGATGACACCCAAGTTCTTGAAAATATTAACTTCACATATATAAGATAACTGGGCAGTCATGACAGCATGTAGATATCTTTGTGTGCTTGGTTAAGTTTTGACACCTATTTTCATTGTGAATTTTGCCCATTGGTGGTATCTCGTAATTCATTTACAAACTGCTCGAAGGTTATTGGATTGCATGGTGGTGCTCTACTTGGAGTTGCTTACAGAACATCAAGAAGAATTACCCCTTTAGCTGCCACTGCAATTTCCACTCAATCAATGCCATTGTCAGGCTTTGGTGGCTCTTCTTTTGTTACAACTGATGATCTAAGGCAGTCTGGTGCTGAAGCAGCACCTCAAAATTTCCAGTTATACAGGTTAAAGATCAATAAGACTGCTTAGTTTTTTCCAGTTTAGATCTTACCTAAAAATGTTATATTCTCATTCACTCATCATTGAATTGGAGCAAATTTGCACTGGTATAGTAGTCTGAATTGTGTTAACTGTGCAGCTGGGAAACTTTTCAATCTGTTAGTGGTCTACTTTCGCAACCAGAATGGACAGCATGGGATCAAACAGTTGAGTATTGTGCTTTTGCATACCAGCACTACATTGTTATATCTTCATTGCGTCCTCAGTATAGATATCTTGGAGATGTTGCAATTCCAGCTGCCACTGGTGCTGTATGGCATCGCAGGCAGTTGTTTGTTGTGACACCAACTACTATCGAGTAAGTATTCTAATCATTTTCTATTTATTTTATTTGGTGTAACTCGTATATTTAATTTAATGCTATAATCAGTTCATGTTAGCTGCCCACATGTAGAATGTACATTGGTGACCAATGCTGTAATTATTGGTAGGTTTAAATGCGCTTATTAGGGCCTTCCCCTCATTATATGAGAAGATGAATTCCCCATTTTTCTTATAAAAAAAATTTCATAGCATAGAAGAATTGAAGATTAATTACTGCCTGAGTGAAGGAACCTTACCGTACTGTTTTAAAAAAGACATACAATAGGGATTGATCTAGTTCCTCTACCCATTACCTGCATTCAGGTATTGATACTACATTTACAAATTTGCAGCTGCTTTTACGTTCCGAAGAGCAACGATATTGAGTTAAACATGAATTTTAATAGTTTTCGAAGTTATATTCCACGAGTCACAATGGAAATTCTGGAGCTCATTCTGCATGATAGAAGAATGCTTGGAACTTAAAGAAAATTCTTGCTGATGACTTAAGATCACTCTGCATCAATCAATATTGGTGTGAAAATAACTGACATGCAGATAGTTCTTTCTATTTTATCTTTTTTCCTTGTACTGTGTAAAGTTTGCTCTTAACAAAATTAGCAGTCATGTTCTTCACCATTATTTTGGGTGATGGCAGATGCACAAAAATAATGTTTGGGGCTTGTTATGAGGCTTCTGACCCAGTACCCTTGTTTTTTTGGGTAGTGGTGTGTGTGTGTGTGTGTGTGTGTGTTGCGGGAGGGGGGCATACAAGTTGTGTTCTGCTTCCATGGTTTTCTTTTGTCTGATTAGCCCACAAGGCCGTCATTTCTTCGTCCATGGCTGCCCACCAGCTCGGATGTTGGAGAGCCTCCTGCACAGAGTTAGGGACAGAAATAGAGGATAATGAAGTAGCAAAGGTGCGAATTGGCGGGGCCAAGCGATGTAAAGAGACATAATTCGTCATTGGGTGAGCTGTAGGCGCCACCGGATCATTAAAACACAGACTGCCATTAGTAGAAGATAACGAGCCCGGGGCAGCAGAAGAGGAAGGACAGCAAGTGTACACATGGATTATAGATGGCTTAGGTGGTTGAGGTGGTAGTGGCATGGGGAGGAGAGGTTGTAGTAGCGAAGGAACATGAACAATTGGCCGCAGAGGAGACAGTAACGACAGTGGAGGGTCAAGGGGTTGAGAGTGATAGGGTCGGTCCTCAAGAAAAGTAACGTCAGCCGACGTAACAGTCTTTCGATTAGTGGGAGAGTAACAAATATAACCTTTCGGAGTGGAAGAGTACCCAACGAACATATATTTTGTTGCATGTGGGGCAATCTTGTCAGTCGAGGGGCCAAGGTTGTGAACATAGCAAACACAACCGAAAACACGAGTGACCACAAATGAGGGTGTGGATGGAAAAAGAAAGGAAACATGAGTTTGAAAATGAAGAACAGAGGAGGGCAAGTGATTAATGAGGTGGCAGGCCGTAGAGATTGTGAAATTCCAGCAGAGGGTGGGTGTTGGAACCAAAAACTGGCCCCAACGAGAGTTCAGACCCTGGGGTGTAGCTAACACCTACTTCTCCCAATCCCAGATCCCTGACCAGACACAAGGAACAAAGAAACTGACCCTAAGCTACAACACGGAGGTCCCTCCACTAACCCGGAAGATCTCAGAGCGCTTCCCCTCTGCAACCTCCTCCTGGGTCGCCATTTCCTTCTCCAGCTCTTCTGTCTTTGTCATCCAGGATATGGTGTTGACGGCAGTCACATAACACTGTCTCGCCACCTTCGGATCCCCCCTGACCTTGACCTGGACTCCTCCACTGCTAAACTTGAGACATTGATGAAATGGGGAGGGGACGCAACGGAAAGCACTGATGAGGGGGCGCCCGAAAATGACGTTGTAGCTGCTCGGAGCGTCAACGATGATGAACCAACAGTTCCTCGAAACTCCCCCCCCAACTTCACGTGCAGTCCCACTCGTCCCTCAACTTCGTTCCTCTCCCCCGAGAACCCGAACAACGGTCCATTTGAGGCCAAAACCCTCTGGCCCTCCACCTTCATCTCATCGAACGCCTTCTTGAAGATCACGTTCACAGAGCTTCCATTGTCCACCAGAATTCTGGAGATCGTGAAATTCTCTACGGCCGTTCGGATCACCAAGACGTCACAGAACGGGTTTTCGTAGTCGGGCATGTCCTTCGATAAAAAGGTGATTTTTCCCTCGGGGGGGTGGGGGGGGGGGGTCTGGGAGGTCGAGGCGACGCTCCTTCGGTACATGGTCAGGAAACTCCCCTTATGGGTGGCTTCAATCCCAACTCCCCCATGTATCACTCTGATCCCTCCTCGAGCCCCCTCATCTGCCTGGTCCTCGCACCTATCCTCTCCCCCTAGCAGAACTTCATCAATCCTCACGGGTGGGTGCTGCCGCACCTGCCCCCTGGACTCACTTATCTCCAGAAACTCTGGGCAGGTGGCTGTTGCGTGACCTTCCTCCTGATGGAAGTCACAGAAAGGCAACACCACCTTGCCTTCCGTTCTCTTCGCTCCTCCTCCTCGCTCCTCTCCTTCCACCTCTACCTCGGGCGATCTCCAATGCCTCCCGCTGCCGCGGGAGGGGGGCCCTCTGCCCCTGTCTCCACGTTGGCTGATTGAACCTTCCCTACTCACGGAAGTTATCCCTGCCTTGGAAGCCTTCCCCCTGCCCCTGGGGATGTCCTTCTTGGGGCCTTCAGCCCAACCGGTTGTTCGGCTCCCGCTGTCTCCAACCCGGGTGCTGCTGCCCTTGATGCCCCTGACCTCTGGGCTCCTCTCTCCTCCTCTCCTCTCTCTGCTCTCTTTGCCTCCCTGCTCCTGGCTCCTTCACATCCTCCTCTGCCAACTTGGCCAACTTCTTCGCGAACGTCAAGTTGGCCGCCGCGATCTCTATCTCATTCGCCGCCCTCTCCATCAGCTCGTCGAAAGAGAGGGGAGAACTCTCTTCAGCTTTATGCTAAAGAAACTCGACCTCAACCCGAGGGTGAAGGCGAGCATCACGGTGTACCCCGACATCTCCTGAACCTGCAGAATCTCCTCCTGTAACCTATCAACATAGCGTCTTAGTGTCTCCTCCGGCTTCTGCTTGATGGAAAACAAGCACTCCGCCGACTTCTTCCTCTTCTGCTACGTTGAGAACTTCAACAAGAATTCTCGGCGCAAATCTTCAAAACAGTAGATAGAACTCGCAGGCAACTGGTGAAACCAATCCCTAGCCTTTTCTTTCAAAGTGATGACAAAGTGCCGACACTTGAAGACATCTGACATCTGCCTTATGGAAACGTCATCCTCGAAACATTCCGCATGCTGCACGGGGTCGTCCCTGCCCGTGTAGTAGGACATGCCGAGCTCTCGAAACCCGTCTGGAACCGGGGCCGAGATGATTAGCTCGTTAAAATGGGTTCCACCCACCACCTGGCGAGAAGGCACGTCTCGGGATCTCCGCTCGTTGAGCCCGTCAGCACTAGCCTGCCCGGGGAAGAGCTCCCGCCTGGCGACATCCCTCTCGCCAACCTCTGTCGGGACCTCCTTTCCGGGACGCTGTCCGAGAGCGTTCTCGCCCAACGACGGAGCTGCAACCACTGGAGCCTGAGGCATCGCTCATTCGCTCCTTGCCGAGAACGCCAAATGGATGGTCTGTAAGACTTTTCGCCTGAAGTCTTCCAGCATCCCCAACATCACCCCACTCGCATAGGGTGGAGAACTTCCTGAGCCCGCTCCTTCCTCCTCACCTCTAGCCATGAGACTAAGCCTGAGATTTTCTTGAATCAGCTACGGTCCACGCTCACCGCACCAGAAATGTTAGAACAAAAAACTAAAAGCATGAGGTGTAGCTAACACGTACTTAACCCGGAAGATCTCAGAGCGCTTCCCCTCCTTAGCCTGTCATTGTGACGGTGATCTTGGATCGGGAGCGGGTCGACCCACCGTATCAAAACCCGTACGGTTATACATACACGAGAGACATAGTAAGGATCATCATATGGACGATCCGACCACACACGGGTCTACATACATGGGAGGCCGAGTAAGGATCATTATATTTACTATCTGAGCCTGTGTTTGCATTTGACGATGAGATTTTTCTATATATTTTTATTGCTTTTATTAGGATTGCGGGACTAGAGTCTATGAATCATTCATGACATGCTATAGTATTCATCTAGCATAATGTGGTTATGGTTGGGACGAGTGTCTTCTAGGTTATGGTCATTACTCTTCTCAGTTTGAAGATTTTGATCTTGTTTATGTTCGATCTAGAGAGCTTATTACGAGGGATTTTCATTTAATATACAGATCATCCACGTCCACCTTTCATGGTGGTCTTGTTGACCTATCACGATCTGACCATGATAGGAATGACTAATCTAATTATGATGATCGTTGGGAGTCACATCAGCGATGCTGTCATACAGTAGAGAATCTTTAGTATAGATTTCTAAGTACATCCCCAGCTTTGATGAATTGTCGAGTTCCAAATGTTTTAGTTATTGACTCATAAATGTGGAATACTACTTGGATAGATATCAAATATTGGGTGACTGTTGCGTTAGATTTGCAAAGACTAGACTCCTTGATCATAGAAATTGTGTCTCACTTCCATTGTTGTCTTCATTGTCCACATATAGGTAGTCTGTTGTTATGAGCCTATTTCGGAACTTCGTTGGAGGTGGCGGTGGAGATGAAGATACAAGGGGCTAATCCTAGAATGTGGAATGAAGAGAAACTAGAGAGAGGGAGAGGAGGAGGAACTTGAGAGAGAAGGTGAAGAGTTAGAGAGTTAGAAATTTTTGTTTCATTCTTTCTTATCCATACAAGACCCGACCCTCAAGCTCGAATAGTCTTGGATGCTCTGATAGATGATCGTTGGAAGGGATAAGATTGTACGACTAGGAGGCGTCCGTTTCATGCGGGATTGAGAAGCAACGGGCTAAGAAGAGGAGAATCTTATACCAAGATGTTATGTGCCTGCTCGGAGGGAGTGACTGGAGGATGACCAGAGATGAGGATGACATGGCTGGGGATACAATGGAGCCGAAACTGCGATTGCCTAAACCGGGCTTGCTTGAGAGAGAGAGAGAGAGCTTGAGAGAGTGAGAAAGAGAGAGAGCTTGAGAGAGAGATAGAGAAAGCTACCAAGATCTCATTAGGGGACAAAGAACCAGAATTCTTTCATTTGATAAATCATTCAAGCATACACTCCTTCAAGCTTACACATGCCTTTATATAGACTTACAAGACACCATGCTCATAATTACTAATTCTTAACTTCTAACCACCTACTCTCAACTACCACATAATTAAACCACTACATAAATAATAGCGGACAACAATGCCAATAATAATAGACCATAAAGTTAACTAGGCCCGGTGCTCGAGGCTCATAACAGTTTTTTTGTTTTTGTTTTTACTCGAGTGGCCCTATTTTTTGATTGGCTTAAGCGGCCTAAGCCTGCTCAAAACAGAGGCAAAGTAATGATGTGCACATGCTAAATCCAAGATGCCATTTATTTAGTTGATCAATTGAGGTTCATCAAATGTGCATACTTCTTCTGCATGCTTAACATTAATGTTTTTATTATCTTTTTGAGGTTTACCGTTTCTAACTTTTTTTGGTGTGCCTTCTTGAGTTCTACTAATTTATTGGTTACCTAATTATGCATTTAAATATGTTTTAGATGTGTATTTGTGGATGCTGGTATTGCGCCTATAGATCTTGAAACTAAAAGGAGAAAAGAAGAAATGAAAGCCAAAGATATCCAGAGTAGAGCATTTTCTGAACATGGGGATTTGGCACTCATAACAGTTGAAAGTTCACAAGTTGCTACTAATGAAAGAGTCACATTGAGACCTCCTATGCTTCAGGTAATATTTGCCAGGTATATAGAGTAACAATATTCCTCATCCAGTCTTGATTTTAAATTGTTCTATTCACTATCTTGGAATATATATTTTGTGGTCTCATTTAGAGCTTGAATTCAAAAGATATCCATAAATGGTCTCTAGTGGATTACATTTAAGTTTTGGTGTCTCATTCTGATCATTATCTTGCATGGTATGCCTCATAATGTTAATTATCTTGCATGGTTATTTGTTTTTTTTGGCGGATCTTTTCCTATTGAGCTACAATCCAGGAGTTGATCGCAATTTTGCACTGTTGGTAATTGTGTAATTTCGTGTTTTTTTATTTTGTGCTTTCCCCCTCATGTATAAATCTTGTTACCCCTTTTCCTAAGTATCAATTGGAAAAATACCATTTTCCTCATGGTATCAGAGGAGGTTGTGTGGAATTGATCCAAAGGAGGAACGGGCAACATAGTAGTAGATAGAGAATCACTGGGCGTTAAGGACCTCACTTCCATCAGATGAGAGTTTCCCCCTGAAGTGAGGACGCATAATATCTCTTAGATTCACAAAATGTGACATCCATGAACACAAAACTTTCTTGTGGATGAGGTCAAAACATTTATAACTCTTTTGAGTTTGAGAATAGCCGATGAAGACATACTTGTGAACACGTAAAGGAATACAGTTAATAAGGTAGGAATCAGTGAGGACAACATCCCCCCAATAATACTTGAGAAGGTCCATGTGAAGAAGAAGGCACCAGACAACCTCCAAGAGATGATGATTCTTGCGTTCGGCCACCCCATTTTGGGCCTGTGAGTAAACTCAGGAAGTTTTGTGGACAATGCTGTGAGTAGCAAGATAGTGTTCGAAGGTGAGTCAATGTACTCACGACCATTGTCAGTACGAAGAATTTTTATAGTGGTGTTGAACTGCATAGAGATCATGTTGTGAAATCGTCAAATTAAAGGGAAGACTTCACTTTTGGCTTTCATTTAAGTATACCCAGGTAGTCCGGAAAAAATAATTGATGAAAGTAACAAACCAGAAACACCCAGAAATAGACGCTGCAGGGCATGACTCCTAAACATCACTATATATAATAGTAAATGGTGTAGAAATGGTAAAATAGGAAATAAATGTTTCATAGACAAGATAGAAGGATGTCCAAGGCGACAATGACAAGACTCCAAAGTAGTCGACTGGGTAGCATGAAGGGCCATGGGAGTAGGGTGGTAGGAATCAAGCACGTAGAGCGCATCCAGCAGACTACTAGAACCAATCACCATTCTCATCTTCAGGTCCTGAAGAACACAAGAGAAAGGGAAGAAAGTCGCATAATAGTTCATAGAATTAGTTAAATGATTAATGAAAAGAAGATTAAGATGAAACTTTGGTACATGAAGTACAAAGGAGAGGGTGATGGAGGAGTATGAGGTGGATTCTTTCCCAACAATTGGGGAGAAGGATCCATCTGCAATGGATATCTTGTCCATACCAAACAAGGGAAGGTAAGAAACAAAAACTATGGCAGAGCCGGTCATATGGTCTGTGGATACAGAATCAATAATCCAGTGAGTAGACAGATGAGAAGACCCAACATAAGCACCAAAGGATCCCATGTGCTTATACGGAACGCATGAATTTCATCAGCATATAGAGTCACAGGAGCAAGAGCATCAGAGGAAGGCAAGAGCTCTACTGAGGCATCCAAAAGATGAGAAAACTGAGACTGAGTAGAGCGTCCTTTGGAGCGATCATAACCACGACCTCCGCATGGAGCAGAACCATCCCGTAATGTAGGAAAACCATGAAGACGGAAGCATGCGTCCCAGGTATGACAGGACTTCCCACAATAATAGTGGAAAGGGGAAAATTAATTAATTGCCCTAAATCGGGCTAAGCATACATATATATGTGACGACATTCACGTGACATATCACGTGAAATAAGAAGCGGGAAAATAAAAACTTGAATTAAAAATGTGTGCAATGCGTATATTCAACTCTCCTCTCAAGTTGAGAATATATATCGATCATTCCCAACTTGATTGTATTGTTCATGAAGTGTCATTGCTCAATCCCTGGTGAAGACATCGACTAGTTGGTCATGTGAGTTCACGAACGGAGCACATATATTTCCCTTATCTAGGTGATCTTTGATGAAGTGTCTGTCAACTTCAACATGTTGTGTCCTATCATGTTGAACCGGATTGTGAGCAATATTGATGACCGCTTTGTTGTCGCAGTAGATAGGAACTGGTCTGTTCACCTGGAGACTTGTATCTTGGAGGATTGTCTTTAACCACAACCCCTCACAAATTCCCCTTGTCATAACCCTATATTCCGATTCAGCACTTGAGCGAGTTGCAACATTCTGTTTCTTGCTCTTCCATGAAACATGGTTGTCGTCCACAAAGCAATACCCGATAGTTGACTTTCTATCGTCTTGACTACCGGCCCAATTAGCATCTGTAAACACTTAGATCTCCAAAGGTTGACTTGTAGAAAACAGAATACCACGACCAACAGACTTCTTGTGGTATCTTAATACCCGATACGCTGTCTGCTGATGGCGAATTGTGGGAGAGTGCATGAATCTACTTAGGACACCCGTAATGTTAGGACGACTATGAGATAAATATATGAGTTTCTCAACCAATCGTTGCTACCAACAAGCATCCACTTTCTCTCCACTAGTATCAGCATCAATCTTGTGATTCACCTCAATAGGTGTATCAACGGGAACACACCCAAGAATCTCAGTTTCCTCCAGAAGATCAATGGTATACTTTCTCTGTGAGATGAAGATCCCCCGACGAGAACTCACTACTTCAATTACCAAGAAGTATTTCAGCTTCCCCAGATCATTGACTTCAAATTCTTTGCCCAACTTCTTTCAAATGTCCAATCTCCTCAAGGTCATCTCCTGTAATTATGATGTCATCCACGTACACAATTAGAATCGATACTTGAGCTCCTCTCCTCTTGATGAAGAGAGTATGATTAGACTGTCCTTGAGTATAGTCTAGTCGAAGTATGGTCTTGTTAAACCGACCAAACCACGCCCTAGGGGTCTGCTTCAGGCCATAAAAGGATTTCTGCATACGACAGACCTTTCCATTAGACCTTTTTTTGGTAAAGCTAGAAGGGATAGTCATGTAGACTTTTTCTTCCGGATCACCATGCAAAAATGCATTTTTCATATCAAGCTATTGTAACTCGTACCAATGACAACCAATATAAGAGAGGATCACCCGAATGAAATTCATCTTTGCAACAGAGGCAAAGGTTTTTTGGTAGTCAATTCTTTAGGTCTAGGTATACCCTTGTGCGATGAGGCGAGCTTTATACCGCTCCACCACCCTATCTTGATTTTGCTTCACAGAGAAGATCCAGCGTGATCCAACCGTTTGCTTCCCAGGAGGAAGACGAGCGAGGCGCCAAGTTTCATTTTTTTCCAAGTCACACATTTCTTCTTCCATAGTCTGTTTCCAATCAGGTATCTGAACAGTCTTCTGCCAAGTCTTAGCAACCACAATAGAGGAAAGAGATGAGATAAACGTTTTGTGACCCTGAGAGAGATGAGTGTAAGAGATATAGTTAGCAATGAGGTGTTTGGTGTCATCAGTTTTACCTTTAAGACGAGCAAGGGGAACATGAAGATCATCATCTGAATTTGGAGCGGAGACAGACACCGACATCGGTGGAATGTCCATGGTCTGCACTTGCTCAATAGTCCGAGGTATGCAACAATATGTGTATAATATAGGAGGAATGAAGGTGGTAGGATCAAAAACAGTACTGGTAATATAAGTTAAGGGAATATGAGGAGAGCCAACAATCAAAAGAGGAGAGTCGATGGTCCCGTCATTGTTACCACTCCTCTCCCCCTGACGCGAACCAAAGTACGACTGCCCCTCACGAAAGGTAACACCAACAATGCAATAATAACGACGTGTAGGGGGTGATAACACCTATGCCCTTTATTGGTAGGAGACTATCCAACAAAGACACATCAGAGAGAGCGAGTATCCAGTTTATCGCGATGCGGGGTATTGACATGAACAAAGCAGGCAGAGCCAAAGATGCGAGGAGCGATGTTAGAGGTGTGGACTATGTGGTTCTTGGCTAAACGAGATAAAGGCGTATCGTAGGAAATGGAGTGAGACGGAAGATGATTAATGAGATGAGCGGCAGTAAGAACCGCATCTCCCCAATAGGATTTAGGAAGATTCATTGCAATTAACAAGCACCGGGCAACCTCCAGTAAGTGTCTATTCTTTCGTTCGACTACACCATTTTAAGTGGAAGTGTGGACACATGTAGTTTGGTGGATAATGCCATGTTCGATAAGGTAGGATCCAAACGCTCCCCGATCATCATATTCCCCCCCCCCCCATTATCACTACGGAGCACACGAATGGTGTCGTTGAACTGATTCACAACCATGCGATGAAAGGACTGAAAACAAGAAAGCACATTACTCTTCTTTTTTAATAAATAAAGCCAAGTTGTACGAGAATGACAATTAATAAATATAACATTTCATTTATAGCCAGATAAAGATAACAGGGGAGGGACCCCAGACATCAGAATGCATAACATCAAAATGACATGAACTAGGAAAGGAAATGTAACATCCGTAACTGACGCAAAATTTATTTAAATCATAAGGTCAAGTCACGACGGGTTTTGATCGAGGCAACACGTCGTCAAGGTACAATGTTAGTATGTTTAAAAATTCGCATTTCGTTAATTAGTGATTTATATCAGTTGTAAAGACGTGTGACGCATTTTATTTTAATAGCAAAGCGTAGCACATTTTGGGGTGCCAATATCAATTTTCATTTTCATTTTAGTTCCCAGGGGTTATAAAAAAAGCCGCATGTTGCCGGTAGTTAAAGTCGCAGCCCGTAAATATAATCCCGTAAACATAGTTCACGGGAGAAAACCGCAGTTTCCCCTCCCGATTCCGGAGTTTCGCGTCTTTCCGTCTCCCGCAAGCGACGATCGTTCTGCCTCCCGCTGCCCTACCGACGCTTGCTCCCCCTCCGACTCTCAGAGTCGAGCCCTTCCTCCTTCTTCTACGGGCGTCGACGAGTGCTCTCCTTCCTTCCCTTGCAGTTGGAGGTCCGGTTTCAACCCTAACCGGTGGAGTCAAGGGTGTTAAGGCATCATTTTGTTTCCGGTGAGTTTAGTTCCTCTCTAGTTTTCTTTCTTCGTGGAAATCCTTATATTGGAAGTTGATCCTAACGTTTTACTCATTTTTCCTCTTGCCCTAGTTAGGGTTTGGAGTTCTAGATCCACCGCGAATCTGAAGTTGGGCGCATTGTGAGCCTTAATCGCACACACGTAGAGGTAATACACTATTTTGGTTCTTCATTTGTTTACCCTAGCCGTTTTAAGTTCCCTTTATCGTTAACCCTAAAGGAAAAAAGTGTGTAATTTAGATTGTCTTGGATTAGAGATTTTTGGTGGCCTCGGGCCAAGGTTCCGAAAGTTCGCACTAGTCAGATTTTCGTCGGAAAAGCAAATGTCGTCGCGCCGAGTGTACGAGCGCCGCACCACCACTGTAAGGAATTCTAATTCTTTCTAGTTAGATGTATCAATGAATTATTTTTATGTACACGTGTAAATTTCATACATGCACTATAACCATGTATAGAAAGGTGCGACGGCAGGAAAACTGTCGCAGAAGTAGTTAATGGACAACACCCTTTTCCAAGATCTGAATAGTCAGATCATGTAAGCAACGTTAGGCACGAAACCTTTTATCTAAGTTAGGACGTGAATGTGCCTTCTAGTAGACCACAAGAAAAGCAAGGGTCGCTCAGTGGTACACCAAAAAGCGATGTCCCAAGCAGAGTAACATTAGACCGAAAAAGGGTCAGTAAGCACGCATAAGTCTCCTCGTGCTAGGTAGATGTGCACTACCTTTCTCATAGGGCATATGGAATCCTATGAGTAGTAAAGTCTTGGTAGTTGACTCCCCTTTGTGACAGTTAGTAGATTTGAGACCGTGTCCGCGCGACACCAGAACAATTGAGTTCGTCAGATGGTCTCGGTTCGTCAGATTTCAGTTGCGCGTTAGAAGCTACTCTGTCTGGAGTCTTTTAAGTAGAAGTGCAGAATAGAAGCCACCTAGAACTCAAGCATAGACCTGACGTGAGACAGCTCACTAGTTAGTGAACGTCGGGGCTTGGGTAAATATAATGAAAGTTCATGAACATAGAACGAGTAGGTCTGTTGACCAGGAAGCAATGTAAACACATGCATATCATCTAGCATAAAGATTTTAAAGGACAAAATATTTTTCAAACGACATGCATTCATCATTTAAGAAAAAGTTTTTAGTGTCACTAGGAGGAGCTATTTTTCCTTACCCTGACCCCTCGTGAGCAACGATTTTACAGGTGACCCAGGTGAGAAACTACGCCTAGGATGAACGTCCGTGTGGTGTCAGTTTGTAGCTATGTTTTTTTTCAGTTTTCTTTCATTACTATACACTTGTAACCTTGGACATTGTATTTGGTTAATGTTTAAAATATCATGTATCAGCCTTATTATGCTACTTTAAATTTACAGTACTTTCATCTTAATTCATGTTTAGCGGCTCTGTGAATCCAGTATATAGGTATGTGGCTACTCTTAGTTTAATTTCATATCTTCTGTTGTAAGTTTAAATTTTTTAGTTTTTTTATACATGCTGTGTACTAATTTCGATACTGTTTCCTAATTTTCTCTATATCGTTGACCCGGCCGGATGATTGATTATTGTAAAACAGGGAAGGAGTGTTACAAATTGGCATCAGAGGGAGGTTTAAGATCCATGGACCCAAGAAAGATTCATAGAGCCATAAGAGTGTGTAAGAGTAAATACTTGTTATAGAGTATCTAAGTTGCGTCTAAGCTCTAGTTTTTTGCAAAGGTATGAAATTAATTGCTAAGCCAGATTTTCCAGATGCATGAAAAATAATCATATTTTTTTGTATGTTCCATCAGACACTACGAGTTCAGTGAACCAGGTGAATCTTCACGTCAGGACCCTGTTCCTAACGCTGTCATGGGAGATGCTGATGTGTCACAGGTGCCACCAGTTCCAGCAGCTCCAAAGGCCACTGAAATAGCGTCTCAGATTGCCAAGACAATCACTGTTGCCTTGATGGAGTTTCAGAGAAGACTGACTACAGGGTTTCCAGCTTCAGTGCAAGTACCAGCCCCTGCACCAGCTCCTGCACCAGCACCCGTGGAGATGACCCTGGAGCGTTATTTGAGGAACTTTAGAGAGCTTTAGCCGTCAAACTACAGTGGGGATGAAACCCGATGGACACTGACGACTAGATTGCAAACACCAGAGATCTGTTGAACGTTATGGAGTGCCCGGAGAACAAGAAGGTTCCTCTGACAGTTTTCCTTCTCCGGGGTGAGGCAAAGGTCTGGTGTGACAAGTACCGGGCAGATGACCCTGCAGGTACATCATCATGAAAATTTCCTCTTATTTTAGGAAGTAATACCTTCATTATGAATGGTATGACCTTCCTTGTTGGACAGGTCGTGCATCAGATATGTTTACGTGGAGCGAGTTTTCTAGAGCCCTTGCTAATTGGTTCGTGCCTCCTTCCGCACGACGAGGTCTCCCGGAGAAATATCTTAGACACTACCAGGGGACAAGACCGTTACTGAGAACGAGAGAGAGCTTGCCCATCTGGCTCGTTATGCAGGCGTGATGCAAGGAGATCAGACTGAGAAGTGCAGCCGCTTTGTGGATGGCTTGCGCGACTCGTTGAGGCAGCCGTTGATGACCATGGTCAACGCAGACTACATGAGCTTAGTGGATACGACTCGCAGGTTGGAGGCTGATCAGGAGAAGGTACAGAAGCGAAATAGTTTTCGCACGAAGCGGCATCAGGATTCACATCAGTCGCGGCAGAGCAAGAATGACCAAGGGAGGTACCGGAACAAGAAGCAGAAGCTCAATGCTAAGAAGAGTGGTCAGTCTGGAGACAGAAGCAAGAACTACCCCCTTGTCCTAGATGCCAACGTCGTCTTCCAGGAGAGTGTTTGACCAATGCTGGCGTGTGCTACAAGTGTCAACAACCTGTATACATAACTCGCTACTGTCAGGAAGTTGGTGCTAATCAGGTAAACTGAAGCCTAGTTGTATGCACTGTTTTTATTTTTATTACAGTAGATAATAAATGTAACACGTTTCCTGCAGTCAAAGTTCGAGATTGGTGGCCCAAGCAGAGTAGACAAGGGCAAAGCATTGATGATTACTGACGGGAGGCCACAACAAGATCGACATCTAGTGCAGCCCAGAGCGTATGAGCTTGACCAACAAGAGGCAAAGGATCAGGAAGATGTAGTGACGGGTAAGTGTTTAGCTTACTAATAAATTTTATTTAATCCTCCGTAGTGACACTCTCATCATCTTTTGAAAATCATTCATGTAGGCATCCTTATGATTCGTAATTTACCCTCCAAGATTCTATTTGATACGAGCGTCTCGCACTCATTCATCGCAAAATCTCTAGTGCGTAGGCTGAATTTAGAATTCTTTACAGAGACAGTACCGCTGGATGTCATGATGTCGAATGGATCCCTTCTGCAGACCAGAGATAAGTGCAGGGTATCAGTGCAGTTTGGTGATACCGAGATTATTGTAGAGGCCTTGCAACTTCCTATTGCAGGTTTTGACCTGATTTTTGGAATGGACTGGCTTTCGGCAGTCAACGCTAGGATTGACTGTAGGAAGAAGCAGATACAGTTTGAGGGCTCCAACCAGACTGTTTTCACCTTTCAGGGCTTGAAGGGAGTAGTGAAGATGATCATCTCCTCAATCCAAGCTAGGAGGTGCATTACGAAGGGTTGTGAAACTTTCTTAGTAATGATGAATGCGGAGGCTGAGGCTGACTTGTCAGAGGTACCAGTGGTGTAGGAATTCCCCGAGGTCTTCCCGGAAGAGCTCCCTGGTGCCCCTCCAGATAGAGAGATTGAGTTCTCGATAGACCTACAGCCTGGGGCTACACCGGTAGCCAAATCCCCCTACCAGATGGCTCCAAGGGAACTAGCGAAGTTGAAGAGCCAGTTGCAGGAGTTGCTTGACTTGGGTTTTATACGCCCCAGTACTTCACCTTGGAGTCCTCCAGTGCTATTTGTGAAGAAGAGGGATGATAGTCTGAGAGTGTGCATAGACTACCGTGAGTTGAACAAACTGACAGTAAAAAATAAATATCTGATTCTCAGGATTGATGATTTGTTCGACCAGTTGGTGAGTTCGTGCACTTTTTCCAAATTAGATCTGCGAGCGGGCTACCATCAGTTAAGGATTCAGGACGTAGATGTTCAAAAGACGGCCTTCAGCACTAGATATGGACACTTCGAGTTCGTGGTCATGCTGTTTAGGCTGACCAATGCCCCTTCAGTATTTATGGACATGATGAACAGAGTATTTCGGGAGTACTTGGATCGTTTTGTTATCGTCTTTATAGATGATATTTTGGTGTTCTCTAAGAGTGCACAAGATCATGTCGCTCATCTCAGGATTGTATTGAGCACCCTCAAGAAGAACCAGCTGTACACCAAGTTTACAAAATGTGAGTTCTGGCATTCAGAGATTGCATTCTTTGGCCATGTCATCAGTCAGAAATGGGTTAGTGTTGATCCGAAGAAGATAGAGGTCATTAAGGATTGACCAAGGCCGACGACAGTCTCAGAGGTTCGCAGCTTTTTGGGTCTAGCTGGTTACTACAGGAGATTCATCAAGGACTTCTCAAAGATAGTCTTACCACTGACTTCCCTCACCAGGAAGGGTAAGTGCTTGGATTGGACAGTTGAGTGCGAGTTGGCTTTTGAGAACTTGAAGGGCAGGTTGATGACCGCGCCGATCTTGAGCTTACCATTAGGGCTCGACGGGTTTCAGATTTATAACAACGCGTCAGGCCAGGTTTTGGGTTGTTTCCTCATGCAGCATGGAAAGGTCATAGCTTATGCCTCGAGACAGTTAAAGGTGCATGAAAGGAACTATCCCGTGCATGACTTGGAGCTTGCAGCAGTCATCCATGCTCTGAAGATTTGGAAGCACTATCTCTATGGAGTGCGTTGCGAGATCTTCACTGATCATAATAGCCTCAAGTATATCTTTGATTAGCGGGAGCTCAATTTGAGGCAACGTAGATGATTAGAGTTTCTATCGGACTACGACGTAGACATTCAGTATCACCTAGGAAAGGTGAACGTTGTAGCTGATGCTCTTAGCCGTATAGGTTTGTGTTTCTTCCTTCTCACTCAGCAGAACGAGTTGGTACGGGAACTGGAGAGATTGGACATCAGCGTTGTGCCACGTTGTAGTTTTGGTTCTGCAAGGTTGAGTTGGATGAAGATTACATGTGACATTAAGGATAAAATCAGGACAACTCTACCCTTGGATCCAAAGATGGCAGAGATTTGGACCTCAGTGCAGACGGGTCAGAAGGAGAGATTCACTTTACAGGACGATTTATTATTGCATGATGGTAGGGTGTGTATTCCTGATGTTAGTCACCTTCGCGAAGACATTTTATTTGAGGCACATAACTCCAGATATTTTATACATCCGGACAGTACGAAGATGTATGCAGATCTCAAGAAGGTAGTGTTGAAACCAAAAACCTGGTCTCTCGTGGAGTTCGGGGTCCCATAAGAGGGGTGACCTCACACCTACTACACTCGGAGGAACGTCACGGACCGAAGGCTTGGGAAACTAGGAACAGACCCTCGGCTCTAGCGCGGAGGTCCCACCTCACACCCGGAAGGCTACCTGAGCACTTCCCCTCCCTAGCCAATGCTCGAGCTAGGGTGCCTTGGAGGAGCTCTCTCAACTCTACCAAGAAGAAGCTAAGGGAGGAGAAAACTAAGAAGGGGATCCTCTCCAAGGCACCCAAGGGGGTCTATTTATAGTTTTCCAAAAGTCCTGGGCCAGAAATGACCAAAATACCCCTACGGCCAAAAGGCCCCGGGCCAATAGGAAACCGCCACGTCGGGGGGTAAAGGGGTAACTCCCCCCGAGGGCAAGAAGGCTGGGCGAGCTGGGCGGCCTGCGAGCCGGCCTACTAGGCGAGACGGCGGCCTGGGCGGCTTGCGGCCTGGCTGAGGCGGGGCAAGGCGAGCTGCGGCCTGGCGAGCTGGGCGGCCTGCGAGCTGGGCGGCCTGCGAGCTGGGGCGGACTGCGAGCTGGGGCGGACTGCGAGCTGGGCGGACTGCGAGCTGGCCTACTAGGCGAGACGGCGGCCTGGGCGGCTTGCGGCCTGGCTGAGGCGGCTTGCGGCCTGGCAGCCTGGCTGAGGCGGCTTGCGGCCTGGCGGCCTGGCTGAGGCGGCCTGGGCGGCTTGCGGCCTGGCTGAGGCGGCTTGCGGCCTGGCGGCCTGGCTGAGGCGGCCTGGGCGGCTTGCGGCCTGGCTGAGGCGGCTTGCGGCCTGGCGGCCTGGCTGAGGCGGCTTGCGGCCTGGCGGCCTGGCTGAGGCGGCCTGGGCGGCTTGCGGCCTGGCTGAGGCGGCTTGCGGCCTGGCGGCCTGGCTGAGGCGGCTTGCGGCCTGGCGGCCTGGCTGAGGCGGCTTGCCAAAAGCGCCTTTGGGGGGGGAGAAATATTTTCTCCCCCTACTAGTATGTTTTACATGTTCACCAAAAATTGGCCCCTAGGAGTGCAAAACTCCCAAAAAGCTTAAAAACTTGCTTACCTTGTTTTTGTGCCCAATCTTCGCGAATACGGGGTTGTACACAATCCCCGCTCTTTTCGAGGTTGGCACAAGCTCGGAAAGAAACATCCAACCCAACGTATTCGCGGAGTGTAACTTCCCCTCGGCGTCAACCTGCCATGCCAGCTATGGGAGCCTGGGTGGCGAGACCTCCTCTGGGTGAAGACACTTGGCCTCCCGGAGGGGTCAACCTGTCAAGCCAGCTAATGGGAGTCTGGGTGACGAGACGGCCTCGGGGTAAGAGACTTAGCCTACACGAGAGATCAACCAGCCCAGCCAGCTAGTGGGAGCCTGGAGGCGGAATCATCATCGGAGCTAAGGACTTGGGCTACCACGAGAGATCAACCTACCCAGCCAGCTAGTGGGAGCTTGGCGGCGGAATCATCATCGGAGCTAAGGACTTGGGCTACCACGAGAGATCAACCAGCCCAGCCAGCTAGTGGGAGGCTGGCGGCGGAATCATCATCGGAGCTAAGGACTTGGGCTACCACGAGAGATCAACCTACCCAGCCAGCTAGTGGGAGCCTGGGGGCGGAATCATCATCGGAGCTAAGGACTTGGGCTACCACGAGAGATCAACCTACCCAGCCAGCTAGTGAGAGCCTGGCGGCGGAATCGTCATCGGAGCAAAGGACTTGGCTACCACGAGAGATCAACCTACCCAGCCAGCTAGTGGGAGCCTGGTGGCGGAATCATCATCGGAGCTAAGGACTTGGGCTACCACGAGAGATCAACCTACCCAGCCAGCTAGTGGGAGCCTGGCGGCGGAATCGTCATCGGAGCTAAGGACTTGGGCTACCACGAGAGATCAACCTACCCAGCCAGCTAGTCGGAGCCTGGCGGCGGAATCGTCATCGGAGCAAAGGACTTGGGCTACCACGAGAGATCAACCTACCCAGCCAGCTAGTGGGAGCCTGGCGGCGGAATCATCATCGGAGCTAAGGACTTGGGCTACCACGAGAGATCAACCTACCCAGCCAGCTAGTCGGAGCCTGGCGGCGGAATCGTCATCGGAGCAAAGGAACTTAGGCTACACAATCAAACCCTGCCAAATCCTACATCCTCGAACGGGGAAAATAGATGAGTTACATGATCCCCCCGACTCAGCTGGTCGAGGGTTGGACTCATTACAAGATAAGATACATACAGGACTCTGCCGGGGCGAGGCTTCCTCAGGGGGTCTGGGCCCGGTGGTCCTCATCCGCTTCCTGCTCGCCGGACACTTTCATCCTGCTCAGGCTCTCCATGATCTCCTCCATCTCCTCTGCCTTGGCCCACCAGGAGATGGTGTTGACGGCCGTGACGTAGCACTGTCTTGCCATCCTGGAGTCTCCCTTGACTCTGACCTGGATCCCTCCTGAGCTGAACTTGAGGCATTGGTGGAATGAAGACGGCACGCAACGGAAGGCGCTGATGAGGGGTCTTCCGAAGATGGCGTTGTAGCTGCTTGGAGCGTCAACAATAACGAACCGGCAGTTCCTTGAGACTCCTCCCAATTTTACTTGGAGCCCCACTCCACCCTCGACGTCCTTTCTCTCCCCGGAGAATCCGAACAGGGGTCCGTCTGAGGCCAACACCCTCCGTGGCTCCACCTTCATCTCGTCAAACGTCTTCTTGAAAACAACGTTGACGGAACTCCCGTTGTCAACCAAGATCCGGGAGACGGTGTAGCCTTCGATGACCGTCTGGATGACCAGCGCATCGCAGAACGGATCCTCATGATCCGGCAGGTCCTTCACCGAGAAGGTGATCTTTTCTTCTGGGGGCGGGGTCTGGGAGGTTGAGGCAACGCTCCTTCGGTACATGACATGGAGGCTTGCCTTCCGAGTGGCCTCAACCCCCACTCCACCGTGGATCACTCCTATACCACCTCGGGTTCCCACGTCGACCCGGTCCTCGCATATATCATCACCCCCTTCTCCAGGTAGGACCTCTTCTACCCGCACCGGCAGCTGCGGCTGCGCTGGGCCTCTCGCGCCCCTCACTTCCAAGAACTCGGGGCAGGTAGCTGTGGCGTGCCCCTCCACCTGGTGGAAGTCACAGTACGGTAGCGCTCCTCCCCTCTTTCGGCGGGCTGGACGCTCTCTCCTGTTACCTCTTCCCCCTCCTATCGCCAAGGCTTGCTGCGGCGGGGGCAAGAGCTGCCTTGGGGCTTGCCTCTGGAAGTTATACCTCCCTTGGCCCCCATGAAAGTTCCCCCCTCCTTGGATGAGAGCTCTTCCCGGACCTTGGGCAGGTCCTCCCTGCTGCCTCCAGCCTGGTTCCGGCCCCTCCTGTCCTTGGAACCCCTGAGCTCTCTGCTCCTCTCTCCTTCTCCCTTCCTGATGCCTTGAGCCACCCTGCTCCTTTGACTCCACCTCCGTCAACTTTTCCAACCTCTTGACAAATGCCGGGTTGGCTGCCTCCATGGCAATCTCCTCTGCCGCCCTCTCCATCAGCTCCTCGAAGGAAAGGGGGGCCTTCCTGGTCAAGCTCATCTTGAAGAAGCCCTCCTTCAGCCCAACGGTGAAGGCCATCTGGAGAGCATACCCTGGCATCTCCTGGACCTCCAAGATCTCCTCTTGGAACCTGTCTACGTAACGGGCCAACGACTCCTCGGCCCCCTGCCTTATCAAGAAGATGGACTCAGGACTCCTCTTCCGCTTCTTGGAGGTGGAGAAGCGGAGCTGGAAGCTTCGGCTCAAGTCCTCGAACCCATAGATCGACCTCGGAGGGAGTTGATGGAACCAGTCCCTTGCCTTCTCCTTCAGCGTGATCGCAAAGAGGCGACACTTGAAAGCATCCGTCATCGGTCTGATGGAGACGGCATCCTCGAACCACTGTAGATGCTGGACGGGGTCATCCTTCCCCGTATAGTAAGCCATGTCTGGCTCTCTGAACCCCTCGGGAACGGGAGCTGAGATGATCAGCTCGCTGAAGGGTGACCCCCTAAGGGGTGGTCTCGCCACCTCCACTCGCGTGACCTGCTCGCCTGGGAGGTTGGCACTCGCCGGGTTGGAGAACAGCTCCCGGCCGATGAGGTCTCGCTCGACCCCATCGCCCATCCTCTCCTTCCCGTGCCTTCTTCCTGGGACACTTCCTTCTCCCCCTGCTGGGGTCATCTCGCCTAGACCCCTGGGAGTCGACTCGTCGAGGGGGGGAGCTAGCTCCTGGGGGGTCGGGGTGGAGCTGCCACCCTGAGGAGCAATGCTTCGCAGCATCTCCATGATGCCCTGGATGGAGGCCATGAACTCTTGCCTCCCCACAAAGGGTCCTGGGGTGGGGAGCTCGCCGAGATCGTCACTACCTCCTTGACCTCCCGTCATGACACTCTCCTGAGATCTTCTGTGCTGGTCACTCTCCACGCTCACCGCACCAAAATGTTGAAACCAAAAACCTGGTCTCTCGTGGAGTTCGGGGTCCCAAAAGAGGGGTGACCTCACACCTACTACACTCGGAGGAACGTCACGGACCGAAGGCTTGAGAAACTAGGAACAGACCCTCGGCTCTAGCGCGGAGGTCCCACCTCACACCCGGAAGGCTACCTGAGCACTTCCCCTCTCTAGCCAATGCTCGAGCTAGGGTGCCTTGGAGGAGCTCTCTCAACTCTACCAAGAAGAAGCTAAGGGAGGAGAAAACTAAGAAGGGGATCCTCTCCAAGGCACCCAAGGGGGTCTATTTATAGTTTTCCAAAAGTCCTGGGCCAGAAATGACCAAAATACCCCTACGGCCAAAAGGCCCCGGGCCAATAGGAAACCGCCACGCCGGGGGGTAAAGGGGTAACTCCCCCCGAGGGCAAGAAGGCTGGGCGAGCTGGGCGGCCTGCGAGCCGGCCTACTAGGCGAGACGGCGGCCTGGGCGGCTTGCGGCCTGGCTGAGGCAGGGCAAGGCGAACTGCGGCCTGCGAGCTGGGCGGCCTGCGAGCTGGGCGGCCTGCGAGCTGGGGCGGACTGCGAGCTGGGGCGGACTGCGAGCTGGGCGGACTGCGAGCTGGCATACTAGGCGAGACGGCGGCCTGGGAGGCTTGCGGCCTGGCTGAGGCGGCTTGCAGCCTGGCGGCCTGGCTGAGGCGGCTTGCGGCCTGGCGGCCTGGCTGAGGCGGCCTGGGCGGCTTGCGGCCTGGCTGAGGCGGCTTGCGGCCTGGCGGCTTGGCTGAGGCGGCCTGGGCGGCTTGCGGCCTGGCTGAGGCGGCTTGCGGCCTGGCGGCCTGGCTGAGGCGGCTTGCGGCCTGGCGGCCTGGCTGAGGCGGCCTGGGCGGCTTGCGGCCTGGCTGAGGCGGCCTGGGCGGCTTGCGGCCTGGCGGCCTGGGCGGCTTGCCAAAAGCGCCTTGGGGGGGGGGAGAAATATTTTCTCCCCCTAGTAGTATGTTTTACATGTTCACCAAAAATTGGCCCCTAGGAGTGCAAAACTCCCAAAAAGCTTAAAAACTTGCTTACCTTGTTTTGGGGCCCAATCTTCGCGAATACGGGGTTGTACAGGTAGTTTGATGACCAGACTTGAAAGGTGATGTTGTTGATTATGTAGGGAAGTGCGAGACATGCAAGCTAGTTAAAGCCGAGTGTCAAAGGCCTGGAGGTAAGTTGCAGCCACTTCTCATTCCTGAGTGGACTTTTGAAGATATATCCATGGACTTCATCCATGGTTTTCCGAGATCGTAGAGTGGGAATGATTCTTTATGAGTTATAGTGGATCGGCTCTCTAAGGTCGCCCATTTCATTCTTCTTAAGAAGACGGATCAAGGTCTGAAACTCGCACAGTTATACATAGACGAGATAGTTCGACTTCACGGTGTTCCCAAGACTATTGTTTCAGATCGAGATGACAGGTTTACCTCTAAGGAGTGGAGATACGTTCAGCAGCGGTTGGACACCAAGTTACACTTCAGCGCCGCTTTCCATCCCCAGACAGATGGACAAACTGAGCGCACCAATAGGACTTTGGAAAATTTGCTACGGATGTGCATACTGGACTTTGAAGAGAAGTGAGAGAAATATGTTACCCTTGTGGAATTTTCCTACAATAATCGTTTTCAGACTAGTATTGAGATGACACCGTTCGAGGCTCTCTATGGTAGGCGTTGTCGGACACCGTTGTGTTGGGCTGAAAGTGAAAAAAGATCTACCATTAGGGAATCATGGATTGATAAGACCATTGACAGGATCAAGCTCATTCAAGAGCGTATGAAGACATCTCAGGATCGTCAGGCCAAGTATGAGGATCAGAAGCACATGTCAGTACTGTTCAGTTTTGGAGACTACGTTTATCTGAAGGTCAGACCAGTCAGAGGAGTCTCTAGAATGAAGCGGATGAAGAAACTGAGTCCCAGATTCGTTGGTCCTTTTGAGGTACTGGAACGAGTTGGTGAGGTTGCATATAGGTTGGCCTTACCTGAGGAAATGAGTGGTGTTCATGATGTATTTCACGTCTCCTATCTGGGGAGAGCAGTTAGAGATCCCAGTCAGATCATCAGTACCGAGGAAGCACCAATCGAGACAGATCTTAGTATCGGGGTTAGACCAGTCAGAATCGTGGATTCAAGGATACAGAAGCTCAAGAATAGAGAGATTCACATGGTCAAAGTCCTTTGGATGAACTGTGGTCGTCCAGAGTATACTTGGGAGCGAGAGGATGAGCTTAGGAGCAATGCAGATTATACTGTACTATTTGATTCAGGTATGGTTACAATTTTCGAGGACGAAATTTTTTATTAGAAAGTGAGATTTGTAACATTCGTAACTAACGCAAAAATTATTTAAATCATAGGGTCAAGTCGCGACGGGTTTAGATCGAGGCAACGCGTCGTCAAAGTACAATGTTAGTATGTTTAAATATTCGCATTTCGTTAATTAGTGATTTATATCAATCGTAAAGACGTGTGACGCATTTTATTTTAATAGCGAAGCGTAGCACATTTTGGGTTGTCAATAGCAATTTTGATTTTCCTTTTAGTTCCCAGCTGTTATAAAAAAAGTCGCACGTTGCCGGGAGTTAAAGTCGCAGCCCGTAAATATAATCCCGTAAAAATAGTTCACGGGTGAAAATCGCAGTTTCCCCTCCCGATTCCGGAGTTTCGCGTGTTTTCGTCTTCCGCAAGCGACGATCGTTCCACCTCCCGCTGCCCTACCGATGCTTGCTCCCCCTCCGATTCTCAGAGTCGAGCCCTTCCTCCTTCTACGGGCGCTGGTGAGTGCTCTTCTTCCTTCCCTTGCAGTTGGAGGTCCGGTTTCAACCCTAACCGGTGGAGTCAAGGGTGTTAAGGCATCGTTTTGTTTCCGGTGAGTTTAGTTCCTCTCTATTTTTCTTTCTTCGTGGAAATCCTTCTATTGGAAGTTGATTCTAACGTTTTACTCATTTTTCCTCTTATCCTAGTTAGGGTTTGGAGTTCTAGATCCACCGCAAATCTGGAGTTGGACGCACTGTGAGCCTTAATCGCACACACGTAGAGCTAATACACTATTTTGGTTCTTCATTTGTTTACCCTAGCCGTTTTAAGTTCCCTTTATCGTTAACCCTAAAGGGGAAAAGTGTGTAATTTAGATTGTCTTGGATTAGAGATTTTTGGTGGCCTCGGGGCAAGGTTCCGGAAGTTCGCACTAGTCAGATTTCCGTCGGAAAAGCAAATGTCGTCGCGCCGAGTGTACGAGCGTCGCACCACCACTGTAAGGAATTCTAATTCTTTCTAGTTAGATGCATCAAGGAATTATTTTTATGTACACATGTGTAAATTTCGTACATGCACTATAACCATGTATAGAAAGGTGCGACGGTAGGAAAACTGTTGCGGAAGTAGTTGAAGGACAACACCCTTTTCCAAGACCCGAATAGTTAGATCATGTAAGCAACGTTATGCATGGAACCTTTTATCTAAGTTAGGGTGTGAATGCCCCTTCTAGTCGATCACAAGAAAAGCAAGGGTCGCTCTGTCGTACACCAAAAAGCGATGTCCCAAGCAGAGTAGCATTAAACCGAAAAAGGGTCAGTAAGCACGCATAAGTCTCCAAGTGCTAGGTAGAGACGCACTACCTTTCTCATAGGGCATATGGAATGCTATGAGTAGTAAAGTCTTGGGAGTTGACTACCCTTTGTGACAGTTAGTAGATTCGAGACCGTGTCCGCGCGACACCAAAACAATTGAGTTCGTCAGATGGTCTCGGGTTGTCAGATTTCAGTTGCGCGTTAGGTGCTACTCTTCCTGGAGTCTTTTAAGTAGAAGTGTAGAATAGAAGCCACCTAGAACTCAAGCATAGACCTGATGTGAGACAACGCACTAGTTAGTGAACGTTGGGGCTTGGGTAAATATAATGAAAGTTCATGAACGTAGAACGAGTAGGTATGTTGACCAGGAAGCAATGTAAACACATGCATATCATCTAGCATAAAGATTTTAAAGGACAAAATTATTTTTCAAAGGGCATACATTTATCATTTAAGAAAAAGTTTTTAGTGTCACTAGGAGGAGCTATTTTTCCTTACTCTGACCTCTCGTGAGCAATGGTTTTACCGGTGACCCAGGTGGGAAACTACGCATAGGATGAGCGTCCGTGTGGTGTCAGTTTGTAGCTATCTTCTTTTTCAGTTTTCTTTCAATAGTATGCACTTGTAACCTTGGATATTTTATTTGGTTAATGTTTGAAATATCATGTATCAGCCTTATTATGCTAATTCAGATATACGGTACTTTCATCTTAATTCATGTTTAGCGGCTCTGTGAATACAGAATACAGGTATGTAGTTACTGTTAGTTTAATTTCATAGCTTCCGTTGTAAGTTTAAAATTTTTAATTGTTTCTTTTTTATACCCGTTGTGTACTAGTTTTGATACTATTTCCTAGTTTTCTCTATATTGCTGACACGATTCTGAGGATACTCTGACGAGCATGTTTTGAGCGTTCACATGTGTCATATGAAAACAATTTAATTAAACTACTGAAAGCAAAAAACAATTTTTTAAGATAGAGGGCAGAAGGATGGCCCAGCCGCAGATGTCAACGCTGGATGTCTTGAAGAGTCGGAGCACTGGTGGTGGAAAGAGCACAGGGAGAAGACGGCTGGTTCATTAAGTACAATCCGTCAACATTTCTACCACTGCCAAGCATCTTCTTCGTATCCAGATCCTGAAACACAAACAGAAAAAAAAAATTACAGAGCAATTTAAAGAAGCAGTTAAGTGGCTTATGAAGAGAAGATTTCGAGGGAACAAAGAGACGTGTAAAACCGAAGTGAGAGAGAGAGATCAGTAGAACATGCAACAATGTCTTTGGCCACAATAGAAGAAAGGGAACCATTAGCAACAATGACCTTATCACGGCCAGAGAGAGGAGTATAGGAGGTAAAACCTGAGGCAGAGTCGGTCATGTGATCTGTTGCACCTGAGTCGATGCTCCACTCGGAAGGGGAAGAAGTCACAACATGAACACTGTAGATACCTGAAGTAGCAAACACAACAGTGAAATCAAAGGGAGGTTCAGACCGGGAACACAATATACAACGAAAAGCCTCTAACTCCATAACAGAAAGACCCCCAGAGTTTTCCTCATAAACCTCAGTGAAATGCGCAGAATACTGAGTACGGGCACTAACTTGACCCCCACCACAGTGACCACCTCTCCCTCGAGCACCAACACCCCGGCCAGAGGGAGCAAGGTGAGGATGAAGACGAAAGCAGACGTCCTTTGTATGTCTTTTCTTCCCAAGGTGGTTGCATAGAGATGGAGGTCCTCGATTAATCACAGTCAGAGCAGAGTAGTCAGTAGAGGAACCAAGTGTGCGGCGACGATTCTCATCACTGAGGAGCATACTGAAGGCTTCCCGAAGAGAGGGAAGAGGCTCACGGTGGAGGACATGCAGGTGAACAACATCAAATTCCATATTGAGTCCCATAAGAAAGACATGAACCCGGAAGCGATCTTTATCCTTCTGAAGAGCCTGTGCATCAGCAGTGCAAGCAACGATAAATGTGTTGAAGTAATCCAGTTCCTGATACAGACGTTCAAACTCAGAGTAATATGCAGAAACCACAGTTGTCAAGGCACGTGCCTAGGCGCATGCCTAGGCGCGTGCCTAGGCGCGCCTGAGGCGCCAGGCGCATCGGACGCAGCCCACCGCGCGTCAGCACGGCTGAGGCGGGCGATGTGCCCCAGGAGCGCCCGGACGCGCATCTTACAGGCTCCCAGGCGCGCCTGGGCCTTTCAAGGTGTTTTTTTAAAAAATGTGAGATGGGCAAAAACTTGACCTTTAGACGCACCCGAGGCACCCCTAGGCGCACTTGGGTGCCCAGTTCGCCGAAATTGAGCGAACTGGGGACCCAGTTCGCCGAAATTCAGCGAACTGGGCACCCAATTCGCTCAATTTTCTATTTCCCCCATTTTTGCGCCTCATGTGCCTCAGGCGCGCGCCTGCGCCTTGCGCTTAGGCTCCAGGCGCCCTTTGCACATCAGTGCGCCTTGCGTCTTTGATAACTTAGGCAGAAACGGTCATGATGCCCTGCTTCAGCTACAAAACACGTCGAGTGAGCTCATAAATCTACATCGAACTGTCTGTCTTAGAGTAGGTGTCATGGGCCCTTGTCCAAATGTCATAAGCCGAATCCAGAAGTATGTAACTGTGGTACACCTGGGGGGACATAAAGTGAAGTAACCACGAGACAACCAAAGAATTGTCTGCATCTCATTTTCTCCCGTGAGGGATCGGTACGTGGTGGCTCAACAGTGATACCATCAATATGCCCGTAAAGTTGATGACTTCGAATAGCATGTTGTGCGGCCCTGGACCTTTCCAGATAATTTGTGTCATCCAAGGCAACGATAATGATCTTCAAAGAGCCAGTTTGGCCGTGACTCCGAGGAGGATCTGCAGAGGGACCGTGGAGAGCACCGGTCTGAGGAGACGATGAGATTTCAGAGGAATCATTCATCGATAACAAGCCGAAGGAAGAAAATTAGCAAGACGAAGATCTCGACTTTGAATAAACCACATCTTACGAGTGTCACTAGATCGTGTCACCCGAGGGGACACCGAAGGATGTGACCCCGATGTCTCCGACAACCCCCATGGAGGACAAAATAGCCGGAGACAAAGGGCCGCCCGGAAAACCGGGCAGAGAGCACCTGAAGAGGGACGCCGCCGAAGAGAGAAGAGATGAGACACTGGAAGGTGGAACCAGGCAGGAGAAACGCGCTGGAGAGAAGAAGCGGGCGGGCGAAAGTAACACACTGAAGAGAAGAACCGTGCGGGTGGAAGGGAGACACGCGGTCGACACACGGTCGACACGGCTGGAGGCGAGATGGCGGGAGGCGGCGCGCTGAAGACGAACGCGGGCTGGAGCGAGGTTGGCGGCTAGGTCGGATGGGATCGGGAGAGCGACAGTATTCCCTGGCCTCTGATACCAAGTGGAAAGGGGGAAATTAATTAGTTGCCCTAAACCGGGCTAAGTGCACACACGCGCACACACACACACACACACACACACACACATATATATATATATATATGACGACATTCACGTGACATACACGTGAAATAAGAAGCCGAAAAAAATAAAAACTTGAATTAAAAACGAGTGCAACGCGTATATTCAATTTTAATCATATAACAAATGATCCTTGTCAGTGGACTTGGACCTGAGATCACGAGAAGCCCCACTACTAATCTGAGCAGCGAGGGCGGAACCTTTCAGAGCAACATCAGGAGTCCAAGTCCGTTGTCGATCAAACTCTTGCTGAACAAGACTATAAATCTCTGGGAGAGAAGGTGTGGGAAAGCGCTCAAGTATCTGAATACTAATCTAATCAAAGTCATGATGCAGATCATGAGGGAACTCAAAAACTCTGTTTCGTTCTTCCTTAGCCCGAACAAGGATCTCATCCTTGGGAGATACAAGAGTGAGGGAGTCAAAATGATCGTACTCTTGATAAAGCTGGGTGAACTCCAGGTAATAGACTGAAGGAGACGATCACTCTGATGGAGGAGAAAGATCTTCCGCCGTATAAATCTAGGCAGCATTCGCCGCGCTTGAGTAAGTAGCCTCACCCTCTTCCAAATATCCGCAACAGTCTCTAAGAACAAGTAATTTCGGGCAATAGAGTCCACCATGGAATTGGTCAGCCAAGACATGACAAAGGAGTTCTCTGACTTCCACTGCAACCAGGAATGAGTAGGTGTAGACCAACTGACATCTCAATTGAAGCTTCAGGAATGAGTGGGTGTATACCTACATCCCAATTGAAGCTAATCATCGACTTGAAAGAGATGATGGTGAAACTATTGAAAACATTCCCAACTGTCAGAGACTCGTGGGAAAATTGATCTACTTGTCACATACTCGCCCTGATATCTCCTATGCTGTTGGAGTAGTCAGCCAATATATGCATTCTCCTAAAACTCGTCATCTGGATGCTGCTCATCGTATCCTTAGATACCTCAAATCCTCGCCAGGGAAGGGCATTTTATTCTCACCAAATGGTAATCTGACTATTAAAGTTTACACTGATGCAGACTGAGCTGAATCGGTTGATGATCGTCGGTCCACCTCAGGTCACTGCATGATGGTGGGTGGAAATTTGGTTACCTGGAGAAGCAAAAAATATGTTGTCGCCAGATCCAATGCAGAGGCGGAGTTTCGAGCTATGGCTTACGGGATATATGAAGGACTATGAATCCGAACTATCATGAAAAATCTTGGTCTTAAAGGAGAGAAGCCTATCAGACTGTACTGTGATAACAAGGTGGTCTTCAGTATTGCTCATAATCCAGTGCAACATGATCGTACTAAACACATTGAGATCGACAGTCACTTCGACTTCATTTGGTTTGGCGGTGGCGGATCGATCCGTCGGGCGGAAACAGAGTGTTCGGATCGGAGGGGGGGCGGCTTCTCCAAACGGAGTTTTTTCTGGCGTTTCTCAAGGCGGGGGGGGGGGGGGGGGGGGGGGACGGAGCAAACGCCGCCGGAGGTTCATTTGTTTTTCCACCTTCCGGCGGCGTTTGCCCCAAAACGGAGCGGCAAAACGCCGAACCAAATAGAGCCTTCATCACAGAAAACATTGTAAGAGGCATTGTGGTTACTTCATTTGTTCCATCCGAACAACAATTGATGCAGAGCAGAGATGAAGACGAGTTTTGGGCCCGTTCGGGGCTGATTTGGCGACTTACCATATATGGCGTGCCTGATCGATAATCAGACTCCGCATATGCGTACGGATTCCCGTTGTGAATCGATTTGATATATTATTTTACTATGCTTGCATTTATTTTGATGTATTTGAGTAACCTCACCTCAGACCAATCATAGTCGTTGATGGGGGATACCCTAATCCTTGTTTTATTATAAATATATGTGATAAAGGGCTGGTCTAGGGATTGCAAAATTTGGAGAAAAGAATTCTCGGATTCCAGCGATCATCCCACGGTGCCGACTCCATGGAACCCTAAGTGACGACTCCTAGGTGTGTATCTCCTTGTACAAGGTTTGCCCTAACCCTAGGCTTCACTTTCCCCTCCCAAACTCCCTCCCGTAGCCCCGTACAGCCACTTACTGCCCCCCAAAACCAGCCATGTTTCCTGTCTAGAAAAATCTTTTCTATTCATTTCTATTGTGCAAAAATGAAATTAACTGCGCAGTTATAAAGTTTTTTTCTTCCCTCGGGCCATGGAAGCCGCCGGTTCCTTTTGCCCCTCCCAGCAAGCCGTCGGGCCAACCCCTCCCTCCCCCTGCCTTCCGCCTCCCCATCAGCTCGCTGCCCCTCCACTGCCTGAAGCCTCTTCCGGCCACTCCTCCCACTCCACCCCACCACCTCCATCCCCCAACCTCCATTCCCTCCCCGTGTGGATCCACCATAGCAACCTCTCACCCTTTTCCAGCCAGATTTGGACAATTCAGCCCAACCCCGCCTTTCCCTCCACCCGTTTTTCTTTCCCTAGCCCGGATCCGTTCTCAAAACATCATATATATCTACCCCCGGCCAGATCTATACCTACGTGGCCGAATCTATCCATTTTCGATCTGATTCCACCCTCCACCTCCGAGGACAACCACTGTCATCATTTCCACGCCACCGATTCCACGTTCAATCGCTGTCTCCTACACATACGGCTCTGAATTCTTCAATGGTTTAGTCAGCCCACTACTTGGTAATTTTTCGTTGTACTGGATTATTATTTTCAGCATATTTATAGTGGATTGAGTCTTGTGCTTGTTATGGATCCCTTGTATGGTAGTTACTTATTCGATACTTATCGCGATCTGCAAGATTTATTCGCCTTGCGCTCGTGCTTTGGCCCCACACACGGAGGAAAGACTAAGTTTGTTTCACACTAATTAAAATATTTGTCTTGCTGTGAATGATTTGCGTGGGATGTTAGAACTTATTTTCTAATTGTGATTTTTCTGTCGGGCTTTTGCATAGCATGTAGGGTTAGGTCACCGAGTTTCCCGTCGCCTATAGATTCGCCCAACGTCAACAGTTGGCTGTCATTTTCACTAAGAGTTTGTGCACTGGTGTCTTTGGAAAGATTATTGGCAAGTTGTGCATGGTTGACATCACACACCCAACTTGAGGGGGGCATTGGTATTTGTGTAATTTTGTGTTTTCCCCTCTCATATATAGATCTTGTAAACCCTTTTCCAAGTATCAATTGGAAAAATACTATTCTCCTCGTGAACCTATTTCTGAAATGCAGATTATATATAATGGCCCTTTCTCCCACTTCGCCACTCCCTTGCTGTCCTTTATTTTGTTGGCATGCTGTCTCTATTCCTCACCCACCCTTCATGCTTTTGTCTCCGCGCTCCTCCATATTCTCCACCAAGCTCATAGCTTCCCCATTATTTTTTGCTTATCCTAAAAATTGTAATTATTGTTCTTTATCTCCAAGGGTCCGTTCGTTTGTCCGGAATTGGGCAAATAGAATTGGAATTGGATCAATTCTAATTCTGTTGTTTGGTTGAATGCAAAAATTTTTGCAGTGGAATTGGAATCAACAATTTTGCTGTTGGATTGCATGTTAGAATCAGTTGATAGGAATTGGAATTGAAATATAAAATATTGACAAAATTGCAGAGACAAATAACAAATAAGGATCTGTCATACTAAACTATTAAAATGTCGACAAAGATAAAATAAGTTCGCATAATACATAGAAAAATAACAGTACTAAGGTTACATACACACAAAAAGGCCACACTTGATATTAAAAAACCAAAAAACTTATAATATCCCCCACATAGGATTTGTCAAAGATCAAGATGGATGCAAATTAGTTAGCTCTTCTTGATGGGTACCAACAGAGACATGAACAACGGTTTCATCCACAATAATATCAGTTGCAGCTCTCTTCTGCTTCCTCTTTGATCGTGGCTCGACCTCTTCAACAACGGTTTCATCCACTGCTTCTTCTATGTTAACTTCATTCATAGCCTATGATGCTGTCGCAGCTTGGGCTCCAGTAGCTCTATCAACCCTCCAAAACTTGCCTAAGTCGCCCCACTTGAGGATCATCTTACTCTTGTAATGCTTTACCGTTAGATGTGCCTACAAGTTGAGAAAATATTAGACAAACAATTTATAACTTTTGGTAATATATTTTTCTAACAGAACAAACCTTACTGTAACATAGTTGCACTCCCAATCTCAACCGAAGACGCTTGTATCCAACTTTGCCGATATTTCTTGATAATACATGTTCCACGTTTTTAAGCAGGTCATTATCTTCTCCTTATTTATCACCACATTACATTCATCTTTCATGACTTCGATCGCAGCGGTGAATGCGACACTTTTCCAACCATTTGCCGCTTTATTAACCCAATCCTACTCTTGAGGAGAGCTGTGGATAAAGCTGTATGCATCTGTATTGTCCAGTGAATATACAACCATTCTTTTCCTTTGGCAGCTTTAGTATTGTTTATTTCCATTTACTAGCTGCTTCACTGTTCTGACACAATCAATTGAAAAAAATATTGAACATTTTAAAATGAATAAATTACTATATATGAACATCTAGCATATATATGCAATCAAAACCAAAAACATATAACATCTAATATACTATATATGCAATCAAAACAACAAAAAAGCAACCATAAACTGAAAATTTTATGCGCCACGCCAAGCCCGATACTCATTTAACATGTTCTGGCATCAATATGTAATCTCCTCTTTTTAGGGAAATTATGTAGGATACAACAAACATTTATGATTTGAATTTGTGTGAACGTTATTTTAGGCTAACAAAAAATAATTGATTGTGTTACGACATAAATAACTCACACTTACCCGCACTTTAATATGACATACAAATCAACACACACTCACACAAAAAAATTCATCTCATATACACACCTACACAACAACACATACATATTCACGTACACATACAACATACACCTTCCCTTGCACACTCACATTCACATACACATACAACTACTGTTACGGTTGCGCATGACGACAGGACACACACATAACGACGAGATGCAGTGGCGAGTCTGCACGCTGTGGGAGACGATGACGGGTCTGTCTGGAGGAAAAGAGACCGAAGATGTATCACCAACGTGATCATTTTATTTGCATTTATTATGTTATTTTCATTATGTGTACGTCTTATAATTATTCACACTATTTTTCTGTTATCCGCACCCCGCACCTATAAGGGATTGCACTGTACTCGTTTTGATTATTTTTGGATGATTGGAAAATTATGGTTGCTCCCTAAGGATTTCGTCTCGTTCCCTCCTTCCTCTTCCTCCCCTCCGTCGGCCCTCCCCCTTGACGGATTCTTCTCGGGTTCGTATCAATTTGGTTTGACCTGCCTCACCGCACGCTCCTTGTCGCCAGTGTGTGCTTCCGCTCCCAGATCCTCCGACCCATCTACTTCCGATGATGATCCCGATCCGCCGCTCACTCAGCCGCGCGAGACGCTTCCGCACGGACGATTCAATCACTTGATCAAGGATCCGCTCGTTGCCGCTTCGCTCGCCGCGGATAGATTCGATTCAGTCGCAGATCACTCGCCGATCAGTTCGCTTCCGCCTGCTACGCTTCGTGGATCCATTCAATTCCGTTGTTCCGCTCGATTCCAGATCTGTCGCATCCGCCTACTATGATGTTGTTGTTGATTCCCAATCCGCATACTCTACCCAGCCCTAGCGCCCCCGTCCCTACTTCCGCTGCACGCCATCCACTCTCCACCGTTCTCTCCTTCAGGCCTTCATCCGCATGACTCCCAACACCCGCTCCACCGACAACCCTCCTTTCGATGCCACTGTCGACGCCTTGTGCCGCCGCGTAGAGGGTCAAGAACAACTTATCTCCTCCATGTACACATTCCTCCTCGCCCTCCACTCTAAGATTGACTCCCTTCCAAGCGTCCGCCATCGCCGTGTCTGCCGCATACGGCTTTGGCTCGCCCACGGACGACGCTCTCTCCTCGGCGTCAGGCTGCCTGCTCATTTCCTCCGGGACTACTCCTTCGCCCATTCCGAGACGGTCTGCCCTCCCCCCTCCCCCTCGACATTTCATCTTTGTCGGCGTCGACCTAATGGGTTGGATCTCCACAGCGGAGCAATATTTCGACCTCAGCTACACACAGGAGCACGATAAGGTGTCTACGTCGGTGGTTGGCCGAGCCGTCTTGGCACTTTACTGGGCTCGATGGCTCTTCCAAACTCCTAGCCCGAGCTCAAGCAGGAGATGATCCTGCAGTATGACACCCGCTACTCCGGCTCCTTCGCTATCGAGCGTCATTGCAACGTCCGCCAGACAGCTGACATGGATGATTATGTTGATGAGTTCGTCGCCCTAGTCTCCCATGTCTCCGGGCTACCGCTCGATCATTATCCGAGCTTCTTCACGCAGGGTCTACTGCCACATATTCACTCTTGTCTCCGCACGCATCACCCTCACAGTCTCTGACGCCATGGACTTGGCGCGTCTGGTGGAAGCCGAACTCTCCGCACGACCACCTGCTCCTACAGTCGACCACCATCAGCCCCGACCGCCCCAGCCACGATTCCTCCACCGTGGCCTTCGCCTTGGGAAAACCGTCTGGGCTGCCGACCGGAGCACGATAAGGTGTCTACGCCACAACAGAGCGTATGGACACCACCCCACACCAAAAATGGATCCGGTTTGTGGATCGAGGTGTAGATCCGGTTGTAGATCGAGGTGTAGGAAAGTTTGTTCTCCGAGGTGGCGAACAAACTGTGGATGTTCTATGCCACAGCAGAGCGTACGGACACCACCCTGCCCACCGGAGCACGATAAGGTCTCTGACGCCGTGGACTTGGCGCGTCTGGTGGAAGCCGAACTCTCCGCCCGACCACATGCTCCTACGGCCGACCACCATCAGCCCCGACCGCCTTGGCGACCGCTAGCTGCTCTTCATTGTCTTCAGCTGGCTGTTCTTCATCCTCAACTTGTGAGTCTTGAGCTGTGGTGTAGACACCTTATCGTGCTCCGGTGGGCGGCCTAGACGGTTTCCTCAAGGCGAAGGCCACGGTTGAGGAATCGTGGCTGGCGGTCAGCGCCTCTCGAATAGGATTACAATGAACATTACAGCAAGGGTCTCTGTTTTCGGTGCCGCCAACCGTACTCCCCCAACCATGAGTGCTCCGTGAAGGAGTTCCACGCCATCGTCGACGACGTCGACTTTGAGGTTACCCTGGCTGACATTAAGATCCTGGAGCTCTCAACCTGGAATACCACTCTCGACTCCACTGTAGCTACATTCCACTAGTTGGAGCTATCTCGCACCCCGACAGGCGGGATCTCCGGCCAGCAGATCATGCGGCTCTTGGGCACACTGTGGGATCGCCTGATCATCATCATGGTGGACAGCGGCGCAGGACACATCCTCATCTCCGATCACCTGGTGCAGCAACTTCATCTTCCCTCGGATCCCTCCTCGGATGTTGCGGGCCATATGGGCGATGGGTGCCACTAACCGACTCAGGGTCGTTGCACTGCCGTCTCTCTCTTTGTTGGGTCCTGTTCCGTGACCACAGACTTCTGCACTTTCGGCATAAGCGGTCTCGATGTCATTCTGGGAGTAGCTTGGCTTCGCACGCTCGGCGATGTATGCGTCAATTGGGAGACTGTTCATACAGTTCCTACACGGGGGCCGGCCATGTCACCTCGACGGTGACTCTGCCCTCCTACGCTCTCCGAACTCCCTCTGCACAATCAAGTGGGGCATGGACGTCGGCCTCTCCGCGGGGCAGTGGGTCCTCCCGGGTCCGTCCGTTGGCCTCTTCCTTTCCCGACGGACCACCACGAGCTTTCTACTACGCTCGCCGACGTCTTCCAGCCTACGATAGGATTACCACAAGCCCAACTTTCTTTTGTCTGGAAGAAAGATGGCAGTTGGCGCCGAACTACCCATCCAAGCTACTTGGTCGCCCCTACCACCTTCAGGGGGACTCTGTCTCGCAGGAGGTCCATGTTGCTGGGTCTTATGGTAGGGAGTTCGAAGTCACGGGGTTGTCCCAGGATCACTTCTGCCGCCACCACCCCGACTACTACCTTCGGGACAAAGTATATTTTTCAGACGACGATATTGTTACGGTTGCGCATGTCAGCGGGACACGGACAAGCCGACGAGACGTCGTGGCGAGTTCGCATGCGGTGGGAAATGATGACGGGTCTGTCTGAAGGAGAAGAGACTGAAGATGCATCGCCGACGTGATAATTTTATTTGCATTTATTATGTTATTTTCATTATGTGTACGCCTTATATTCATACTATTTTTCTGTTATCCACACCCCGCACCTATAAGGGGTTGCGTTGTACTCGTTTTGATTATTCTTGGATGAATGGAAAATTAGTTTTGCTTCCTAAGGATTCGTCTCGTTCCCTCCTTCCTTTTCCTCACCTCCGCCGGCCCTCCCCCTTGCCGGATTCCTCTCGGGTTCGTATCAACTGCACATACATGCACAAGGTAATTCATCTACACATCAACACATACAACTACACTCACATTCACATTCAGATCAACACATACTGATACACCTACACAATCACACTCACTTACAATTACACACTCACCTACACACTCACATTCACATACAACATTTATCACCTACAGACACGTCAACACAAACACATTCACATTCACATACAACATTTATCACCTGCAGAGTGCAGACACATCAACACAAATACATTCACATACAACATTTATCACATACACACTCTAATTCATCTACACATCAACACATACAACTACACACACACTCACATTCACATTCAAATCAACACATACATGTTACACCTACACATACACATTCACAACAAAATTAATCTAAAATAAAATTAACATCACATTCACATGGACAGAAAAAAACCTGCTGTCCAAAGGAAAAGAACGAAAAAGCTTGCTGTCCAAAGGAAAAGAACGAAAAAGCTTGCTGTCCAATGGAGAAAAAAACCCCTAAAAACGGGAACTTACATTCTCCGTAGGAGGTGAATGTCAATGCCGTTTCCGGAGAAGACAAACTAGAGTTTGCTAGGGTCGTAACGCTGGAGAAGGGTGCACGAGGTAATTTTGTGGTGCGAAGGAGGAAGGGGTTTGCAGTCAGACTCCGGAACGAGAAAATAAAGTCATCGAAGGAGTTCAATGTCCCCGCCGTCGCCGGAGAAGAATGACCGGAGCTTGATCTAGTCGGAACGCCGAAGAATAAGGCGTATCGTGGGTCGACTTCTTCATGTGAGGGAGAAAAGCGAGGGGGGTGCTTGGAGAAATTCCGAAAACTTAGGTCTGGAGGCCTGAATTCTCTTGGGGGAGAATCGACGTGTGGAATTGGATATTTCCACGCTTTTATTATGCCAAACGAACGACATAATTGGAATTGACGATCCAATTCCAATTTCATTCCCGCAATTCTGTCCAAACAAACCGTAAGAGATTTTTGGGTTTTGAGAATAGTGACGTGTATGCTCACAAGCTTCACTAAATTGAAAGCTTTATACTAAATCATCGGGAAATTAAAAATGCAGCAGAATGCAGCAAGAAAATAACTCCGAGTGCTTGAGAACAATGCAATAAAAGCTCTATAAACTAGGTTGTCCACATATATGAGTACGATAGATTTTTAACTGTCACCTCGATCTAGATGCCACAAAAGTGACAATTTTCTACATCTCCATATTATCATATCAAAGCATGCTACGACCATCAATCAACTCCCATGTAACCCAGCTAAAAAAAGTCCATGTAGGCTCAAACCCTACATGGGAGGGGTATGTTAAGAAAATAATCTTACATCGGAAACTCATGTAGCCTCGTACAGTTCAATAACAACTTAATGTAGTTTTTAGGCTCCTCCACCTGCAACGAATTGATTTTGAGTTGATGATTAGGTTCTAGTAAGTAATAAACAAACAAACTAGACATCCTACAGTAAAGTCCATTTTAAGGGAGCTAGGTTAGATTCTTCTAATGATTGACGTTGATTCATCTGTAAATTCAAATATTAGGCAAGTACTTTTGCTTTCATATAAAAGGGCTTTGCAATAAGTATAAGGATTGTATTTATAGAATTTAGTCTCAACATACAACAACACAACAACAACACTCAAGCCTTCACCCCACTATAGTGGGGTTGGCTATATGTATCCTTTGTCGCCAATGTTCCGTATTCATAAGGGTGACAATTTTACGTTGGCCGTCTACCTAACATAATCCTCATCATTTTTCATCCGGGCTTGGGACCGGCATAGGCTAGTTTAATTTAGTCTCAACATATTGAAAAATATTTTGATTTACCTGCTGACATAGGAAAAACATGTCTAGACTAATGTAGTGTGCAATGCATTTCAGTAAATTGTAAAATGCATTTCAATAGAGAAATACAGTGTGCAATGCATTTCAGTGTGCAATGCATTTCAATAGAGAAATACAGTGTGAAATGTATTTTAGTAAATTGTAACATGCAAGTTGTTAAAACGTAGGCTTTGTTTCTTTAAACTTATTTTTTAACTATGTTTTAAGTTTAATTCTAGATTTTTTCATTTCAGGTTGTTCGATTAGCATCCTTCCAACATGCTCCCTCAATACCTCCATTCATAGCCTTGCCCAAGCAGTCCAAAATAGATGGAGAGGATGCAGTTAATCAGCAAGAGACAGATGGGAGAAAACCAAATGAGGTTGCTGTCGCAGGTGGAGGGGTGTCTGTGGAAGTTACTCGCTTCCCTCATGAGCAGAAACGCCCTATTGGACCTCTTGTTATTGTAGGTGTAAGAGATGGAGTCCTATGGATTATTGACAGGTACTCAAGTTATCCATCACTAAAACCATTCTCTCTTTTTTGTAGTATTTTGTTCATCCTGCTATACGATAGTTATAAGAATTTTTCATTTAGATTCACTCACATCTACATATCCTTGTCATGATTTATCGTGTTTCACTAATTGTTGGAAATATGGCTCGCTTTTAAATACTTCATGTGCAGACATCTTTTCCTTTTCATCGCGAGCATGTATTTTTTTAATCACTTCATTTCACAATTTATCATTCGCTCTTACCCTCCAAACTAGTAGCAGTCAAAGTGTGTTATGACCTAACTAGGGGAGAAAGAGGAAGCAGGAAGAAGACTAGAAGATTAGGGTTTAGGAGAGGAAGAAGAGAGAGGATACCTGGAAATATTCTTGCTTCACCACCAAGGAGGAGGGGTTGGGTATTTATGCTCCCACCCAACCCCTAGGGCCGGCCGGCCCCATTGGGGCTGAACCCAATGTGGTTCAGCCCCAATTCTGCTTTATTGTTGGGTTTGGGCTGAACCGGATGGTTCAGCCCGGCTTTCATTCCCGGTCTCCTTCGGTCTTCGCGCGTATTTGAATCCACAGAAACGTAGATCATCCGGGGGCATAACAAAGTGACACAGGACGGTCCTATATGATGGGAAAATTATTAGTGAGCTCCTACATGCAACCACACATATTAATCTGATGATTTACTTGCAATAATTTATATTTATAAAACAATGTTAATTTGATTTGCCGCAAATAATCAAAACTTTCAAATAAGGAAACACTTGAGGTTGTACAAATGCAAGAGTGATCAAAATCAAATAACTAGGCAATGAGAACATACAATGTCTCAAACAATTGGATTCAAAGTTTACAAACTATTACCCCTTTAAGGGATTTAGCACAGGATTCAACTGAAAAAGAAATAACAAACAAACCTTGGACTTGCACAATACTGAGGATTGGAGGTGTGTTTGGCGAGTTGTGGAGTAGCCGCGAGAGCCCACCCGGGGCTGGACTTCAGGTTCCAATAGAGCTGCATGGTGCCTGCGGCTGGAGGTGGCTGGAATTCAGAAACCAGCTGCTGGGAAGGCTCGGCAGGGAGCTGGGAGGTTCAAATAGACTTCCGGAATGCAGGGGGCTTGCTGGAAAGTGAGTTAGGGGCTGGACAGCAGCAGGGATGAGTTTGGGAGGGTTGTAAGTTGTTGTCCATGGGACTTCCTGCAGCAGGAAATGGTTGGTTGGGAGGGGAATCAAAGGTGGGCTGCAAGAATGGTGAGAGGTGGGGATCAGGCTTGGGAGAAAAGGGGGATATGTGGTTCCACGTAAGGAATAGGGAGGGGGTAGAGGGGCCGACCGGCTGTTTATGGAGTGAGTGGGGAGGTGTAGGCTATATTTTAGGAATAGATCCTAAAATTTAGGGAGGTGGGAAAGTTGGGTAGTGGAGGAAGTTGGAAGATAGTTATGAAGTGGTTGTGGGGTAATCGGGAGGTGGTGGCTGCCGGGGGTGGTTTCCGGCAAGGGTCACCTGAGATGGTGGTGGTGGCCGGAGGTGGTTTCCGGCGATCGATGAAAAACTTAAAATTGGAGGAAATGGTTAGCGGATGGCGGGGATCACTAGAGGTGACCAGAGGATGATTCTGGTGATCACTGGAGATGAATTCAAGGAGATTTGAGGGGGCGGAGGTGGATGACTGGCAAGGGATGCGAAAGTGGAGAGGGGCTGTTGGGCTGGAGTTGTGAGGGGGATGAATGTGAAGATAAAGGCTGGCTGGGGAGGGAAGAATGAGGTTCACGACAAGAAGAGGGAGGGGAGTTGTGGGATGCTGTTGGTGGGTGAATGAACAGAGGAAATGAGCTGCTGTAGGTGGGATAATGGGAGGAAGAAATGGGGGTGCATTAGGTGGGTGAACGGGAGGAGGAAATGGGGCTGCTGTAGCCGACCAATGAAGTTGGGAGGAGGAATTGGGGTTGTTGTAGCCAACCAATGAAGTTGGGAGGAAGGGAGAGGGACTCATGATACAATGAAGTTGGGAGGAAGGGAGAGGGACTCATGATACGAAGGGATAGGAGGGGGACCAAAACTTCACGCCTTGGTTCGTCTTTGGAACTTAAATGATCAAAGATTAGGCTTCTATACTCCAATCTTCAATACTCCAAATATGTGCCCCTCTATCCCCTTTTATAGACTACGGGGCCATCGTGGACAGTTATGATTTTTCGATCAAGACAGTACTTAAAATACATGAAAATAAAAATCAGAAAAATACAACAAAATAAATAAAATTCTCGGATCGTTGATCCACATAAAATGGACGGTTCCGATTATCGTGTATGCCAATGTGTGTCGCGATCCCCATCAATTTCCCCTGCCTGGAAAGCCTTCATCTCCGTAAATGAAGATGTGTGTGCTCTTGTCTAAAGGCGAAGTGAATCCCTGTAGCTCTGATGGTGTCCTGAACTCAAAGGTCGTTGATGTTGTTGCTGACGATGGAACTGGGGATGGTACTACTAAAGTTGATGAAAGCACTGTAGATAGTGATGCTGCGAAAGGAGATGTTGAAGATGTCAGAGTCAAAGTAGTGGACATCTCTAACACCCTAACTTAGTTTAATAACAAATCAGCAGTCGATCAGGCCACACGATATGAAGTAAACTAAGCAACGGTAATAAACTGATACATAGCAGACATTATTTTAAAGTACTATAAGTAAGTTTTCAACGAAAGTAAAATATGCAGTTAGGGTTAAATATCAGAACCTCAAAATCTGAATCACAGAGCTAACTAGTAATGAAAAGAGTTATAATGCTTGAAATACTGAAAACTTATGCATAGTCTGATACAATGAAAACATTAGACAATCCTGGTACATGTCCAAAATAACAATACAGTGCTGAAAGGATAAATAACTGAATGAGAACAAATTATAAGAAGAACATATGTAACCGTGCTCATCCTATACACAATTCTCCACCTGTGACCCCTGTAAAAATATGCCCCTAAACGGGTTAGCCCAACTGGAGAGTACAAAAAATTATTCCTCCTAGTGACACTAAAAATATGTTGAAAGAATATGGATGCATGCTTTTAAAATAAGTTTTTATGTTATATGATAGTATACTATACATGATTTTCTAAAATAATATTGACAACAAAAATATATGTTTAAAACATGTTTAACATAGTTACACAAGTTCCAAAAATTGGCTGACTAAAAGAATTTCTAAGCTTCAGTCTATGTTTGATTTCTAAGCGACTTATGGTTGTCCTTTAAATTTTAGGCAGGGTAGTTTCTGATTAGCAATTCTAATCTAATGATCCGACTCTCAACTAACAAACCCAAATGTTCTAGTGTCTCACGGACACAAACTCAGATCTACTAATCTTCTAAAAGGGGGGCGTCCTCTCCCCGAAACTAAGGCTCATACGGTAGGTACACTATACCCTATGAGTAAAATAGTGTGCCTCTATCTATCTCGAGAGAAATTCTCAATCGTGCCTCCTAATCATTTTCTATCTAGTGCTACTCTGCGCAGTTTAGGTGATGCCTCTTATTAGTTAATTAAAATTCATATCTATATAGTTGTTATTTCTCGAATTCTAGATATTTATGGAGGTCTGACTGAAGGGAAAAATATACATATTATTTATGATTTACATATATCAGTTGGATGGTTGCTAGGTTATAGCTTTCTTACAATAGTTGTAGTTTCTTTTAACTATAAGAATTTGCTGAATAATGAAATACATTTTTATGCAGACTATCTGGTATGTCTAACCAAAAAGAATAAGAGTTTCTTATAGCGGTATTGTGTCGTTCGCACACAAGATGCGGCGGCATAACTGTCTTGGTTACTGTGAAGAGCAAACAAGAATTGTTTTTGATTTAACACGAGCTCTCTAACCCCAATTACCCTTGCGGAATCTAAAAGGGTAAAACATTAAGAATTCAATTAATTTTCTTAAATATATACAAACACTATCTGAAGGCGAAGGAAAGGGATTTATCACTCCTCTAGCAGTGGCGAGTTAACATTTTTGAATTGGGAGCGGTCTCGCCTAAAGTTGAAAATGTCGATTCAATCACGACTAAAAATGAACTTCATCAATTTAGTTAGGGTTCTCTAGAAGTTCAGAACAACGCTCATATAACGATAAAATTTTAAATTTGCAAAAGGGGGTCGATATTACCTAAGAAGGGTTGCTGGGTGAAGTCGATTTGTCCTGAAAAACTGACCCCAAATAGGGTTGTTGAGGGAGGGAAAACAAATCCTTGATTTCAGGGTGAGGGGATACCCAAGAGTTCTAATTTATGAAGTTGAAAAAAATGAGAAAAAATTCATAAAAACAACGAAACAGGAATTTCCTGCAAGTTACCTGAAGCATATGAAGGGGAAAGGGTAGCTGAGAATCACATTTGCTGAGAAAAATGGTTGTCGGGGTCTGAGAAACATAGATGGGCTTCGACTAGGGCAGTATTCGGGAGTCGATTGCCGAACAAGAGCCGAAACCGCCGCTGGGAGTGTTTGCGAGTTCCAGCGGTTTTGACGGTCGATTGGGGAAGTAAGGCTGCAACGTCTAGGGTCGATCCCATGCCTCCTGGTTTCGACAAATTGGACCGGCAACACTTCTTGCACAGTCGGATGAACGAAAGCGGTGCGCGTTCTCGCTTGCGCCGCAAGGGAGAAGAGTGGAATGACGGTTCCCTTTTTTCGAGCGCTTGCTGGATTTTAAAGGAACGTGAGGCTAGGGTATCGGTTATGGGAGGAAATCGTGGGCTGAAATCGTGACTGAATTCGGGTTGGGGGTGGAGGGAGGGGGAATTATATTTTTTACATTACTTTCAATTATAACGTTTCCCTTCAGGCGACTTATTATTTCGAGCATAAACGTTCTTGCAAACTTCTAAACTGCGCCATAATAAATCTACTAACACCAATTAAATTACTAATTAACGCGTAAAAATTAATCACCATACTACACACCTCGACATGTCGTTTACTCGATCAAATCAGCTCGTGATCAAATCCTGCGCTTATATTTTATTGTCGTATTAAATTAGTGGCATTACAACATCAATGCTTAAGAAAGTACTGCTGCTGTCGTCGACATAGAACATTGTATGGTACTCTTGTGGAAGAACCCGAGATGATACTTGTGTTGGAGAATGTTGTTCTGTTGTGGAGAAAGATGACGGATCAATCAGTGTTGAAGACTGGAGTTGTAGTGTTGTAGGTGAAGTTTGGGGCTGTACAGAGGTAGCAGGTGAAAGTTGGGGTGTGGTGATGTAGAAGCAACCACTGGGGTTGTGGTGAAGTAGTAGGTGAAAGCTGGAGCTAAGGAGTTGAAGTGATAGGAAACGAAGGGTACATCTAGTCATGTTGCTCAAAGGATGAAGTCAAATCTTCTATATTGAATATGAGTGATTCTCATACTCTGTGGAATATCTAGTTCATAAGCATGTGCTCCAATTCTTTTGATAACCGTGTAAGGACCATTCGCTTGGCCTTTAATTTTCGAATAATTTCTTTGGGGAACCTCTCAACACATATATAGATCAACATTGTTCTCCTTTGAAGCTTTGCAGTGGCTATACTTCTCTTCGACCTTTGGTTGATCAAATAAGATCTCTTTCTTCTTTTGCTACTTCTTATATGGGATATGTAGGCTTCTTCTTCAATATATATAGCATTAGGCTATAACCTATCTATATATATTATATATAGATAATTGCCTATATATAGCTATAAACTTCTATAAGCCTATTCTTCATCTTCTTCTATACATCTATATACTCTATGTATATTATGTTATAGTCTATATAGCATGTATAGAAGTCTATATATATAGTCTTTATATAAGTTATAAGGCATGCGTGCACATCAACACAAATTTTAATGAGGAGCTCGCCTTCCCATTGGCCCACTTCGGTGTTGGGTTGAGGCGACCACTTTTTCCTGAGGTCTTGGTGGCAAACATCCTCATCCAAATCATCATGCAAGAAAAATATTTTTGATGTCAACTTTATTGAAAGACCAATCAGGGTTAGCAACAAGATTTAAGGAAACTTTAACATGAAAAATCATGGAGAGAGAAAGTATCAAAATAATCAACTTCAACACATGACTGTACCACTTAGACACAAGACAAGCCTTGGATATGTCAATTAAACTATCAAGGGGCATATAACTTAGTAGAGACCTAATGGAAACCAACAACAAACTTTCCTAGAGGAAGGAAGATTTGATTCTATGTGCCATTCAAACATAGTTTCTAAAGGCTCATTGCCAGTCAAAGCCTAGAGGATGAAATTCTCATATTATTTGACATATCTAGTCCATAGGCATTTGCTCCAATTCTTTTGATAACCGTGTAAGGACCCATTCGCTTGACCTTTATTTTTCGAACAATTCCTTTGGGGAACCTTTGAGCACATATATAGATCAACACATGTTCTCCTTTGAAGCTTTGCAATTTCCAGTGGTTATCAATATAAGATTTATAAATAATTATATTGCAAATACTCCTGTGTTGGATTAATTCATGCACGCTACACAATGACAATGAATGATGGTCGACAAACATAACAGATCTCCTATGCGACGACGTTGCAACCCTCCGGGTTTCATTCTAGAGGTGCACATTGTCAAGGGGTTCAATGGGCGGGGTGTAAAAAATTTCATCGCGGAGGCAATGATCATTTAAATAATCACTTAATACGTCGGCACTAATGATGATGGAATCGTTCCTTAGGCCATCGAGAGCACTCTCACTTTTGACCAACTCAAAGATAGTGGTCACGTCCCTAAAGAGTGGTGGTTTATCTGGAGGCTCTGTAGGTGAAGTGTAGAAATACTCATCATGTGTGAGATAAATATCTTGAATACTGTGTGAGACTATCACTGAAATTCCACCCTATGCTGTGTTGAATGCCTCCATAAAGTGAAAACTCATCAGGCGGCTCGCTGAAAGGGGTATGATAAATTCATCGCAGAAGTGATGTGTGCTGAAATAGGTTCCCCAAATAGCGAGAATATCATCAAATGGCAGATGAGATAGCTACTACAAAGTCAATGTCAGACACTCGATATTTACCACGGACATGGCTCGTCACTACTTCGTTGTGAAACTCTAATAAACAAGTACTCAAGGGTGAGCCGATGGTCAGAGCAATATCTAAGTCATCACAACAGGTAGGGGAAAGACATGTAACTATGAGATCACTAGGTCGCTTATAATCATCCCCGTTTGGGGTCACATCGACAGGATCATGCTTAAATGGACGACCACTCAACGAACATTGAACCTCACTGAAGAAATTTATGTCAGGAATCTCGTCTTTTGTGTCCATGGTGACACAGGTAGACATGGTGTTGGACTCGGACTGGAGGAAACTCCTTGCGACGGGCCAGTCGTGATGTGAGTATACTCGACTAACTCTAGCGGTATTCAAGGACTGCTCGCAGTGGGGGCGAGCTGAAATGTTTGCTCGACTGAATCTTGCAGAAGACCATACATTACGACCTGTATCGCACACTAAAGTCCGAAATAGAATCTCGCAACGGCTGTGACTCGCTCATCATGAAGGCCGCTACTCATTGCGAACTCGTCAAAGTATGCTTTATACTTAGTAACAAACATGAAACCTTACTGGAGAGAGAGAGTACTTGCTCGAGGAGATGACACTTATATGATGTTGGTAAATACTTGTGGCACAATCTTCGTTTCATCACCACCCAACTAGTGATGCGGCGAAGATGATCTCACTCAAGTGTCCTCTCAGTTCCAATCCCAATAATGTCTCATCAGACCTAACAACCTAAGCTTCGCAAACCTGTTGGGACGCTCGCCGAATACTTGAAAGTAATCTAGATAAAATCTAATGTCCAAGAGCCAATAGCTAAAGCCCCCGGGACTTGACAAACCATCAAACGTTGGGGCGACTCTACAATACCTATATTCGAGATTTTCCTCAAAATGAAGTTCATCGTAGTAACCCTTTCTACAATGACTCGGTTGTGTCAAAGGGTCAACACGACCTCTATGAGTGACGGGTCAGAGACGAGGATAATCATAATTGTGTGAGGGTCTTCCCGAGAGAACTCTTTGTGCATGATCATTGGTGGAATCCGGTTCCTCGGATAAAGGATTAGAGTTGCAATTGCAACTGCGATATGATATGGGTGAAACATTTTGATGCAGTGGCGGAACGACACAAAATGAATAATCTAAATGCAACCTAATATGCGACAAAATGATGAATATGCTGACGATGCAAAAGTTGGTTCGCAAAAAAAAAATTGTGGAGCAAAAATTTATGATTATAAATTCGACAGAGGCACATGGACTCGCAACTTCTTTAATTAAGGAGAAACACACATGTTTACAAATCGAACGAGGCGCAACTAATTTTAAGCACATACAGAATAAACTCTGCAAATTGTACAACAAATGAACTAATAGCAAAATAAAACAGATATCCACCACAGTATGAGTGCCAAAAATAAACAACAATAAAAGATAAGTCTTTACCACAATTCACACATGCAGACGGTGGCAAAGACGGTTGTTGGCGGACATCCAAGGTTGTTGCAGAGTGGAGGGGCGTGCTGGAATGAAACCCAGGCTGATGGGAGGACTCGAAAAATGTCAAAGGTGGCTGATTTTGTAACTGGTAGCTATGGGAGGGGCTCACGGTGGGGTGGGATTAAAATGTGGATTTTTGGATAGGGAGAGATTCAATTGTAGAGGGATGGGGGGATTGCTGCTGGAGGGTGGGAGGGGTGGAGTTTGTTGTAGATGGAGGATAAAATAATAAGAAGGCGAACATTGGAGGAGCAGGCCGACAGACTGAGTTGGGAGTAGCGGATGGGAAAGGGGCTGCTGTGGGGGATTTCTAGTGGGTGGAGGCCGACAGGAGAATAAAGAGGCGACATCTTCGGGTTTGAAGGGCCCGACGGTCTAGGTTGGCGCTGAGGAGGTGGGAGCCGACGAGAGTGGGAGACGCAGGGAGAAGAAAGGCAGAGGAGTTGCAGCTTACGTTGGGGAAGTGGAGGAGAGAAGCGGTGGCAGGCGGTAGTGGGCTGGGTGGAGTTGGGGTGGGTTGGGCGGAGAGGGGAGGGAAGTGACAGTGGCGTACCCAGGTCTCGCACTTGGAGGGAGTAAGTCGTTGGCGTCGCACCAGGGACAGGGGATTGACAGTTGCAAAAAAATTGCAAAACCCACGATACCTCTTCATAACTGGCCTTCTACTTATATATAACCCCAAATAATAACTGTCACATAAAAACTGGAAAAAAATAAAAGAAAACTACCTGAATCGGATGGCTCAAACTGTCTAGACCGATCGGGGGCAAGTACAGCTCAAAATATAAAAAAGTAATATATGATCTCGACTGAGATCGATCATCCGGACGCAACCACGAACTTTGATCGTCCGTCCGGATAGCGGATCATCGCCTCTTGCGGGAATACACCTGTGACGGTCATGGCACGCCATCATATTTAGGTTCTAGTCTCATTATTTTAAACTAAGCCTGAACCTAGCACTCTGATACCAATCTTCCCGGGGGACCTGTAACACTCCTTCCCAGTTTTTCAATAATCAGTCATCCGACCGGGTCAGTGATATAAAGAGAACTAAGAAACAGTATTAAAAGTAGTACACAACATGTATAAAGTAGAAGCTACTAAAATTTATAACTAGCAACAGAAGCTAAGAAAGTAAACTAAGGGTAACCACATACCTGATATTTGGAATCACGGAGCCACTACAGATGAATAGAATTGAATTAACTGAAAATTTGAACTATCATAATAAGTCTGATACAAGATATATAAAACATTAATAAGTTACACTGTCCACAACTACAAGTATATGTTGAAGGTAAAGGAAAACTGAAAGAAAAAAACACTACAAGCTGACACCATCAACGCTCATCCTATGCGTAGTTTTCCACCTGGGTCACCTGTAAAAACGTTGCCCACGAGGGGTCAGAGTAAAAAAAATATAACTCCTCCTAGTGACACTAAAAACATTTTATCGTGATATGGATGCATGTCTTTAGAAAATATGGTTTCGTGCATTAAAAACTCTTATGCTATATGTTATGCATGCCTTCAAAACACTACCTGGTCAAAACATTTACCTGATCTATGTTTGTGACTTTCAGTTCACTAACCCAAGTCCCGACATTTACTAACTAGTGTACTGTCTCACGTCAGGTGTATACTTGAGTTCTAGGTGACTTTTAACCTGCACCTCTACTAGGAAGGCTCTAGACAGAGTAGCTCCTAACGCGCATCTGAAACTGACGACCCGAGACCATCTGATGAACTCAATTGTTCTAGTGTTGCGCGGACACGGTCTCGAATCTACTAACTGTCTCAAGGGGAGTCAACTCCCAAGACACTGCTACTCATAAGATACCATATGCCCTATGAGGAAGGTAGTGCGCCTCTACCAAGCACGAAAAGACTGAAGTGTGTTTACTGACCTTTTGGTCAAATGCTACTCTGCTTGGGGCATCTCTTTTTGTGTACTACTGAGCGACCCTTAACTTTCTCATGGTCGACTAGAAGGGACATTCACGCCCTAACTTAGACAAATTCTCACACTTGCGTAAATGTATAAGATTTCGCACCTAACGCTAGTATATTTGATCTGGCTATTAGGGTCTTGGAAAAAGATTTACCCTACAACAAATTCCGCGACCTTTTTTCCCACTGCAACACCTTTATGTGCTTGACTATGATGCTCGTACGAAGTTTACACGTGTATGCATAAAATAATTTCTTGATATGTCTAACTAAAAAGAATTAAAATTCCTTACAGTGGTGGTGCGACGCTCATACACTCGGCGCGGCGACATTTGCTTTTCTGACAGAAATTTGACTACTGCGGACTTCCGAAACCTAGCCCCGAGGCCACCAAAAATCTGTAGTCCGAGATAACCTAAGTTACACACTTTTCCTTTTAGGGTTATCCGTAAAGAAATCTCACAATGGCTAGGGTAAGCAAATGAAAGACCAAAACATAGTATAATACCTCTGCTTGAGGGAGATTAAGTCTCGCAACGCGCCCAACACCAGATTCGCGGTTGATCTAGAACTCCAATCCCTAATTATGGTAAAAGAAAAGTGTGAAAATCGTTAGTATCACTTATAATAGAAGGATTTCCTCGAAGAAAGAAAACTGGAGGGGAACTAAACTCATCGGAACCAACGTTGCCCTTGGAAACTTGATTTCCACCGGTTAGGGTTAAAACCGGATCTCCCACGGCAAGGGAAAGGAAGAGGAAGGCTCACCGATGCCTGCAGAGGAGGGAGGAGAAGTCAGAGAAGTGCTCTGGAGAAGGATCGGCCGGCGGATAGCCCCGCGGGATGCGTCGGCTTCGTCCGTCGCTGCGTGCAGGAGGCAGAACTGGAAAATAAAACGGGCTGCGGTTTTCTCCCGTGGAATGAGATGCGGGATTTTCTTCATGGGTTAATGCGGTTTTGATAACCGCATGAATAGAGGGGGGGGGGGGGAATTAGACCTGCTATTGGCACTCCATTTCCACTCATACACAACTTATTAAACGGCTATCGACACACCCAACACTGATTCTTTTGAATACTAACCGAAATTGTCGCGCGCGTCGTATCTAAAATAACATGCGTTACGCACTATTGTTAACGCACTTAACAAACTAACGGTCGCTAACATAAGGAAGAGTAACATTATACCTTGACGACGCGCTGCCTCGATCAAAATCCATCGCGACTTGACCATAGAAATAAAATTACATTTCGCGTCAAATTTACGGATGTTACAGGAACTCCATGTGCATGATCATTGGTGTAATCTGGTTCCTTGAATAAAAGATTGGAGTAGGAATTGCAACTATGATATGACAAGGGTGAAACATGTAGGTTCTAGTCCCGCGTATTTTAAACTAAGCCTGAATTTGATCCTCTGATACCAATCTGACACAGGACAGTCTTATTTGATGGGGAAATAATGAGTGAACTACTTGCAATCACACATATGAATCCGACGATTTACTTTGCAATAATTTATATTTATAAAGCAATATTAATTTGATTTGTCACCCAAAATTAGAACTTTCAAATAAGGAAACACGTGAGGTGATACAAATGCAAGAGTGATCAAAAATTAACTAGGCAACGAGAACATAAAACGTCTCAAACAATTGGATTCAAAATTTACAAACTATTGTCCCTTTAAGTGGGGATTTAATACAATATTCAACTGAAAAGGAAATAACAAACAAACATTGGACTTGCACAATACTGCGTGGGAGCGGGGAGGTGTGTTTGGGGAGCTTTCGAGTAGCCGGGAGATCCACCCGGGGTTGGAATTCATGTTCCAATAGAGCTGCAACAAGCTGCCTGCGGCTGGAATTCAGAAACCAGCTGCTGGGAGGGCTCGACAGGGAGCTGGGAGGTTCAAATAGGGTTCCGGGATGCAGGGGCTTGCTGGAAAATGAGTACAGGGGCTGGAATGACAGCATGGATGAGTTCTGGAGGGTTTTAAGTTGCTGTCCAGGGGATTTCCTGCAGCAGGATGTTGTCGGTTGGGAGGGGAATCAAAGGTGGGCTGCCGGAATAGTGGAGGGTGGGGTTAGTTTTGGGAGTGGAGGGGGATATGCGGCTCCACGTGAGAAGTGGGGATTGGAGGGAGATATGTGGCTCCATGAACTAGAAAGAAATTAGTAGGAGTACAGTTCAAAAATGAAAATACGATCTCACCTTGACTCACTGTCACTAGGGTAATCAGAAGAAGCATATCACTCAGGGAAGATAGTTTCTATTTGGTAGTGGGAAAGATAAAGGTTAGAGAAACAACTTGATATTCAGTTTGGAAATCACGAATTAGCGTAGATTTTTTTTGGCCGACTGCAATCAAAGAACTACAGGTGCAACCGTGCAACAAAAGTACGATAGATGTCTGCATAAATGCTTGATGTTCGCCGGGAAAAGAGAAATCACTTGGAATCTCACACGTCAAGATTGAATATCGATCGGAATCAACAGTCGTCTGGAAATCGAAAGGTTGCATCAGTTGTTTCCATGGGGGGAGGGACTTCATCACTTATGTGCTCTAGCAGACACAACTAGTAGAAGGGATCTCGACACACGCTCCCGTCGACGGCGAGAAAAGCGATGAAGAGGGTTCTTAAGGCGTTGAGGGCTTCTGGAGACGAGGATTCTTGTGATGAGGCTTCTGGCGACTAAGCTTCTAGCGTGGTAGGAAAGGTCGGTGTTTCCAATTGATGGAAAGGAGAAGCTCTAAGAATTGATTTCTGACTCTCGGTTGCACGCTCTCTAAATGATGAGAAAAGGAGGGGTCAGTTGTGGAAAGGAGCGTAAGACTGAAACAACAAGCCTCGATTTCAAATGTAAGGAGTCATTCTAGATCTTATTTGAATTTCTTAAATTACGGAAATGGCATTGTTCATCAAAAGCGCAGTAAGTGTGATTCGTTCCCGCAGAGTACTAAATCTTGACAAAATAATTCTCATAAAATTTTATGCTACATGGAATTAATTGATTATTAGTTAACGCATAAAATTTAACTGTAACGAGCATAGATACCTTACTCCGAGCATAGATACCTTGTTCAGAGTATAGATACCTTGCTCTTAGGTGTAGCTGATTTAATCGTTCACGATCGGACCCTGAAATTAAATTTTAGAGAGATACTTAGAGTTTCGTGCATTACAAAATCAAACACAACAATGTAGAAAAATTTCAACAAACATTAAAAACTTGAGGGGACCGATCACAAATTTGAGAACGTTAACTGATAGGATTGACCATGTTGATAGAAATTATAAAGAAGGTACACATTCTTGAATGAATCTTCAGATAATGAACCTCGACCAATTAATTCATGTCTGGATGATCAATGGAAATTGTCGGGATCTCTCGGTACTGCTGTAGACCTTTACCCCGACAAACGATCCGCTGAAATTGGCAAACAACTCTTCAGGTCGATCGTTGGAGGTAGTGCGTTGATTGGTCACGAAAAGGATGCGGGATCGATCGACAAGAAGTGAGGACTACGAGCAGCTCTGGATGGCAAGAAAATTTGGAGTTAATCAGCGAGAGACACATGAGATGGCATTAGGCACGTGTGAGAAGCGGATGAGGGAGTATATGTTGATCAAAGAAAGATAAATGAAAAAGATTTGTCGGGCTGGTGCGAGAAGCGTCTGAGGGAAACTTTTTTTAATGGCAGAAATCAAGGAGGATTTAAATTATGCTCTGTTAGAGTAAATGCTCAATGTATTAATACATACAAAAGAAATATATTGGAACTACAATATAGAGTATAGGCCCGCGGGAAGTATGAGACTAAAAACAGAAAACATTAAGTCCTAACTAGTATCTAACTACTTGTTGGCTCAATTGTAGTGGTGGGAAACTAGATTCAGGATCCTCTCCATTTGGACTCAAATGAATAATATTCATTTTGCAGTCCAGATTTATTCTTGTCTCATCCAATGGGTTAAGTAATCCTATCTTTTTTTTTATTTGTCATTTAGCTAAAATATTTGACACCCTTGAATAAAATAAAAAATCATCTGGACCATTAAATGGACAATTGGAGAGGTCCCAAATGGCGAGGATCTCCATCCGGGAAACAAGGGAAAGAATGGTGGAAGCTGTGGCAAAAAATGAGAAAATTGTGTAAAAGAATTTTTTTCCAGTGTTGTTTAGAACGAAGAAATAATTTATCTGGCTGATAATTATAATGTGCTCTGTTTAAATCAAAATAATAGAACTATCCCTATGTAGTGTTCTTTTAAAAATTATAAATATTTTCAAATCTAAAAAATACAGTTTTACAGTATATAGGATGATAAAAAAAAATCAAAATGCAAACAAATTTGAAGATTAAGAAATGCTCTCCGAAGTTTAGGAATATACAATATTACTACTAGTGTGTATGTGTATTTTAACGGCCTCTATTTTCCATTGTCACTACCTGTAGCTCATTTTTTCAATTCACTTGAAGAGTAAACATGCAAACCAATAATATGTAAATCATTAATTCAGAAGGAAATTTTAACAGAGGAACTGACTCTTTGTTATGGATATGAGAAGTGGTGGTAGTTTTCAGTAGAGCACAAGAGCCGTTGGCAGCAACAGGCATCAACATTAAATGAAAAACGCTAGTTGCGCTCGACAATCGGCATAAGAAATGGAGAACTCTAATAATGTGCTATAGGCTTAGTTATTAAAGAGGCTCAAGGCTCATCAAGACGCAAAGGGGTCTTGGAGTCTAGGTGCAAGGCTCAAGGCGTAGGAGCGTGTCTGGCGTTAACAATGTCCAATCACATCTATTTTAAATAACCAGCATCAAACATCAGTGCATCTTCTTGATCAGATTTTTCATCTATTCTACTATTAATCATTCATTACTATCATTTATATCTCTTAAAAAATAGAATCAATGTGATCTATTACATCATAACTAAGGCTCCATTTGGTTCGGCGGTGGCGGGTCGATCCGGCGGGTGGAAACGGAGTGTTCGAACCGGAGGGGGGAGGTGGCTGCTCCAAACGGAGCTTTTTGGGGCGTTTCTCAAGGCGGGTTGGTGGAAACGGAGCAAACGCCGCCGGAGGTTCATTTGTTTACCCTCCTTCCGGCGGCATTTGCCCAAAACGGAGCCGCAAAACGCCCAAACAAATAGAGCCAAAGTCTCAACGTTGTATTATGCTTAACAAAAACCGTGCAAAAATTATTGAGTTTTTACATTATTTTTTTCCTTATTTTGAAAAAAAATCTTACTCAGGCATGCCTTTTATACTCCAGAAGCGCAAAAAAAACACGAATGCACATAACTCTGAGTCTGGTGAGCCTTGAACCTTTGGCGCGCCTTTAACAACATAGGCTATAGGGATGTGAACTCGACGCAGGGCATAAGAGAAAGTGTTGGAAATTGCAACGAGAACCAGAAGACCTAGCAACGCTTGAGGGAGATGAGAAGAGCACTAGAACAATAAGGCAAAGAAAACACAACATGAAGATTTCTTGTGAAACCCTCTGAATTTGTGGTTAGAAGGCATTTTTGTATTCAAACAATGGAATGTTATTTTGGGCGAATGTTCAAATGCTTAAGCACTCTTACAACGACATTTTGGCCCCAATTTATGGTTTTGGATTGAAGGCGGCGGCCACCATGGGTCAAAATAGTCATCTTTGGGGCTAAGAATAAAAATATCACTGTGTGATGTGCCCAAAACTTGGAGTCAAATGCAGCCCTAATATAGATCTTACCAAGATTAATTGATTTTAGTTTTGATGCATAGGTTCTAACTTCTAACATTGTATCAGAGTAAACTAGGTTGAATGACCCACTCCCATGTGTTAGTTATGAAAAAAAATAGTACACCTATTTGTGGAAAGGCCCTCCAGGTGAGGGGCATGTTGAGAACATTATCTCACACAAAAAATCCCTGTAGCCTTGTTCATTTAATATAGATGATGAACCCCTCCACTCTCAACTAATTGATTTTAGGTTGGACGCATAGGTTTGAACATGGTAATAAAGTAAGCCCTGCCCAACAAACCTATCCCACTTCAATTAGAAAAACGAGTCCACATATTAGAGGCCAAATACCCTATATGTTGGAAATTTATGTAGCTTTGTTCACTTAATATAGATCCCCCCACCCACCTACAACCTATTGGTTATAGGTTAGATACGTACGTTTTTTTCAAAAATATTAATATATTGTAATTCCCATCTAATATCATTTCCAATGAGATTAAAATTTTAAACTTCTATATATTAGACTGGCTCTTCAATCGAGTCATTGCCTGGTGCTTTTCATCTCCTAGCTAATAGAGTTGCACAATGAATAATTGGAATTCATGGGCGTGTGAAATCTTCTTCCTCAAGTGGGGCATATTTTCCAAAATTGACGAATCGCTCGAGAGAGCAAGTGATAGGTAGCTATAGCCTAACTAGAGAGATTGGTGTTCTATAGGACTTTTATGTTGCACAAGTTTCAGGATTTTGAAAGAAGATTTGAACTTTTTCCCATCTGCAAAGATATATGTGGAAGCCACCAGGATGTTATAGTAATCCCATCTTCTGTTATTGAAGAAATTTTTTGTTTTATCTGATGTGGCACTAAATTTAATAAATATTGCCCCTGAAATGTGTCTGCTGCAGGTACATGTGTGCCCATGCACTAGCCCTCAGCCATCCAGGTATTCGTTGCCGTTCTCTTGCTGCATATGGAGATGCAGTTAGTGCGGTGAAATGGTATTGTTATGCTATTTTTATAACAGTGTCATGTTTAACATTTGTGTATGTGCTAACATTTTAATAATTTATACAGGGCAAGTAGGCTTGGTCGTGAGCACCACGATGACTTGGCTCAGTTCATGCTTGGAATGGGCTATGCCACTGAAGCTCTTCATCTGCCAGGGATATCAAAAAGGTTAGTAGTCAATAGTATTATTATCCTTCAACCTGGTTTGTTTTCCTTGCAATGTTGCTGTTTAACAAATTTTAATTTGGTTAATCCCTAATTAACTTTTATGAAAATAGTTTTGAAATAGTTATAAAATTTATATGTACTAGTCTCTTATGCCAAAGATCACATGTTGATGAAGGGTTCGCAATGAAATAGATGTTATCAACATGAACTAATATAGAATTTTTTAAAAAATATACATTTCCTTTCATTGTTCCAGTTAGGACCATTGGATTACTGTCTCTACCATCCGCGTAGTTTATTTTGGTACAAATAGTTGATATTCTTAAAGTTTGTGCTCATAAATGAGACTTTGTGCCGTTAATTTCAGGTTAGAATTTGACTTAGCTATGCAAAGCAATGATTTGAAAAGAGCATTGCAGTGCTTATTAACAATGAGCAACAGTAGAGATATCGGACAAGAGAATGCTAGCACAGATATTACTGAGATTCTAAATCTTACGGCTGCCAAGCAGGAGAATCTTGTCGACGCTGTTCAAGGAATTGTGAAGTTTGCAAAGGAATTCATGGATCTCATTGATGCTGCAGATGCTACCGGACAATCAGATGTTGCTCGTGAGGCTCTCAAGAGATTAGCTGCTGCAGGGTCTGTGAAAGGGGCTTTGCATGGACAAGTATTGAGAGGTGTGGCACTACGGCTTGCAAATCATGGAGAACTTACAAGACTTTCCGTATGTAAATGTTCTTTGCTTTTATTATTTACGGACTTTCGTGTTGAATTAATAGATTATTGTAATCATGAGTTGTCATTATTGTTGAGAGTTTTTTTCCTACGTTGAGAAATTCAGTCTTGTGGCTATAGATCATGGATCTCTCCACCTATGATCAATTGGTTTTAGGTTGGATGTGTATGTTCTAACATGGTATCAGGGAATGCTAGCACAGATGCCCACTCCCACGTCATTCATTAAAAAAATCACATGTTAAGAGGCCAAGAGACCTACACATGAGGGGTCATGTTGAAAACTATCCCACATTGGGAAACCTATATTGCCTTTTGGACTTTATATAGATCATGGGCCACCCCTCCTATTACCCATTATTACCGTCTTATACTCAGTTTAATAGCAGGTATTAGGGCTTATTAAATCTATGTTCCCTACAGGGATTGGTGAATAATCTGATTACGGCCGGTCATGGACGCGAAGCAGCATTTGCAGCTGCAGTTTTGGGAGATAATTCACTTATGGAGAAGGCATGGCAAGACACTGGCATGCTTGCTGAGTCAGTCCTGCATGCTCACGTAAGTATCATTGTCCCTTCGACATGTTTGCTATTTACATTTAACATTTATAAATCCTCAATGTTACTATAACTACTAATTGAATTATTCTGGTTTACATCTCTGCATCAAATAAAAGATAGTTTTTTTTAGCCAATTACTAAAAGGGATAAGGCTAGTAATGTTTCGGTTTAAGGAATATGAGAGCATTTGGGCTAGTCCCCCATGGGATATGTGAAAAATATGTTGGTGTAGAAATACCAGGGGTTCAAAAATTCAGTTTAGTCATATCAGAAACTGATCATATTGCTATTTGGTTCATGGCTCCCTAAACAATTGGTATCATAACCGATTTTTGGTTGGGATCAAATTTTTGTGCAGTTTGCGACTCTTATGGGACTTGGTGAAAAAAATCTTCTCTTCACTAGCAATTTATATTTAGAAATCTACCATAATATATCTCACATCCCCGTGCACCACCCAGGCTCACGGTCGCCCGTCTTTGAGGAACCTAGTCCAGGCATGGAATGATATGCTGCAGAAGGAAATTGAGCACAAACGTCCGGTCAAAACCGACGCAGCCGCCGCTTTCTTGGCCTCCCTTGAAGACCCGAAGCTGATGAGTTTGGGAGAAGCACCAAAAAAACCTCCCATCGAAATCCTTCCTCCAGGAATGCCATCCCTATCTGCTCCCTCCCTCACAATTAAAAAACCTGGTTCCGGCCCCTCCGCACCGACCCTCAACCCATCTCAGCCGGTTAAGCCTCTGATGCTCGAAGCTGTGCCGAGCGCAACTCCAGCCGCCGAACCAGCAAGCAGCTCAGCTGCTCCAAAGGATCCCACAGAGGCGCCAACTCAGCATATGCAAGTAGGGCCCACGGAGACCGCAGAGGGTTCACATACTCTTAAACAAACGGATGATGCATCTGAAACCGCCAAAGATTTAACTGACGCTTTACTGAGAACTGATATCCCACTGGTTCGTAAAGAAGGTGGGGAAGCCGAAACTCCTGAAGCTGGTACAGATACCTCCCAGGAGCCAATAGAAGCTCAAATCTCATTGCCGTCCTCTAAAGAGCCAGCCACACCGTAGACATCCTTGTGTATGTAAATGTTTCGCGTGCTTTTTATGGCGATTTGGCGGTTTTGTTGATTTACCATTCGGATTTTATGTACTGTTGTGTAAATTAATGTACTTCAATCCAATTGCATTGCAAGTTATGGGGGAGCGAAATTTGTTGTTACTGTTGTTTAGTATCTTCTTGTTATGTTTGGATACTTAAAAACAGCATTTACTTTCCATGTAAGATAAGGGTAAGCCTCCCTAATTACTAAACATGATTATACCAAAGAAATATTTTTGCCAAACAGAAGCTTAAAAATCATTTAGGCTCCGTTTGACTGTGTTTTCGCTCTGGTGAATTTGGAAAAAAAAACACCATCATAGAATGTTTGACACGTCAACATTTAATTATGGCCGCTACGAAGAAAAAAAATTTGAACATAAAAGTGGATGAAGTTCCTTAAGTGAGGTCATGAACGACGGTTCATAACCACAACGCTCACGAACAGCGGTTATGAATTGTCGTTCGGAATGCACGAGCTAGTCTAAGGAACTCCATCCACTTCTGTGCTCAAAATTTGTTTTTTTCCCAGTGGCGGTCAAACCGCTGTCATGCCATTGAACTCACTGGAGCAATGTCTCTTCGCCAAACGGACCTTCAATCTCTCATATTTTGTGTATTACTGTGTGTGAATAGATGCAATTAGTTATTCTCTTTGAGAAATATATGGAAGGAAAATTGAAGTCTATTTTTATTGTAAATATGCACAATTGTGGGTGTTTATTTTGTATCTTCACTGACATTTAAGTAGTATTATATTTCCATCTGAATTTTATCTATATTTTAATTAAAATATAAATCATCTATTGAAAAAAAAATATAATAAACGTTCCGTTTTCTAATATAAGTATCCCATAGAACTCTCGATGAATTTTATTTATTTCCATGGTGTATGAGAACAAGAAAAATATGTAAGGAAATTGTTATTGACACTGCAATTTTGATAATTGGCACCGCATATTATTAGAATTAGCGGATAAATTCATTCCTAAAAAACGTAATTGCACCACACTAATTTGCACATATCCCAGCCCTGAAGCGAACCCTAGGTGCTGGTCTCTCCCGTCGCAGGTTCTCCCGCTCGCTGCTCCAACGTGATTCACTGCAGTGGAGGTACTCTCATCTTGTGCACACTTTGGTGCATTGGAACTTGGGCACACATTCTCTGGAAAAATGGATTTTGGGATAAACATGTTTTTGTAGGAAATGCGCTAACATGTACGCAAAATGCGAGAGCATAGGTGTTGTTTTCAATTGGATGTGAAATTGAGATAATTTCACGTTGAACTTGTTGTTTGGGCTTGGTGTTCAAGGGCACAGGAAGGAAGGAGGGAATATCGTTCTTTCGTCAGATGTTGATGGCCGTAGTGAAGCCGAATTCGGTGTCGTTCCTTGGGTTATTGATAAGTTGCAACCACCGGTGATTGACAGATGATGACCTAGAATATTTTCACTCCATATGCTCAAAATATCATTTGCGGTACCTATAAATTTTTTTGCAGTGCAATTAACATTTTAGGGTATCTTTAATTAAGTGGGGTACCTTTAACAAAATAATGTCCATAGCCAAAACAGTAATGCCTATAACAATTTTCATATATAATATAAAACAATAAAACATGTTACCAAAGGGTTTAGAATTTTAACTAATTTTTTTACATCAAATTATAATATATTATTCCGTACTAAAGTCATATTTTATTATTATTGTCATACCCTTGATTTTTATAAATAATTGGCAATCACGTAATACAAAGTTTTTGTGCACTTATGGATACATGTAATACTTTGAAGAAGCATTGTAACTGCTTGGAGGACTTATTTTCATTGGTGAAACGGTTACGACCGTATGAATTAAGATCCGATTAATGTATTTATTTACATTGTTTTTAGATTTTCTTATTTTATAGATCTCGTAATATCTATAATACATTAAAAGAGAAAAATACTTTTTGGTTATACACATTTTTCAATTTTATACTTCTTTATTACAAAAATTTCAATCTCATTAATTCAAGTATTTTTTTTATTTTAAAATATGTGTTCTCATATAGACAAAATCTCTAACCTACAATAAAAACTGTGTTCTCATCACTGCTTGCAAACCATCATGCACAAGAAAAAACGAGTGTCGTGCGGAGTATGACATTTAAGGGTTTGTGAACGGCGGCAGCACCGTGATGTTGGGGAAATGCCATGACCGAAATACTCTCGTGCGGGACATTGGGGCCCGCCCCGTGCACTGTCACGATTGGTCATAGGAGCAGAGCCCTGTGTCTATCACTCACTCCCTAAACACCGACGAACTCAGGGCAGCCGGTGGCCGGCGAGCCCAGAACCGTCGACCGCCTGATGCGTTCTCATGGCGTTCATATGCGAACAATTCGCATTTGAATGCCGCCTAAATATATATTACTTTTGTGAATATATAATAAATAGTTTAACAAAATAATCATTTACAATCGCATTGTTTTCATATAATCTCATAATTAATATGTATAAGAACTCTCTCATACCATCATATTGAAACTTCAAATCTAAAATAAGCATACCATCGTAGTGAGCCAGTCAGGTGTGTTATATAAATCATTTGATGCCAATGCCATCTATCTTTAGTTATAATCTTACTAATGCCTAAATAAATCATGTTTTTTCTTATAATTTTATCATAAACATAATGAAATAAATTAAATTTAAACTAAGTCAACAAATTAAGATGAAATGAAATATAAAATAGAGGTGTAAATGTAAAAAGTTTTTTTTTAATAGATTAAAAATTGCAGGGAAATAAAAGGTATACATCATTTTTTTCTTATGTGAATCATTTGATGTATTGCCTTCTCCGTTCAATTTTTTCTTCCCGATCGTGCTTGCCGATGGACCTGGTGCAGATTGACGGCCCCTCCTCTGCATCTCTAGTGTCTTCTTCCCGATCGTGCTTCCGGTCGGCCGTGGTGCTGATCGACGGCCTCCGCATCTCCTCCAGTTCTGGATTCCCTACGGCCTTGGTACAAATCGACGACCCCTCCGCATCTCCTCTAGTTTTTTCCTCCCGTTCTGGCTTCCCGACGGCCCTGATGCAGATCCATGGCCCCTCCGCATGTCCTCCAGTTTCTTCCTCTCGTTCCGACAGATCGGCGGCCCTGGTGCAGATCGACGGCCCCTCCTCTGCAATCTCCTCAGGCAGATCGACAACCCTCTTCTTGTTCTTCCTCGTGATGCCCTAACTCGTCTGGTTCTCCTCCGGCAGATGGAGGGCCACAGGCCACTGGACTCTCTTCACCCTTTATGCCCTGGCGAAATTTTTTTGTCCGGGCCCCGGACGAAGATCATCGTCCGGGGCATGGGTGATTTGGACGCGTGTCCTCCCTTTTCACTTACGTTTTTTTTTTGCTTGAGAAATTTATATGTCAGTTATTAAAATATACATGCTCATTTATTACACATGTAAGTAGTTGAGAGAATATATATTTATCTCAGATATTAAAGAAAATACATAAAAAATTATATTTTTATTTCGAATATTATTGAAAATAGCTAACCGATTCAATTGTTATCTTAGATATTATATATATTATGTGAGATATTATATATGATATATTATTATAAGTTTTTTTAAGTTATAAATTTATTTATATTATATATATTTATCTCAAAAAATATTCATTTTTATCTAAGATAGATAGAGAGAATATTATATTTTTTTATCTCAGATGTTACATATAATAGTTGAGAGATTGCATTTTTATCTGATCTATTATAAAAAATCTCTGAGAGATTATATTGTTATCTCAGATATTAGAGAAAATAGTTGAGATAATATAGTTTTTATTCAGATAATATGAGAAATAAATAAATTCGGGATAATATATTACAGAAAAAAATTCATGTGAGCTCATAAAATAAATAAATATATGTTATTATAAGCTTTATTTAAATTATAAGTTTTATTTCAAAGAATACTTATTTTACTCAAAATAAAAAAAAAAGTAATTTCAGCTATTATAAAAAAAATCAAATATTATATTTTTTTTTGAGATATTACAAAAAATAGATGAGAGATTATATTTTTATCTCTGATATTACAAAAAAACTGAGATAATCTATTTTTAACTCAGATAATACACAAAATGACTGAGATGTTAGAATTTTCTATCAAATATCATATTGGTTCAGGATATTTTTTTTTGAAATATTATCTAAACTTTATTTATTTAAATAGCTGGCATAAAAATTTTCCAAACAAAAAAATGAAGGAAAAAGGACACGCGTCCAAATCACCCGGGCCCCGGACGATGATCTGCGTCCGGGACCCGGACCAAAAAATTCTCCTATGCCCTGGCTCTCCAAGCACTGTTTTTCTACCAAAGTCTGCAGCTCTATTATTAAGGTCTGTTCGGCGGGACGGAAATGGTTTTGTAGAATTGGCTTTGGGCCACAGTGAAGTCAATTCCTGTGTTCGGCCGGACAGATTCGGACAGAAATTGGTTTCATTTTAAAAGCCGCCGGCTTTTAACCCTAACTAAAAACACGAGCCCCCAATTCTTATCTCCAGAGCTAGGTTTTCGCGTTTTTCCTCTTCCCCGATTGTAGCCGACGGAAGGCCTTCCGCTCCGACACCAGCGACACTCTGATCGTCCTCCTCCTTTTTTTCGCCGCAGGTATACCTCCTTCTCCTCTTCTTCCTCATCCCCTCCTCTTCTTCTTCACCGTATTCGTTCGAGTCCTCTTCTACTCTCTTCTTCTTCACCATCTTCTTTTTCACCATCTCCCGCATTTTCCTCTTCTTCCTCCTCCTCCTTTCTTCTTTTTCTCCTTCCTTATTCCAGAATTTTTTTTGACTGTCTCCCCCTTTTTCCTCTTCTTCCTCCTCCTTTCTTCTTCCTCCTCCTCCTTTCTTCTTCTTCTCCTTCTTCTACATGTCGGAATTTTTTTTCACAGTCTCCCGCATTTACCTCTTCTTCCTCCTTCTTTCTTCTTCTTCATTCCAGAATTTTTTTTGCCTTTTCTTGTATAGATTTCTAGTATGAAATTGGTATAAAATTGGGTAAAACATGTGATATGAAATTTCTGATATTAATTTTTGGAATGAAATTAATATAAAATTCCATTTTAGGGTTGTTCAATGGTCCAATGAAATTAGTATAAATTGCAATGAATTGCTATGAATTGATATGCTGCAGGTCCAATTAAATTTCCTTTGTGATGAATTGCTATGAATGGTCCAATGGTGATAGTGCTCTCTATGGTGTGGGTTTTTCCATTTTAGGGTTGTTCCTTATCATGACTAGTTCCTTATCATGACTTGTTCATTCATGAATTGCTTTGTTATGGATTATATTGTGCCCTTCATCACTTGTTCTTTATAATGTGCAATTTCATAATGAGGTTGTTAGAGCTGGAGAATCATTATTAGGAGTAGCCATCATATGTTGAACATTTGATCTTTGCTTAAGCAGATGAAGATCCTAGAGCATTCACAGCCAATGGCTTTTATTATGGTTCAGGTCATGATCACTAGCTTTTAAGTAGATAGACAAAATAATTATAATGTGCCCTTACTTGTGTACACTTATATGATTAGATATAGGTTTATTGCTTTAATTTTTATTTGTTTTCAATTTGATTTGTAGAACTAGGTTTTGTCATGGAGCACGTAGAGTTACAGAAAAAACGTAAGATGGATATTATAATCAAGTCAGCAGTTGCTGCAGCTTATGGAGCAGCAGTGGTTGTTATGGAATCCATTCCCAGAAACACGATTGACATTGTAGATAAAGATGATCTACGTAATATAATTTTAAAACCACTATATGACGGACATGAGGCTAACTGCTTTAGCCACCTACGTATGGGTAAAGCACCCTTTAATGAGCTTTGTGGTATTCTCCGCGCAAAAGGGTTTGTATGCGACACACAGTCTGTATCCACTAAGGAATCAGTTGCGTTATTTCTACATATTTTGGAATATAACACAAAGTTTCGAATTGCTGGTGGCACGTTTATTCGATCGACTGATACAATTAGCAGACACTTCAACATTGTCTTGAATGCATTACTAAGACGTACTCTCAAATGATTATATTCAATTGCCTGAAAACAGACAACAACACAAATCTAGATGGTTCACAGATAGCATTGGTTCATTAGACGGTACACATATTGAAGTAACTGTTCCTATTGAAGATCAAGGTAGATATCGAAACCGTAAACAGACAATCACCACAAATGTGCTTGGTGTATGTGATATTAACATGAAATTCTTATATGTATTAACTGGTTGGGAGGGCTCAACATCTGATTCTCGTGTATTACGTGATGCATTGGAGCGACAAGACCACTTTGAAGTGTCAACCGGTAATAAAATAGAATTTTTTATTTCCAAACAAAAAGAAATATGTATAACTATATAGTAATTACAAATTTTTTGTTTTATAAGAAAGTATTTTCTTGTTGATGCTGGATAAATGAACGGTCAAGGATTTCTTGCTCCATATCGGTCAACACGTTATCACTTGAAAGAATAGTCAAATCAGGGTAATAAATCAACAACATATAAGGAGTTATTTAACTTACGTCATGCTAAAGATAGAAATGTTATTGAACGAACATTTGGATTGTTGAAGAAACGATGGGCTAATCTATGCCAGCCATCGTTCTTCAGCATTAAAGTGCAGGTATGACCTCAAATATTCTACGCATATGTGTTAAAGTTTTATTGGTGTATCAATATGTAATCAATTAATTTTTGACCAGGTTCAGATCATAAATGCGTGCTGCATATTACATAATTTTCTAGTGGAGAAGCGATTAGAGAGCGACGCTCAAATGTTGGATGAAGTTGACGGAGCTATTAGCGCAAGACATAGTAGAAGAGTTTTATGATTACGTAGACGTTGTGAGCCCAATCCAAGCAACATAGGAATGGACAAATTTTAGAGACACGCTCGCTATAAATATGTTCAATGAATATCAAAATATGTTTTAATTTCATTATGTATTATATCAGCTACTTAGAGTATTTGTTGGTACTCGAGTTGTACAACCCTGTGTCCGGCGAGCAAGGTCACCAGGGTCTAGGAAGATCGGGCTGAGGACAATAGGCGAGCTCGGCAGTAAAGGGGGCGAGCCTGAGCTCGGCATTCGTCGACCAGAGATCGACGATCGGTGACCCCGCGTTTGGCATATGCCGAGCGAGACACAGCTCGCGTCCTCGCAGTGGAGCTCGGCAGCAGTAGGCGAGCAGAACATGCCGAGGTGGTCAAAGCTCCCCAGCTCGCCTGGATGTATGAGGTACTTTTTACTGTTTTGCCCCCGCTGGTCTGCCCATAGCCCTTCAAAACAGCGGAGTTTGGCTGTTGGCAGACCCAACCAAGGGTTTTCTGGTAATTTCAGGTCAGTTCTTTTGGTTATTGGCAGTCCGGATTTCAAAAACTATAAATAGGACCCAAGGGGTACCCCAGAAAGCAGGTTCTTCCATGTGCTCTTCTGCTCCAATCTTCAAGTGCTTTCTGAGGGTACCTTAGCTCGGCTTCTGGCTAAGGAGGGGAAGCGCTCTGAGATCTTCCGGGTTTGTGGTGGGACCTCCCCCGCCGAGCCCTTGGGTCTGTGTCACCTCGTCTTCTTTGTTGTTTTGCTTGCAGGATCGAAGTAGGTGCGAGACCACCCCTTCCCCAAGGGCGAACTCCACGAGAGATCGAGGAATCGGTTTCAACATTTTGGTGCGGTGAGCGTGGACAGTGGTCAGTGCAGAAAAGCTTCGGCGAGTTCAATGACAGGAGGACAAGGATCTGACAGGCAGAACTCGCCCCCCCCGCCTCTCACAACGGTGGGGATGTTGGAAGACTTCAGGAACGAGGTGCTGGGCCTCGTCAAGTTCGCACTCGGCGCGCGGGCCGAGTGCTCGACTCCGGCAGCCCAGATCGCGGTCGCCCCCTCTTTGGGCGAGGACGCTCCCGGCCGGCGAGCTGGGAAGGAAGTGGCCGAGGAAGGCCGAGGGTGCGAGCTCCCAGGGCTCGAGCTCTTCCCCGGCTCGGCAGGCCGAGGCCGGTTCGGCGAGCTGGGCTCGCGAGACTCGCCAGCTCGCCCAGTGGGGGGAGGCAGTCCTTTCAGCGAGCTGGTCTCCTCAGCTCCAGTCCCAGATGGGTTCAGGGAACCCGAAATGTCTTACTATACCGGGAAGGGAGACCCGGTCCAGCATGTCCAATGGTTCGAGGATGTGGTCTCCATCCGTCAGATGTCGGACGGATTCAAATGCTGACTCTTCGCTATCACCCTCCGGGAGAAGGCAAGGGAGTGGTTCCACCAGCTCTCGGCCAGCTCCATCTACTGCTTCGAGGACCTGCGCCGAGGGTTCATGCTGAGATTCACCACCTCGAAGAGGAGGAAGAAGGAGTCTGAGTCCTTGTTCCACATAAAGCAGGGGGGTGAACGAGACGTCGGGGAGCTATGTGGACCGATTCCAGGAGGAAGTTACTCAAGTCCAGGAGATGTCGGGCCATAGTCTGATGATGGCTTTTACCCTGGGCCTGCAACAGGGTTTCTTCCGAATGGAGCTGAAGAGAGTTCCCCCCCTCTCCTACGAGGAGTTGATGGAGAGGGCGGCAAGAGAAGTCGACGGGGAGGCGTCGAACCCGGAGTTTGCAAGGATGCTGGCCAGGTGGGCCACGGAGGAAGAGAAGGAGTCGAGAGGAGGAAAGGCGCAGGAGGAAAGAAGAGGGGAGCCTAGGCAGAGGGAGCAAAGGCAGCTCCAGTAGCAGCAGCAGCCGAGGTGGGGGCATCAGGAGCCCGACCGTCGGCTGGGCTGGAGACCTGAGTGGCAGGGGCAGGGGCCACAGAGAGGGTACTACGGAAGGGGTCACCACCAAGGGAGGCAAGATCAGTTCCACCCTCCGGGCTGGAGGCAGGGCCAGAGGCCCCGGCTCCCCGACCAGGAGGAGGCCATGACCATAGCCTTGGGAGCAAGGAGGGGGATCATGAGGAGGAGGAGAAGGGAGGTCAGGGTGGAGCTGCCCTATTGCGACTTCCATCAGGAAGAGGGGCATGTCGTAGCCACCTGCCCGGAGTTCCTTGAGATGAGAGAGAATCGGGAACAACAACGGCAGTAGCAGCAGGGAGGACGGCAAGAAGTGAGGATCGAGGAGGTCCTGCCTCGGGCGGAGGAGGATCGGTGCGAAGACCGGGTGGATGTTGGAACCCGAGGGGGGATCGGAGTGATCCACGGGGGAGTAGGGGTCGAGGCCTCCCGCAAGGCAAGCCTCCACACCATGTACCTGCGAAGCGTCGCCTCTACATCCCAAACCCCACCCCCAGAGGAGAGGATCACTTTCTCCAGGAGCGATATGCCGGACCACGAGGACCCATTCTGCGATGCGCTGGTCATTAAGGCAGCCATCGAGAACTTCACCGTCTCTCGGATCCTCGTGGACAACGGGAGCTCCATCAACGTCGTCTTCAAAAAGGCGTTTGATGCAATGAAAGTGGAGGCTAAGTGGGTGCTGGCCTCAGACGAGCCCTTGTTCGGGTTTTCAGGAGAAAGAAAGGAAGTAGAGGGAGGAGTTGGTCTCCATGTCTCCTTGGGGGGGCAGTCCCGAAACTGCAAATTCGTCATTGTGGATGCCCCCAGCAGCTACAACGCTATCTTCGGGAGGCCCCTTATCAGCGCCTTCCGCTGCGTCCCATCATCTTTCCATCAGTGCTTGAAGTTCAACGCTGAGGGGGTCCAGGTCAGGGTCAGGGGGGACCCAAAGGTAGCACGGGAGTGTTATGTCACTGCGGTGAACACCATCTCCTAGCAGGAGGGAGCCGAGGAGATGGGGCGAAGGATGGAGGAGGTTGAGCAGGAAGCAGGAGGGGAGGAGCTGGAAGTGAAGGACTGCGCAGAGGAGGCGGCAGGAGGAGATCTGGAGGAGGTGGCCGATGGAGGGCCGTGGGAGGAGAGATGGAGGTAGAGGTCCCCATTCTGGAGGAAGGGGATGCCGAGGGATGGGGGGAGCAATCCAGGCTGGAGGCAGCAGAGGAAGTGGTGGAGCTGGAGGTGCTCACCCGAGGGGGCAGGATGGAGAAGATCCGCGTCAGCGGGGGGCTGACCCCGGAGGACCAAGGCAGGATGCTGGAGTGCATCCAGAAGAACGTGGACATCTTCGCTTGGAACGCCGCGGAGATGCCGAGGGTTGACGCGGATGTGGCCTGCCACCGCCTCAACCTGGACCCGAGAACACGCCCCGTTTAGCAGAAGAAGAGGTCCACTGCGGATAAGCTGGCGGAGCCCATCATGGAGGAGGTGGCGAAACTTCTCAAGGCCGGCTTCGTATCTGAGATTCAGTACCCCGGCTGGGTCTCCAACGTGGTTATGGTTAAAAAAGGAGACAACCGATGGAGGATGTGTATCGATTTTTCTTTGCTTAATAAAGCTTGTCCTAAGGACTGTTATCCTTTGCCTCGAATCGACGCGCTGGTTGACTCAGCCGTCGGTTATTCTGTAATGAGTTTTTTAGATGCTTTTTCAGGTTATCATCAAATCAGGATGCACCCCCCAGACATCAAGGATGTCTCGTTCATCACAGGGGATGGATGCTACTGCTACAAGATGATGCCCTTCGGGCTGAAGAATGCTGGGGCAACCTACCAGAAAATGATGGATAGGGTCTTCAAGGAGCAGAGGGGGAGGAATTTGGAAGTGTATGTAGATGACCTCATGATCAAAAGTCGGGATGTGGACTCCCACCTCCGGGACCTGGAAGAGACCTTCACCACCCTGCGCAAATACAAGATGCGGTTGAATCCCCTGAAATGTGTCTTCGGGGCCAGCAGGGGAAAGTTCTTGGGGCACCTCCTCACCCCCGCGGGGGTCGAGCCGAATCCAGATAAGGTCAAGGCTATCTTGGAGCTGGGGTCCCCGCGGAATGCAAAGGAGGTCCAACGGCTGACGGGGAAGCTAGCAGGGCTGAGTTGCTTCCTTTCACGGGCAGGGGAGAAGTGCTCCCCCTTCTTCAAAATGCTAAGGGGTGGTCAGAGGTTTGAATGGACCAAGGAGTGCGAGGAGGCGTTCCAGGCCCTCAAAGTGCAGTTGACACAGGCTCCGCTGCTCCAAGGGCCGAAGGAGGGGGAGGACTTGTTCTTATATCTCGGGGTCGGGGCGGAGGCCTTGAGCTCCGTCTTGGTTCGTGAAGAAGGGAAGAGGCAGCTCCCTATTTATTACGTGAGCCGGGTCCTGAGGAAGGCCGAGCTCAGGTATCCGATTTCGGAGAAGCTAGTTTTTGCCCTAATCGTCTCGGATAGGAGGTTGCGACCTTTCTTCCAGGCGCACTTAATTCGAGTAGTGACCGACCATCCCCTCCGCAACATCTTTGAGGGGGTGAAGCATTCAGGTAGGCTGGCTAAGTGGTCGGTGGAACTGAGCGAGTTCGATGTCTCCTTCATTCCGCGGCTCTCGATCAAGGCTCAAGCTATGGCCGACTTCTTGGCCGACTACGTGGTTGAAGTAACGGAGGAAGAGCTCACCCGCCCGACTCCTTGGAAAGTGAGGGTGGATGGAGCCTCAGTGAGGCATTCCCTTGGAGTGGGGGTGATCCTAGAAAGCCCTCAAGGGACCTAAATCGAGCAGACGGTGGTGGTACACTTTCCCATTACCAACAACCAGGCCGAGTACGAGGCCGTGATAGCAGGGCTTCGCCTGGCCAGGGAGCTGGGGGTGTCGGATGTGGAGGTCCTTACTGACTCCATGGTAGTAGCTTCCCAGATCAACGGGGAGTTCGAGGCAAGGGAGCCCACCCTGTGATCATACTTGGCCAAGGTGAAGGGGGTCATTGGCACTTTTCAAACTTTCACCATCCGACACGTGCCCAGGGAAGAGAATGAACAAGCCGATCAGCTAGCGAAGCATGGTCCCCAGGTGGGGGGCACCATCAACGACCTGTTCCGCCCCTCCATCGAAGAAGGAGAGCTCATGGAAATCGATCAACAAGCTTCGTGGATGGATCCAGTGGTGGTTTTCCTCTCCACGAGAGAGTATCTGAAGGGGGTAGATAAGAAGAAACTGAGGCACAAGTCAGCATACTACCTCCTCCAGGACGGGCAGCTATACATGAAGACCCTCTCATGGATGCTAGCCCGCTACGTGATCGAGGGAGAAGTACGAAGGACCTTGGAGGAAGTCCACTCCGGGGAATGTGGGAGCCACTCCGGGAGTCGGACCCTGGAAGGGAGGATAGTCAGGCAAGGGTATTTCTGGCCCACCCTGGGCCGAGACGCCGCAGAGTTCGCAAGAAGATGTCATAAATGCTAGTTGTTTGCCCCTCTCCAGCTACAGCCGGCCCAGCGACTCAGAAGTATCACAGCCCCATGGCCCTTCGCAATTTGGGGAATGGATTTGGTTGGACCATTCCCCCAAGCCAGCGGTTAGAGAAGGTTCCTCCTAGTAATGATTGACTACTTCTCAAAGTGGATGGAGGTGAAGGCGCTGGCCAAGGTGACCTCCCAGGTGATCAGGAACTTTGTTTGGGGGGAGATCATCTGTCGCCATGGGCTGCCCCAGGCCATCATCACGGACAACGGGCCCCAGTTCGCCAGTGCTGAATTCACCAGCTTCTGCGAACAGCTTGGAATTGACCTCAGGTTCTCCTCGGTCCATCACCCTAGGAGCAACGGGCAGGTGGAGGCCGCAAACAAGATCATCGTCAACCTCCTCAAGAAGAAGGTGGAGAATTTGAAGGGGAGGTGGGCGGAGCAGCTTCCCGCAGTTCTTTGGGCCCTAAGGACCACCCCCAACACGGCTACGGGAGAGACCCCCTTCAAACTCTCCCATGGATGCAAGGCAGTACTCCCCGTAGAATTCGAAGTCCAAACACCGCGAATCGTTGCGGCCAAAGAAGGCCGTGAGGAATGGCAAGCGGAGAATGAGGAGGAACTAAGGATCTCCCTTGACATGGTGGAAGAGGTGAGGGACCTTTCCGCTATCCGGCAGGAGGAGGTGAAAAGAAGAATGGCCAAGTACTTTGACAAGCATGTCAGGGTCAAGCAGTTCGTGGAAGGGGACTTGGTGCTGAAGAAGGTGGATGCAGCAGGGAGGTCAGCATCTATAGGGAAGCTCAATCCCAGCTGGGAGGGACCATTCATTGTAAAGGAATCCTTGAGGTCAGGGGGCTATCGACTCCAAAATGTAGAGGGCGAGACCCTGAGTCTCACCTGGAGTGGTGACGACCTAAAACGATTTTTCCCCTGAAGCATGTAAGCGACACTTTGATTATAATAAATTTCTTCAACTCTCTAGTATTATCATAGCTAGCCTGCATAGAGGAATGTAATGTATTTTGGACCCCCGAGAAGATCTCGCTGTCAGGCTCTCATCTGGCTGGCAGGGCCGGAAGTCACTCGGTGTCATCCTTAGCCTCGAGCAGATCCCGCTGTCAGGCTCTCACCTATCTGACATGGCCGGATGTCACTCGATGGAATGTGTTTGGACCCCGAGAATATCCCGCTGCCAGGCTCTCATCTAGCTGGCAGGGCCGGAAGTCACTCAGTGTCATCCTTAGCCTCGAGCAGATCCCCTGTCAGGCTCTCACCTAGCTGACAGGGCCGGATGTCACTCGATGGAATGTGTTTGGACCCTGAGAAGATCCCGCTGCCAGGCTCTCATCTAGCTGGCAGGGCCGGAAGTCACTCGGTGTCATCCTTAGCCTCGAGCAGATCCCGCTGTCAGGCTCTCACCTAGCTGACAGGGCCGGATGTCACTCGGTGGAATGTGTTTGGACCCCGAGAAGATCCCACTGCCAGGCTCTCATCTAGCTGGGAGGGCAGGAAGTCACTCGGTGTCATCCTTAGACTCGAGCATATCCCGCTGTCAGGCTCTCACCTAGCTGACAGGGACGGATGTCACTCGATGGAGTGTGTTTGGACCCCGAGAAGATCCCGCTGCCAGGCTCTCATCTAGCTGGCAGGGCCGGAAGTCACTCGGTGTCATCCTTAGCCTCGAGCAGATCCCGCTGTCAGGCTCTCACCTAGCTGACAGGGCCGGATGTCACTCGATGGAGTGTGTTTGGACCCCAAGAAGATCCCGCTGCCAGGCTCTCACCTAGCAGGCAGGGCCGGAAGTCACTCGGTGTCATCCTTAGCCTCGAGCAGATCTCGCTGTCAGGCTCACCTAGCTGACAGGGCCGGAAGTCACTCGATGGTGTCGGCCTTGAAATCGTCAGATAAAGATCAAAGTCTCAGTGCCAGGGAGCAAGGGGGAAAGGGTTTTGTCAAGGCGATCTCGGGCTCGGCAAATCCAGCTCGACATGATCAAAAAGGAAGGCAAGCCAGGCTGGAGGACTCTGCATGAGCGAGTATGGACACGTCATTCCCGGCTCGGCATTGGCAAGTAGGTCGCGGACCCGGGCCTCGCCAAAGGAGGGCGAGCCAGGCCGGGGCACCTCACCCCTTTGCCCGTTTGACTTGGAAAATTTTCCTTTTTTCGGGTTCAACCTGGATGGCTCGCGTGCGAGTTATGGTCGCATAGGTAAGCGCATCCACTCGCGGGTGCGCTCTCATAACGCTTCCACTCGCGGGCGCGCTCTCATAACTACTCTACTCGCGGAACCTGTCTCGGCGAGGTCGCGTAGGGAAGCGCTCGCATATATTCAAAGCACAACAAACAGAGTAAAGAGAAAAGAAAAGGAAGTGGCACGGGTATGATCAAAAACTTTCATTAGTTGTTTACAAAAAGTAATTACAGGGGGGCTCGCCTCGGCGAGTGAACAAAAAAGAAAAAAAAAAGAAGAAAAGAAAAAAAATACAGGCTACCCTCGGGCCTCGCCCCCTCCGCCGGACTGGTCCTCGCCGTCGCCCGAAGGATCCTGGAAGCTTTTCCCGAACATCGCGTCCAGGCTGTCTTCCTTCTCGCTGGGCGGCGTTGCCGGGAATAGGCTCGGCATCAGGTCCCGAGCCGAGATCCCCTCGCACCCCTCCACCAGCACCCCAGAATCCTTCATCATCTGGAGGGTGCACTTGGTGGCTTGGATAGAGTTGATCCGCAATCTCTCGACGAGGTCGGCCTCGCCAAAGATTCGCGGGCTCTTGTAGGGGAGGGTGGGTTCGATGTCGTGAGGCGGGAAGAAGATCTCCGCCTGGCGACGGACCTCGCTGAGGAGGTGCTGATTCTCCCCCTTCAGCTTCGTGTTCGCGCCCTCCAGCTCGGCAAGGTGTGCGCGCAGCTGGCCGATCTCCTCCCCCTGCTCAGCATTACGAGCCTGGAGCTCCCCCGCAGCCTTGGCATCCGCGGCCAGGAGTGCACGCAGCTGACCGACTTCCTCCCCCAGCTCGGCGTTACGAGCCTGAAGATCCCCAGCAGCCTTGGCATCCTGATAAAGAGTCCATTTAGCAGCAGCACAAAATATCCTAAGTAAAAAAAAAGAGAAGAACAGCGTGTGACACTTACCAGCCCGCCGGCGGCTTGGGCGAGTAGACCCTCCGCTATGCCGAGCTGTCTCGCTTGATCAGTGACCTTATCCTTGGCAAGGTCGCGAGCCTGCTCAGCCTTTTCGAGTTGGTGGCTGAGGGCGAAGCTACGGCGTGCCAGCATGTGATGCAGCTCCAGGGTCCGCAGGTGGGACTGAAGGCCCTCATGGCCAAGCTGCCGGAGGGTCATCCTTTTGTAGGCCTCGGCATCCTCCCGGCCATATAGGCCGAAGCCGAGGGTGTAGGCGTGACCGGTGGCCGGCTCGCGGTCGTGCCAGGAGGGGTGCAGAGCGGAGACGGAGACTCGATGAGCGAGCTCGTCCCACTACAGCATGGGCTCGCCTGCCGAGTCCTTCCAACGCGCGCCGAAGTTGAAGAGGGGGTGTTGCTTCGGCGGCGCGCGCTCGCGGGCAGCCCTCTTCGCCGATGGAGGAGGGGAGATCGCCGCCGTGGAAGAGGGGCCCTCGCCACCTTTTCGCCCCTTGCTGGTTATCTCCTTCAGCGGGCTCTCCGGCGATGCGTTGGGAGGGGTCACCGACGAGCTGATGTACTTGGGGCTGGGCTGCTGTTGTTGCCCCCGCAGAGCCAGCAGGGCTCTCCGCATCTTCTTCATTTGTCGATGGCAGAATGGAGGGTTCGATCCCGCGTCCTCAGGTCGCCTCTTGCTGGAAGAGGGTTGCGAGAGGGCCGCCTCATCTCGGCAGGCCGCCGCCGCCGCCTTCTCGCGAGCAAGAGGGTCGGCATGGAGCCCCGGATCCGCGAACGGCGGGTTCACGTGGATTATTCGCTCCCCTGCAGGAAAACACCGGAAAAGTTAGGGATTTAGCAATAATATGGCGAGTTCGGTGGGTAGGCGAACTCGGCAAGATGAGGAGGGAAGCATACCTTCGCCGGGCAGAACGGGGGGGGGGGGAGCGCGTCGAGGCCCCTCCGCAGGAAGGCGACCTCAAAATTTTTATGGAGGAAGTATTTGTGGAGTTCGGCGTCGTTGCTGGACACGGCCGGCGGGCGGTACACCTCCTCGCCCTTCTGCTGAGGTGAGTAGGGGATGTTGCCGAGATCGCCCTTGATGAAGGCGATCTTGGTCATCCAGGTGTGGTGCTTGTTCGCGATCTTGCGAACTTTGATTAGCGAGCCGCCGAAATAGGCGACCCCGTCCGGCGTCGCCTTGTAGGAGAAGAGCTTCCTGAACACCGTCAGGTTGAACTCGATCCTCTCCCGCCGGAGGTAACTCGCGAACGCCACCATCATCGCGATGGCGTTGGAATTCAGCTGCGCAGGCACGGCTCCGTAGTATTTTAAGATTTGCCGGATCTCCGGCCACAGGGGGAGGCGTAACCCCACCTCGAAATGTGAAAGGGGGAAGGCGAGCTCGTCCTCATAAAAGGTATTGATGGCCTCCCCCTGTTTCGGCCTGCGAGCCTCAAAGCCCGGCGCCACGCGCTCCGCCACAAACTCAGCGAGCTCCTCCTCGCTAGTGTGCCCCTCGAAGAAGTAATAGTCCGTGAAGTGCTGAGCGCACTTGGAGCGGCCGTCGGCATCTGGATTCGCCTTGCCCATGTTCGCAGAGGCAGAGGTAGAGCGCGAGCAGGAAGCGAAAAAGCGCAGGGAGGAGGGAAAAAGCAATAAAGGCACAGTACGGGGTAGGGGGGGGGGGGCTATTTATAGGAAAAGAAATTTGGGGCAGGCTGTCCAATCAACACAGCTCGCCGCCCTAGCTCGCCACCCCAGCTCGCCGCCCCGGCTTGCCGACTTCCGGCGCATCCCCACCAAGGCTAAGTCGAACATTGCAGCATTTTATTTAAGTAACATGATCAAGAATATTCTAAGAGTTATTTATTACAGAAATAAAGTTCAGGATTTAAAAAGCAGGGCGCGCAAGCAGGGAGGGCATCGGGATGCGAGTGCCGGTCGGCTCGGCAAAGGAGCCGCTCACTTACCTACCCCGGCCTCGCGACCCCCGCCCCCCAGGCTGCCGCGCGCGGAGCAGCTCGCCGATCCTTCCGGAATTCCTCTGCGCAACCGAGAGACCGTCGTCTATCTCGTCCAGGAGCCGGGAGGGGGACATCAGCTCGCCAGCTTGGCCACGACGCACCTCGTCAGCAAGATGCGCGTAGTCGCGCTACAGCGTCTCGTTGACCCCCGGCACCTCGCGCAGCTGCACACCAACTTTTTGAGGAGCTTGACCTCCATCCTCGTCAACTCGCCTTGATCCACCTCAGGACCCAGGTAAGAGTCCAGCGAGCTCGGGGAAGGGAGGGGAGAATAGTGGGGTGCCCGCGAGGATTCCTCGGCAGCTGATTGACTGGGAAGAGCTGTGAAGACAGGTATTAGCAAAAAGAGGCAAAAAAACTCGTGGGGCGAGAAGTCAAGCAAGACTGACCAGACGAGCTCGGCAGATCGAGGGAGGTGCGGGGAGGTATGAACCTCAGATCCTTCCCGCGACCTGGGCCGCGAGCCCCCGGCGAGATGAGCTCGAATCCCGGGGTGGGAATGGTCCCCAGACCCGCCCCCGCGACCACGTCAGCTTGGCGAGGAGGGGAGGTGCACACTGGCGAATTCAGCCTCTACGAGCTCACAGGCAGGATCCCAAAGAGAAGAGGCGGGTCCCGGGGATGGCTGTCTGGTGCCAAGAATCGCGAGTTGGCGAGCGTGGTCTCGCCTCGCGGTGTGGGCTCTCGCGGCGCGACACCCTCGCCATCTGGTTGACCGTCCAGGTCGTCGCCAACTACGACCACCTCTCTATCCTTCTCAAGAATAGTTCGGGTGGAAGAGCCGGTCTCGCGAGCCAGGGTGGCCCTCAGGTCGTTGAAAATGGGCTCAGCCGCCTCAGGGAATGTCTTTGACTTCTTGGAACTGGGCTCGGCAGAATCGGTTTGGGGAGCTTTCGCGGGGACCACCGTCAGAGCGGCAACACGAGCCGCGGAGGCCTGGCGGGCTCGGTCTATGCGCTCTTGGATCTCCTTAGGAAGAGGCATCTTGGCCGGGCAGCAGAGGGAATGGCAAGAGTCAGGCAGGTGGGCAGGTGCACATATATATAGCCGCAGGTGGCCCCCACCAGAAGATTCCCTCCAACTCGCCAACCATCGCTCGTCGTACACTTGGGGTTGGATGTTTCTTTCCGAGCTTTGACAAGCTCGAAAAGAGCGGGGATTGTGTACAACCCCGTGTCCGGCGAGCAAGGTCACCAGGGTCTAGGCAGATCGGGCTGAGGACAATAGGCTAGCTCGGCAGTAAAGGGGGCGAGCATGAGCTCGGCATCCGTCGACCAGAGATCGACGATCGGCGACCCTGAGTTCGGCATATGCCAAGCGAGACACAGCTCGCGTCCTCGCAGTGGAGCTCGGCAGCAGTAGGCGAGCAGAACATGCCGAGGTGGTCAAAGCTCCCCAGCTCGCCTGGATGTATGAGGTACTTTTTACTGTTTTGCCCCCGCTGGTCTGCCCATAGCCCTTCAAAACAACGGAGTTTGGCTGTTGGCAGACCAAACCAAGGGTTTTCTGGTAATTTCAGGTCAGTTCTTTTGGTTATTGGCAGTCCGGATTTCAAAAAACTATAAATAGGACCAAAGGGGTACCCCAGAAAGCAGGTTCTTCCCTGTGCTCTCCTGCTCCAATCTTCAAGTGCTTTCTGAGGGTACCTTAGCTCGGCTTCTGGCTAAGGAGGGGAAGCGCTCTGAGATCTTCCGGGTTTGTGGTGGGACCTCCCCCGCCGAGCCCTTGGGTCTGTGTCACCTCGTCTTCTTTGTTGTTTTGCTTGCAAGATCGAAGTAGGTGTGAGACCACCCCTTCCCCAAGGGCGAACTCCACGAGAGATCGAGGAATCGGTTTCAACACGAGTGCTATTAAACTATGATTGAAACTGCTGGATTGAACTTTATGCTATTGATTTAAATCATGCTCATATTTCATAAATTTTTATATTACTGTTGTCATACATTTTACCAGACATCATAGATCAAAGCTCAGGAAAGGTGGGCGGTAGGACTGAGCGGTCCTACATGCACTGGACATCAGACATGGACATTACCCTCTCCAATGCCTTGTTAGAGCAACATAGTTTGAGACATAAAACTCCTAATGGCTGGAAGAGTGTTGCTTTTACAGCAGCTATGACTGCCCTTAAGGATATTTGTGGCATCGAAACTAGCAAAGAGAAGGTAATGACTCGTCTTAAAACTTAGAACAAGTACTACATAGAAGTCAGTACAATGTTGGACACTAGCGGATTTGATTGACAACGGAACATGGTGCAGGTAGATAGTGAGGAAGTATGAGCTAACTATGTAAAGGTATAATTTTTATTAAATTAATTTTTCTACATTGATTTTATTAAAATGATACATTAATTATAACTATTGCAGGCTCATTCATCTGTCAAGCATTATAAGGACAAGGTTATCGTCAACTAGTCTGATTTGGCTGCGCTCTGGGGAACTGATAGGGCAACTGGTAGTCACGCAGCGACCACAACTGAGATGGCAAAGGAGATTAATGTTGAGACTATGGCAGAGAAAACAACTAATACACAAGAACAGACTAGAACAAGTGGAGAAGGGAGCAGCAGGAGGAGAAAACACGCAGTATGAGCTGATGCTGTAGCTGTAGCTGTAGCCATAGAGAAATTGGCTGATTCCGTGGAAAAGGCAGCGGGGACAAGTCGGCTAGCAATGTTGATGACTTATATGTCGCACTAGCTCAGATGACGAATTTAGACTGAAGTGATTTTCTCAAGGCGATGGATATACTCTGTCATGATAATGTCAAACGTGACATATTTATGAGGCTACCTGAAGACATGAATGGCGTATGGCTGCAAATGCAGTTTGATTGCTAGATTTGTGCCTTCTTTAATCGATGACCGACATTTATCTATTTTGTATTTTTAATTATGAACAATATTTGTGCGACGGAACGTAATTATAATTCTGAACTTTAATTATCATTAATAGTTAACTTTGCTGATTTAAATTTAAAAAATTTTAATTTCAGAAAGGCAATTCCATTGTGCAGCCAAACAGCTTTAACATATCAATACCAATTCCATTTGCTGAATTCTATCCTGCAGTCGAACAATAAAATTGATTTTTTGCACAAAACTAATTCCTACGGATATTGGTTTTCTGATCAAAGCCAATTTCAGAAAACTAATACCTGCGCGCCAAACGGACCCTTGGAGTTTATCTCAGAGCTCTATCAGGGGATTGACAGAATGCACTCTGCAATTATAGCATTTTGACAGAATGCATCCCGAAATTTTAAATTTGGCGGAATGTACCCTCCAATTACATGTTGTTTGGCAATTGACACCATGATGTTCAAATTTGAGGGTATTTTGGTTCAGGAAGAAATCAACTCAGTCAAAATCTTTCACTGTCCGGTAACTTAGGGAAAGACGAGTTCTTTTTACAGTCCGCGACGAGAATCCTCCCGCCGGATGGCATTGTTGTGTCGCCTCCCTGCGCCGGCTTCCTGTGCCGCCTCACCGTGCCATGTCCGTTCGTCGCGTCCCCGTGTCGCCGCCCTGCGCCGTATCCCTCCAACTCCACGCTTTCAGTCTCGTTGTTCCGAGCTCGACGAGTTCTCCTGTGTCGACTCATTTCTCGTTGTCCCAAGCTCGGCGAATTGTCCCTGTGCCGCCTCCTTGCGCCGTCTCCTTGCGCCGACTTCCTGCGTTACGTCCCTGTGCTGATTCCCTCTCCCACCTCTCAGTGCCGCCAACGTCTTCATCCCTGACGAGATCTTGAGCTTCTTTACCGACTACATAATGCAATGATTAAAATTTTCAAACTGTTTTACTGCTTGGATAATGTCGTTTAAGCTTTTTGTGGATTGCATAAAGCTATGGAGACAAATTCGAAGTTTTTCCGCCCGGAACCTCGACAATCTCATTTAAAAATCTCCATGAAGTCATTTATATTAAAATTTAATCAGAGAAAGACCATATTACCCTTGTTTTTTTAGCCTATGGTGCAAAATGCAAGTCTAAATGTAATTGGGAGGTGTATTCTGCCAAATTTAAAAGTTTGGAGTGCATTCCGCCAAAATCATGCATTTTCAAGGTGCATTCTGCCAATTGCTCAGCTCTATCTAACATTTCTACTCCACTGTTACTTTTCCATCTGCCAGAGCTGTCCCAAACAGAGTCATCCCTCCATCTTTTCAAATTATATTTACCTTCACTCTAAATTTTCCTAGTTTACAAAAATACTCCTTTTCTTAGAAATATAGAATTATTTTATAATATTTCAATTTTTTTTATAATAATTATTGATTCATTACAATTTACAAATGGTAAAAACGTAAAACACCTCTTTCCGTACAATATTACAATTATTACAGAGTAAAATTAAAATAGGCGATTGTTAACCGCAACTTGTTATTGGCAAGTCGCATCCTAAAATCTCGTAACTTTTCGCGCTTTTTTGAAATATGTGTTGTACATGCAATTTTATGAAAAGTGCTCAACACGAAAGTTGTAGATCTCGTCGAGATGTACAACTTTCGTGTTGATTATTTTTCCTAAAAATGCATATACAAGACAGACTTTGTAAATATGCCTAGATTTTGCGTCTTTCAAAACTACGTTGTACATGCAATTTCAGGAAAAGTGTTCAACACAAATGTTGTAGAACTTTGTTGAACATTTTTCCTGAAATTGCATGGACAAGATGTATTTCAAAAATACGCGAAAAATTAAGAAATTTTAAAGTGCGACTAACAAATAACGAACAACCTAATATGACAGATTATCATTTTGAGTGAAAATTTGTTTAGTGGAAAATCTTGGGGGATATGAAAGAAAGAAAAAAAGATACAGGCGAAACAAAAGAAAATCGAGGGAAAGAGGTGGAAGATCTGAAGACTTCCATGGATCGATCTCGATTCGGGAGGGAGGAGGAGGATGAGAAGATTGATCTGAGTAAAGAACCTCAACGGAGAATATTTCCTTCTCTCACCGGCTTATCCATTCTTGTTGCCGTCGGTTCTGTTCTTCTTCTCCGATTCGTCTCCAGCAGGACACGTTTCCAACCGGTAATCTCCAAATCTGATATCTTAGGCATAAAATTTGATCATGAAAGTTTTTCGGAGCTTCTCGAACGATTTTTGGTTTGTGGTGATCAGAGAATGTGGGCGGTGGAAGAACTGGCTCCTTACAATGGAACTGATGGAAACCTGCCGATATTATTAGGAATCCTTGGGTAATTATGCTATCGTTTTCTTAATCCTTGAATTTCTGTTTCAATTTTGAAAATGACTGGCGTGCTTAGGCTCGCAGTTCTGTCTTTGATGTAACCAAAGGAAAGTCACATTACGGTCCAGGTGGTGGATATCATCATTTTTCTGGAAGGTGAGTTTCTGTTAATCGAAGAATTAAGTATCTCCTTGTATTTCTTTTCGTGTTCATCATCTTTTGAGTTGGGGCCGTGATGTATTGTATTGGATGGCAGCTATTGAGGTAGGATAAATACTGGGGCTTGGGGATAGTTGGTGATGCGGACTTTGGATAAGAGTCTCTTATCAAGGAGGCCGGGTGTTTGATCCACGACCTCAACAACCCGCGGAGCCGGAAGGCTAGAGAGGGGTTGGGGTGTACGGACTGTAGTCCTCGGGTGGATTCCTGGGGGGGGGGGGGGCACCCTTGGTGAATTTCAGGGTGACAGGCAGGTGGATTCCCGTCCTAGGATAAATACTAGGGCATGGGGATAGTTGACATTGGTATTTATTAAAATTGCTGGCAGCTTTTCTTTGAGTTGAATGTGACTGTCAACATTAAAGCTCCGCTTGGCATGGCGTTTTTACTCTGGTGAGTTTGGACAAAAAGTCCATCATCATAAGATATGTGTTTGGTATGACAATGATTATGATAGACACCAAGAAAAAAATACTAATTTTGAACATAAAAGTGTATGAAATTCCTTAGGTGAGTTCGAGCATTCACGAGCAACGGTTCATAACCACTGCGTTCACAACCGCCGTCGCCGCGCCAAGCGGAGCCTAAGAACGAAGAAAAACTACCATGTTTTTGATCAGATAGAGCACTCTGAATGAATCCTTAATTAGAACCGTTATACATTAGATATCATTTTTTTGCTTGAAAATCTGTAAAAAAAACTGTGCATCTATATGTAGCTTGAATAAACTCCAATTGGCTGGATCGAACTTGAATTGAGTAGAACTTGGATGTGATTGAACTAGCACAAGGTAGGAATGAAATTTATATGCATCATCATCTATAGTTTATCTCAACTATTTGGGCTCAAGCGTATGAATTCTCTTTTTTCATTCGTTGTTATTGAGTATTGCATGAGGTATTAAACATATTCTATGCAAATCATCTTGATTAACTTTCATACATATTATTTTGTGTCTACCATTTATCCTATCTAATCTTTCGAAACTAATATATCTACTCATCCAATTTATGCATTTTATAACCTTCAATGTGCATGCCTAAACTGCTTAAGTCTTTTTTCTGCTATATTTGCGGAAGATATCACTCCCCACCGTTTTACTAATATAATAAGTATTATCATTTCTATTGCATTCAACTTAGATGTATTATTATGTTTTAAACTAAGGTCTCTCTCTCTCTCTCTATCTATCTATCTATATCTCTACCATATATATCAATATACATATCTTCAAGCACACTGAACACTTCCCCTCAACCGTTTGATCAAAAGCATATTAAATCTCATCCTTTAGATGGGGAGAGAGAAATAAAGATTGAAGAGAGAGGGGGAGAGAGAGAAAAAAAATATTAATAGGCCTCTTAAAGTTATATGAGAGAGAGGGGGAGAGAAATTAAAAGTTTTACGGCAAAACGTACATTATTTAAGAAAATAAAAATTGTAATCTTGATTTATATATTTTTATGGTCGTTTTGAGTACTCGTATGTATATGTTGCGGGTGTAGTCCGTTTTGATCCGGCTGCAGCCCGCAGCGAGACATCGAGCACAGGCGAAGCCCGTGCGAAGGCGGGTGAAGCCCGCCTGGATGCGGGCGAAGCTCGTATGTGTGTGTATATATATATATATATATATATATATATATATATATATATATATATATATATATATATATATATATATATATAGAGGGGCAGCCCGGTGCACAAAGCATCCCCAAGCAGCGAGGGTCCGGGGAAGGGTCCCACCACAGCGGTGAAATGTGGCAATCTTACCCTGCATTTTTGCAAGCGGCTACTTTTAGGACTCAAACCCGTGACCTCAAGGTCGCACAACAACACCTCAACCACTGCGTCAAGGCTCCCCTTCTCTTTCTCCTCTCTCTCTCTATATACACACACATACACACAGATTTATGTGAAGGAATTAATATATGCATGATTAATATGTATCTATAGTGGAATAAGAATCCCTTAAGAGATATAACTAAATTGAAATCAGGTCAGCTTTTTTTGTTCAAATCAAGCAAATGGCTGAAATTGATATTAGTTCGAGCCAGCCTATTACTTATCGATTTTGAGCCGGGATTAGATCAAGTACAAATTTTATCATTAATAGTCTTACATTAGCTGAACTTAACACGATTTCATTGAGTATATTTGTTTCTCAGTTTCTTTGTGTTTTGGTGATGAAATTAAGCTAGACATGTGTTTTGAAGACTGACAGATCTTTAAGTTGTTACTTTATATGGCTTTTGTGTCGATGATGGCAATGGTGATACTTGAAGGAAAAGGAATTATTCAACAATGCTTACGTTTTGAGTGTTCTTAATTGTCTTTTTACAATACTGAATTAGCATGGTTATTTTTACTACAGAGATGCATCACGTGCATTTGTTTCTGGGAATTTTACTGGTAAGCTGTTTATTTTTGCATAACTCTATTGTTATTATTTATTAAGTATTTTTTTTAGTTTGAGACCATGATCATGCTTTTAGCTCTTTTTAACATTAGTTGTATCCAAATCAACTAAAGTTGAATTCATGTACTGTGTTTGGGTGGAAAAAATACTATTGGGACTTTATAATGTTTTCATCATGGAATGTCAGGGTGAATGAAATTAGTCAAATGCGCTAGTGATCAAACATGTTTTCAAGATTAAGCATGCGGGCGACGGAAAACCATTTGATATTTCTAGTACACAATTATTGTGGTTGTCTAACCGATGTGGGGCCATAATAATACTCTCACATTATTTTACACACGCTTATAAATTTGCTATATTACTATTGTTAACATATTTAATTTAGACGCTGTTAAAGGCATACCACAAATGACTGTTCACACCCCAAAAATGGTTCATCCCTTTGTATTAGATTTTTGGTATCTCTCAAAAGATTTATTTGTAGTCTAGATCCCATCATGATATTTGGCTACCACAACTTTATCGGTCATAGTCCATCTTTTCCTACTTATCCCCCCTGCCACAAGCCATTAAACTCTCGTGTGTCTTCTTCGATGTTGGTACACACATTTCTGTGGAAGTCTGCTACAACCTCTTACACTTTTAGCTACAATGTTTACAAATATCTTCTCTTTGATGAAATTGTTACCGTCAAATCATTTCTTTATCAAGTACTAACTGGACCTAGACAAACAAGCATTGAGCAGTTCCGAGAGTTCATAAGTAATGCATATTGGAAACCAAAATGCAGTAAGCCATTTATGATTTGTTTCAATTGCCTTATCATATTAAATTATTAATATGTTAGCATATTTAGCTTGTTATATGTTAATGTGATCATAAATGTATTATTATGACCGTCTGATTACTTCTTACAAAAAATCATCTTAGTCATTCATTTCTGGTTCATTTGAATTGTACCTCTATTATATATAAATAATTTCACCGATGAGACTTAAGGTTTTACCCAAGTTCTCCTTATTAGGTTGAGGCTTGCATGCTATGTCCGAGCCTCAACTCTACAATAGCTAGTGTTGCGGCTTCTTCCTCTTTCTTGACCTCTATTATCGTACATTGATTTATTGTTGTTCTCACTGAGATCGCTAAAGTTGCATCACTTCAAGGTTTTTGAGGACCCCATTGGCTCTGCTTTCCTTCTTTGATCTCAACTGTGTCGTAGCTTGACTTTGTTCGTTGAGGTTTGTCGGACAACATCGGCCCATGTAGGCCTTGGTCAACGAGTCTGCTTGTTGCAAGTTCTTCTCTGATATGCATGCCTTCAATGTTACTTCGCTAGCCTATTAATGTTATGATCCCATGAGCATTTTACTGGCTGAGAGTCTCTTCTATTAGATCTCTTCTTCCTCAGCGCACTCATGCAAACAATGGGTGCATGCAAACAATGTATACTGGGGAGTTCTGATAGCTAGAGATCAATCCTCTCCTCTATGCCAAGATCAACAAACTGCTCTTTATTGGTCTCAATTGCCTTGCCACTACCTCCTGTCACCTGTGAACCACATCTCCGCCAACTCCATGGTAATTGTCACCGAAAAACTCTAAGGAGGAGCTGGCTTGAATCGCCGGAAATCTAGCTCGATCATCAATAAGAGGACATCTCTTACTATCGTTTGCATTGTGATTCACCTTTATGCAAATATACGTGGTTTTTTACTCTCTTCCCCCCAAAACTATAAAATTATATTACGAAAAGTGAACAATAAGTAGTGGTGTTTAGTAAAGACAAAGAAAGGGAGAGGAAGGAGGTTTTAACTGTAATCTTTGTCAACCTCTATCTCAATGGCCCAGATCCATTGTTGCACCTTGATCTTCATACTGATGTTGGTAGCCCCCTAGTGAATATGTAGGGGGTCTTAACTATCCAATTTGTCCTTGTCATTAGACTCATTACGCGTAGCGCATCAATATATTGTCTGAGGTGGAAGTGGAGGCGAAGACGGCGAGGATGTCGGGGCTACAAGGGATTCGTGCTCACACTAAGGGGAACAAAGAAGAAGAAGGGGGAGTCTTGCAAAACCCTAACCCTAGAAGGAGAAAAGGAAGAGTTGGCTAAAGAGAGGAATTTTTTTCTTAATTCTCATTCATTGATACCCTTCATTCATTACCCAATGGGTCTACACATATTACTGACATAACATTGACGCCTAACATAGACTTCGACGTTGTTAAATATCAGCATTAAATAAATATGTGCAATCTGATAATGGATAACTGATCATGTGGGACCATAACATAGACATACCGTTTTTTCTTGCCTAATAGCTCGATCTATGCCATCAATTCAATTATTTCCTTTACCGTTTTAGTAAAAGTTGCTATGTAGTGCAATATTATTCATTCATTTAAACTTTTTAAGGTGAACAAAATTTTCAAATTCTTCATTACTCCATATTAGGTGAAGCACACAACTGTCTTTCTAATTCGTGATCCTGGAGTTTGTAATGTACAGTCTTCTAATGCAGTGATTTTTCTTTTCTTTTACAGGTGATGCACTAACTGATTCACTTCAAGGTTTGTCAAGTGTAGAGGTAATTCATACTTTTTGAATTTATTGAGATATTTTATTGAAGATTTGCAAAGAAAATTTAATAACAGTTAACACATTATTTTTAGGCATTTGTACTTCAATACTTTTGAAACTAGAAAAGTGGGGTAATGTATGTATTTTCTTCAATTTAGCCTTTTCTGCTGGTAGGCGAATCAAAATTTTTGTTTCCAAAGGGTGATCTTGTGATTGAAGTTAATGTGAAAAAATCATGACTAAATTTATTGTCAGGCCATATTGGAAAAGAGAGTTAGTTTGGTAGTGATACTGAGGAATTGAATATGCATTCAGCATACGCATGTCCAAAGATCAAATACTTGTCCATTGAGCACTAATGTGTGACAAATGTCTGAGACGTCCACAGCGTGATGTATGTATATTAAATGACATGGAAAAATAGGCTACTAGTATGCATTTTACTTGGCAATAGCCGTTGACTATTTATACATTTTAACCATTAAATTATGAATTAAAACAATATCTTGTGAAAGAATGATGGTGAGTTTTTCCTTTTTGGTCTTCCATTTTGCGTACGAGGATTGACCGGTGTATTTTGAGTGGATTTGGATTGAATGATAGTGAGTTTTTTCCTTCAAAGTCTACAAATGTACATCCACTTCTCTTAATAGCAAAATGAAGGGTTTATGCTTCCACAGTAAGTCTCAGTTGCAAGTTCCATTGTATTCTTATTGCTTTTCGCATTCAGCATTGATACTGTGGAATCATCGCATGTGAACGAGCAATCATCATTTTATTTACCACATTTTCCTCATAGATATTTCAATTTCCATGGTTTTGATACTATGAGGCAGGACAGGTGTGATGCTGCATCAAGACAAGCTTGTTGAACACTAGATCATTCATAATTGGAAGAAAGAAGATCATAAGCGAGAAGGGTGAAAAGCTTTTGTGGAAGACTACAAAAGCTTGGAATTTATCATTTCAATTTTCAAATCTTATTGCACTTATGAAAAGGTTTCAAAGTGAGAGGGGCATGTCAAGTCGATTAACCTTTTCATCTTATGGTGCAATATGTAGCATATATTTATCCATGGCACATAATTCAAAAATGTTTCCATTACATATTAAGAACATGGCAACTGTCTATGGCAATCACTGCATGATATCTGCTTACCAAGCATAGCCAAGTCATTCGGCTTAAGTTTGCTTCAATAGTACTCCCTAGAGTATATTCAGCCATGTTTACACTCTACGCTCTGACAATTTATCCTCTCACTACGATTTATACTTGTTAGAAAAGCCTATGTAAAGAGCCCATTATTGGGCCCATTTTTGTTTTTTCTCTTATCTCTTCTTTAGTCCCACATCATGTATAGGATTGTTCTCTCTCTTTCTTCCTCCTGTATATTTGTATTCTCTCTTTGTATTTAGACATACAAGCAATACATACAAGTTTTTGTGCTCTCTCAACATGGTATCAGAGGGACTCGGTCTCTCCTTGCGGCTAGCCTTCTGCTAACCGCCCGACCTACCTCTGTTTGCGCTAGGCGCGGTCTGTGTTTTTCTAACCGGACGGCCTTCTGATGCATCCTCCGTCGCATCCAATATTGCATGACGCCACCATGCGTCATGAAGTTTTATTTATGCATTTTATATGTATTCCCTTCGCCGTACTCCTGTTTGCTTGAAATTGCTCGGCTCGTCGAGTTGACCGTCCGACGAGACCTTTAATAAAAAGATTCGGTAATTATGGTAGTTAGGACGAAACGGGCAAGCTCAAAATTATTTAACATACATAAATTTAAAGTTAGTAAGTTTTTGAAAAGATTTTATGAGAAATTATTGTTTGGCAAAACAGTAAAAGGGGAGAATAAAATCTTGATCATTTTGGAATGTTCCCCCTCTTTGGAAGAAAATAGAAGGAAAGAAATACAATTCAATTCATTAGTAGCTCTATCAAAAGGGAGAGCCAACCTCTAACAAAAGGCAGCCTGGACAAGATGAGAGAGAAACGAACGTTTCACCGTTTCTCTCTACAGTGCCGGCCCCAAAGCCCGATACATCTGATTCCTCTGCCGGACCTCGCATATTTCCCCGACATCGCTGCTGCTCCGAGTCGTGCCCTCCCGACCCGTCATCGACTGCGACCTTGCTTCCGACGGGCCACCGTCTCTTGACGCCAGGCCTTCATCATGTCGATAAATTGCAAGGCGACCTTCGGCGTACCACCGTTTCGCTACGCCGACCGCCGTCGACAGCGGCACCACTTCCGGCGGTCGCTATTCCTCAGTGCTGCTCGCCTGCAACAACCCCGACCCGATTCTTGCATCTGCAACCCTACGGGATCGGCCGACGACCCGAGCCTACTACAGTCAGAGAGGCGACAACCAGTTGGTTTGCTTTCGCGTACGAATTTGGTCCAAATAGTGTTCCTGTGGTAACAACACACACCCCTTGCTCCTAATAGTTAGATTTAAATTTATGCAACCATTAAATAATTACGAGCTTGCCCCGAACGTTCTCTCGCCTTAATTATCGTTTTAATTCATAAATTGTTGTGTTTTGTGCTTGTGAATGTCCGAATCCCGCCTCGGCTTGAACCGTTAGCGCTGACAAAGTTTTCTAAATAGCAAATAACGGTTTTGCTAAGTTTACCGGTAAGAGCAGTTTTGGCGCACGAACATCTCAATTTGGCCCGCTCGGCTCTCTTTTCAAAATAAAAAATCCCCTTAATTTTTAAAAACTCTGATTTTATTTATAATAACTAAAAATATTTGCTATAAAATATTTAATATTTTGAAACTCTTAATCCGGTTTACATCAGTTTGATATCAGAGGATTCGATTCACTTCTATCGTGAATCGGTCGATCCGGCAAATTTAATTTTTCAATATTTTTTTTTAAAAAATGATGATTTTAAAATCTTTTTTTATTTTAAAAAAGAGAATTTTTTTTTAATTAAAAAGTCCTTTTTTCCCGCTCGGGAACGCTCTCTTTAACAAAAAAAATTATATAAATACATTTTCAAATTTTTCAATGGAAAAACGGGTCGATCAAGTAGAAAACAGTGTAGGTGATTTGACTCGACGCATGAGTGATTAAATGAAAACAGTCGAGACGCTCACCACCGGTGTGGGTAGTGTCACACATATAATGAACGGACTGCGCACTTCGGTTAATAACATCGAAGCGACCTTGTACGTCATCTGAACACCTGCCCCAGTGGTCGAAATCGACCCTGACCATAGACCTCGGGAACTCGCACACCCTGATCCGGAAGCACACAACGAATCACGTCACCAACCCCGTTGGGATGTGGGAATCAAGCTGGACGTGGGTGATTTCGAAGGGCGAATAGAGCCCGAGAGTTGCCTGGATTGGTGTGATAGGATGGATCGTTGCTTAGTTTGGAAGCAATTGCCTCCAGCTAGGCAAGTAGAGTACACCGTCCTTAGGCTAAAGGGGTCTGCCTTAGTCTGGTGGGGACAATTAGAGCGCGCTAGATTCAATTTAGGTTTACCTCCCATCACCACCTGGAATGAATTTAAGGCTCAACTTAGAAAGCGCTACGTGCCCCATGATTATCTACAGACTTTATATCGTAGATTCCATAATCTACGATAAGAAAAGTCAACGGTAGATGAGTACACTGATGAGTTTTTTGTCCTACAGTCGAGGCTAGATCTTCGTGAGGATGATGACATGACTGTATCCCGTTATCTTTATGGATTACGCTATTCCATACGAGATCAGCTAGAGTTGCGCGACTATCGCGATTTTGGGGAAGTCTCTAGTAGAGCCCGTAGAGTGGAGTCACTACAGAAGCGCGCATCCGAAGTCAGATCTACAGATAAGTCTACCGCGAGTGTCACCACTACCACCACTGCTAGGAATTCTGATTCCCCGCACCCTCCCATCACCACTGGGACTCCGACCCCGTCCACTATCCCTTCCGAGGGTAAGGAGATTATTGGGGCTAAGCCCAACACTGGAGTATTTTGATGCTTCAAGTGTATGGGCCCAGACACAAATCATCTGAGTGCCCGCGACGCTACTTCGTCGCTATCATCGACCCCACAGATGGACGTGAGCCTGAGTATGGAGTTCACGTGAACGAGTCTCACTCTGAACCTGTGCACGAGCACGAGCCTGAGGATGTCATAGAAGTGGAAGGCGAACACGCCGAACACTTAGTTTGCACTTTGCGATATAGTCTAACCACCCCTAGTGAGCCTACTGAGGATGATCATAAGAGGCATGATATTTTCCGCACTACTGCACGCATCCAGGGGCAATTTTGTTCCATTATCATCGATAGCGGTAGCATGAAGAATTTTGTGTCTCAGCGCTTTGTCGATCTCTTGAGTATCGAAACACACCCATTAGAACAACCTATAGCTTAGCCGGGGTCAATAGTCATTTGACTATGTCCGTCACACATTACTGCCTAGTAGAGTTTTCTATAGGAAGTGCGTACTCGAATAAAGTATTATGCCACGCGGCTGCTATGGACGTCTGTCACATCCTACTAGGAAGATCTTGACAGTACGATCGTCATGTCATACATGATGGCACGAGGAACTCTCACTCCTTCGAGCATCACAGACACAAGATTGTTCTTTTACCCTAGAAGAACTGTCTTATTCCAAGAGCACGCGAGAGGACCCCTACAAATCCTAGTTCACTTGTCGTCATCCCCACCACATTACTACTCATGGTCCTCCCGCCTGAACCCCCATCCTATGAGGCAACTCGTGGCCCAGATGTGTCACTCACCCCCCATTTATCAAGTCTTGATGTGCCACCTGATATTTTTCAGCTCTCCTCTACTATGTATGATGCACGTACACTCGACACACCACATCCTATCGATTTCGTATTTAAAGATTGCACTTTTAGTTTACTTTATTATCATTTGGAAAGGAGCAAATTTATGGAAGTATACCAACGCAATAAATGTTTTCTATCATATTTATGGAACATACTCTGTTGGCAAAAGCAAGCCAAATTCGAAGCTAGTAGCGTTTATTCCTCTCAGATCGATAAACATATCAAAGCCGTTAGGAGGAATCTGGGGAACTTTTTTTGGCGATTAATCGGTGAGAATCTAAAGCAATGAGAATTTGTACCCCCACAAGCACAACTCGCATTCAACAATTCTAAATATCGCTTCTGTTATGTATCTCCTTCCGAGATTCCCAACGTGTTATTCCACCCACCCGCCTGTCACCTCGCCTCATTTCGCGAACGTATCTCATTCGACAAGCAAGCTCCTATTAATTATTTAACGGAACTGTATAAATTTATTGATAATGAAATGCGAGCCACCTGTGGAAATTACAAATTCATGGTCGGTCATTATCGTCATGAGTTGTACTTTCCGCATGAGGGTTGGGTGTTTGATTATTGCAGGAGTTCTTGTCCTTTTCAAATTGTGAAGCGTATCAAACCACCTGTCAAGCCCCTAGACATACCACCTGATTCAGCACCAGCGATGATGTCAGCTCTCTCCAGCACCAGTCTTTGCGAGTTCTCGTCGGGGTCGAGCTCCTTCAACCCCGGGGGAATTGATGCATCCTCCGTCGCATCCAATATTGCATGATGCCACCATGCGTCATGAAATTTTATTTATGCATTTTATATGTATTCCCTTCGCCGTACTACTGTTTGCTTGAAATTGCTCGGCTCGTCGAGTTGACCGTCCGACAAGACCTTTAATAAAAAGGTCCGGTAATTTTGGTAGTTAGGACGAAACGGGCAAGCTCAAAATTATTTAACATACATAAATTTAAAGTTAGTAAGTTTTTGAAAAGATTTTATAAGAGATTATTATTTGGAAAAACAGTAAAAGGGGAGAATAAAATCTTGATCATTTTGGAATGTTCCCCCTCTTTGGAAGAAAATAGAAGGAAAGAAATACAATTCAATTCATTAGTAGCTCTTTTAAAAGAGAGAGTCAGCCTCTAACAAAAGGCAGCCTGGACAAGATGAGAGAGAAACGAACGTTTCACCGTTTCTCTCTGCAGTGCCGGCACCAATGCCCGATACATCTGATTCCTCTGCTGGACCTCGCATACTTCCTCGACATCGCTGCTGCTCCGAGTCATGCCCTCCCGACCTGCCGTCGATTGCGACCTTGCTTCCGACGGGCCACCGTCTCTCGACGCCAGGCCTTCATCCTGCCGATAAATTGCAAGGCGACCTTCGACGTACCACCATTTCGCTACGCCGACCGCCGTCGACCGCGACACCCCTTCCGACGGCCGTTATTCCTTAGCGCCGCTCGGCCCTCTTTTCAAAATTAAAAATCACCTTAATTTTTCAAAACTCTAATTTTATTTATAATAACTAAAAATATTTACTATAAAATATTTAATATTTTGAAACCCATAATCCGGTTTACATCACCTTCCCTTCTGGCGCAAGGCGCGCGACTAGTTTTCTCTACCCGCCTCTCTCTTCCTCTCCCATCCCGTGGCCTCCACCTTCTTTCTATCTACTCTCTATCCTTTTATAGGAGTTTCTCTCGCCAGTGGGGCCCTATCCCACCTCCTCTATCCCGCGCGGTTTCCTCTCTACCCGCGCGGTTTATTTCTCTCTTCCCGCAGTGAGCTCCCCTCTTAGCTCGCGACCTTCTCCCTGTTTTTCTTCTCCCTTGTGCCCCTCCTCCGGTGCTACTCGCCCGTTCTCTCTGCCTATCCGCTCGAGTTCTCTAACTCGCGGACTCTTCTTCTATCCGCTCGAGTTCTCTAACTCGCGAACTCTTCTCCTATCCGCTCGAGTTCTCTATCTCGTAGATTCTTCTTCTATCCGCTCGAGTTCTACTACTCGCGGGTTCCTCCTCTTGCCGCTCGAGGTCTTCTACTCGCGGCTTCCTCTTCCTGTCCGCTCGAGTTCTACTTGCGGCCTCCTTCTTTGCTCTGACCGCCGGTGTGCTCACTGAGACCGTGCGGTCTATCTTATTTCCGCATTTTTGGTCGCGGTCCGTCTACCCGCTGGTGTCCACATTGTGACAGTGCAGTTTGTTTCTCCCGCATTGTGGTCGCGGCCTTCTCCTTGACTGCCTGGCGAGCGGTCTCCAGTTCTTCTCGCAGCGGTCTTCGTCATCCGCTACAGTCTCTAGTTATTGCGACTTGCTAACCGCCCAACTTGTAACGGTCTCTCTCCTGCTACTTCTATGGGCTCTTCTGTCAACTCCACCGGCCCGGCGGCTAGTCCGCCTGCTGACCGCCCGGCTAGTCCAGCAGACCGCCCGGCTTGCCCTGCTGAAATGCGCGACGAGCTGCGTATAACTACCATTTCTCTCTCTGGGAAGAAGAACTTTATACCTTGGGTGCATTCTGTTCGACGGGTTTTTCAGGCCAATGGCCTTTTGCCTCACCTCACTCAGGCACCTCCTTCTCCTCCTACCGACGACTAGCTCCGCAATGATGGTCGCGTTCAGACTTGGATCATCAATTCCTTGGATGGTGAACCTTATCAGATGGTCATGTATCACGAAACCGCCAAGGCTGTGGGATGAGCTGCATTCCTTGTACTCAGGCCGAGACAGCCTTCAACATCTCTATGACATACTCACTGATCTTCTCGCTCTGGAGGGGCTTCAGACATGACCTCCTTTGTCGCTCGAGCCAAGACCCTTGCTGAGGCTTGGATCCAGCATCAACCGTCTACCAATGATCATGCTGCTCAACACGCTCAGAAGGAAGCCGTCTGCATTGCCATCATGATGGCTCGTGTTCTGTCTCACCTTTAGAGCATTCAGACTCGGGTTCTGGCTTCTCCCACAACACCGTCTTTCTCTGATGTTTGCTTCATGCTTCTCCGTGTGTCACCTCCTCCGGATACTCCCGCGCTTTCTCCCTCGGCACTTCTTCAGCAGGCCCCATCCCCCTACCTTCCCTACCTGCCTCCGCTCGTAGCGGGCGTTCGGGATCTCGGGGTCGTGGGCGCGGTGGCCGGGGTCGGCCGAAGTGTTCCTACTGCGGGAAGGACGGCCACCTTGAGGCGACCTGCTACTGGAAGATTGGTTATCCTCCTCGTCCAACGGCTTCTGTTGCTGTTGAAGCCTCCTCTGCCGCTCCTCCTGATCTTGAGGTTGTTCGTCTCCAGCTCCAACAACTCCAAGGGCTACTCAACCCGCCCTCTGCCTCCATTGCCTCTGTCTCCAACATAGGTAATGCTTGTTTATCCATCAATCCATGCTGGATCGTGGACTCAGGTGCCACTCATCACATTACCTCGCGACGACCTGCCCAGTACTCAGATTCTCCTCATCCGAAGTGTATCACTGTGGCCAATGGGGCGACGGTTCCCGTCTCCGGCTCGGCGGACCTCTCTCTCAACCCGTCGATCTCCTTTCGCGCGGCTCTTCATGTTCCGAGCTCACCGTTCAATTTACTTTCTGTCGGTCTCCTTACTAGTGATCTTGATTGCTCTGTCATATTCACATCTTCTTCTTTTGTCATACGGGATCGGCGGACGCAAACTACCATTGGTAAAAGCACACTACGAAACGAACTCTACCTTCTCGATGACTCTCCTACCATCCTCTCCTTTGTCTCTTCCCGCGAGTGGCATCGACGTCTTGGGCATGCTCCTTTGCCGGTTCTCCAGCGGGCTCTTCCTGATATCTCTCTTCATCCGTTTCAGTGTGAGTCTGTTATGGACCGAAGCCTGGGATCGTGTTTGTCGACGGCTGGGGTGTGGATCCTCCAGGTTGGAGTGTAGATGGGGCGGCCGAATGGAGGGGGGGGGGGGCGACGGTGGCGTAGCAGGAGGTGAGGAAGAGAGGAATTAGGGATGAGAAAGAAATTGGTAAATTCTTATTGCATGCCTTTAACCGGTCCATCCTCATAGGGTTAAATAGAGCATAAGAAGGAAACAACTTGCCCCCCGTTTGGGCTTAAACACCGGGAACCAAATAGGAAATAAATAAGAGCAGAATATAAGAATTCATAAAGATGCGGCCCCCCGTTTGGGCTTAGACAACGGGACTAAATTAGGAATATAAATATTGCAGATTTAATCAAATTGATCCCGTGGATCAGCGGTGGCCGCGTCCTTTGTTGTGGTTCGGCGACGGTAGACATTTCCCCAACGCGGGTTGCCTGTAATTGGTGCCGTAACATCACCTTCGTCATCGGAAGACAGCTTGTCCTCAAGCTGTGTCGGAATGTCCACGAGCGGTGCTGATGGTGGCGTGCCGACGAAGCGTTTGAGTTGGGAGACATGGAACACGTCGTGAATGCGGGTTTCGGGTGGCAATTGGAGGCGATAGGCTACCTCCCCAATGCGGTGTACGATCCGGAAGGGTCCATAGAACCGGAGTTCTAATTTGTTAGCCCGGTTTTCGGTCCGCTGCATTGTTGTTTGGCGATATGGCCTGCGTTTGAGCCATACCCACTCTCCCTCGGTATATGAGACGTCCCGGTGACCCCGATTGTACGCGGTCTCCATGCGGTGCTGGGCTTGCCGCAGGTGTTTGCGGGCGGTGGCGAGCATGTTGTCCCGTTCCTTTAATTGTTGATCTACGGGAGTTAAGGTGGCTCGCCCCGTTTCGTAGGCGACGAGCTTAGGAGGGTCTCGTCCGTAGATGAGACGGAACGGTGTGGTTTGGAGCGCCGAGTGGTAGGAAGTGTTATAGCAATACTCGATCCATGGAAGCCAAGTGACCCATTTATTTGGGTGTGTGCCGGTGAGACAACGGAGGTACATTTCCACGGTCCGGTTGACCACTTCTGTTTGGCCATCCGATTGCGGATGGTATGCAGATGAGAGTTGTAGTGTCGTTCCACTGAGCGTAAATAGCTCCTTCCAGAAGCGGCTTGTAAAAATCTTGTCGCGGTCGGAGACAATACTTTCTGGTAACCCGTGTAACCGGACGATGTCGTTGAAGAACAGTTGAGCGACTTGTTCCGCAATGAGTGGGCGTGCTAGCCGAAGGAAGTGAGCCCCCTTGGAAAACCTGTCAACTACCATCATGAGAACGTTTTTGCCTTTGCTGCGGGGCAGGCCCTCCACAAAATCCATGGAGAGATCGGCCCATATTTGGGTTGGTATAGGTAGCGGTTGAAGTAGGCCCGCCGACAATAAGTTGACTGCCTTATGTTGTTGGCATATGGCGCATTGGGAAATAAATTGTGGGACTTGTCGGCGGAGTCCCTTCCAGTAGAACTCAGCACATATGCGATGGAGGGTTTTGTGGATTCCCTCATGACCCCGATTGTGCGCCTCCGTTATAATGGTAGGAATGTGAGGCGATGTGGAGGGCAAGTAAACCCGGTTTTTGTAGAAGATGAGGCCTTCATTGCTTGTCCAAACTGACGGTAAAAGGCCCTCTTGTACCCGGCGCAGCAACTCGGCGAGGGAGGGCGACTCGGTGATTTCGGTGCGGATGGTGTCTATGATGGTCGCGGTCGGCCGCAAGAGGTGGCAGATGCTAGCGGGGGCTTTGGGACTGGTGTCGTGGCGCCGCGAGAGGGCGTCCGCGGCTTTGTTGAGAGCCCCTGCCTTGTATTCAACAGTGAAATCAAACCCCAATGGCTTACTGACCCACCGTTGTTGCGGTACGGTGGTCAGACGTTGTTCCAATAAATATTTTAAACTGAAGTGGTCTGTCCGGACAATAAAGGGTCGACACCAAAGGTAGGGTCGCCAATGTTGGACGGCCTTGGCCAATCCAATGAGTTCTAGTTTGTATGCTGGTAGCTTGTGGTGATGCAGCGCGGTGCGGCGGACTAAAATATGCAATTGGATGGCCTTGTTGATGGAGGACTGCCCCGCACCCGAGCGCGGAGGCGTCACATTCGATGTAGAATACCGCGGTGAAGTCGGGCAAGCGGAGTACTGGAGCGGTTGTGAGGGCGTGTTGAAGAGCCGTAAAGGCGAGCTGCGCGGCGTCACCCCATGCCCAGTCTTTTCGGCGTAGGAGGGCCAAGAGAGGGTCGGCAATGGAACTGTAGTTGTGGATGAATCGCCTGTAGTATCCCGTCAGCCCCAAAAAGGCTCGGAGGTCGCGCTGCGAGCCGGGGGTGGGCCACGCGACGATCCCTTGAAGTTTCTCCGGGTCGGCTGACACGCCGAGTTCGTGTACGACGTGGACAAGATAGGCGACGCTAGATTGCCCAAACGTGCACTTGGACTCCTTGAGGACCAGGCGGTGGTGGCGGAGAAGGCCCAAGACTTCGCGTACATGGAGAAGATGCTCGGTCCAGGACTTGCTATAGATCAAGATATCGTCAAAAAACACAAGCACAAATTTTCGGAGGACGGATTGGAATACCTCGTTCATAAGTGATTGGAAGGTTGAGGGCGCATTGGTCAACCCGAATGGCATGACGAGGAATTCAAAATGTCCGTGGTGCGTTCGAAAGGCCGTCTTTTCCACGTCGGTGGCGGCCATGCGCACTTGGTGGTATCCGGAATATAAGTCGAGTTTGGAGAAAAAGCGTGCGCCATGTAACTCGTCGAGGAGTTCCTCGACCACTGGTATTGGAAGCGTTGAGTTCCCGGTAATCGACACAAAAGCGCCATGTGTTGTCCTTCTTGTGTACCAGCAAAACTGGTGAGGAGAATGGGGAGACGCTCCGCCGGATGAGGCCTCGTTGAAGCATTGTGGCGCAGTGCCACTCGATTTCATCTTTTTGTAGAAAAGGGTAGCGGTAGGGGCGGACGACTACCGGCGCGGTGCCCGGTAATAGACGGATGTGGTGATCTTGCAGCCGGTGAGGTGGGAGAGACACCGGAATCGTGAAGATGTCTGCAAAGTCTTGCAGCAGAAGTTGGATATCCTGGGGTTGGTGTTCCACCGTGGTGTCCGTCCCGTTGATGAGGAAGGCTCAGGGCTTGTCGGATGTGCTGAGGCATTGCCAGTCCACCTGATGGGAGTCGTCGTACCATTGCATGGTAAGGTTGTTGAAGTCCCATGTGATGGGTCCCAAGGTGCGCAACCAGCGGACTCCCAAGACAATGTCAAACCCATCGAGATCTACAAGCAAGAGGTCGATGTTGAAGCTTCGGTGATGAATGGTTAGCGGCACGCGGCGACATAGTCCGGGGCATGTCATGCTGTGGTCGTTGGCCACCGAAACCTGGAGTTGATGGCGGAACGTGACGGGTAGTTGTAGAGCGGTGGCGGTTTTGTGGCGGATGAAGTTGTGTGTGCTACCCGAATCTAGCAGGGCCACGAGAGTGGTGTCCGCTATATGGACCGGGAGCTGCAGCATGTGGCCCCCCTGTGGGTCGGCGATGACGTTGACCGAGAGTTTTGGTGTTTCCCCATCCGAGCCTTCGTTATCCTCATCGGACGGATCGTCGACTTCAATCCAAAAGAGGCGTTTGCAGCGGTGGCCGAGTTCGAATTGTTCTTCGCAGTTGAAGCAAAGCCCCTTGGCCCGACGCTCTGTCATTTCGGCGTGGGAGAGGCGCCGGCGGAAAGGCGGTTTGGGTGTGGTTTGCGCGGTCCTGGTGGTTGGCGTCGCAAGGGTTGTCTCGCGGAAGGAGTTCCCGGCGTCCCGGCGGGGTGTGTAGTGACGATCCAGAAGAATACGATGCTCGCACGTCCGCGCAATGTTCATGGCGGTTGTGAGGTCGGGTGGGTCTTGGAATTCGACGTCCAGACGGAGTCGTTCGTGTAGTCCGGCCGTAAAGATGGCCACTTGTTGATCCAGCCGGCACGTAGTTGCCCGTGCGAGCAAGAGTTGAAAACGGTCGATGGTAGTCGTCCCCCTTTTGGCGAAGGCCGATGAGGTCGCCCAGGGGGTTGCCGCGGAGGGATGGGCCGAAACGGAGCGTGCAGGCGGCCTTGAACTCGTCCCATTGCAGGTATGGCCGTTCGCGCTGGAGTTGTGAGAACCACAGTTGGGCGGCGCCATTGAGATGAAAAGAGGCCAGGCTCAGTCTTTCCTTGCCTGTGGTGCGCTGGTTGGCGAAGAATAACTCGCACTTTGCGAGCCAAGCGAGCGGGTCTTCGCGGTCATCGAAGACGGGAAACTCCAACTTGACGTAGCGCGGAAACGCACCTCCCCAGGGCGGTGTTCAGTGTGGTCGTCGCTTATTGTCTGTTCGGGCGCCGACAGAGGGCTATGCGGTCGGTCGGCGTGTGTCAATCCGGCGGCTAAGTGTGCCGTACGGACATCGACTTCGCCAAGGCGAGAGTCCATCTTGTCTAAGCGGTCCAGAATCTGTTGGAGAAGATCGCGGTCGGCCATTGGTGGTGGTTCCAGGAGCGGAAGGAGGGGAACGCTGTTTGGTGCTGCGAGACGGGGAACAACCCGTGATGGGCACGTCGGGGTGAGTGGCTCTGATACCAATTTGTGGACCGGCTGGGAGCGAAGGCGGATCCTCCGTAGATGGGGCGGCCGAAAGGGGGGGGGGAGGGCGACGGTGGCGTAGCAGGAGGTGAGGAAGAGAGGAATTAGGGATGAGAAAGAAATTGGTAAATTCTTATTGCATGCCTTTAACCGGTCCACCCTCATAGGGTTAAATAGAGCATAAGAAGGAAACAACTTGCCCCCCGTTTGGGCTTAAACACCGGGAACCAAATAAGAAATAAATAAGAGCAGAATATAAGAATTCATAAAGATGCGCCCCCCCCGTTTGGGCTTAGACAACAAGACTAAATTAGGAACATAAATATTGCAGATTTAATCAAATTGATCCCGTGGATCAGCGGTGGCCGCGTCCTCTGTTGTGGTTCAGCGACGGTAGACATTTCCCCAACGCGGGTTGCCTGTAATTGGTGTCGTAACAGAGTCCTGTATCTTTGGCAAGCAGCCGCGTTCTTCTTTTCCTGCGCATTGTACTCGGAGCGTTGCTCCGTTTGATTTAGTACATTTTGATGTATGTGATCCTCTCAAGATTACTAGTATTTCTGGGTTTCGATACTTTATCACATTTATTGATGATTACTTTCGCACAACGCGGCTTTACTTCGTGATCGCTCCGAGCTTCCCCGTATTTTTCGGGCCTTTGTCCTTGAGACCCGTACACAATTCCACACCACCCTAAAAATATTGCGCACCGATAATGCTCGCAAATACAACGGTCACGAATTTACAGATTTGTGCTCTGAATTTGGGATTATTCATCAAACATCATGTGCCTACACACCACAGCAAAACGGCGTTGCCGAAAGGAAGAACCGCCACTTGCTCGGTGTAGCCCGCTCCCTCATGCTTCAAATGCATGTTCCCAAACCTTACTGGAACTTTGCGGTCTCCACTGCCTGCTTCCTCATTAACTGTCTCACTTCCTCCGTCCTCCACTATGCTACTCTGTTCAGCCTAATGTTTCCCTCCACTCCGGCCTTTCCTCTCCCGCCTCGTGTCTTTGGCAGCACCTGCTACGTCCACCGTCTGGGGCCGTCCTTGGACAAGTTGGATCCCCGGGCGGCTAAACACATCCTTGTAGGATATTCGCGCACCCAGAAGGGCTATGTATGTTATTCTCCAGCTACCCGAAATATCTCGGTCTCTGCTGATGTTACCTTCCGGGAGGATCAACCGTTTTTCCCTGCTCCTTTACCCGTTCATCTACCACCAGCTCCTCTCCCGCCATCCATCCCATGCCCTGTTATCCCCGTTACTGCACCACCTTCACCGGTTCCACCTGCACCAGCTCCTGCTCCCTCCAAACCACCCGTCATCCGTGTCTACACTCGTCGCCCTCTCAGTTCCGTTGCCCCTCTGCAGTCGGCCTCAACCACGGCTACTCCGCATCCTGCTGATCATGTACCACCCTCCACTGCTCATCCACTGGCAAATTGTGTCTCCCTTCGTCGTCTCTTTCCCCACCTTCACACATTTGCTACTTCTCTTTCCTCGGTCTCTATTACTAACTCTATGCAGGAGGCGCTCCAACATCCGAGCTGGCGGGCCGCCATGGAGGAGGAAATGACTGCTCTTTGGGCTAACCAGACATGAACTCTAGTACCCATTCCTCCGGGTCAGAAACTGGTTGGGTGTAAGTGGGTCTTTGTCATCAAACATGCTGCTGATGGAACGATTGACCGTCTGAAGGCTCGTCTAGTGGCTCATGGCTTCACCCAACAACAGAGGCCCGACTATGAGGAAACTTTCTCTTCGGTGGTCAAGCTCAACACCGTTTGTGTTCTCATCTCTGTAGTTGTCCATCGCCAGTGGCCCCTACTCTAACTGGATATCAAGAATGCTTTTCTGCATGGTGATCTCCAGGAAACAGTGTATATGCATCAACCACCTGGGTTTGAGACCACGGGGGAGTCTCAGGTTTGTCGTCTTTTGAAGGCTCTGTATGGTCTCAAACAATCCCCACGGACATGATTTGACAAGTTCAGTAAAACCCTTCAGGATATTGGTTTTACTCGGAGCTCGGCCGACTTCTCGCTGTTTACTCGTCACCGAACAACAGGAACGGTTCTCCTGCTTGTGTACGTTGACGATATCATTATTATAGGAGATGACTCACAAGGGATACAGGCGGTCAAACTACATCTGAGTTCCGTCTTTCAGACAAAAGATCTGGGGCCCTTACGATACTTCTTGGGTCTTGAGGTTGCCAGACGGCCAGATGGGCTTGCCCTCTCTCAACGGAAGTACTGCCTCGACCTCCTTCATGATGCGGGCTATTCAAGGTGTAAGTCGAGTGACACCCCAATGGATGTAAACCACAAGTTGTGCGCTGAGGCATCTGACTCGGATCTCCTACTCCAGAATCCAAAATATTATCGGCGCCTCGTTGGAAAATTGATCTATCTCACTTTAACCAGACCAAATATTTCCTTCGCTGTTGGTATTATCAGTCGGTATACACTCCCCTCGAAGATCTCATCTTCAGGCTGTTGAATGCATTCTCAGATACCTTAAAACAGCTCATGACCAAGGACTAGTTTACAGAACCTGCTCTTCAGCTCCAACATTGGTGGCATACTCGGATGCTGATTATGTTGGTTCCCTTGATGACCGATGATCAACCAGTGGTTTTTGCACTTATTTTGGAGGACATTTGATTACCTGACGAAGCAAGAAACAAGCGGTCGTTGCTCGATCATCAGCTGAGGCAGAATACCGGGCAATGACATTTGTAATGTCTGAACTGACGTGGCTTGAAAGTCTTCTCACCGATCTGGGTGCAAAGCTACCTTCACCAGCTCTCCTCCTCTGTGACAGTCAAGCTGCTATACATATTGCCAAGAACCCGGTCTTCCCCGAAAGAACAAAGCACATCGAAGTCGACTGTCACTTCATCCGAGAGAATGTTCAAATGAAGAAGTTCGATCTAAAGCATGTTCCAGGGACTGAACAAGTTGCGGATGTCCTCATAAAGACTTTCCAGTACCCTCTTCTATCAGTGTCTGTCCAGCTTGCGGGGGAGTGTTAGAAAAGCCCATGTAAAGAGCCCATTATTGGGTCCATTTTTGTTTTCCCTCTTCTCTCTTCTTTAGTCCCACATCATGTATAGGATTGTTCTCTCTCTTCCTTCCTCCTGTATATTTGTATTCTCTCTTTGTATTTAGACATACAAACAATACATATAAGTTTTTGTGCTCTCTCAACAATACTTATATGTAAACTTCATTCTATTTGAATAATCGACTATTATTCTGCATCCTAAGGAGGATATTCATTTGATCAAAATATGATGCGCATCGACGATATTCTGATTTCCTTTATTCTCGGCGGAGGAATCCTGATTTTTTTCAGTCACTCCATAATTATAGCTCAAGACCATTGCCTAAAGGCGCACTTACTGGACTCATCAGTATAGCATCAAGTACATGGAGGTTATCCATGTAAAGGGATTTCAAGTAATTTGTAATGAATGGATTCTCATAATTGTCGTTAACTGCCATTCAATCCCCCAAGATCAACAACTGCGCCATTACGTTAGGACTGGTTCCAACAATTTTAGCCATCAAGTACATCCACCAATGGATTCTCATAATTGTCGTTAACTGGATCAACAACTGCACCATTACGTTAGGACTGGTTCCAACAATTTTTAGCCATCTTAAGGTGGAAAACTCCTATAAATGTAGGATCTCAAATTCTTCTTTTGGATATGCCCCCAGTAAATTTCTACATTATGTTTGACTACTCCATGACTTATATTTTTGCTTTTCCTTTGTAAGACTTTGGAGATTTAGTAAACTTTATTCTCTTCTGGCGGAATGGTTAAAAAAACATCGCCGACCTTCTTGCTATATTTGATGCAGATCTTGCTCATAAATCCATCTTTCTTATGTTTATGGCATTCTCTAGTCTTGCTTCATTATCTATCCTTTTCACCTCTTAGTCTCTCACATCCGGACCCCTAATCATCTCTCTCATACAGAAAGTAATCTAGTTTGACATTTTTTTAATTTAAATTTGGGCGTGCAGATTCTGACATTCACAGTGGGGGTTTAAGAAGGCATCAAAAAAGGGAGGCGAAAGAACCTTGAAGAGGGGGTTGGTGGATGTTATCTATTAAGGAATAAATGCCATGATTTTTGTGCAGAAGTGCTGGCTGAAAATCAGGTTTTCTAATTTTAATAAAAATAATAATAAATGTAATCACATGACAATTAATTCCAAGTGGTAAAAAACTGTGAATTCCTAAGAGAATAAAAATGATTTTTTTTGAAAGAAAGCAATGATAGCCAAAGCTGTGATGCCATACTGCTGAATAGGTCTGATTACCAGTGATTTATGGATAGGGAATAGCCAAATGAGTGGAGATCTAGAATTCTTGATAGTCGTCTTACATTTAAATTCCTAAAAGTGTATTCATATCATTCATGGTATATTTAAAACCACTGCTATAATTTTTCTCATTACTGTTGACTGTTGTCTTCCTAAATGAGACTTTTATTGTTTTAAATTATATATATGTATGTATGTGCGTGTGTTGAAGGGGAGCCTTGGCGTACCGATTGAGGTGTTGCCATGTGACTTGACGTCATGGGTTTGATCCTGGAAGCAGCCTCTTGCAAAAATGCAAGGTAAGGTTTGCCTGCATTTCACCCTTATGGTGGGATCCTTCCCCAGACCCTCACTGTGCGGGGATGCTTTGTGCACAGGGCTGCCCTTTTATGTATGTGTGTGTGTGTATTTTCATGCAATGGAAAATGAGATAGGTACAACTTCAACATTTTAGTTTTGCTGTCGTTTTTGTAGATGAACAGTATTGTTGACTGGAGGAAGTTTTATTTTGAACGATATATGTAAGTTAACACCGTCCTGTCTTATGATTGTTCGTTTCTATTTTATAGTTTTTGCTACTCTAAGCTTAATTTTAAGAACCTGTTTCATCAACGTACTTTTTAGGTTTAGCAAGGGACAGTAGTATTCTTCCAGATTTTTACCGCATCTCCAAAAGATACCATCATTTTTTAGATCTTTAAGTTGGCAGGTTTTCATCTATGTTCTTGTTGAGTGAGCTCAAAACTTGTATGTATTGCTTGTGTATCAAAATAGAAGGAGAGAATACAAATATATAGGAGAGAAAAGGAGAGAAGAAATCCTATACAATGATGTGAGACTAATAGGAGAAGAAGGAAATAAAAAGTACATGGGCCCAATACTGGGTCATTTACATGGGCTTTTCTAACACTCCCCCGCAAGCTGGAGCGTACAAATCGTATGCACCAAGCTTGGACAAGCACTGATAGAAGAGTGTACTGGGAAGAGCTTTAGTGAGCACATCCGCAACTTGTTCTGTCCCGGGAACATGCTTCAGGTCAATCTTCTTCATTTGAACCTTTTCTCTGATGAAGTGGCAATCAACTTCAATATGTTTAGTTCTCTCGTGGAATACCGGGTTCTTGACAATATGTATCGCCGCTTGGCTATCACAAAGGAGAAGGGCTGGGGAAGGAAGTTTTATACCCAGATCGGTAAGAAGACTCTCCAAGCCATGTTAGTTCAGAAACTACAGACGCCATTGCCCGGTATTCAGCCTCAGCAGATGATCGAGCCACAACAGCTTGTTTCTTGCTCCGCCACGTAATCAAGTGTCCTCCAAAATATGTGCAAAACCCACTGGTTGACCGTCGATCATCAAGAGAACCAGCGTAATCAGCATCAGAGTAAGCTATCAATGTAGAGAGCTGAAGATGAGGTCTTGTAGACCAATCCTTGACCTAGGGGCCGTTTTGAGGTATCTGAGAATGCGTTCAACGGCGTGAAGATGAGATTTTCGCGGGGAATGCATATATCGGCTGACAATACCAACTGCGAAAGATATATCCGGTCTAGTTACCGTGAGGTAGATCAATTTTCCAACTAGACGGCGATAGTATTCAGGATTCTCAAGTAAGAGATCTGAGTCGGAAGCCTGAACACATAACATGTGATTCACATCCATTGGGGCATTGATCGGCTTACAACCAGAGTAACCTACATCATGAAGAAGGTCGAGACAATACTTTTGCTGGGAAAGGACGAGACCATCTGGCCGTCTAGCAACCTCAAGGCCCAAAAAATACCGGAGGGGTCCCAGATCCTTTGTTTGAAAAACTGTATCGAGATGTCGTTTGACCTCCTGTATTCCCTGTGAGTCATCTCCCGTAATTATGATGTCGTCAACATATACTAACAGAAGAACCGTCCCCATTGTACGGTGGCGAGTGAACATCGAGAAGTCTGACGTGCTTCGAGAAAAACCAACCTCCCGAAGAGCCTTGCTGAACCTGTCGAACCATACCCGTGGTGATTGTTTGAGGCCATACAGAGCTTTCTTAAGGCGACATACCTGAGACTCCCCCGTGGTCTCAAACCCGGGAGGTTGCTGCATATAGACAGTTTCCTGCAAGTCGCCATTCAAAAAGACATTCTTAATATCCAGTTGCAGTAAGGGCCACCGACGATGGACTACCACCGAGATAAGAACCCGAACAGTGTTGAGTTTGGCCACCGGAGAGAAGGTTTCCTCATAATCCATCCCGGGTTGTTGGGTGAAGCCCCGGGTGACCAGCCGAGCTTTCAGACGGTCAACCGTCCCATCAGCGGCATGTTTGACGACGAAGACCCACTTACACCCAACCGGTTTCTGACCCGGGGGAAGTGGTGCGAGAGTCCAGGTCTGGTTGGCCCAGAGAGCAGTCATTTCCTCCTCCATGGCAGCCTTCCAGCCAGGATGTTGTAGCGCCTCCTGCACAGTGTTAGGAACCGAAATGGAGGAAATAGAAGTGACAAATGTGTGTAGTTGGGGAGAGAGGCGATGCAGGGAGACATAATTCGCCAGAGGATGAGCGGTGGAGGGAGATACCTGATCAGCAGGGCGCGGGGTAGCCGAGGAGGAGGCCGACTGCAGAGGGGTAGCGGAACGAGGAGGAAGGCGGCGAGAGTAAACCTGGATAACTGGTGGCTTGGAGGGAGCAGGAGCAGGGTTAGAAGGACGTAGGGGAACAGGCGCAGTAGTAGGGATGACGGGTCAGGGTATAGGCAGTGGTGGAGATGTCGTCGGGGAGGAAGGAGCATGAGGTGGGGAAAAGAAAGGTTGATCTTCCCAAAAAGTAACATCGGCGGAGACGATGACCTTCGGGTTACCGGAGAGTAACACAGGTAGCCCTTCTGAGTGCGAGAATAGCCGACGAAAATAGTTTTAGCTGCTCGGGGATCCAACTTATCCGAGGAGGGACCCAGGAGGTGAACGAAGCAAATGCAGCCAAAGACCCTTGGTGTGATAGGGAAGGCCGGAGTGGAGGGGAATAGGAGGCTGAATGGAGTGGCAGAGTTGAGAACCGAGGAAGGGAGGCGGTTGATGAGGAAACACGCAGTGAGTACCGCAAAGTTCCAGTAAATTTTTGGAACATTCATTTGAAGCATGAGGGAGCGGGCAACGTCTAGGAGGTGGCGGTTCTTTCGTTCGGCAACGCCATTTTGTTGGGGGGTGTAGGAACAGGAGATTTGATGAATAATACCAAATTCTGCACAGATATTGTCAAATTCATGGCCGGTGTATTCGCGAGCGTTATCAGTGCGCACTGTTTTGATAGTTGTGGAGAATTGCGTGCGAGTTTCTTGTATAAATGCGCGAAAGATGCGAGGAAGCTCAGAGCGATCACGAAGTAGGTAAAACCATGTTGTGCGAGAATAATCATCAATGAAGGTTATAAAATAACGGTACCCAGAGATACTTGTAACTTTAAAAGGACCCCAGACATCGGAGTGCAGTAAATCAAACGGAGCAGAGCTCCTAGTACAATGAGCAGGAAAAGAAGTACGCGGCTGTTTGCCGTAAACACAAGAATCACATTTGAAAGCAGGAAAAGATACATCAGGCAGCGCCTTTTGGAGAACGGGTAGAGGGGCATGCCCAAGACGGCGATGCCAGTCAACAGCGGAGACGGAGGAGAGAATAGGAGGAGAGGCATCAAGAAGGTAGAGCTCGTTCTGCAGTCGACCCCTACCAATGGTAGTCCGCGTCCGTCGATCCTGTATCAAAAAGGTAGATGGAGTAAATGTGACAGAGCAATCCATATCATGAGTGAGGCGACCAACAGAAATAAGATTAAAAGGAGAGCCCGGAACATAAAGAGCCGAGCGAAGAGAGATGGAGGGGGCAAGAGAGATGTCGGCGCAGCCGGAGACCGGAACAGTCGCCCCATTAGCGACGGTGATAGATTTCAGATGAGGAACATCCGAGTACTTGAGGGGCCGCATCGAGGTGATGTGATGAGTAGCACCCGAGTCCAAGATCCAACGCGGACTGGAGGAAAGACAAGTAATACCTGCAGTAGAGATGGAGGCAACAGAAGCAGGAGGAGGGCTAAGAAGCCCCTGGAGTTGCTGTAGCTGGAGGCGAACGGCCTCAAGGTCGGTACCAGTGGAGGAGGAGCCATCAGTGGCAGCAGCCGCAGTGGGGCGAGGAGGATAGCCATGTTTCTTGTAGCAGACGACATCAATGTGGCCATCCCGGCCGCAATATGAACACTTGGGGCCGCCCCGACCCCCACGACCCCTTCTGCGAGAACCGGAACGTCCACCGCGAGCAGAAGGCGGTGGGGGAAGCAAGGGGGGAAGGGTCTGCTGAAGGAGAGCCGGAGAGGAGGGTGCCGGAGAATCCAGGGGTGGTGATACTTGAAGGAGCATAGAGCAGACATCAGAGGAGGGAGTAGAGGCCGAGGCCAACACCTGAGCCCGAATGCTCTAAAGGTGAGACGGGACACGAGCCATCATCATGACAATGCATACGACCTCCTTTTGCACGCGCTGAGCAGCAAGGTCGGTGGTAGAAGGCTGATGCTGGATCCAGGCCTCTGCCAGAGTCTTGGCACGAGCAACAAACGAGGTCATGTCAGCCGCCCCGCCAGCATCAAGAGTCTGAAGGTCGGTAATAATGTCGTAGAGGTGCTGAAGACTATCCTTTTCAGAGTATAAGGAGTGAAGCTCCTCCCACATAGCTTTGGCGGTCTCATGGTACATGATCATTTGGTATGACTCATCCTCCAGCGAATTAAGGAGCCATGTTTGGACGCGGCCGTCATTTCGTAGCCAGTCCTCCGTATTAGGGGAAGGAGGTGCGTTAGTAAGGTGAAGCACAAGGCCCTTGGCGTGAAGAACACGCCGAACCGAGTGGACCCACGGAACAAAGTTCTTCTTCCAGATAATGAGATAGTTGTGATCCGCAGCTCATCTCAGAGGTCAGGAAGAGAAGCCGGGCGGTCAGCAGGAGGATTAGCCGCCTGTCCGGTAGAGTCGATGGAAGAGCCCATGGAGCCGGGGAAGGCCGCAGCGAATAGAAGAGCGCACGGTTAGAGAAGAGGCCACAGCGGATAGGCACGCCGACAAGCCTAGGGGAGAGAGCGACAGGAGGCCGCGACCAGGTGTGGGAGAGAGCAAGGACAACCCGCACGGTCACTGTGTGAACACCAGCGGCCAAACAAGAGCGAGAAGAGAAGACGGCTCGAAAGAGACAAGGAGAAGTCACAGCGGTTAGATATAGAGTCCGTGCGACCAGAAGAGGGAAGCAGAGGCAGAGACCGCGAGTAGGAACTCAAGCGGCTAGAGAGAGAAACCGCGAGGAGGAACGCGAGCGGCAAGAAAAGAGACCGCAAGTAGGAACTCGAGCGGCAAGAAGAGAGACCGCGAGTAAGAACTCGAGCGGCAAGAAGAGAGACCGCGAGTAAGAACTCGAGCGGCAAGAAAGGAGACCGCGAGGAGGAACTCGAGCGGCAAGAAGAGAGACCGCGAGTAAGAACTCGAGCGGCAAGAAAGGAGACCGCGAGTAGGAACTCGAGCGGCAAGAAGAGAGACCGCGAGTAAGAACTCGAGCGGCAAAAAGAGACCGCGAGTAGGAACTCGAGCGGCAAGAGAGAGAAACCGCAAGCGGCAAGAGAAGAGACCGCGAGTAGGAACTCGAGCGGCAAGAGAGAGAAACCGCAAGCGGCAAGATAAGCCGCAGGAGGAGGCCGCGCGGTAAGAGGAAGACAGAGTAGGCAGCGGGAAGTGGGGCCCACGGGTTGAGAGGGGAGGCTATAAAAGGCACTGAGGGGTGGATCCACGGGAGGGAGGGAGAGGAGAGCAGGCAGCGGTTTAGCAAGGGAGAAGCCGCGGAGAGAACGGGCGGGTAGAATAGTCCGCTACCCGGTGCGAGTAGAGGAACAGGTCGCAGAGGAATAGCGGACAGGAGAGGAAGACAGGTCGGGCGGTTAGAGGAAGTGAAACCGCAAGGTCGGAACCGTTGGCTCTGATACCATGTTGAGTGAGCTCAAAACTTGTATGTATTGCTTGTGTATCAAAATACAAGGAGAGAATACAAATATATAGGAGAGAAAAGGAGAGAAGAAATCCTATACAATGATGTGGGACTAATAGGAGAAGAAGGAAATAAAAAGTACATGGGCCCAATACTGGGCCATTTACATGGGCTTTTCTAACAGTTCTAATACATTTTTCGTCCATGTATCTCTACCTAAGTGGCGTGAGAGATAGAGAGAGGAAGAGAGAGAGCTATCACGATCTCTTAACTTGAGACAAGCAAATAGATCTATATTCATGCATGCTTCATTCATCCTCTAAGGAATACTTAAATATGATTACAAAACTCGAACATCAACTAACATATTAATGAAGGGCATTAAATGACCAAACTAACAACACATTAATTGACTCAAATGTCAACAACGCATTAATTAACTATAACAACTAATATATTAATGACACATTAATTGACTTAACTATTATTAAGATATTAATGACTCATATTAATTAAACTAGGAATGAAGACCCGCAACATGATAACTGGGCGTGAATGCATATAACATCCCACCCATCATTCGAATCGAGCTTGTCATTAAGCTCGTATGGGGCTTTGATAGTTTCATTATCTCATTCCTTAATTTCTCGTTTGAACAAGTCCTCGTAGTGTGCTTCCTTAGTTGAGGCTTCCTCGATCAACGAGGCTCTGTGGTGCTTAATGATGACAAAAATGATGGTGATGTTGTCAGGTGGTCGTTGCTTCCGTATAGATGTAATCAACAAACCCAGTGTATAGTAGCGATGATCCCGATGGATGGGTGACTGGAGTCGGGGTAAGGGTGCTCGGTGACCCCGTACGATCAAGGGTGACTGATGAGTCTGCAGGATGGGAACCACTGGGTGAGGAGTGGCAGTTCCGGCTAGCTAGCAATCGCCAGAGGCAATGGCTCCATAGTGGTAGCCGACGTGCTTGGTGTCGTAATGTTGGAGGCATTATGTGGGAACAAGAGCTGCTTAGTTGTCTTCATAAATTGGCTTTGCGGCACTAAAGCCTTGTCATGAGTCCATTGATTATGTTGGAGAGTGCAGCAAGGGCGACCTAGTGTCATACCTGAGCTTCTTGGTGTCGAACTTCAATGACGACTTGGGTCATCATGAAACGCATCAGTTTCATAACTTATTTCTGTGAAATTTCTCATGTTGTTGATACTGTTAGGAGGTATAGTGGTGGGAGCACGAGAGGAGAGTCGGGTTGTTGCACGGCTCTGATATCAAATTGTTATCGCGTAGAACATTGGTCGCTTCATCGAAGGGTGGATGGAGGTGGAGATGATGGAGGACGAAGATATTATGGAGCCATAATCGTGGCTGCATAAGCGGGGTGTACACGGGAGAGAGTGTTACCAAAATCTCTTACAAGCGAACAAGGAAATAAATTAATTATTGCATACTTCATTCATTCTCTTAGGGGTACTTACATAGGATTACAAGACTCAACTATCAACTAACATATTAATGTCATACATTAATCACTCAACTAACAACCAACAGATTTGGGGTGTACATAAAAACTGAAAAACCGACCAAACCAGTCCAAAATGCCCAAACCAGTCCAAAATGCCCAAACCACTCCAAAATGCCCAAACCAAACAATTTCACACAACCCGAATGATTCGGCTCGATTTCAATTTTCTTATTGAAAAAACTGAAAAGTACCGACTAATAATACAAGTAAAAATATTATTAATAATACGATCGTTTAATTGTTGTTATTAACCAAATAACACATACAAGTTATATCATTTGAATGGTTTTAATATTATTTGGATCTAAATATTTTTTTCAATGTATATATTTTATGCACCAAGAAGAAGTGAATAATGTATTGACTTGATTTTTTTATATCTTTATTTTTTTATTCAGTTTCATAATAAAAATATTCACGATATATTTTTTCATGCAATATTAGTCTTTAACTGCATATTAAGTAAGTTCAATAACAATTTTTTTCTTAATTTGCATAAAATTTTTAAAATTTCCTTAAAACATTTACATTCAAAATTATTTAAATAGTAAAACTGACCCGAGTAAACTGGCCAAAAAACGAACCGAACTAATACACATCGGTTCGGTTTTGATTTAGGCCCAAACCCAACTGCTCATACTCTTATAACAGATTAACAACACATTACTTGACATAACTACCCACAACACATTAATTAAATCTAAAAACTAACATATTAATAACACACCTTAATTGACTTAACTATCAATAAAACATTAATGACTCATATTAATTAAACTATACACTGAAACTCTTAACATGATAACTAGGCGTGAATCCCATAACATCTCACCCGTCCTTCGAATCGAGCTTGCCCTCAAGCTCGATTGGGGCTCTGATAGTTTGATTATCCAGTTTCTTAATTTTACACCAGAACAACTCCTCGTAGTGTGTTTGCTTGGGCTGAGGATTCTCGATCAATGAGCCTATATCATGCTTAATGATGACATGAATGATGGTGTTGTTGTTGGGGGATAGTTGCTTGTGTGGGGTTGGAATTTGTGTGGAGTTGCAATCAACAACATTAATGTGTAGTAGCGATGATCCCGGTTGCTGGGTGACTGAAGTCAGGGCAAGGATGCTCGGTGGCCCCAGTTGATCAAGGGTGACTGATGTGATTGTGGGATGGGAACCGTGGGGTCAGAAGTGACAGTTCCAGCTAGGTAGCAATCACTGGAAGTAATGGCTTCATAGTGGTGTCAATGTACTAGGTGGCATAATGGTTGTAGAGGTTGTGGGTGCGCGAGAGATGCTAGGTTGTCTTCATGTGTTGGCATGGAGGTATTAATTTCTTGTCGTGGAGCGAGCCCATTGATTATGTTGGAGAGTGCCGCAAGGGAAACCTAGTTTTGTGCTTGAGCTTCTTGGTGTCGAACTTCAGTGACGGCTTGGGTCGTCGTGAAAGTGCGCATCAGTTCCATAAGCTTACTCCTTTGGTCTGTGAAATCCCCTATGTTGTTAATAATGGTAGGAAGTATGGTGGTTGAAGCACGATTGGAGGATCGGGTTACTGGACGGCTCCGATATCAAGTTGTTACAGGTCAACCCATAGAACATTAATTGCACCGTTAGATGGTGGCCGAAGGTGGAGATGGAGAAGGAGGATACTATAGAGTTGGAACCGCGATTGCCTAAGCGGGTTTGCTCGAGAGAGAAAGCTAACAAAATTTCCTTTACTAGGCACGAAGACTCGTAACATGATAACTAGACACCATAACATCTCACTCATTCTTCAAATTGAGCTTGCTCTTAAACTCGTGTGAGGACCTTATAGTTTGATTATCTTGCTCTTTAATTTCTCGTCCAAACAACTCATTGTGTTGTATTGCCTGAGCTGAGGCTTCCTTGATCAACGACCCTTATCGTGCTTAATGATGACACGAATGATGTGATGATGTTGTCGGGGGTTGTTCCCTGTGTAGAGACAGAATCAACAAACTCGGTGTATAGTAACGGTGATCTCAGTGGCTGGGTGATTGGAATCGGGGCAAGAGTGCCCTGTGCCCTGGACGATTAAGGGTGACTGATAAGCCCGCTGGATGGGAACCCAGGGTCAGGATTGGCTGTTACGGCTAGGTAGCAATCATCAGAAGTAATGATTCCATAGTGTTGGCATGTGTACTTGTCGTCGTAATGGTTGGAGAGATTTTGGGGGGTGCTGGAGCTACTGAGTTGCGTTCATGCGTTGGTGTTGCGGCATTAACACCTTGTCTGACATGAATCCATTGGTTACGTTGGAGAGTGCAGCAAGGGCGATCAAGTGTCATGCCTAAGCTTCTCGGTGTCAAACTTTGACGGCGGCTTGGGTCGTTATGAAAGTGTGCATCAGTGCCATAAGCTTACTAATTTGATTTGTGAAATCGCTCATGTTGTTGTTACTGGTATAAAGTATGGTGGTTGTAGCATGAGAAGAGGGTCAGGTTATTGGACAGCTCTGATACCAAGTTGTTATGATATTATGGCTCAAAAATGTTGGTCACTTCGTCGGAGAGTGTCCGGAGGTGGAGATGATAGAGGAGGATACTATAGAGCTAGAATCACAACTGCCTAAGAGAAGTGTGCTCGAGAAAGAGAGATACCGAACTCTTTTACAAGGGAACAAGGAAATAGATTAATTCTTGCATACTTCATTCATCCTTGATTGGGTACTTAAATAGGATTACAAGACTCGATCATCAACTAACATATTAATGTCGCCTGTTAAATGACCTAACTAACGACTATCATATTAATGACACCTTAATTGACTCAAATACCAACATCACATTAATTAACTCTAACAACTAACATATTAATGACAATATTAACTAACTCTAACAACTAACATACTAATGACAATATTAATTGACTCAACTATCAATAAGACATTTGTAGAGAATGACCCAAAAGCTTGTATGTATTACTTCCATATGAAAATACAATGAGAGAATACAAATATATAGGGAAGAGGAGAGAATAATAAATCCTATACAAGATGTGGGACTAAAGAAGGAGGAGAGAGAAAGGAAGAAAGAGGGCCCAATAATGGGCCCTTTACATGGGCTTTTCCAATACTCCCCCGCAAGCTGGAGCGTACAAGTCGTATGCGCCGAGCTTGGATAGGCACTGATAGAAGAGGGTACTTGGTAGAGCTTTTGTGAGGATGTCCGCGACCTGTTCAGTACCCGGAACATGCTTGAGCTCGATCTTCTTCATGCGGACTTTCTTTCGGATGAAATGACAATCTACCTCAATATGCTTCGTTCTTTCGTGAAAGACCGGATTCTTGGCAATATGAATAGCAGCTTGACTGTCACATAGGAGGAGAACTGGTGAAGATAGCCTTACACCAATGTCGGCAAGGAGACTCTCAATACATGTGAGTTCCGAGACCACAGAAGCCATTGCCCGATATTCTGCTTCTGCTGAGGATCGAGCAACCACTGCTTGTTTCTTGCTCCGCCAAGTAATCAGATGTCCTCCAAAATATGTGCAGAACCCGCTAGTGGATCGTCGATCATCAAGAGAGCCAGCGTAGTCGGCATCAGAGTATGCCACCAATGTTGGGATTGAAGACGAGGTTTTGTATTTAAGTCCTTGGCCAGGAGCTGTCTTGAGGTATCTGAGAATCCGTTCCACTGCCTGAAGATGAGAGCTTCGAGGAGAGTGTATATACCGACTAACAATCCCCACAGCGAAGGATATATCAGGTCTTGTTATCGTTAGGTAGATTAGTTTCCCAACTAGACGACGGTAATATTCTGGATTTTGTAGAAGAGTATTAGAATCCGAGGCCTGAACACATAGTTTGTGATTTCTTCATATGTGTTGGAGGCTCAAAAGGGCGAGAGCAGCGCCTGAGAGATGATTGATGGGATTCTGAGGAAGGACGGAAGAGTTTGTATACCGCAGTTCGGCAAACTCCGTGAGGAGTTGATGTTTGAGGCTCACTTCACAAATTACTCCATTCACCCGGGCAGTACAAAGATGTACTTGGATATGAAGAAATCCTTTTGGTGGCCGGGGCTGAAGCCGGGCGGGTTCCTGAAGCCCCTTCCAATCCCGGAGTGGAAATTTGATGACATCTCCATGGATTTTGTACATGGTTTGCCTAGATCGCAGCAGGGTAATGATGTTATTTGGGTGATCGTGGATCGCTTAACCAAGGTGGCCCACTTCATCCCAAATCGGAAGGAGGACAGCGTGGAGAAGCTGGTGGAGTTGTATGTTCGCAACATCGTGCGACTGCATGGGATTCCTAAGAGCATAGTCAGCGATCGAGATGGACGGTTTACGTCCAAGGACTGAAGACTGGTTCAGAAGAGTTTGGGCACGAAGCTAAAGTTCAGTACGACGTTCCATCCTCAAACTAACGAGCAAACCGAAAGAACGAACCGTACTATGGAGGATATGCTGAGAATGTGCATTCTTGACTTCGACAAGAAGTGGGAGGATCACCTCTTCATGGTGGAATTCGCGTACAATAACAGTTATCAAGCAAGTATAAAAATGGCGACATACGAAACTTTGTATGAGAGACGGTGTCGAACACCGATGTCTTGGACAGAGGCGGGAGACACCAAAATTTTGGGAAAGGAGGTGGTAGTTGACGCTTGTGAGTTGGTACGGACCATTCAAGAGCGTATGAAGGTGGCGCAAGACCGGCAAGCAAAATACTTTAATGCTCGTCACAGGAAGTTGGAGTTTGCGGTAGGTGATTGGGTCTATTTGAAGATCAAGCCATTCAAAGGCGTCTCACGGATTCGCCGACTCAAGAAGTTGAGTCCAAGGTTTTTGGGGCCTTTTGAAGTTGTTGAACGGGTGGGAGAAGCAGCCTATCGGTTGGCGTTGTCCGCGGAGCTGAGTGGATTGCACGACGTCTTCCATGTCTCCGTCTTGAGGAAAGCCTTGGTGGAGGCTAGTGTAGTGATCGAGCCGGCATCGGTGCCGATAGAGGAAGACTTGAGGACGCGAGTCCGTCCAATTGCTATAGAGGATTCAGAGACTCGACAGTTGCGGAATAAAGAGGTTAAACTCGTGAAAGTCCGATGGGACAACTGCGGTCGTGAGGAGCACTCTTGGGAGCGAGAACAAGCCATGCTAGAAGAGTATCCAGAGCTCTTCAAATCAGGTACCATTTAAGTTTTGTTCCCTTTTGCTTTGTAATTTCGGGACGAAATTCTTTTAAGGGGGAGAGAGTTGTAACGCCCCAAAATTTGTAGAAGGAAAATTGGTTTCTGGCAGGGAGCACACGGCCTGGGACACGGGCGTGTCCCAGGGCGTGTCAGGCTCCAGTCGACGTTTTGGTCGTGAGGTCGACGATTTTGGAGTCGACGATCGTCGAGCAGAGAACACGGCCTGAGACACGGGCGTGTCTCAGGGCGTGTCGAGCCCGTGTCGACGATATTTAGTTTGGAAGACGGAGCTCAGATGTTGCTTAACGTCCTGTATGCTGTCCGAGTCGTCTCCAGTAATGATGATGTCGTCGACATACACCAATAGGAGAACAGTACCCGTTGCCTGGTGGCGAGTAAAAAATGATAAGTCAGCCGAGCTCCGAGTGAAGCCAATTTCCCGGAGAGCTTTGCTGAACTTGTCGAACCATGCCCGAGGGGATTGTTTGAGACCATAGAGCGATTTGAGAAGGTGACACACCCGAGACTCCCCCGCGGTCTCAAACCCGGGAGGTTGCTACATGTAAACCGTTTCGTGGAGGTCGTCATTCAGAAAAGCATTCTTGACGTCTAGTTGAAGTAAGGGTCATTGGCGATGGACAACCACCGAGATGAGAACGCAGACTATGTTGAGCTTAGCGACCGGAGAGAAAGTCTCGTCATAGTCGAGACCCTGTTGTTGGGTGAAGCCACGGGCTACCAGACGAGCTTTGAGTCTGTCAATGGTCCCATCAGGAGCATGTTTGATGACAAAGACCCATTTTCACCCAACGGGTTTCTGTCCGGGAGGAAGGGGCACCAGAGTCCAAGTCTGGTTTGCCCAAAGAGCAACCATTTCTTCTTCCATGGCAGCGCGCCACCCAGGATGTTGAAGAGCCTCATGTACGGAGTTAGGAATAGAGACCGAGGATAGTGAAGTAGCCAATGTCTGAAGAGGTGGAGTGAGGCGATGTAGAGAAACATAGTTGGCCATAGGACGAGCTGTAGAGGCGGGCACCGGAGCTGTAGAACACGGAGAAGTCGAGGTCGAAGCCGACTGCATAGGGGCAACAGAAGGAAGAGGGCGGCGAGTATAGACCCGAATGACGGGCGGCTTAGGAGGAGCAATAGTGGGAGTGGGCTGAGGGAGGGTTGGAGGTGAGTGGACGGGGATAACCGGCCGTGGAATGGAAGGTGGTAGTGTGGTTGGTGGTAGAAAAGGTGGTAAAGGAGGAGGGAAGAAGGGTTGATCCTCCCAGAAAGTAACATCAGCGGACACAGAGACCTTCCGGGTAGCCGGAGAATAACACACATAGCCCTTTTGGGCGCGGGAGTAACCGACGAAAAAGTGTTTCACCGCTCGGGGATCCATTTTGTCTATAGTGGGACCCGGGGTATGGACGAAACAAGTACAAACAAAGACCCGGGGTGTGAGAGGAAAGGCGGGTGCGGAGGGAAAGAGAAAGCTGAATGGGGTAGCATTTTGGAGAACCGGAGATGGGAGACAGTTGATGAGAAAACACGCAGTGGAGACCGCAAAGTTCCAGAATACTTTGGGAACATGCATGTGAAGCATGAGGGATCGAGCAACATCAAGAAGGTGGCGGTTCTTTCGTTCTGCGACCCCGTTTTGTTGAGGGGTGTAGGGACACGATGTCTGATGAACAATACCAAAGTCTGCGCATAGATTTGCAAACTCGTGGCTAGTGTACTCACGGGCATTATCAAAGCGGAATGTTTTGATAGTAGTAGAGAATTGCGTACGAGTCTCTAACACAAAAGCCCGAAAGATACGATGAAGCTCTGAGCGATCACGAAGTAAATATAACCATGTGGTGCGAGAGTAATCGTCAATAAACGTTATAAAGTAACGATAACCCTAGATACTTGGAACCTTGTACGGACCCCAAATATCAGAATGTATTAAATCAAAAGGAGCAGAGCTCCGAGTACAATGTGCGGGAAAAGAAGAACGTGGTTGTTTGCCAATAATACAGGAATCACATTTAAATGCAGGAAGGGAGACGTCAGGAAGCGCCTTCTGGAGGATAGGTAGAGGAGCATGCCCAAGACGGCAATGCCAATCACTAGATAATACAGAGGAAAGGGCGGTAGAAGAGACATCAAGGAGGTAGAGCCCGTTCTGCAGTCGACCCCTACCAATGGTAATCTACGTCTGCCGATCCTGTATTAAAAAACCAGAAGAGGTGAAGGTGATATAGCAGTTCATATCAGTAGTGAGACGGCCAACAGATAGTAAATTAAATGGTGATGCCGGCACATAAAGAGCGGAGCGAAGAAAGATGGAGGGGTGGATCAAGAGATAAGCACATTCGGAGACCGGAACAATCGCACCGTTGGCCACAGTAATAGACGTGGGATGAGGAGAATCTGAGAACCTTGGCAGCAGCAGGGAGGTGATGTGGTGGGTGGCTCCCAAGTCCATGATCCAACGAGAACTGGAGGAAAGACATGCAGTACCTGAAGTGGAGGTGGAGGCAATACCTGCAGTAGAGGTGGAGGCAACCGAAGCAAACAGAGGGTTGAGTAGCCCCTGGAGTTGTTGCAGTTGAAGGCGAAGAGCCTCAAGGTCCGTACCGGTGGAGGGAGAGCTATCAGCTGTAGCAGCAGTAGGCGGGCGAGGAGGGTAGCCATGTTTCTTGTGACAGACTGCTTCAGTGTGTCCATCCCGACTGCAGTATGTGCACTTGGGGCGACCTCGACCACCACGGCCCCGTCCGCGGGAGCCCATACGACCACCCCGAGTAAAAGATGGTGGGGGAAGTAAGGGAGGAAGGGCCTGCTGAAGAAGGGCCGGTGATGATGGTGCAGACGTCTCCAGGGGAGGTGGTACTTGAAGTAACATAGAGCAAACATCTGAGAAGGAGGGGGTAGCAGGTGATGCCAGAACCTGGGCCCGGATACTGTGAAGGTGTGGCGGGACTCGAGCCATAATCATAGCAATACAGACAGCCTCCTTCTGGGCACGCTGAGCAGCGAGATCAGTAGTAGATGGCTGGTGCTGAATACAGGCCTCCGTGAGTCTTAGCACGAGACACAAAGGAGGTCATGTCCATAGTTTTGCCAACATCCAAAGCTTGAAGATCGGTGATGATGTCAAAGAGGTGCTGGAGGCTGTCCTTGCCTGAGTACAAGGAGTGGAGTTCATCCCACATTGTTTTGGCAGTCTCATGATACATGATCATCTGGTAGGGCTCACCCTCCAGAGAGTTCAGGATCTAGGTCTGGACGCGACCGTCATTTCGTAGCCATTCATCAGTAGTAGGAGACGGAGGTCCCTGGGTAAGGTGACGCGCAAGGCCCTTGGCTTGCAGGACCCTCCGGACGGAGTGAACCCATGGGATGAAGTTCGACTTCCCAGAGAGGGAAAGAGTAGTAATCCGAAGCTCATCGCGGAGTTCATGAGGAGGAGCCACGTGGTCTGTCGTGGGGGTAGCTGTAGTGGAGTCGCTAGAAGACATGACGACCTGGAAGGGAGGAAGCGAGCAGAAACAGCGGACTGGAGCAGAGCAGAAGGCAGGGCCGCGGCGAGTACAGACACGCTAGGCAAGGCGCGAGCTATTGGAGGCCGCGGCGGACTGGAGCAGGCCGCAAGGAGCGGCGACGACTGCTGAGCCGACGGCGAGTAGAGAGGGCAGGTCGCGGCAGGCCGCGACGAGTACAGAAGCACAGGGCAAGGCGCGAGCTGCGGGAGGCCGCGGCGGACTGGAGCAGTCCGCGACGAGTAGAGCACAACAACTCGTCGAGAAGAGAGGGCAGGCCGCGGCGAGAAGGAGAAGGAGAAGACAAGTGGGGAGAGCTCGGCAAGTCGCGGCGATGTGCGGCGACTAGATGGCGACCGCAGCGGGCTGGATCAGTCCGCAAGACGGAAATCGCGGAGAGGAGCGAGTTCGCGGCGGACAGGGAAAAGAACTTGCCCGCCAGAAGAGGAAGGAGAACAACAACGGTTAGGGAAAGCAGCGCGGACAGAAGGGAGCTCGCAATAGCAACAGACAATGGACAGAAGGAGACCGCCGAGCTTGCAGCGGACCAAAGAGAACAAGAAGAGGAAGCGAGTTCGCCAAGCTCACAGCGGACAGAAGGAGACTGCAGAGCGAGTTCACCGAGCTCGCAGCGGACAGAAAGAGACCGCAGCGGACTATGGGAAGTAGTGGACCCCACAGATCAGAGAGAGAGGGCTATAAAAGGACCAGAAGAGGAGTGGTTACACGGAAGGAGAGGGAGCGGATTGGAGAAGGGCAGGCCCAGAAGCTATGCGACTAGGAGGTGCAGACACAAAATGTCAGGCCGCGGAAACCGCAGGACGCCGGGCGGATAGACGTCTGAATCCGCAGGAGGCACAACCTGGCTCTGATACCATGTAGAGAATGACCCAAAAGCTTGTATGTATTACTTCCATATGAAAATACAATGGGAGAATACAAATATATAGGGAAGAGGAGAGAAGAATAAATCCTATACAAGATGTGTGACTAAAGAAGGAGGAGAGAGAAAGGAAGAAAGAGGGCCCAATAATGAGCCCTTTTACATGGGCTTTTCCAATAACATTAATGACTCATTAATTAAACTAGGCAGTAGGCACAAAGACTTGTAACTTGATAACTAGGCGTGAATGTCATAACACATCCTATGTGATTGGTATTTATGTCATTTGGAAATTTGAAAAATAGCTTTGTTTTCTTTCCCTGTAAGAAATAATTTGGCATGGGATAGACCCCCATTTCATTTACCATTTTGCATGATCGAAGGAAGCTTCAATTACCTTTTGTACTAGTCTACTAGATGATTCAAACCTTACTGCTCTTTAGTTCATCAAAATATGAAAGTTGTGCTTGTGGTTCCCTCATGATCTGTACATTCTTGCAGATTTATGAAGCAAAAGGAAAATGAAATTGAGGTTCAAAAATGATAAATGTAGATTGCTCTTATTTAGGGGTGTAAACAGGCTGAATATGAAAATGTTGGGCTGAGTTATTTTCAATTCATTAGCTATCAAGTCAAATATGGACTATCCCAAGCAAGTTAGTAATTTGAAAATTTGTGTTCATGTTCGACTTGTATATTGTCAAGGAAAACACAAGCAACAAGCCTAGTCGATTACATCATATGCATTAATAGTTTTTTCTTTTTCTTTTGAGGACTTGGATTGCATTAAAAAAAGATTTTTCATTGTATAATGTGTTTTGCGTCCATAGAGATTAATGTTACAAACCTCCTCACGAGATTCAAAGTAGGGGTTAAGGAGTTTGTGGAGTTGGGGATTGATCAACCTCAGAGGGAAGCGTGCCTTGTCTCTATTGGTGTGGTCGGGGGCTAAGGCACGAAGATAAACGGAGCCTTGTCGTGGCTACCAGACACAAGTGCTCGAGGGGGAGTTCCAAAACCCTTTGACTTAACTATGTGAGCAAAGGGAAATTAGTGAGGAAGAGAACTAAGAGGGAACTTAAAATACTTCTTGCTTGATATTCATTTATGACTCAATTGGTCCTTATATAAAATTACATAATGGTATACTCATTATGAAGCACCAGTACGGGTACGAATACTGGGTACAATACGTATTTGGTACGCTGGTACGGAACATCGAAAAATAGAATGCGGGTATTTTCAAGGGGCGACGTAATTTAAATGGATATATATATATACACACACACATGCGCGCGAGCATCTTCGCACGGGCTACGTGCGTGCTCGATGCTCTCGAACGGCCTTCGGCCTCAACCAGGAGGGCCTCGCCCGTGCTTAATGTGTTGCTGCGGGCTACACCCGCATCAAGGCGGGCTGCGCCCGCAACATATACATATAGGTACAAAAAATGACCGTAAAAAAATCTAAATCACGATTATAATTTTTATTTTGTAAAAAATGTGCGTTTTGACTTACAATAATTAATTCCTCTCCTCTCTCCTCTCTCTTTCTTTCTCTCTCTCCCTCTCTTTCTCTCTCTCTCCAATATAATAGTTATTATATAATAGTTATAAACTACTTTCAAGAACCGCCGCCTTCTCTCTTTCTCTATCTCCTCTATCCCTTTCTCTCTCTCGGCTCTCTCCCTCTCTCCCTTTCCAATTCCTTCCGTCCTCTCCCCCTCTTCTCTCTCCCCCTCTCCCCCTCTTCTCTCTCCCCCTCTCCCCTCTCTCTTCTCTCTCTCCCTCTCCCTCTCTCCCATCCCTCAGCAGGTGTAGCTTTAGGGTATCTAGTGATTTGTTGTTTTTTAATAAGAAAATATTGGACGGCTGCTGAATTAGTCAGGCAGCTCCAACTGCTGATATTACTTCGATGAGTTTATAATCAATGACAAAAGTATTTCTTTATATATGGTATATATATGTATATATATATACGAGTACTGGTTACGATATGTATTCGGTATGATGGTATGGAACATCAAAAAAAATAGATACGGGTATTTTCAAGGTACGGCGTGATTAAAATTGAGACAGACACACACACATACATACATACATACATATATATATATATACATACATACATATATCTTTACTACTCTAAAGGAAGTATAAATGGATGAGTTCGAAATTACAATAGCCATCCGATTATGGTATGATAATATTTCTGCCGTCCGATCAAACTCAATCATGATGCATCATCTCTCCACATTTCTATAGGGCTCCTAAACCTACTAACTAGGTTTTATAAAATTACATTTTTGCCCCTATAAAATTCGAAAAATAAGAGAGAATCCGACCAACGCATCAAACCCGCAGCCCGCAAGCCCGCGGGCTCGCTGATCCGCTGCCCGCTAACCCGCCAACCCGCGACATGCTGACCCGCCAGCCCGCAAGCCCGCGGACCGCCAGCCCACCAAGCCTGTGATTTCAAGCTTCAATCCGGTGAACCTATATTTAAACTCCTAATGTATCTTAATATAAGCAGTGTGGGACTAAAGGCGTGTGCGGGTCCTGCGGGATATATATTATTATATTATAATTATTATAATTAATAATATTAATAATTCTTATATAATATTATTATAACATAAAGCAGGCGGGTGAACAGTGCTCCCGCAACTGTTCACCCGCCTGCTCTTTACTATTTTTTTTTAATTAATTCTTTAATTTTTTAAATATTAAATCTATTTATTATTTAGTTTTATTAATTGTTTTTTTTATTAATTATAAAAAAAAGATGTTCGATACTTTTGCGAAGCCCGCCGGGAGGCGGGCGAACCCCCGACTCAAATTTACTTTCGTGAAGCCCGCCGGGGGGCGGGCGAACGGCGGGCGAACCCCCGGCTCAAATTTATTTATTTTTATTAATTGTTTGAAAATATCAAATTTACTTTTGCGAAGCCCGCCGGGGGGCGGGCGAAGCCCGCCGTCACCGGCCGGGTACTGTGGCGCGTAGCCATCGGGCCGGAGGCCCGTGCCTGTCACTCGTATATATATATGCATGTATATATGCCACGTTTTTTTAATGGGGAATATTGAACAAGTTGAAACAGTACCAATTCAAAACATCTAATCCTAAAATGCATAATAAATTAACAAAATAATCAAATTTAAATCAAATTCTTTGTAGTTCTGACGATAGCAAGAAATTTAAATCAAGAGCACGTTTTATTACTATAATAAATAAACACCGCTAGTTTCATTTGTGGATCATATTTTCTCTTTTCTAAAAGACATGGAGAAGTCTTTTGTTTACTTTAAAATTGCAAAATGATGTGTCAAGTACAAGCTTATCCGTACACTAGAGTAGCAGGTATATCCATCTAGTATCGAGTATGCACCGGTACAGGTAATGTACCCAGACAAACCTCGTGGTAGTATCGATGCTTCATAGTATACTCGTAATAACTTGGACTTACATAAAATACCCAAAATAGTAAAACATATTAACAACATTAACTACTCGCATATCATAAAGACTCATAATTAAAATACATAAAGAATCTAAATAAAAGACATGGCTCGTGCGTGCGACATGTAACAATCCATCCCCCCTTCAATTTGAGTTTCCCCTCAAGCTCAAACAAGGGAATATCTTTGTGCGGTCATTTGGTTCCTTAATTTTGCGCTAAACAACTCCTTATAAGGAGTCTCTGAGGTTGAGTGTTTATCAGCAAGTCTCTATCGTGCTCACTCATGTAGAGGGTGGTTTGTGTATGTGTGTGGTAATTGGTGTTGGCGAGCTTTAGTACTCGGGGACTGAGAGTGTGGACTCGTGAGAATGACGGGAGGGTGTTCTGGAGGAGAACCATGGAGGCGGCATCGAAACGGTTGATTGGAGTGGAACCATCGGGTTTGGTAGTGGAGGTACTCGAGGAACAACGTGGCTAATATTGATAGAAAGTTGTGCAAGCGCCGCCAGAGTTGTTGATGTTGATGTTGTGGACTCGCGCATTTTTGTGGACTCGCGCATCATTTGAAGTATCTCGCAGGCATCATCATTCTTCTCGAAACTTGACTTCATGCCAAAATAATTAAGTAATCAATTAATCCAATACAGATTTAATTAATTAAATAGCATATTGGCCCTGGTCTACGAGTCAGAAGGTTTGGGCTTTGCATGGAGGATTGATAGTCTGTTGCGCTAGGCTCGAGAAAACATGGGAAGGCGACTTAGTGAAATGAAGTCGCGGGCGGCTAGATTGATCGAGAGATGCATTAGTGCACCAGGCTCAATGATGAGGAGCGATGGTTGGTGCTGGACCTGATGATGAGTAACGACATGCGTGGGGAGCTGCAACGTCGAGAGCAGCGTTCATCGACAAGGCTTATTCATTCCTATTGACAGTGAGGAGGACGGAGCTCTTGTCACTCTAGGGAAAGGACGAGAGGACGGTGGCTCCTGCACGACGACTCCTCTGGGAATCAGTTGATTGACATGTGCGAGGAGGAAATGCTCAGATCGACGCATATGTGTTAGTTTCGACTGGAGGAGATCTGGAGGTGATGAGATGCGTGTAGCTAGAATGTTGGGTCAATTGTTTTGGATGTTCTTGTTGAAGCACACTGGTGGATTGTAGTGCAAAATGTTGACTGCAGTGCAGAGTCGATAGGCTATGCGGAAGGAGAGGATCAACTCGCTCAGGAAGACAATGGTTTTACTGGAGCATTTGTGGAAGAGAGGGATTGAAGTCAAGGTTGAGGTGTCGGCAAAGTTGGGGGTCTCAACCCTGAAGGGGAGCGCGTCTTGACTCTAACAGTGCGTCTTGATGCGGAGGCGAAGTCAACAAAGATAAATGGAGTCTTGTCGTGATTACCGAAGACTAGGTGCTCGAGGGATTGCTCCAAATCCCTTTGACCTATAAGAACTAGAGGAACTAGAGAAAAAAAGGATGACTAATAGAGAACTCAAAATACTCCTTGATATTCATTGATGACCCAAATGATCCTAATTACATGATGAGATACTCGTAATAAGTTTGAATATTTGTACTTACATAAAATACTCAAAAATACTAAATGAAGCTAACGACATGAGCGACTTCTATATCATAAGAAAATACGATAGTTGCTCGCTAGAGACGACTACCGCCTAATTTTAAAATACTTCAAATAGAATCTCTTAAACTTGAAATAAATTAAAATTGCCTAAAAGTAAATCTAGAAATTCCAAAAGGATTGTATTTTCTTTTTTCAAAGAAAATATAAAACACTCTTTATTTTCGAGAGATCTAAAGTATCCACAAGCCTTTCGGCTACTAGGACGTCAATCGGATCACAAAATTTATATACCGATAATATAAACTGGCAACCATAATAAATCGGAAATAAATTGGAATGTAACTTTAAAAAATAGAGACGAAGGATTATGATTTAATCCTCATCTCATTACTGTTGGACTTTGACATGTTGACCGGGCCCCACAAGGTTGGTGGAAGTGCATTTATTTATGTTTACTTTTAATGTATGGGAGAGAGAGAATGTAATAAATGGGTAGATGGAAAGTTGTATTTATTAGGAGAGAGGTTTTAGGTGTTTTGCTTTGCCTATATAAAGGCCCCCCCCCTTTGTACTTATTGGGACTCGATGAATAGTGAGATAAACTCCCAAACTCCTGGTTCTTGTTTAGAGAGAGAGAGAGAGGAAGCGCCGCAGCTGTACAACCCCGTGTCCGGCGAGCAAGGTCACTAGGGTATAGGCAGATCGGGCTGAGAACAGCAGACGAGCTCGACAGCAAAGGGGGCGAGCCGGAGCTCGGCATCCGTCGACCAGAGACCGTCGATCGGCGACCCGGAGTTCGGCATGTGCCGAGCGAGACACAGCTCGCGTCCTCGCAGTGGAGCTCGGCAACAGTAGGCGAGCAGGGCATGCCGAGGTGGCCGAAGCTCCCAAGCTCGCCTGGATGTATGAGGTATTTTTTACTGTTTTGCCCCGCTGGTCTGCCCATAGCCCTTCAAAACAGCGGAGTTTGGCTGTTGGCAGACCCAACCAAGGGTTTTCTGGTAATTTCAGGTCGGTTCTTTTGGTTATTAGCAGTCCGGATTTCAAAGGCTATAAATAGGACCCAAGGGGTACCCCAGAAAGCAGGTTCTTCCCTGTGCTCTCCTGCCCCATTCTTCGAGTGCTTTCTGAGGGTACCTTAGCTCGGCTTCTGGCTAAGGAGGGGAAGCGCTCTGAGATCTTCCGGGTTTGTGGTGGGACCTCCCTGCCGAGCCCTTGGGTCTGTTTCACCTTGCCTTCTTTGTTGTTTTTCTTGCAGGGGCGAAGTAGGCGCGAGACCACCCCTTCCCCAAGGGTCGAACTCCACGGGAGACCGGATTCCGGTTTCAACATTTTGGTGCGGTGAGCGTGGAGAGTGGTCAGCGCAGAAAGGCTTCGGCGAGCTCAATGACGGGAGGACAAGGATCTGACAGGCGGAACTCGCCGCCCCCCCCCCCCCCTCGCCTCTCGCAACGGTGGGGATGTTGGAAGACTTCAGGAACGAGGTGCTGGGCCTCGTCAAGTTCGCAATTGGCGCGCGTGTCGAGTGCTCGACTCCGGTAGCCCAGATCGCGGTCGCCCCCTCTTTGGGCGAGGACGCTCCCGGCCGGCGAGCTGGGAAGGAAGTGGCCGAGGAAGGCCGAGGGTGCGAGCTCCCAGGGCGCGAGCTCTTCCCCGGCTCGGCAGGCCGAGGCCGGTTCGCCGAGCTGGGCTCGCGAGACTCGCCAGCTCGTCCAGTGGGGGGAGGCAGTCCTTTCAGCGAGCTGGTCTCCTCAGCTCCAGTCCCAGATGGGTTCAGGGAACCCGAGATGTCTTACTATACCGGGAAAGGAGACCCGGTCCAGCATGTCCAATGGTTCGAGGATGTGGTCTCCATCCGTCAGATGTCGGACGGATTCAAATGCCGGCTCTTCGCAATCACCCTCCGGGAGAAGGCAAGGGAGTGGTTCCACCAGCTCCCGGCCAGCTCCATCTACTGCTTCGAGGACCTGCGCCGAGGGTTCATGTTGAGATTCACCACCTCGAAGAGAAGAAAGAAGGAGTCCGAGTCTTTGTTCCACATAAAGCAGGGGGTGAGCGAGACGTTGGGGAGCTATGTGGACCGATTCCAGGAGGAAGTTACTCAAGTCCAGGAGATGTCGGGCCATAGTCTGATGATGGCCTTTACCCTAGGCCTGCAACAGGGCTTCTTCCGAATGGAGCTAAAGAGAGTTCCCCCCCTCTCCTACGAGGAGCTGATGGAGAGGGCGGCAAGGGAAGTCGACGGGGAGGCGTCGAACCCGGAATTTGCGAGGAAGCTGGCCAGGTGGGCAACCGAGGAGGAAAAGGAGTCGAAGGGAGGAAGAAGACAGGAGGATAGGAGAGGAGACCCCAGGCTGAGGGAGCAGAGGCAGCTCCAGGGGCAGCAGCAGCCGAGGTGGGGGCGTCAAGAGCCCGACCGACGGCTAGGGTGGAGACCCGAGTGGCAGGGGCAGGGGCCGCAAAGAGGATATTACGGAAGGGATCACTACCAGGGGAGGCAAGACCAGTTCCACCCCCCGGGCTGGAGGCAGGGCCAGAGGCCCCAGCTCCCCGATCAAGAAGAGGTTATGGCCATAGCCCTGGGAACAAGGAGGGGAGCGTGGAGGAAGAGAAGAAGAGAGGTCAGGGTGGAGCTGCCCTATTGCGACTTCCATCAGGAAGAGGGGCATGCCACGGCCACCTGTCCGGAGTTCCTCGAGATGAGGGGGAATAGGGAGCAGCAGCAGCAGCAGGGGCGGCAGGAAGTGAGGATTGAGGAGGTCCTGCCTCGGGCGGAGGAGGATCGTTGCGAAGACCGGGTGGATGTGGGGACCCGGGGAGGGATCAGAGTGATCCACGGGGGAGTGGGGATCGAGGCTTCCCGCAAGGCAAGTCTCCACACCATGTACCGGCGGAGCGTCGCCTCAACGTCCCAAACCCCACCCCCGGAGGAGAGGATCACCTTCTCCAGGAGTGACATGCCAGACCACGAGGATCCGTTCTGTGATGCGCTAGTCATCAGGGCGGCCATCGAGAATTTCACCGTCTCTCGGATCCTCGTGGACAACGGGAGTTCCGTCAACGTCGTCTTCAAAAAGGCGTTCGACGCGATGAGGGTGGAGGCAAAGAGGGTGTTGGCCTCGGATGGCCCCTTGTTCGGGTTTTCAGGAGAAAGGAAGGAGGTAGAGGGAGGAGTTGGCCTCCATGTCACCTTGGGGGGGGCAGTCCCGAAACTGCAAGTTCGTCATTGTGGACGCCCCCAGCAGCTACAGCGCCATCTTCGGGAGGCCCCTGATCAGCACCTTCCGCTGCGTCCCCTCATCTTTCCATCAGTGCTTGAAGTTCAACGCTGAGGGGGTGCTGGTCAGGGTTAGGGGGGACCCAAAGGTGGCGCGGGAGTGTTATGTCACCGCTGTGAACACCATCTCCTGGCAGGAGGGAGCCGAGGAGATGGGGCGAAGGATGGAGGAGGTCGAGCAGGAAGCAGGAGGGGAGGAGCTGGGAGTGAAGGACTGCGCAGAGAAGGCGGCAGGAGGAGATCTGGAGGAGGTGGCCGAAGTGAGGGCTGTGGGAGGAGAGATGGAGGTAGAGGTCCCCGTTCCGGAGGAAGGGGATGCTGAGGGATGGGGGGAGCAATCCAGACTGGAGGTAGCAGAGGAGGTGGTGGAGCTGGAGGTGCTCACCCGAGGAGGAAGGATGGAGAAGATCCGCGTCAGCGGGGGGCTGACCCCGGAGGACCAAGGCAGGATGCTGGAATGCATCCAGAAGAACGTGGACATCTTCGCTTGGAACGCCGCGGAGATGCCGGGGGTTGATGCGGATGTGGCCTGCCACCGCCTCAACCTGGACCCGGGAACACGCCCCGTTCAGCAGAAGAAGAGGTCCACCGCGGACAAGCTGGCGGAGCCCATCAGGGAGGAGGTGGCGAAACTCCTCCAGGCCGGCTTTGTGTCTGAGATTCAGTACCCCGGCTGGGTCTCCAACGTGGTTATGGTAAAAAAAGGAGACGACCGGTGGAGGATGTGTATCGACTTTTCCTTACTTAATAAAGCTTGTCCTAAGGACTGTTATCCTTTGCCTCGAATCGACGCGCTGGTTGACTCAGCCGTCGGTTTTTCTGTAATGAGTTTTTTAGATGCTTTTTCAGGTTATCATCAGATCAGGATGCACCCCCCAGATATCAAGGATGTCTCGTTCATCACAGGGGATGGATGCTACTGCTACAGGATGATGCCCTTCGGGCTGAAGAATGCCGGGGCAACCTACCAGAAAATGATGGATATGGTCTTTAAGGAGCAAAGGGGAAGTAATTTAGAGGTGTATGTAGATGACCTCATGATCAAAAGCCGGGATGTGGACTCCCACCTCCGGGACCTGGAGGAGACCTTCGCCACCCTGCGCAAGTACAAGATGCGATTGAATCCCCTAAAATGTGTCTTTGGGGCCAGCAGGGGAAAGTTTTTGGGGCACCTCCTCACCCCCGCGGGGGTAGAGCCAAATCCAGATAAGGTTAAGGCTATCTTGGAGCTGGGGTCCCCGCGGAATGCAAAGGAGGTCCAACGGTTGACGGGGAAACTAGCATGGCTGAGTCGCTTCCTTTCACGGGCAGGGGAGAAGTGCTCCCCCTTCTTCAAAACGCTAAGGGGTGGTCAGAGGTTTGATTGGACCAAGGAGTGCGAGGAGGCGTTCCAGACCCTCAAAGTGCAGTTGACACGGGCACCGCTGCTCCAAGGGCCGAAGGAGGGGGAGGACCTGTTTTTGTATCTCGGAGTCGGGGTGGAGGCCTTGAGCTCCGTCTTGGTTCGTGAAGAAGGGAAGAGACAGCTCCCAATTTATTACGTAAGCCGGGTCCTGAGAAAGGCCGAGCTCAGGTATCCGATTCTAGAAAAGCTAGCCTTCGCACTGATCATCTCGGCTCGGAGGCTACGACCTTACTTCCAAGCACACTCAATCCGAGTGGTGACCGACCATCCCCTCTGCAACATCTTCGAGGGGGTGGAGCATTCAAGCAGGTTGACTAAGTGGTCGGTGGAGCTGAGCGAGTTCGACGTCGCCTTCGTCCCGCGGCCCTCAATCAAAGCTCAGGCGATGACCGACTTCCTGGCCGACTACGTGGTTGAAGTGGCGGAGGAAGAGCTCACCCGCGCGACCCCTTGGAAGGTGAGGGTGGATGGTGCCTCGGGAAGGCATTCCCTAGGAGTAGGGGTGATCCTAGAAAGCCCTCAAGGGACCCGAATCGAGCAGACGGTGGTGGTGCACTTTCCCATTACCAACAACCAGGCCGAGTACGAGGCCGTGATAGCGGGGCTGCGCCTGGCCAGGGAGCTGGGGGTATCAGATGTGGAGGTCCTTACTGACTCCATGGTAGTGGCTTCTCAGATTAACGGGGAGTTCGAGGCGAAGGAACCCACCCTGCGATCGTACTTGGCCAAGGTGAAGGGGGTCATTGGCACTTTTCAAACCTTCTCCATCCGACACGTACCAAGGGAAGAGAATGAACAAGCAGATCAGCTGGCGAAGCATGGTCCCCAGGTGGGGGGTACCATCACCGACCTGTTCCACCCCTCCATCGAGGAAGGAGAGCTCATGGAAATCGATCAACAAGCTTCGTGGATGGATCCAGTGGTGGTTTTCCTCTCCAAAGGAGAATATCCGGAGGGGGTAGATAAGAAGAAACTGAGGCACAAGTCAGCATATTACCTCCTCCAGGACGGGCAGCTATACAGGAAGACCCTCTCAGGGATGCTAGCCCGCTGCGTGACCGAGGGAGAAGCACGAAGGATCTTGGAGGAAGTCCACTCCGGGGAATGTGGGAGTCACTCCGGGAGTCGGACCCTGGAAGGGAGGATAGTCAGGCAAGGGTATTTCTGGCCCACCTTGGGCCGAGACGCCGCCGAGTTCGCAAGAAGGTGTCATAAGTGCCAACTGTTTGCCCCTCTCCAGCTACAACCGGCCCAGCGACTCAGAAGTATCACGGCCCCATGACCCTTCGCAATTTGGGGAATGGATTTGGTTGGGCCGTTCCCCCAAGCCAGCGGCCAGAGAAGGTTCCTCCTAGTGATGATTGACTACTTCTCAAAGTGGATGGAGGTGAAGGCGTTGGCCAAGGTGACCTCCCAGGTGATCAGGAATTTTGTTTGGGGGGAGATCATCTGTCGCCATGGGCTGCCCCAGGCCATAGTCACGGACAACGGGCCCCAGTTCGCCAGTGCCGAGTTCACCAGCTTCTGCGAGCAGCTTGGAATCGATCTCAGGTTCGCCTCGGTCCATCACCCCAGGAGTAACGGGCAGGTGGAGGCCGCAAACAAGGTCATCGTCAACCTCCTCAAGAAGAAGATGGAGAATTTGAAAGGGAGCTGGGTGGAGCAGCTTCCTGCGGTTCTTTGGGCCCTAAGGACCACCCCCAACACAGCTACGGGAGAGACCCCCTTCAAACTCTCCCACGGGTGCGAGGCAGTGCTCCCCATAGAATTCGAAGTCCAAACACCGCGAGTCGTGGCAGCAAAAGAAGGCCGTGAGGAATGGCAAGCAGAGAATGAGGAGGAACTGAGGCTCTCCCTCGACATGGTGGAAGAGGTGAGAGACCTTTCCGCTATCCGGCAGGAGGAGGTGAAAAGAAGAATGGCCAAGTACTTTGACAAGCATGTCAGGGTCAAGCAGTTCGTGGAAGGGGACTTGGTGCTGAAGAAAGTAGATGCAGCAGGGAGGTCAGCATCCGTAGGGAAGCTCAATCCCAGCTGGGAGGGACCATTCATTGTAAAGGTAGCCTTGGGGTCAGGGGGCTATCGACTCCAAAATGTAGAGGGCGAGACCTTGAGTCTCACCTGGAGTGGTGACGACCTAAAACGATTTTTCCCCTGAAGCATGTAAGCAGCACTTTGATTATAATAAATTCCTTCAACTCTCTGATATTATCGTAACTAGCCTGCATAGTGGAATGTAATGTATTTTGGACCCCGAGCAGATCCCGCTGCCAGGCTCTCACCTAGCTGGCAGGGCTGGAAGTCACTCGGTGTCATCCTTGGCCTCGAGCAGATCCCGCTGTCAGGCTCTCACCTAGCTGACAGGGCTGGAAGTCACTCGATGGTGTTAGTAGTGGACCCCGAGCAGATCCCGCTGCCAGGCTCTCACCTAGCTGGCAGGGCTGGAAGTCACTCGGTGTCATCCTTGGCCTCGAGCAGATCCCGCTGTCAGGCTCTCACCTAGCTGACAGGGCTGGAAGTCACTCGATGGTGTTAGTAGTGGACCCCGAGCAGATCCCGCTGCCAGGCTCTCACCTAGCTGGCAGGGCTGGAAGTCACTCGGTGTCATCCTTGTCCTCGAGCAGATCCCGCTGTCAGGCTCTCACCTAGCTGACAGGGCTGGAAGTCACTCGATGGATGTTAGTAGTGGACCCCGAGCAGATCCCGCTGCCAGGCTCTCACCTAGCTGGCAGGGCTGGAAGTCACTCGGTGTCATCCTTGGCCTCGAGCAGATCCCACTGTCAGGCTCTCACCTAGCTGACAGGGCTGGAAGTCACTCGATGGTGTTAGTAGTGGACCCCGAGCAGATCCCGCTGCCAGGCTCTCACCTAGCTGGCAGGGCTGGAAGTCACTCGGTGTCATCCTTGGCCTCGAGCAGATCCCGCTGTCAGGCTCTCACCTAGCTGACGGGGCTGGAAGTCACTCGATGGTGTTAGTAGTGGACCCCGAGCAGATCCCGCTGCCAGGCTCTCACCTAGCTGGCAGGGCTGGAAGTCACTCGGTGTCATCCTTGGCCTCGAGCAAATCCCGCTGTCAGGCTCTCACCTAGCTGACGGGGCTGGAAGTCACTCGATGGTGTTAGTAGTGGACCCCGAGCAGATCCCGCTGCCAGGCTCTCACCTAGCTGGCAGGGCTGGAAGTCACTCGGTGTCATCCTTGGCCTCGAGCAGATCCCGCTGTCAGGCTCTCACCTAGCTGACAGGGCTGGAAGTCACTCGATGGTGTTAGTAGTGGACCCCGAGCAGATCCCGCTGCCAGGCTCTCACCTAGCTGGCAGGGCTGGAAGTCACTCGGTGTCATCCTTGGCCTCGAGCAGATCCCGCTGTCAGGCTCTCACCTAGCTGACAGGGCTGGAAGTCACTCGATGGTGTTAGTAGTGGACCCCGAGCAGATCCCGCTGCCAGGCTCTCACCTAGCTGGCAGGGCTGGAAGTCACTCGGTGTCATCCTTGGCCTCGAGCAGATCCCGCTGTCAGGCTCTCACCTAGCTGGCAGGGCTGGAAGTCACTCGGTGTCATCCTCGGCCTCGAGCAGATCCCGCGGTCAGACTCACCTAGCTGACAGGGCCGGAGGTCACTCGATGGAGTCGGCCTTGAAATCGTCAGATACGGGTCAAAGTCTCAGTGTCAGGGAGCAAAGGGGAAAAAGTTTTGTCAGGGCGAGCTCGGGCTCGGCAAGCCCGGCTCGACAGGATCAAGAAGGCAGGCCAGGCTGGAGGACTCGGCATGAGCGAGTGTGCACTCGTCAGTCCAGGCTCGGCATTGGCGAGTGGGACGCAAGCCCGGACCTCGCCAAAGGAAAGCAAGCCGGACCGGGGCACCTCGCCCCCCTTGACCATTAGACTTGGAGAAATTTTCCTGTTTTCGGGCTCAACCTGGATGGCTCGCGTGCGAGTTATGGTAGCGTGACAAGGGCGGAGAGCAACTCGCCCCCGAATCGTTTGGGGCTCGGCGAACACTCAAAACGCGTCCACTCGCAGGCGCGCTCTCATAACCACTCTACTCGCGGAACCTGTCTCGGCGAAGTCGCGGGGAGAAGCACTCGCATAAATTCAGAGCACAACAAACATAGTAAAGAAAGAGAAGGAAATGACACCGGTATGATCAAAAAACTTTTATTATATGCAAAAAGTAATTACATGGGGGGGCTCGCCTCGGCGAGTGAACAAAGAAAAAGGAAAAAAGAAAACAAAAGTACAGGCTACCCTCAGGCCTCGCCCCCTCCGCCGGACTGGTCCTCGCCGTCACCCGATGGATCCTGGAAGCTTTTCCCGAACATCGCGTCCAGGCTGTCTTCCTTCTCGCTGGGCGGCGTTGCCGGGAACAGGCTCGACATCAGGTCCCGAGCCGAGATCCCCCCGCACCCCTCCACCAGCACCCTTGAATCCTTCATCATCTGGAGGGTGCACTCGGCGGCTTGAATGGAGTTGATCCGCAATCTCTCGACGAGGTCGGCCTCGCCAAAGATTCGCGGACTCTTGTAGGGGAGAGTGGGATCGATGTCGTGAGGCGGGAAGAAGATCTCTGCCTGACGGCGCACCTCGCCGAGGAGGTGCTGGTTCTCCCCCTGCAGCTTTGTGTTCGCGCCCTCCAGCTCGGCAAGGCGTGCGCGCAGCCGGCCGATCTCCTCCCCCTGCTCGGCGTTACGAGCCTGGAGCTCCCCTGCAGCGTCGGCATCCGCGGCCAGTTGTGCGCGCAGCCGGCCGACCTCCTCCCCCAGCTCAGCGTTGCGAGCTTGAAGCTCGCCCGCCGCCTTGGCATCCTGGAAAAAAGTCCATTTAGCAGCAGCGCAAAAATTTTCTAAGTAAAAGGGAGGAGCAGCGCTTGGCACTTACCAACCCGCCGGCGGTTTGGGCGAGTAGACCCTCCGCTATGCCGAGCCGTCTCGCCTGATCGGTGACCTTATCCTTGGCGAGGTCGCGAGCCTGCTCAGCCTTTTCGAGTTGGTGGCTGAGGGCAAAGCTGCGGCGTGCCAGCATGTGATGCAGCTCCAGGGTCCGCAGGTGGGACTGCATGCCCTCATGGCCGAGCTGCCGGAGGGTCATCTTCTTGTAGGCCTCGGCATCCTCCCGGCCATATAGGCCGAAGCCGATGGCATAGGCATGACCGGTGGCAGGCTCGCGGTCGTGCCAGGAGGGGTGCAGAGTGGAGACGGAGACTCGATGAGCGAGCTCGTCCCACTGCAGCATGGGATCGCCCGCCGAATCCTTCCAGCGCGCGCCGAAGTTGAAGAGGGGGTGTTGCTTCGGTGGTGCGCGCTCGCGGGCAGTCCTCTTCGCCGCTGGAGGAGGAGAGATCGCCGCCGTGGAAGAGGGGCCCTCGCCACCTTTCCGGCCCTTGCTGGTTGTCTCCTTCAGCGGGCTCTCCGGCGACGCGTCGGGAGGGGTCGCTGACGAGCTGATATACTTGGGGCTGGGCTGTCGTTGTTGCCCCCGCGGAGCCAGCAGGGCCCTCCGCATCTTCTTTATCTGACGGTGGCCGAATGGCGGGTTCGACCCCGCATCCTCAGGCCGCCTCTTGCTGGAAGAGGGCTGCGAGAGGGCCGCCTCATCTCGGCAGGCCAACGCCGCCGCCCTCTCGCGAGCAAGAGGGTCGGTATGGAGCCCCGGATCCGCGAACGGCGGGTTCGCGGGGATTATTCGCTCCCCTGCAGGAAAACACTTAAAAAAGTTAGGAATTCAGAGATGATGTGCCGAGTTCGACGGGCAGGCGAGCTCGGCAAGATGAGGAGGGTAACATACCTTCGCCGGGCAGAACGGGGGGAAGCGCGTCGAGGCCCCTCCGCAGGAAGGCGACCTCGAAATCTTTATGGAGGAAGTATTTGTGGAGCTCGGCGTCGTTGCCGGACACGGCCGGCGGGCGGTACACCTCCTCGCCCTTTTGTTGCGGCGAGTAGGGGATGTTGCCGAGATCGCCCTTGATGAAGGCGATCTTGGTCATCCAGGTATGGTGTTTGTTCGCGATCTCGCGAACTTTGATCAGCGAGCCGCCAAAGTATGCGACCCCGTCCGGCGTCGCCTTGTAGGAAAAGAGTTTCCTGAACACCGTCAGGTTGAACTCTATCTTCTCCCGCCGGAGGTAACTCGCGAACGCCACCATCATCGCGATGGCGTTGGAATTCAGTTGTGCAGGGACGACCCCGTAGTACTTCAAGATCTGCCGGATCTCCGGCCACAAGGGAAGGCGCAACCCCACCTCGAAATGCGAGATGGGGAAGGCGAGCTCATCCTCGTAGAAGGTGTTTATGGCCTCCCCCTGCCTCGGCCTGCGCGCCTCGAAGCCCGGCGGCACATACTCGGCCTTGAATTCGGCGAGCTCCTCCTCGCTGGTATGACCTTCGAAGAAGCAGTACTCCGTGAAATGCAGCGCGCACTTAGAGCGCCCATCAGCATCTGGGTTGGTCTTGCCCATGATCGCAGGAAAAAAGCACTACGCGAGCAGGGGAAGAAGAGAACACAGAGAGGGAAGCAAAGCGATAAAGGCACAGTACGGGGGGTAGGTGAGAGCCAGGGGGGGGCTATTTATAGGAAATAAAATCTGAGGGAGGCTGTCCAATCAGCGCAGCTCGCCCCCCAGCTCGCCTCCCCAGCTCGCTACCCCAGCTCGCCGACTTCCGGCGCATCCCATCCAAGGCTAAGTAAAACATTGCAGCGTTTTTATTCAACATAATCCAAATATCCTAAGATTTGTTCATTACAGAAATAAAGTTAGGGATTTAAAGAGGCAGGGCGCGCAAGCAGGGAGGGCATCGGGATGCGAGTGCCGGTCGGCTCGGCAAAGGAGCCGCTGACTTACCTACCCCGACCTCGCGACCCCCGCCCCCCAGGCTGCCGCGCGCGGAGCAGCTCGCGGATCCTTCCGGAATTCCTTTGCGTCACCGAGAGACCGTCGTCTATCTCGTCCAGGAGCCGGGAGGGGGACATCAGCTCGCCAGCTTGGCCGCGGCGCACCTCGTCGGCGAGACGCGCGTAGTCACGCTGAAGCGTCTCGTTGACCCCCTGACCCCTGCACCTCGCGCAGCCCGCACACCAGCTTCTTGAGGAGCTTGACCTCCCTCCTCGTCAGCTCGCCTTGATCCACCTCAGGACCCAGGTAAGAGTCCAGCGAGCTCGGGGAGGGGAGGGGAGGGGAGAGTAGTTGGCTGCCCGCGAGGACTCCTCGGCAGCCGATTGACTGGGAAGAGCTGTGAAGACAGGCATTAGCAAAAAGAGCAAAAACTTATGGAGCAAGGAGTCGAGCGAGGTTGACCTGAAGAGCTCGGCGGTTCAAAAGAGATGCGGGGAGGGATGAACCTCAGATCCTTCCCGCGACCAGGGCCGCGAGCCCCCGGCGAGATGAGCTCGAATCCCGGGGTGGGAATGGTCCCCAGACCCTCCCCTGCGGCCGCATCAATTTGGCGAAGAGGGGGGGAGCCCGCTGGCGAATTTGGCCTCTGCGAGCTCACAGGCAGGATCCCAAAGAGAAGCGGCGGATCCCGCGGATGGCTGTCCGGCGCCGAGAATCGCGAGGTGGCGAGCATGGCCTCGCCTCGTGGCGTGGGGTCTCGCGGCACGACGCCCTCGCCATCTGGTTGACCGTCCAGGTCGTCGCCAACCACGACAATCTCTCTGTCCTTCTCAAGAATGGCAGGGTGGCCCTCAGGTCGTTAAAAATGGGCTCGGCCGCTTCAGGGAATGGCTTTGACTTCTTGGAACTGGGCTCGGCAGGATCGGTTTGGGGGGCTTTCGCGGGGACCGCCGTCAGGGCGGCGACGCGAGCCGCGGAGGCCTGGCGGGCTCGGTCTATGCGCTCTTGGATCTCTTTGGGAAGAGGCATCTTGACAAGGCAGCAGAAGGAATGGCAAGAGCCAGGTAGCTGGGCAGGTGCACATATATATAGCCACAGGTGGCCCCCACCAGAAGATTCCCTCCAACTCGCCAACCAGTGCTCGCCGCACACTCAGGGTTGGATGTTTCTTTCCGAGCCTTGACAAGCTCGAAAAGAGCGGGGATTGTGTACAACCCCGTGTCCGGCGAGCAAAGTCACTAGGGTATAGGCAGATCGGGCTGAGAACAGCAGGCGAGCTCGGCAGCAAAGGGGGCGAGCCGGAGCTCGGCATCCGTCGACCAGAGACCGACGATCGGCGACCCGGAGTTCGGCATGTGCCGAGCGAGACACAGCTCGCGTCCTCGCAGTGGAGCTCGACAACAGTAGGCGAGCAGGGCATGCCGAGGTGGCCGAAGCTCCCAAGCTCGCCTGGATGTATGAGGTATTTTTTACTGTTTTGCCCCCGCTGGTCTGCCCATAGCCCTTCAAAACAGCGGAGTTTGGCTGTTGGCAGACCCAACCAAGGGTTTTCTGGTAATTTCAGGTCGGTTCTTTTGGTTATTGGCAGCCCGGATTTCAAAGGCTATAAATAGGACCCAAGGGGTACCCCAGAAAGCAGGTTCTTCCCTGTGCTCTCCTGCCCCATTCTTCGAGTGCTTTCTGAGGGTACCTTAGCTCGGCTTCTGGCTAAGGAGGGGAAGCGCTATGAGATCTTCCGGGTTTGTGGTGGGACCTCCCTGCCGAGCCCTTGGGTCTGTTTCACCTTGCCTTCTTTGTTGTTTTTCTTGCAGGGGCGAAGTAGGCGCGAGAGACCACCCCTTCCCCAAGGGTCGAACTCCACGGGAGACCGGATTCCGGTTTCAACAGCAGCGCTGGTGTGGTTTTTCTGTCCGGGCGGCTAGAAGTAGAAGCCGTGCGGTTTGGTGAGCACGCAGCGAGAGAGAATCGCGGCTTGTGCGACTCGCGCTTTGGTGATCTCGGCAGGAGGAGCTCGCGCTGTTGTAGCTCTCGCTGGTGGAGCTCGCGCAGGAGCAGGTCGCGAATAGACGGATCTAACCACGCGAGTTGGGCGGTCAAGCCGCGAGTGGGGGCGGTCTCGCCTGGTGGTCTAGGCGCGAGGTGGTGAAGGCGACCTCGCTGGGTTGTGGTCGCGCGTGGAGGCGGAGCTTGCTCGCGCGGGGTGGTACTCGCCTATAGTGGGAGGTCGCGCGGTTTGAGGCGGCGGTCTCGGTTTGGTGTTGAGTTTTGGTGGCAAGTGAAATTGTTCGTGGTGTTGGGATTGAGAGCGGGAGCCCATACACGTTTCCAACAAGTGGTATCAGAGGGAGGTTGGATCCCCTGGGAATTGACTCGGAAGGTTAAGTGAGAAGAAGAGATGGAGATGGGAAGTGGAATGCCGGGGCAGGTCCCCAAGATGACAAAGACCAACTATGGGAATTGGAGTATACAAATGCGCGTGCTACTCGCCTCCAAAGAGTTATGGGAGATAGTGAAGAGGGAGTCGAGGTGCTTACTGCTGAAGCGGAGGCAGCGTTGACTAACGCTCAGAAGACAGCATTGAGGGAGGCAAAGAAGCGGGACAAGAAGGCCCTATTCCTATTGTACCAAGGAGTTGATGAGGCAATGTTTGAAAACATCTCTGATGCAGGGACATCGCGAGAAGCATGGGAGATACTGCAACGCTCCATGCAGGGAGTGGATAAAGCAAAAAAAGGTTAAGCGGCAATCCCTCCGAGCCCAGTATGAGATGATGAGGATGCAAAGCTCGGAGAAGGTGGATGACTACGTGACACGTCTACGGGACGCTCACAAACGAGATGAAGAGGAATGGGGAAACGATAGATGATGTTAGCTTCATGGAGAAGCTCCTGAGGTCTATGTCCAAGAAGTTCAAGCACGTGGTAGTAGCCATAGAGGAGTCGAAGGATCTCGCCGAGATGTAGCGGTAGATGAGCTCGTTGGCTCGCTGCAAGCCATGAGTACGCATGCTGCAGGATGATGAGGAGTCGAGTGGCTTAGGAAAGCACTCCAGACTCAGCTAAACTTTGGAGAAAGCTCAGGAAGAGGAGGAGGCCAGCGTGGCCGAGGCTACCAAGGAAGAGGTAGAGGAGGAAGAGGTGGAGAGACTTCGGAAGAAATCAGTACAACCAGAGGGAGGCAGAGCAGCATCACGGTTGGAGACACGATGGAGGCGGAAGAGGAAGAGGCCAAGGGAGAGGCCAAGGCAGAGGACAAGGAAGGGACCAGGGAAGGGGTCAAGGAAGAGGAAGAGGAGATATGTCCCAAACTCAATGTTACAACTGTAACAAGTTCGGGCATATGAGCTACGATTGTTGGGCTCCACGGAAGGGAGGAGAAGCCAACCACTATGCTGAGACAAGTAACACGGGTGACGACCCGATGATGTTCCTTACCATCCAAGGTGCTGCAGGAGGAAGGAACGGGGTGTGGTACTTGGATACTGCGCAAGTAACCACATGTGTGGAGATAAGGAGCTGTTCACCAGCCTTGAGGCAAATGGTGGTGAAGTCAGTTTTGGCGACGCCTCAAAGATATCTGTGGAAGGAAAAGGAGTGATAGCGGTCACAATGAATGGGAAGGAGGTGCAGATCAACGACGTCTTCTATGTGCCAGGCTTGAGGAGCAACATCCTAAGTCTTGGGCAGCTGGTAGAGAAGGGCTATCGTGTCCTATTGAGGGATAATACCTTAGCTATGAAGGATAGTCAAGGAAAAAGAAGTGGTGAGAGTGAAGATGGCGACGAATCGCCTCTTTCCTCTAAGTGTGGATGTCAAGGAGACGACATCATGTTTTGCGAAGCGAAGACAGGAGAAGAAGAGGAAGCTTGGCTGTGGCACCACCGGATGGGCCATCTGGGTTCACAGGCCTGAAGCTGCTGTCAGGTTCCAAGATGGTGGATGGGCTGCCTATGATCACACCTCCTCATAGGGTCTGTGAGGCATGCACGAAGGGGAAGCAAAGGAGAGAACTTTTGAGGGTGGCAAGTCCGGAGAGCAACAAGGCCGTTGGAGTTAGTTCACTCGGACATCGCTGGTCCGTTTGAGACTACTTCAATAGGTGGAAGCAAGTATACATTACTTTCACTGACGACTTCAGCAGGAAGAGTTGGGTTTATTTCCTAGGGAGAAGGCTGAGGCACTTGACAAGTTCAAGGAGTTTCAGGCGATGGCTGAGAAGGAGAGTAATCAACCGCTGAAGGTGCTCAGAACGGATAGGGGTGGAGAGTACACCTCTAGGCCTGTTTGACGAGTACTGTAAGCAATGGGGGATCTCTCATCAGCTGACGGCGGCATACTCGCCTCAGCAGAAATGGCGTGCAGAGAGAAAGAACCTCACCATCATGAACATGGCGAGGAGTATGGTGAAGGGCAAGGGGTTGTCCAAAGATGTTCTGGGCGGAAGCAGTGCAGGTAGCAGTATATGTGCTGAACCGTTGTCCAACTAAGAGTGTGAAGTTCAAGACTCCATTTGAAGCTTGGAGTGGGTGGAAGCCCAGTGTGAACACTTAAGGTTTTCGGGTGTGTGGCTTATGCCACGTCCCGGACCAGAAGAGGAAGAGCTGGATGACCGGAGCGAGATGTGTATCTTTGTAGGCTACGCTCCTGCGAGCAAGGCTTACAAGTATATTAACCCGGTGACGGAGAAGGCGATCATCTCAAGGGATGTGCTGTTTGAAGAAGGAAGTAGCTGAGCTGGGATGAAGCAACGAGAGGATATTAGGGGATGTTCTTCGATGAAGATGAAGAAGAAGAGGTCAGGGAGATGAAACTGAGACAGGTGGAGCTGAGCCACCATCACCACCAAGCAGGGAGGCAGGGAGAGCTCTCACCCCTTACTCAAGCGGAGCAAGCTAGCAGAGGAAGATCTGGTGAAGCAAGCACCAGTGGAACCAAGGATGATCGTCCTCAACCTCGGACAAGGAGGCTAGAGGAGATCTATGAAGAGACGGCTCCAACTCATAACAATTTTTCTTTATACTGTTTGTTTGCAGATGTTGAGCTGTGCTCCTACGAAGAGGCCGCCCAAGAAAAAACTTGGAGAAAGGCGATGGATGTGGAGATCGCCTCCATCAAGAAGAATGACACCTGAAAGCTAGTGGATCCACCTGCAGGCCAAAAACCCCTCGGGGTGAAATGGGTCTATAAGGTGAAGAAGAACAAAGATGGGGGCGTGGAGAAGCACAAGGCGCGGCTAGGTCGTGAAGGGCTACCGACAAGTCCAAGGAGTGGCTATGATGAAGTCTTCGCCCCAGTGGCGCGGATAGACACTATCCGGTTGATCATTGCTCTGGTGCCCATCATGGATGGAGGATCATGCAAATGGATGTGGTGTCTGCCTACCTGAATGGCTACCTGGAGGAAGATGTGTACATCGAGCAGCCTCCAGGTTATGTGGTGAAAGGGCAGGAGAGAAAAGTATGCAAGCTAGACAAGACTTTGTATGGGCTGAAGCAAGGAGCTCGCGCCTGGAATGAGAGAATAGATGCTTACCTGCAGAAGCATGGCTACAAGAAGAACCCTCATGAATATGCCCTCTACACGAAGGTTGAGAAGAACGGCGACATGATGATCGTATGTCTATATGTGGACGATATGATCTTCACAGGCAACAACCCTTCGATGTATGAGGAGTTCAAGAGAATGATGAAGAAGGAGTTCGAGATGACGGACCTGGGAGAGCTCAACTACTTTTTGGAGTGGAGGTAAAGCAGAGTGAAGACGGAATCTTCATCTCACAAAAGAAGTATGCGTAGGAGATCCTAAAAAAGTTCAGGATGGAGAACAGCAAGCCCATCTCTACTCCTGTCGACCCAGGCCTGAAGTTGAGCAAGGAGTCGAAGGAAGGAGCGGTGGACTCCACTTTATTCAAAAGTTTGGTGGGGAGTCTACGTTACCTAACCTTCACCCGACCGGACATCATGTATGCAGTTGGGGTGGTAAGCAGACACATGGAGGAACCAAAGGAAGACCACTTCATAGCGGCGAAGAGGATCCTGAGGTACATCAACGGGACAAGAGGCCATGGGCTGAAGTACTCAACTGGAGAGGAACTGACGCTGGTAGGTTACTCGGACAGTGACTACGGCGGGGATGTAAATGATCGGAAGAGCACTTCCGGGTATGTTTTAACATGGGAACGGTGCGTTCTCTTGGAGCTAAGAAGCAAGCCACGATAGCTCTATCGTCATGTGAGGCAGAATACATTTGCAGCGGCTGCTGGCACTTGCCAAGCTATCTGGCTAAGGAACCTTTGGAGAGTCTGCATCATGGAGTAGATGGGCCAACAACAATGTTGGTGGACAACATGTCGGCCATCCAGCTCGCGAAGAACCCGGTGCTGCATGGGAGGAGCAAGCACATCGAGACGAGATATCATTTCCTCGTGAACAAGTGGAGCAGAAGACAGTGGAGGTGGTGTATTGCCCAACTGGAGAGCAGGTTGCGGACATCTTCACCAAGACATTAAAAGTAGAGACGTACTTAAGTTGAAAAGCAAACTCGGCATGGTCTGCCAAGTTTGAGGGGGAGTTTTGTTGGACTTTGACATGTTGACCGGGCCTCACAAGTTGGTGGAAGTGCATTTATTTATGTTTACTTTTAATGTATGGGAGAGAGAGAATGTAATAAATGGGTAGATGGAAAGTTGTATTTATTAGGAGAGAGGTTTTTGGGTGTTTTGCTTTGCCTATATAAAGGCCCCCCTTTTGTACTTATTGGGACTTGATGAAATGTGTAGATAAACTCCCAAACTCCTGGTTCCTGTTTAGAGAGAGAGAGAGAGGAAGCGTCGCAGCGCTGGTGTGGTTTTTCTGTCGGGCGGCTAGAAGTAGAAGCCGTGCGGTTTGGTGAGCACGCAGCGAGAGAGAACTCGCGGCTTGTGCGACTCGCGCTTTGGTGATCTTGCAGGAGGAGCTCGCGCTGTTGTAGCTCTCGCTGGTGGAGCTCGCGCGCAGGAGCAGGTCGCGAATAGACGGATCTCGCCACGCGAGTGGGCGGTCAAGCGCGAGTGGGGGCGGTCTCGCCTGGTGGTCTAGGCGCGAGGTGGTGAAGGCGACCTCTGGCGTTCGTGTGGTCGCGCGTGGAGGGGTGGAGCTCGCTCGCGCGGGTGGTACTCGCCTATAGTGGGAGGTCGCGCGGTTTGAGACGGCGGTCTCGGTTTGGTGTTGAGTTTTTGGTGGCAAGTGAATTGTTCGTGGTGTTGGGATTGAGAGCGGAGCCCATACGCGTTTCCAACAATTACTACCTAATCAAACACTGAGTAGAGAATTAGTTACGGATAATAAGAATAGAGACAATAATAAAAAGTGAAATGAACATTTTCATTAAATAAAAAGGAAAAATTACGACAAGAAAACAAACTACTCTATCTCTCTCTCTCAAATCTCAATACTTCTCTCTCAAAATTAGCATATCCCATCTCCTTGAACCGATGGCTTTTTTGTAGATGCAAAATATTGTCTTGAACCATCCAAGGGGGAGAGGAATGGGCCTCTCACGGGTAAAATCAAGGGGATGAATGGCAGCAATAAAGAGGAGAAAAATAATGGAAGAATATGAAGAGGTGATGAGGTGGCATTAAATTGAGAGGAAGAGGAGAGGGCAGGGCCATGCAAATGAGGAGATGAAGGTGACGTGAAAAATATGGGGTTGGATTGGTGATGTGGCGGTAGTATAAGTGGCGGGCATTTATGAAGGTGGCGGGCTGGAGACGCTCGGCCAAATGAATGGGGAGGTTCGGCCACATGAAATAATGGAAAGAGTTTAAATGGGAGAATATGAGATGAGTTGTTTGGCTACAACAATTGAAGAGGAGGCGACAGTATGATAATATGAGGTGGGTGTGTGCAGCCATATTAATGAAAGGTTAGAAATAATAAGGCTGTGGGTGGCTGTGATTATGGAAGGTGGCGTGAATAGGAAAGGGTGGATATATATGAATAGCCACATGGGGGGAACGGTTCACGTGGATGTTGGAGGTGGGCTGGCGGTGGGCTTCTTGAAGAGGAATGGGAAGGGTTCAGCTACAGCATTTTCATGAAATTAATTTCGTGGATGAAGTGAACTTTCATGATGGTGGCGGTAATTGCATGTGTTTGGCCAAATGGAATTCACTTGATTAGCATGCATGAGTATTAGATGGCGGGCCAGCCTTTACATGGACAGTGTTCACATGGAGAGCGGCAACTTGGAACTTCACGCGAATGCTTCGGCCATATTGGAGGAGTTGCATAGGTGCGGCTCGAGCAATGTGACAACTCTAGTAAAATATCATTCTCCAACTGCGGTAGCAACATTAACCCTACAAGAACACATAAAACTTAAATTAGTGATCATAAAAATAAAGGATTCGTTTTATAAATAAAAGAGCAAATAAATATATTTTAGGAGAAAATATATATTTTATATATGAAAATTAATAAATTTTATCTAATAATTTAAGTTAAAATACGCATTATCAGTACCCTAGTTGGTTTACGCTTAACCAGTGAATTCACTGTCGAGGGGCCCAGCCGCCCAGGTTATATTATGTGCATGCGGCTAGATGACTTCCTTAGTGCTGGATTATATTCTCAACAAAACATGCCTTTTTATTACATGAAGCAATTAGAACAATGCAAATTTGTTACTTTGTGTGAGCTATTTCCCAACCTTAAGAAATTTAAGGTATATAAACTTTGTTTCTGGGCTTGTATCTGCTACTTTTTCTCTGCGTAATTGAATGAATTTAACTGTACTACCTACCACCTACACATTTTAATATCCTTGAACTCTTAATTTTTTATTGGTCAATGTTATTTTTAGTGCCATAATATTATTGATTAGTTTCTGGAAATGCATAAGTTGGGATCTTTAATCTGTCTATTTTTTGGAAAAAGAAACTAGTAATATTTCATGATAGAAATCGATTCTTTGGACACCTGGTAAAACGATGGTCTATATATATTGATCATTTGAGATCCTTGGTTGCTGTAATTATTTTTTTGTTTGGATTTTTTATCCTTGTTATACATGTGGTATCAGATTCGTTGGCAAGCTGGTTGGTCGGTACTATGACAAAGAAGGAAACCCAACAAAGTATTTGAAAGGGATTGAAGCTAAGGCCAAAAGAGCTGCTCAGCTACAAGAAAAACAGAAAGTAGAAGAGGCTAAAATTCCTAGTTGCAATTCGAAATGGAGCCAGCAGGATGGTGGAGAGGTCTGGTCATTGCATCATTATTTTTGTCCTTTTCATCTTTTAATTAGTTTTCTGATTAAAATAAAATTGACTTTCAAGTTGTGACACTTAAGTTTCCTGAATTATTTTTCGAATGAAATTGAAAAGGAATAAAAACTTGATCCGAAGTCAAAATTGTAGCGTTAAACAAAAGAGGGCACCTTTAAACATACAAATTTATTTCTATTACCGCACTTTGCTGAACTCTCATACTGTTTAACATTTTCATTTTTCTCTCAAAATCTTATAGCTCATATATTATGAGAATACGATTGTAGATGGCACCATTTGCTGCTTTTCTTATGCACTAGGACTAGTAGATGCACCATTTGTACTCTTTTCTTATGAAAAAGGTAGCACTCTGTTACGTGCCGATGGTTGCGGAGTGTGTCGGGGATACGAGGGCAAGACTTGGAAGTTGGGAGAGAGGAAGAGAAGAAGATGAAACCCTAGAGGGTGCTTAGAGAGAGAGAACTAGAGAGAGGAAGAGAAGCTTGGATTAATTCCTCCATAACATACAAAGACCCCTTGGGTTCCCTTAAATAGAACCCATGATGGTATAGTTGTAAATACAACGCATGTGAAAATATTAAAATACTACGAATCTACACATACTACACGACTCATTACAATAGTAATAATAAACTAATAGTAATAGCTTCGTCGGGGCCGCTGGAGGGGCTATAAACAGCAGCCACACGGAGGTCGGGGGGGGGGGGGGGGGGACATGCGGCAGTAGGAATGGATCCGTCGGGGTCGGTGGCGCTAGTGTCGCCTGTGCAGGTGCTGGTAGAAGAGGTGGCAAAACGGCCGGCGGCCGGTGGGAGTGACATGACAGGGGCGGGCGGAACAAGAGCCGACATAGGCGGCGACGAGTCAGCCGGAGGAGTCGGTGGAGGAAACGATGATGAAAGTTGTGGGATGTTGGCAACTATGACAGGCAGTGACAGCTCAGAAAGAGGCGACACCACCCGTCGATGACAAGGCGATGCCACCGATAGGGCAGGGTCTGGCAGAGCAGGTGGCGGCGATTGCATGCTCAAAGTCGGCGGATTTGACATCAACGATAACAGAGTTGTTGTGCTCGACCCATTGTGGATGTCGGCAATGAGTTGCGTCGAGGCGGCCTTGAGGGAGTCCAGGAGGTAGTCCAGGAGCGCGACGACCTGAGCGGAGATTAAGTTCATGCTCGCCATAATTAATTGATCGTGTAATTAATCCTATGTAAAATTAACACATGAAGCAATTAATTAAAAAATAGGGTTTTTTTGCTTTCTGGTTGCGGGTATGGGACTCAAAAGAAAAGAAAAAGGATGATAAGAGAGGGGAGTGGCTCGAGGAGATAGAAGGGGTGTTGGGCTCGATAGAGCGTGACAGGTGACTACTGATGGGTGCGCGAGAAGGGGCAGAGGACGGGGTCGGTGGAGATAGGGAGGCGTGGGGGCTCGAGTAAGACGACGGGGCAGTCTGCTCGGTGACTGCAGATGAGCCGACGAAGAGGAGAGTGAGCGTCTAGTATGAGCGCGCTTGCTGGAGGCATCGAATGGAAGATGTGGGGGAAATGATGACGTCGTGCTGGAATCGACGACGACGGAGTGGCGCCTGCTGGAGTCAAGGAAGTAGATAGGTGGGACGCGTTGGGAATAGGCGGAGCAAGGCTCGAACAACTCAAAAAAGGTAGGGGCGGCTTGCTCGGGGAAGAAGATGGTTGCGGAGTGTGTCGGGGATACAAGGGCATGCGCTGGAAGTTGGGAGAGAGGAAGAGAAGAATATGAAACCCTAGAGGGTGCTCAGATAAGAGAGGGGGTGGCCGTTGGGGGAGGCCGATTTCTCCTCCCCCTACTAGTATATTTCCAAGCTAGACCCAAAATTGGCCACCGAGAGTTCAAAATACTCAAAAAGCTTAAAAACTAAGCACGCCTCATTTAGGGTCCACTCTCCGCGAATACGGGGTTGTACACAATCCCTGCTCTTTTCGAGGTTGACACAAGCTCGGAAAGAAATCATCCAACCCAACGTATTCGCGGAGTGTAACTTCCCCGCGGAGTCAACCTGCCATGCCAGCTATGGGAGCCTGGGTGGCGAGACCTCCTCTGGGTGAAAACACTTAGCCTCCCCGAGGGGTCAACCTGTCAAGCCAGTTAATGGGAGCCTGGGTGACGAGACGGCCTCGGGGTGCAAACACTTACTCTCCACGAGAGGTACCACCGGCCCTGTCAGCTAGTGGGAGCCTGGCAGCGGGACCACCCCGGAGCAAAGGGACTTACTCTCCACGGGAGGTACCACCGGCCCTGCCAGCTAGTGGGAGCCTGACAGCGGGACTGTCTCGGAGCAAAGAGAACTGGGGCTCCTACGAGAGGTACCACCGGCCCTGCCAGCTAGTAAGAGCCTGACAGCGGGACCGTCTCGGAGCAAAAGGACTTGGGCTACCACGAGAGATCAACCTGCCCTGCCAGCTAGTGGGAGCCTGGCCGCGAAATCATCATCGGAGCAAAGGAATTGGGCTACCACGAGAGATCAACCTACCCTGCCAGCTAGTGGGAGTCTGGCCGCGGAATCATCATCGGAGCAAAGGACTTGGGCTACCACGAGAGATCAACCTGCCCTGCCAGCTAGTGGGAGCCTGGCCGCAGAATCATCATCAGAGCAAAGGACTTGGGCTACCACGAGAGATCAACCTACCCAGCCAGCTAGTGGGAGCCTGGCGGCGGAATCGTCATCGGAGCAAAGGACTTGGGCTACCACGAGAGATCAACCTGCCCTGCTATCTAGTGGGAGTCTGGCCGCGGAATCATCATCGGAGCAAAGGACTTGGGCTACCACGAGAGATCAACCTGCCCTGCCAGCTAGTGGGAGCCTGGCCGCGGAATCATCATCGGAGCAAAGGACTTGGGCTACCACCAGATATCAACCTGCCCTGCTAGCTAGTGGGAGCCTGGCCGCGGAATCATCATCGGAGCAAAGGACTTGGGCTACCACGAGAGATCAACCTGCCCTGCCAGCTAGTGGGAGCCTGACCGCGGAATCATCATCGGAGCAAAGGACTTGGGCTACCACGAGAGATCAACCTGCCCAGCCAGCTAGTGGGAGCCTGGCGGCGGAATCGTCATCGGAGCAAAGGACTTGGGCTACCACGAGAGATCAACCTGCCCTGCCAGTTAGTGGGAGCCTGACCGCGGAATCATCATCGGAGCAAAGGACTTGGGCTACCACGAGAAATCAACCTACCCAGCCAGCTAGTGGGAGCCTGGCGGCGGAATCGTCATCGGAGCAAAGGACTTGGGCTACCACGAGAGATCAACCTACCCAGCCAGCTAGTGGGAGCCTGGCGGCGGAATCGTCATCGGAGCAAAGGACTTGGGCTACCACGAGAGATCAACCTACCCAGCCAGCTAGTGGGAGCTTGGCCGCGGAATCATCATCGGAGCAAAGGACTTGGGCTACCATGAGAGATCAACCTACCCAGCCAGCTAGTGGGAGCCTGGCGGCGGAATCGTCATCGGAGCAAAGGACTTGGGCTATCACGAGAGATCAACCTACCCAGCCAGCTAGTGGGAGCCTGGCCGCGGAATCATCATCGGAGCAAAGGACTTGGGCTACCACGAGAGATCAACCTGCCCTGTCAGCTAGTGGGAGCCTGGCCGCGGAATCATCATCGGAGCAAAGGACTTGAGCTACACAATCAAACCTTACCAAATCCTACATCCTCAAACGGGGAAAATAGATGGGTTACATGATCCCCCCCCGGCTCAGTTGGTCGGGGGTTAGACTCATTACAAGATAAGATACATACAGGACTCTGCCGGGGCGAGGCTTCCTCAGGGGGTCTGGGCCCGGTGGTCGTCATCCGCTTCCTGCTCGCCGGACACTTCCATCCTGCTCAGGCTCTCCATGACCTTCTCCATCTCCTCCGCCTTGGCCAACCAAGATATGGTGTTGACGGCCGTGACGTAGCACTGTCTTGCCATCCTGGAGTCTCCCTTGACTCTGACCTGGATCCCTCCTGAGCTGAACTTGAGGCATTGGTGGAATGAAGACGGCACGCAACGGAAGGCGCTGATGAGGGGTCTTCCGAAGATGGCGTTGTAGCTGCTTGGAGCGTCAACAATGACGAACCGACAGTTCCTCGAGACTCCTCCCAATTTTACTTGGAGTCCAACTCCACCCTCCACCTCCTTCCTCTCCCCTGAAAATCCGAACAGGGGTCCGTCCGAGGCCAACACCCTCCTTGGCTCTACCTTCATCTCGTCAAACGCCTTCTTGAAGACGACGTTGACGGAGCTTCCGTTGTCGACCAAGATCCGGGAGACGGTGTAGCCTTCGATGGCCGTCTGGATGACCAGCGCATCACAGAACGGATCCTCATGATCCGGTAGGTCCTTCACCGAGAAGGTGACCTTTTCCTCTGGGGGCGGGGTCTGGGAGGTTGAGGCGACGCTCCTTCGGTACATGACATGGAGGCTTGCCTTCCGAGTGGCCTCAACCCTCACTCCACCGTGGATCACTCCTATACCGCCTCGGGTTCCCACGTCGACCCGATCCTCGCATATATCATCACCCCCTTCTCCGGGTAGAACCCCTTCTACCCGCACCGGCGGCTGCGGCTGGTCAGGGCCTCTCTCCCCCCTCACCTCCAAGAACTCGGGGCAGGTAGTCGTGGCGTGCCCCTCCACCTGGTGGAAGTCGCAGTACAGCAGCGCTCTTTCTCCCCTCTTTCGGCGGGTTGGGCGCTCTCTCCTGTTACCTCTTCCCCCTCCTATCGCCAAGGCTTGCTGCGGCGGGGGTAAGAGTTGCCTTGGGGCCTGCCTCTGGAAGTTAAACCTCCCTTGGCCCCCGTGGAAGTTCCCCCCTCCTTGGATGAGAGCTCTTCCTGGACCCTGGGCAGGTCCTCCCTGCTGCCTCCAGCCTGGTTCCGGACCCTCCTGTCCTTGGAACCCCTGAGCTCTCTGCTCCTCTCTCCTTCTTCCTTCCTGATGCCTTGAGCCACCCTGCTCCTTTGACTCCACCTCCGTCAACTTTTCCAACCTCTTGACAAATGCCGGGTTGGCTGCCTCCATGGCAATCTCCTCTGCCGCCCTTTCCATCAGCTCCTCGAAGGAAAGGGGGGTCTTCCGGGTCAAGCTCATCTTGAAGAAGCCCTCCTTCAGCCCAACGGTGAAGGCCATCTGGAGAGCATACTCTGGCATCTCCTGGACCTCCAAGATCTCCTCTTGGAACCTGTCTACGTAGCGGGCTAGCGACTCCTCGGCCCCCTGCCTTATCAAGAAGATGGACTCAGGACTCCTCTTCCGCTTCTTGGAGGTGGAGAAACGGAGCTGGAAGCTTCGGCTCAAGTCCTCGAACACATAGATCGACCTCGGAGGGAGTTGATGGAACCAGTCGCTTGCCTTCTCCTTCAGCGTGATCGCAAAGAGGCGACACTTGAAGGCATCCGTCATCGGTCTGATGGAGACTGCATCCTCGAACCACTGCAGATGCTGGACGGGGTCATCCTTCCCTGTATAGTAAGCCATGTCTGGCTCTCTGAACCCCTCGGGAACGGGAGCTGAGATGATCAGCTCGCTGAAGGGTGACCCCCTAAGGGGTGGTCTCGCCACCTCCACTCGCGCGACCTGGTCGCCTGGGAGGTTGGCACTTGCCGGGCTGGAGAACAGCTCCCAGTCGGTGAGGTCCCGCTCGACCCCATCTCCCATCCTCTCCTTCCCGGGCCTTCTTCCTGGTGCACTTCCTTCTCCCCCCGCTGGGGTCATCTCGCCTAGACCCCTGGGAGTCGACTCGTCGAGGGGGGGGGGGGGGGAGCTAGCTCTTGGGGGGTCGGGGTGGAGCTGCCACCCTGAGGAGCAATGCTTCGCAGCATCTCCATGATGCCTTGGATGGATGCCATGAACTTTTGCCTCCCAACAAAGGGTCCTGGGCTGGGGAGCTCGCCGAGATCATCACTACCTCCCTGACCTCCAGTCATGACACTCTCTCGAGATCTTCTGTGCTGGTCACTCTCCACGCTCACCGCACAAAAATGTTGAAACCAAAAATTTGGTCTCTGTGGAGTTCGGGGTCCCTAAAAAAGGGTGACCTCACACCTACTGCACCCGGAGGAACGTCACGGACCAAAGATCAAGAAGCTAGAAACAGACCCTCGGCTCTAGCGTGGAGGTCCCACCTCACACCCGGAAGGCTGCCTGAGCACTTCCCCTCCCTAGCCAATGCTCGAGCTAGGGTGCCTTGGAGGAGCTCTCTCTACTCTACCAAGAATAAGCTAAGGGAGGAGAAAGCAAGGAAAAGTCTCCCCCCCAAAGGCACCCAAGGGGGTTTATTTATAGTTTTCCAAATCTCATGGGCCGAAAATGACCAAAATACCCCCATGGCCAAAAAGGCCTCGGGCCAATAGGAAACCGCCACGCCGGGGGGTAGAGAAGGAAAAACGCGTCACCTAAAGCAAATAGGGGACCCACCCTGCGGGACGGGGCGAGACCCGGCCTGGGGGCCGGTCTCGCCCGGCCTACCGCCGGGCTGGGCGAGACCCGGCCTGGGGGCCGGTCTCGCTTGGCTGCCCGCGGGGCTGGGCGAGACCCGGCCTGGGGGCCGGTCTCGCCCGGCCTACCCGTCGGGCTGGGCGAGACCCGGCCTCGGGGCCGGTCTCGCCTGGCTGCCCGCGGGGCAGGGCGAGACCCGGCCCGAGGGCCGGTCTCGCCCGGCCTACCCGCCGGGCTGGGCGAGACCCAGCCTGGGGGCCGGTCTCGCCTGGCTGCCCGCGGGGCCGGGCGAGACCCGGCCCGAGGGCCGGTCTCGCCCGGCCTACCCGCCGGGCTTGGCGAGACCCGGCCTGGGGGTCGGTCTCGCCTGGCTGCCCGCGGGCCGGGGCGAGACCCGGCCTACCCGCCGGTCTCGCCCGGCCTACCCGCCGGGCTGGGCGAGACCCGGCCTGGGGGCCAGTCTCGCCGGGCTGGGCGAGACCCGGCCCGAGGGCCGGTCTCGCCCGGCCTACCCGCCGGGCTTGGCGAGACCCGGCCTGGGGGCCGGTCTCGCCTGGCTGCCCGCGGGGTGGGGCGAGACCCGGCCTGAGGGCCGGTCTCGCCCGGCCTACCCGCCGGGCTTGGCGAGACCCGGCCTGGGGGGGGCTGGTCTCGCCTGGCTGCCCGCGGGGCGGGGCGAGACCCGGCCCGAGGGCCGGTCTCGCCCGGCCTACCCGCCGGGCTCGGGGCTGGTCTCGCCGGCCCGAGGGGAAAAAGGGGAGGGGGAGGGCCTGCTGATCCCGCCTCCACACCTAATTGGTCCGGGCGGGTGCCTACCAACCTGCCGCTCTCACACTCCAACTAAGGGGCCGCTGGGGGAGGCCGATTTCTCCTCCCCCTACTAGTATATTTCCAAGCTAGAGCCAAAATTGGCCACCGAGAGTTCAAAATACTCAAAAAGCTTAAAAACTAAGCACGCCTCATTTAGGGTCCACTCTCCGTGAATACGGGGTTGTACAGCCGATGTCAATCAACAAAGGAGACTGAGGAGAGGATTGTAGGAAAAACATGAAGGTAGATCCCGTTTTGCAGTCGTCCTTTACCAGTGATATTCTGAGTCTGTCGATTCTGCATCAGAAAAAAAGAAGGGGTGAATGTGACAGAACAATTCAAATCGACAGTGAGGCGACTAACAGAAAGTAAATTAAACGGGGAGCCCTGGACATGGAGAGCTGAGCGGAGAGAGATAAAGGGGCTGAGAGGGATATCAGCAGAACCGGAGACAGGTACTGTTGCGCCATTGGCCACCGTGATAAACTTAGTACGTGAAGAATCCAAATATTGATGTGGCTTTAGCGAACTGATATGGTGAGTAGCAACTGAATCTATTATCTAGCACGGACTAGTGGAGTGACAAGTGATACCTTCATTGGAGATGGAGGCAACGGAGGCAGGCGGGTGGTTGAGCATCCCGTGAAAGTTTTGGAGCTGGAGACGAACTTCTTCAAGGTCAGCACGAGTGGAAGAAGGACTGTGGGCAGCAACGGAAGCAGTTGGACGAGGAGGAATACCATTTTTGCGGTAGCATGTTGCCTCAAGGTGTCCATCCTTACCACAGAAAGAATACTTAGGCTGCGGTCGGCCACCTCGACCCCGTCCCTGAGAGCCTGAACGTCCTCTACGGGTAGGGGGAGGGAGAGGTGGTAATGGAGCAAAAGAGTGCTGGAGAAGAGCTGGTGAAGGCGGGTTGATAGCATCAGGAGGCGGTGTAACCTTTAGCAGCATGGAGCACACATCAGAGAATGAGGGAGTCGTGGAGGACGAGAGGATCTGAGCCCGAACACTCTGTAGATGAGGCGGGACACTGGCCATCATCATGGCAATACCAACTGCTTCCTTTTGAGCACGCGGCAGCGAGATCCGTAGTTGGGGGCTGATGCTGAATTCAGGCTTCAACCAGTGTCTTGGACCGAGCAACAAACGAAGTTAAGTCAGAAGCGAGTCTGAAGATCAGTGATGATATCATACAATTGTTGGAGACTGTCCTTGCCCGAGTAAAGAGAGTGGAGCTCATCCCACATCGCCTTGGACGTCTCGTGATACTTGGCCATACGGTAAGGTTCGCCATCAATGGAGTTGAGAAGTCATGTTTGAACACGACCATCGTTTTGAATCCAGTCATCGCTAGGGGAGCAAGGAACATCCTGGGTCAAATGATGTAGAAATCCCTTTGACTGAAGAACCCAACGGACAAAGTGCACCCACTCAACGAAGTTCCTCTTTCCAGTAAGAGAGATGGTGGTAATGCGCAACTCGTCACAGAGTTCAGGAACAGGGACAGCCGCAGCAACAGGAGTGGAAGTGGCAGTAGAGGTATCCATGACCAAGTAAGCGGTGGTTAAGCGAAGCGGCTAGGAAAAGAATGCACAACAGACAGACCACCGCGGGCAGGAACAGGCAGCAGTGGCTAAGGACTGGCAGACTGGCACTCGACCAACGACAAGATCAACTGCGGTAAGCCAGGCCGCAGTGAGCAGAGACGACGACGGCGCGGTTTGACGAGGCTAACCAGCAAGGCCACGTCGGTTAGAGCAGCGAACTTGAGGAGAGACCGCAGCGGACTGAGACAATCAACACGGAGTGCGGCAGAACGGCGCATACTGAGAGAAGTCGGCAAGACCACGCGATAAGAAACCCATGTGGCAAGAACAAGCCGTGACAAGAGAAGTCAGCAAGAGCAAACTGCGCGACAAACACCCCGCACGATAACAAAGAGAGACTGGTGCGGCTGATTGACGACAAGAAGCAGATCGCTGGGAGACCGCGGGGAGCAGGCGGAAAGAGACTGAAAGGGTCTGAAGTGGAGAAGATCGCAACGACAAGAGGAGATCATAGCGACAAAGGAGATCGCAACGACAAGAGGAGATCGCACGGTTATGGAGAGAGGAGATCGCAACAACAAGAGGAGATCACGCGGTTAGGGAGAGAGGACCGCAGCGACAAAGGAGAAGCCAAGTGGTTAGGGAGAAGAGGCCACATAGAGGGTCGCGGATAGGAACCCGCATAGAGGGTGGCGGGTAGAAAATCAGAGATCGCCCGGGATCGCTGGCTCTGATACCATGTCGAGAAATACAAGATTAATGAATAAACAAAACATGAACCTTGTGTATCCTTGTTGAGTATGTAAATACAATGTATGAGTACATATATATAGGAAGGAGAAAGAGAGAAGAATCTCATTTATAAGGTGTGAGACTAATACATAAAGAGAAGAAGAAACTAAATGGACCATTATGTGGGCCTTTACATTATTTTTTCTAACAAAACTAATAATAATATAAGATAATCAATGGAGGACCCTTAACACATTCATAATTTCTCAGGCAAATAAGCATACATTAAGTCAACGCTCTGAGTAACTTAGATATTGCCTCTGACTAGTCAGCCATAGGTAAAAAGCCACACACACTAAAATAAAGGAATTATATTTTGACGGAGAGAAGTTTTAGGGCCATGAAGACACGGAAAGCAAGAGAAATGAACAGCTGGACTGCCTTTGGAAACATGGAAAGGGGGCGAGTCACCTGATATGACGTAGCATGGTAGCCTAATCTGCATGTGACGACTATCACCTGCTAATGATTTTCATGTGCCAACTACTCATAAATGGGCACTAGAAGCAAGTTGGCACCGAACTTGAAATCTGCCTGACCGAAGTCGACTCCTACAAAAGTTATTTAAAATTTCTCGATGGACAAAGTGGGCCACATTAAAATTTCTTATTTAGGTTCCGTTTGGGAGGACTTATTTTCACCGGTCAAGCGGTTACGACCGCATGAACCCGGCCTTAATTAGGATCCGGTTCATGCGGTCGTAACCGCTTGACCGGTGAAAATAAATCCCCCCAAACGGAGCCTTAATCTCACCAAGAATCTGCAGAAGGTAATAGTTCTATTCATATAAAGATATCGCATGTAATCATGATAGTCAATCGTAAAAAAAGTAACCACCTCCTAGATAATGGCTTGTTGCATTGCTTATAAGTAGGAGATGCCCGTGAGAAACTGCGGATGGATTTTGCTCGGAAAATGATAGATGGTGGGGGGGGGATTGAAGGTCGAAGAACTGTTTGGCACATGCGATCCATCTACGAGGGTCGGTGTTGTCGAACATAAGGATTTCAATCCGACGGAGATGGGTCAGGTGGATGTCTGTAGCAGGGTGGTGGAACTCCATATAGCCCGTGACAGACTGAGGGGGTTGCGGCAGATGGGCCTATGGGAGGTTTATCGTCGTGGACGCGAGTTCTCAGAGGAGGGTGAGCTTCTCTAGCCGTGCTTCGATTTGATCTATGAGATGGGTCTCCGCCGAGGCGGAGGCGTCCTCGTCAGCATGGCTGATCACTGAACGTGTCTGGGGCATGGAACAGTGATTCTAAAGGTAGACAACGACTAAGGAGCTGAATGGGGTATGGCAGTGGGCGACGACTAGGCGCGGGAAGTGGCACTGAGGCCATAGAAACAGTCGGCACTGAGCGGGCTCCCTAGAGGGTGCTGGAGGAGCTGGGAGTAGAAGGAAGAGCTGGAATCGCTGAAAGCAGACAGAGGTCGACGGGCTCTGAAATCGACGGAAGCACTGGAAGAGGGTTGAGGCTCTGGAAGCGGGCGAAAGCGCTAGAAGCAGGAGGGATTCAACAACTCTAGGATCGGGCGAAAATGCGGGAAGCAGATGTGGGAAGCTCGGGAAGCGCAAGAATGGTTATGATCGGACGCGAAGGCACATGCGTTGGCGGAATCGTGCGGAAATGGGCGGAATCGGTGGTGTGGCTGGAACAGGGATCCAACTAGGGTTTCAACGGAAACCCTAAACGACGGGCAAGTCTGACCAATTGATAGAAGAGACTATCAAGTACGTAAAATGGTAAGATTAAACACCATAATAGATATACAAATGTTGAGACAAGCTCGATCAAAACTCTCCTAAGTGCCTCTCTCACCTAGGAGAGCCTAACACTCACAATGTCTTTCAAAAGATGCTTATTAAGAGACATTATCACTCCCTTATATAGGGGAGTGGGAAACACAAATTACGATAATGCCCCTTAGATCTACATAAGTAGCAGGAGATGCAATGCATGACCCTTAGGTTGTATCTGTATCAAAAAAAACCTAAGCAATAAGAGCTCAAATTGTACGGGTGATTCCACTTAATTCATGAATCATAGTATTAGAATTCTTAAGTTCCTCAACCTTTATACATGGTTCTATCAAAAAGAGGATGTGAGAAGATCGATGAACCTTTATCTTGTCATCAAGAGACTCAATCTAGAAAACGTAAACCATTTGCAATGACAATTTAGGAAGGAGAACCTTATATTTACTTCACAATGCAAGTTTTTGCCCTTCAGACTAGTCACGAGATGGCCGAAACATCCGCCAATATTCAAGTGGAACAGTGACTTCCAGCCAGGGAGTCTCAAACTTGGGAAGAAGATGATGGAGAACGAGCTAACAAGAAAAGTATCAATAGACAGAGAAGAACACCCTCATATAATGTAAGATACAACAACAACACTCAAGCCTTTATCCCACTATAGTGGGGTCGGCTATATGGATCCTTTGTCGCCATTGTGCCCTATCTTTTGTCATAATCTCACTAATGCCTAAGTACATCATGTCTTTCATTACAGTTTCATTACAAGTCTTTATTGGTCTACCCCTCCCTTGTTTAACATGCCTAGTGACTAGACTCTCACAACGCCTAACGGGTGCCTCTAATGGTCTCCTTTTGTACGTGTCCAAACCATCTTAGACGAGCTTCTCGCATCTTCTCTGCAATTGGTGTTACCTTTGTCTTATCTCTGATACTTTCATTCCTAATTTTATCCAATCTCGCGTGTCCACACATCCACCTAAGCATTCTCATCTCCGCAACTCCCATTTTTTGCTCATGTACACAATTCACTGCCCAACACTCAGAACCATAGAACATCGCAGGTCTAATTGCAGTGCAGTAAAACTTGCCCTTAAGTTTTAGTGGTACTTTTTGATCACATAAGATCTCTGACGCACCGCTCCACTTCAACCAACCCGCTTGGATTCCATGTGTCACATCTTTATCAATACCTCCTTTTTGAACTATCGATCCAAATTATTTAAAACACTCATCACGGGAAATATCTTGATCACCCAACTTAATAATGAAGTCATATGTCCTTGTACTGCTGAATTTAAGCTCCATATACCCCGTCTTTGCCCTGCTCAACCTAAAACTCTTCTTTTCTAAAGTACCTCGCCAAGATTCAAGTTTTGCGTTTACACCCTCGCTCGTCTCATCAACCAAAACGATATCATCCGCAAATAATAAACACAAAGGTTTTGCTTGTTGGATATGTCTGGTGAGCTCATCTAAGATAAGGGTAAAGAGAGAAGGGCTTAAAGTTGAACCTTGATGTAAGCCAACAGTGATAGAGAATTCCCGTGTTAATCATCCAGATGTCCTCACCTTTGTCACTGAATTTGTATACGTATATTTGATTGTGTCAATATATGATATATTTACACCTATCTTTTCTAAGACTCTCCATAAGATCTCTCTTGGAACTCTATCGTAAGCCTTCTCAAGATCAACAAACAACATATGCAAATTTTGTTTTCTTCTCGATAGTTGTCAATGAGTCTCCTAAAGAGATGTATAGCTTCCATGGTCGACCTCCCTGACATGAATCCAAATTGATTCTCCGAGATATTAATCTCTCGTCTTAATCTTCTTTCTATTACTCATTTTTATAGTTTCATGATATGACTCATCAATTTAATTCTTCTGTAATTAACACAATTTTGTATATCATCTTTATTCTTATACAAAGGTAGCAAGATACTTTCTCTTCATTAGTCTGACATCCTCTTTAACTTCAGTATCTTATTGAAAAAACATGTAAGCCATAAAATTTTTTCATTTCCTAGACATTTTCATACTTCGATGGGTATATCGTCTGGCCCAACCGCCTTTCCATTTTTCATCTTATTTAGAACATCTTTTACCTCTGATACTTGAACTTTATGATAAAACGTTATGTTCTTATACTTTTCTGATTTACTTAACTTTTCCAAGTTCAATTCATTGTCTTTTGTTTCACGGTAGAGTTGATAAAAGTATCTTTTTCATCGCTTTTTAATATCTACATCAACCGTCAAAATTGTATCTGTCTCATCCTTTATGCATTTTACTTGACTTAAATCTCTTGTCTTTATTTCTCTAGCTTGATCAATTTTATATATGTCACGCTCTCCATTTTTGATATCTAGTTGCTTATAAAATTCTTCATAAGCTTGACTTCTTGATTTACTTACTTTCTCTTTAGCTTCTTTTTTGACGACTTTATATCTGACTAAATTTTCATCATTCCTACAAGCGTAGAGTGATTTTTAACTGACCCTCTTTGCCCTCACTTTGTCTTGCACTTCCTCTTTCCACCACCAAGATTCTTTATTTGGGGGAGCACGACCTTTTGATACTCCAAGTACGTTCTTTTCACTTATCCTTAGATGTGAAGACATAACTTTCCATTAGATATTAGGATCAACATAAGGGTCATAAACTAGTTGTTTCATAACTGTCTTTTTGAAAGCAACCTGTTTTTCCTTCTTCAAGTTCCACCACTGAATTTTTTGCAACATTTTTGTTCTTGTCTTAAATTTATTATATTTAATTTGTACATCTAACATCACTAATCTATGTTGTGTTGTCAAACTTTCTCCTGTTATGACTTTGCAATTCTTACAAATCATTTTATCCATTTTGTGAGTCATGAAATAATCAATTTGTGATTTATTTGGTCCGCTTTTCAACGTAATTAAATGTTCTTCCCTATTTATGAAAAACGTATTTGATACAATTAGCTCATGTGCTACGACAAAGTCTAAAATGGTTCGTCCTTCATTTCTTTCTTCATATTCATATCCTTCATGAACGGCTGTGTGATCTACATTTTCCTTTCCTATATGTCCATTTAAGTCTCCTCATACGAAAATTTTTTCTCTTTGTGTAATTTCTCTTACTAAATCATCTAAGTTTTCCCAAAATTGCACTTTAACAGCTTCACTTAATCCTACTTGTGTCGCATAAACACTGATCACATTAATAATTTCTTTTCTCATGACCAATTTAAGAGCTAAAATTCTATCATTTTTTCTACTTACCCCAACAACTGCATCATTGCAAGTAGTATCCACAATAATACCTACTCTACTGCTTGTTTTATTTTTTTTCTGTGTACCACAATTTAAAACCTGAATTATCTAAAAATTTAGCTTTCTCACACACCCATCTAGTCTCTTGCAGGCGTAAAATATTTATCATTCTCCTAATAATTGTATCCATTACTTCCATCGTGTTCCCCGTTAGCATACCTATATTCCAACTTCCAAACCTAAGTCGATCACAATTTTGACGACATACTTCCCTAGGACGTGTAATATGTGAGGACTTTTGCCTAGTTAATACTACATTCAAGTCCTCTTGGAGGTACAGCGGTCCTTGCCAAAACGCCGCATTCGGACCATACGACGAAGACTATTACAAATTTAGCACTACATCCAAGTCCTGGAGATGCAACGGTCCTTGCCAAGACACCGCATTCGGACCATGCAACGCGTTCCTTAAGGGGAACAACCTAACTTTTGCACAATTTCTCAAATGATCCATATTCATAAGGGTGACTAAATTTTACGCTGGCTGTCTACCAAACACAACCCTCACCATTTTTCATTCGGGCTTGAGACCAACATAGGCGGATTTCTCATATAATGTAAGATAAGGAGACAAAATCCTTACGGTGGACGCCAAAATTTATATACCCACATTTGGTGAATTCATCATTGGAAGAGTTGATTGGGTAGATGAGTAGATCAACTCAAAACATTCAATATTTATTCATCTAAATAGAAAGTATTGTTTATTCTCCCTAAGCTTACTGATGTAGGACTAATCTATATGTGGCGGGTAGACTGAGATCTAACCCTACATGTTATGCAAATCCGATGGTTAATCAAAATTAGATAATAAGCATTAACATCTCACGTAAATAAATTCAAAGCATGGCAAAATAAGTAATTAGGGCAAAAAAATTTAGATTTTCCTCCGCGTGGAGGGCCAAAGCAAGAGCGCGCAACGAATAAACCCTTCTCGCAGTTAGAGATTTTCAAGAAGCAAATTGCATGATAAACATTAATCTCAAGCAATCATCAAATAACCATACCATAACAATGATTTACAATTGAATACCAATACAGAAACACAATACAATTATACAAATATTAAGGTTGTTGTAACTGAATTGAGCTGAATGTTGGAGGTTTCAAAGAGGGGTCCTGGTGGTTGGTGGGAATAGAGTAGGTAAGGAGAGGGTTGGTCGAGGTTGGGAGGGCTGGATCGGGGCGGGAGATAGCTGGGTCTGGGCTGGAATGCCTAGATTTGGGTTGATTGGGAAGGAAACAGCCAAGGGACTGTCTTGGGGCGGTTGTTGGCCTATAGATGGGAGGGATGGATGAAGGGGAAAGATGGCAGATCTGAAAACAAGGAGGTGGGAGTTCTGGCGGGTTCCGAGGGGGCTTTGTGGGGGCGGCAGCCTGCTGGACAGAGGTAGAGAGGGTGCGGGTGGCCTGGGCTGGGCAGAGGGAGGGCGGCGCCCTGCTGGTAGGTGGCTGGAGGGGTGGAGGTGGCCAGACAGAGGGCTGGTTGGCGGCTTGAATGGGACTGCAGGAGGTGGCCGACGGATGATCTGAGAAGGGAAACTTCAAGGGCATGGCTGGACAACAACAAAACATGAAAGTTTGAGGGTGGGGGAGGAGGAAAAATACAAGATACAATGACCTTACCCAATGATTCACCACAAAGCGGTTCCACAGAGCCGGAACCGCGGAGGAGATCACCGGAATGAAGTGATTTCTTCTCCAAACATTCAGCAATGAAGATGACGGCAACCCTAAACATCATATATATACTAATCTGAAATTAGGGCACTCGTAATCAACGGCTATGATTGGTCACTGGTTTCGGGGCCAAAACTACATGAAATACAAACCGAAAAACATAAACTAAATACGAAATTGATTCGCAGCGCGAATCCGGACACATCCACGGAGTCAGATCGTCGATCCGGGCACGCCATATATGGTAAGTTTACACGTCGTATCACTCTCCCCGGCTTGAAAGAATTCATCTCCTAATGAATAGGTGTCAAAATTCTCTCGAAAAATGCCAGGTAGGACTCGATGAGGTCCACCAGTGGTCATCCAAGTGTCGTCGCTGGAAAAGTGTCATTGCCAATCAACTCCTCTGGACTGAAAAGCTTCCATCTCTGATGAATGGAGGCGGTCGTACTGAAGTCGAAGTTCAGGAACGAGTCAATCAAGCTCCACTGGTAGCATCCAGGTATCGTCGGTGAAAGGTCGTTCGCGGCAGCTTACCAGGTAGCGAGACACAAGACTGTCTGTAGATGGGGTGGACTCATGCGTATTGATCTCAGTGATAAGTTCATCTCTCAACACACGAGTATAAGCATCTGTTGGGATCTAAGTTGTCAATGGTGAAGCCGTTGGGGACAGGATCCCGGGTAAGTGGGAGTCAGGTGATGAGTCTGATATTTATAGTATTTTTTTTGGACTAATCTGAGCTCTTTTTCACGCACATGCACTTCACTTTTACTTCCTTAATGCTTATATTTCACTTGTTTACACTGTCACTCGAAGTGCACATTTTGGCTCTTTGTTGTATGCAATTGCGCACTATTCTGCTGGGGGTAAGCACTTTGTGCTCCTCATTTCTTTATTTTGATATGTTCAGTTGCTCTGTGTGCTGGAGGTGTATTCCTAGATGTTGTTTGCTATGCAGGTGGGCAGATCTCCAATGTTGTCTAGGTTCTTCCCTGCAGGAATCGCACGGTCGTGCGTTCATCGTCACGCATGATCGGCACAGTCGTGTGATGCCTGCAGCTCTGGTTTCTGGCGATCTGCCCCAGGTCGTGCGATTTGTTCTCGCACTGGTTGTTTTGCCCGTGCGTGACCAAATCGCACGACCTCGTCTTTTTGTATAAAATTTTTATGATTTATTGCCCGTGCGTTTTCTTCGCGCAGGGTTGGAATCAACCGTGCACGAAGGAAAACACACGATCTTCCTGTTTGGACTAACTTTCAATGTTCTGTTACTAACCATATGATTTGTTCTCGCACGCGCTGTTTTGCCCGTGCGTGATCAAAAATGTATGGTCTGTTTATTCTTCCAGGCTGTACTATCTTGTGAGGTAAATTTCACATGATTCACGCACGGTCGTGCGTTCGACCGTGCGTGCCTTATTTTCTGACGCAACTATAAATACCGCAGGTCTTGCCCTAGTTCGGGACTTCATCTTCCACACCTTTAGTTCCGTCATTTCCTGCCGCAGGAGGAGCTCCGACTCTTTTTGTTCCACCTTCCGCTATGACTTTTGCCCAAGGCCGCCTCCATCATCCTTGAGCTTCCAAGGAGGCGATTCTAGCCTTACATTCATCATCAAGCAAGGAGATTGTGCATCAGAGGAGATCAGGTTATGAGACGAAGAAGATGGGTCCGTGTGCGATAGCGGCCGACAAACACGGAGATCGTGAGTGAAGTTTCATCATCAAGCAAGGAGATCGTGAGTGAAGTTTCTCCTTGGTGCTCGTGGGCGATAGCGGCCGACCTCGGAGCGGAAGATCGAAGGTGATGAGGAGTTCCTTGCGTGATCGTCATCGATTTCGGATACGGAAAGACGCATTTTTCCGTGGGTAACTTGCGTCTATCCTTTCTTTGTGTGTGTCTACATTTTCGATTAGATTAATTAGATTCATTGTTGGGTTTTTGCCCGAATTTTGTTAGCGAACGCTACGTCGAAAACTATAAACAGAAACGTATTTGGAGTCACGATTTCCGTTTGCTACAAGGTGAACGGAACGAACGTTGCGAACTTCCTTCCCCGGATTCAGAATCGAACCATTTTTTTAAGAATTTTTTTTTTAACAAAATAGTTTTTTTTGTGTTTTTAATAAAAAACGTTGCTTAATTTCATAAAGTCTGCGCAACGCCCGCTCAAATTATTTTTGCAAAATTCATATTTCATTGCACGCATTTAGGGTTTCCTAGAAAAAGCCGACAGACGCGCAAACCCCATACGCCGTCCTACATCACTTACCCAAGGAGTCCTCATCAAGAGGTTCCACGAAGTCGGCACCGCGGAAGAGATCACCGGAATGAAGGGATTTCTTCTCCAAATATTCAGGAATGAAGATGACGGCAGTCCTAAACATCATATATATATTAATCTGAAATCATGGCACCCAGAATCAACAACTATGATTGGTCGTTGGTTTCCGGACCAAAAGTACATGAAATATAAACCGAAAAACATAAAGCTATATATGAAATTGATTCGCAACGCGAATCCGAATGCATCCACGGAGTCAGATCGTCGATCCGGACACGTCATATATGATAAGTCGTCACGCCGCATCACTTACCTACCATGCACTTACATGGTGGAATGCCCATTTACGCAAAGGACGTCCTGATGTCACTTGGATCCTTGTTGGGAATATCCAATGTGGAAAAGAGGGGGAACAATGATGGAATTGACGTGTACTTTGTTAGGGACCTGCACAAACGTTTAGGAATTCACAACTGAATTTCACTGATAAGCCTTAGTCATTGCGGCCTCCGCATCTGAGATGTCAGCGCTAATGATGTCTCTTCCACAAATTCTAGGCCTTCCATTTATTACTAGCATGTCATAGTCATTTTTCTTTAGTTCATTCAAATGTTTGGGGTTTTTGTAAAATTTTATCCTGCTTTGGGATAAAATACTTTGTATCGTTTATTAATGATTGGTCAAAAGTAAGATCATATGTTATCCTCTATTCTGAAAGAAGACGTGCCATATCAGCTTACCTTTTCTCATGAACTATTCTGTCTTTCACCCAAAATTTTCGGATGTCTTTGCTTTGTTCTTGTGCATTGGTCTCGATAAATTGTCTCCTCAAATCATTTGTTGTGTTTTCCTTGGTTAATCTTGCACTAAAAGAGGGTATCGGTGTTACGACCCTATTGAAAGAAAAAGCTATGTCAATGTCGATGTCACCTATATTTAAGACACACATTTCTTCTCCCCAAATATAACTCCTACGTCGCCTCAGACTGCTTTGCCGATTCCCATCTTTCCTACGCATTCCAGAGCTTTACTAACCTACCTTTGCAGGTATATAAACGACGACATTGGTCACCGTCTCCGGCTTATTTACCCCCCCCCCCCCTCAGTATCTTCCTCTCTTGTTAATCCCTCCATCTTACCGGTTTACTCCTTGGGCCTTGATTTATCTCTTGCCTCACAGAAACTGCAACGCCATTGTCTTAAATGTCATATTTCTCATTTTGTCTCTACTAAGCATCTGACTCCTATTATGAAGTCATTTATTGCATTTTTATATTCAATCGCTTTATCCAAGTCTGTTGCAGAGGCTATGACACATCCTACCCTGGACGACCGCAATGGACGAGAAGATGAATGCATTGCAAGCTCGCCATACCTGGGATTTTACGCCTGTTCCTCGGTAATTCTGAGACAATTGGGTGTCGATGGGTCTTTTGTGTAAATATCTACCTGATGGTACTGTGGAATAGTACAAAGCTCGTCTTTTGGATAAAACCTACACATAAACATATGTTGTTGACTTTTTTGAAACTTTCTCTCTGGTGGCTTGGTTATACTTCATCCACATTTTGATCTCTATTACGATTAGCAAAGAGTGGTCATTGTATCAATTTGATGTCAAAAATATCTTTTTATGTGGGTATCTCTTTGAAATTGTCTTCATAAAGCAACCTCCATGGTTTGTTGCTCGGGGGCAGTCTTCTCGAAAAGTTTATAAGCTGAACAAATCCATTTACGGATGGAAACAAAGTCCATGTATGTGGTTTGATAAATTCTCTCATGTCTTAACCCAATTTGGATTCTGACGCTCACACTGTGATCATTCAGTGTTTGTGAAAACATCTATAGTTGGCATCATATTTTAATCGTATGTGTATGATATCGTACTTTCATAAAGTGACTTGGTAGGAATACAAGCCACACAAGAGCTTTTTGCAAAACACTACGTACTAAAGATCTCCTCAAACTCCGCTACTTTCTAGGAATTGAGGTAACACAAAGCAAATCGGGCATTTCCTTATGTCAACGAAAATACGTCCTAAACCTTCTTGATGAAACATGACTACAAGGGGCTAAACCTAGGACCTATCCTATGGATCAACCCAACTCCCTATAGAAGACTGATTTCGAAGAACACATCGACGTCAAACAGTACTGGAGATTGGTAGGCAAGTTAATATACTTAACTATTACAAGGTCGGACAACCCTAGTTTCTATTTAAGTGTTTGTGGTATTTTTTCTTGGCTCCTTGATTATTATTCTTAGATCGTCATGTCGGGGAATGACGACTCTCCCACAATCTCTTCTGGTGCCAGTGTTTCCTCCGTTACTTTGATGTTTGGCGAATCTACTTGGCACGATCATGACCACAATACCCCTTAAATCACGACTATATGTCTGGATGGCTCTAATATTCTTCCATGGTCTCGGGCTATTGCCCTTGCATTGAAGAGCAAACGTTTGTTCGGTTATGTTCTGGAGCTCTTATAGTTTATGTGGATGACATCATTTTAACAGGAGACGAACATGATGAGATTCATGCACTGAAAGGGAGACTTGCGAAAGAATTTGAAGTGAAAGCCTTGTGAAACCTCAAGTATTTTGTAGGTATTGAAGTTTCGAGGTCCAAATATGAGATTGTCATATTATAGAAAAAATATATATGTTGTTAAAGGCATGTTTAAGGCTCTACGCTCACTAGACTCAGAAGTTTAAGTGCGCCTTTTTTGCACCTTTGGAGCATAAAAGGCTCGTCTGAGTATGATTTTTTTGTAATTTTTTCCAAAATAATGAAAAAAAGTAATGCAAGAACTCCATAATATTTGTATAATTTAATATTTTTTAAACATAATTGAGCGTTAAAACTTTGATATGATGCAAGAAACCACATTAGTTTTATTTTTTAAGAGATAAATGATAATAATGATTGATTAGTGAGTAGAATAGATGAAAAATCTATTCTAGAAGATTAACTGATGTTTGATGCTGATTATTTAAAATGAATGTAGTTCTGTCTTGTCTTCTTCAAGCGCGAGTCTGCGCCTTAAGGCTTCCGCCTAGGCTCCAAGACCTCTTTGTGCCTTGGTGCGGTTTGTGCCTTTAATAACTAAGACCCCTATTGAAGCTAACCACGGACTTGGAAGAGATAATAGTGAAACTATTGAATACATCCCCAACTTTCAGAGGCTAGTATGAAAATTGATCTACTTGTTACATACTCGCCTAGATATTTCATATGTTGTGGAAGTGATCAACCATTATATGCACTCCCCAAAGGTCTGTCATGTTGATGATGTTAATCGTATTCTCAGATACCTCAATTCCTCACATGTGAAGGGATCCTTTTTTCACCAAATGATGAACTAATTATTGAGGTTTACACTGATGTAGATTAGGTTGGATCGATTGAGGATCGACGGTTCACGTCAGGATATTGCATTATGTTGGGTGGAAATCTATTTACCTAGACAAGCAAAAAGCAACATGTGGTTGTCAGGTCTAGCGCTGAGGCGGAATTCAGGGCTATGACTCATGGGATCTCTGAAGGATTATGGATTCTAAGTTTCTTGAAATATCTTTGTCTTAAAAGAAACGAGCCTAATCAGAATGTATTGTGATAACAAGGCTGTCATCAACATTGGCCACAACTCAGTGCAACACCACCGTACAAAACACATTGAGATCGGTAGACACTTCATCAAAGAAAATATAGACAGAGGTATTGCGGTTACTCCGTTTGTGCCATCTGAACAACAATTGACAGACATCCTCACAAAGGGGTTATTTACAAGTGTCTTTAGAGAGCTTGTTGGTAAGTTGGGCTTGGTAGACATCACACGCCCAACTTGAGGGAGGTGTTAGTATTTGTGTTTTTAAATAGTTTTTTTTGTTATATGTACGTGTTAGTCTCACACTATCTTCTAAGATTCCTTTTTCTAGTGTATTATAAATACCCATTTGAGGGATGAATACAAGTATGAAAGTATTTTCTATCTCATATTTGAACAAGTATATTATTTTTATTTTAGTGAGAATAGAAACTTTATGGATTCTCATGGTGATTTATTTATTCATCAATCATGTGAAAAATAGAGAGAGAATCAAATGACATTAGCCTTCATAGAATGATTTATCAATAAACAGCCCGTGTACTTTGATTCCAAACGGTTTGAAAATCTCTACACTTCGAAATCATAACTATCCCCGTGCAATTAGAGTTGCAGTAAAAAAAATTTAATGCCAAAAAGAATGAAGGATTTTGATCTTCCTATTTATAGGTTATAACATTAAGGCTCTGTTTGACGCACAGGCATTTTTGCTCCGGCGAGTTTGAACAAAAATGCCGCCGTCCTAGAATTGATGTTTGGCATCACAATGGTTATGACCACCACCAAGAATATAAAACTAGTTTTGAGCATATAAGTGTCGTGGCTGTCATTGCCGCGTCAAACGGAGCCTAAAATTGACGGGATTTTCTTTTTTCTGATTGTGATAATTTTTTTTGTTAGGTATGGTGCGATGTGGGGTACCCCAGGCTAGTGCAAAGGCCGCTGGAAATGGCTCTAACAGGCAGAAGAAGCAAGCGGTGCGCTTGTGTCAGAGAGGAGGAGCTTTCCCTGCCAAATTTGGAGGTATACAGGGGCTGTGATTTTAGGTCTACATCTTGCTCAGTTTAGGGTTAGTTTTCCTCAACTTGTATTCTTCCAGTCTAACTGCCTGTCTATACTGTGAGCACATACTGTAGACATATATACTAAGCTATATGTGGAGCCTAGGCGCACCGGTTCATGTGTTGTCGTGTGACCTTGAGGTCGCCGTGTGACCTTGAGGTCGCCGTGTGACCTTGAGTTCACGGGTTCGAAATCTGGAAGCAGTCTCTTGCAAAAATGCAGGGTAAGATATGCCTACATTTCACAGGACTGACCTTTTTTATAATATGGACTCCTCTGTATCTTTATTGTTGTCAAAAATACAATAATTATATTATTTATTCTAAAAACTTCATGAAGAATGGATATTACTAATCTTTTTTATGTTATTTATCATGAATTTAGGGGACAATGTTAAGATGAAAATAGGTCTACATTTTTAGTGAAATGCTAGTAAAATATATTTTATTCTAGATGAAATAAAAGTAAAAAAAACAAAGCGATACCTAGATGAAAATTTTAGTATCAAAAGAATTAAGGAGAATAGTGTCCAACAAGATAATGTTTTTCAGTACAGACCAAGATATTGGTTCTGTTTGGTGCGGCTTTTTTTGCTTGGTGAGTTTCAACAAAAATGTCATTGTCATAAAATGTATATCATGACAATGGTTACTTTGC